>OY998156.1:4043529-4738715 GCA_963921925.1 Sphagnum tenellum
CTACTACGACTACTACTACTTGTGTTGGTGATTCTGGCTTCAAGCGTATCTGTGTGTTTTGTGGGAGTAGTAGCGGGAACAAGACCGTGTACCTTGATGTCGCTAGGGAGCTCGGAACTGAGCTTGTAAGTACCCATGCCCTTTGAAGCTTCATACAGCTTAACACTGCAGTAGTTCCAAAAGCTGCTTGTACCTTATTCAGACATGAGAGCTTTTGTTTAGTTTGCGTGTTTTATTGTGTTTTTTGCTTCTCTTTGTGAATGAACTAGCCTTTTGAGCTGGTAGCACCTGGTTCCTTGCGCATCAGCTGGAGTGGACAATACAACTGCTCCCGATACCAAAGTGGTAGCAGTTGCAGCATGCTGGAGAGTACTAGACCCTTGTCTACAATGTGATTCCGGCACACATTGTTGTGTATGTGCTTCTTCTCATGTTCTCGAGAATTCTTCTTTGAAGGAAGAATGCACATACATATATACATACATATACGCATACCTCCCGAGCTGTAGATTTGTAGAAAGCCAGCAGCTTGTATAGAAGTTGTAACAACAGAATCAGTCTGACCACGCGTAGACATGCAGCACAGCCCGTATAAGCGGGCCTGCTGCAGGAGTGATGATGGAACTCCATAGAAACAGCTTTCTGACCACCTTTGCCGATCGAACCTCATGTTGTTGTTATTGTTGTTATGTGTGTGTGTGTGACTCTCTCTGTCTACAGGTGCAGCGGAAGGTGGGTTTGGTTTACGGGGGTGGCAGCATAGGACTGATGGGCAAGATCGCTGGAACTGTACATACTGGCGGCGTACATACTGGCGGCGGCAAAGTCACTGGGTACGTACCGTTCCGTCAGTCTCTCCGCCGCTTCAACCTACCTAGCTAGCCAGAAACCAAAGCTCAGCGAAATGCTCGACAGCAAGTGCTCGGAGCAAGCAAGAGAATTCTTTTGTTTAATTGCAAATGCAAAATCGCAGAGTCTAGCTTTATATATATATATGTGCATTCTTCCTTCAAAGAAGAATTCTCGAGAGCATGAGAAGAAGCACATACACAACAATGTGTGCCGGAATCCCATTGTAGACAAGGGTCTAGTACTCTCCAGCATGCTGCAGCTGCTACCACTTTGGTATCGGGAGCAGCTGTATTGTCCGCTCCGCTCCAGCTGATGCGCAAGGAACCAGGTGCTACCAGCTCAAAAGGCTAGTTCATTCACAAAGAGAAGCAAAAAACACAATAAAACACGCAAACTAAACAAAAGCTCTCATGTCTGAATGAGGTACAAGCAGCTTTTGGAACTACTGCAGTGTTAAGCTGTATGAAGCTTCAAAGGGCATGGGTACTTACAAGCTCAGTTCCGAGCTCCCTAGCGACATCAAGGTACACGATCTTGTTCCCGCTACTACTCTCACAAAACACACAGATACGTTTGAAACCAGAATCACCAACACAAGTAGTAGTAGTAGTAGCAGCAGCAGCAGCAGAGCCCTGCACAAGTAGTAGTAGTCGTAGCAGCAGCAGCTTCCATAACCTCAAACTCGATCTAGTGACAATTAGTCCCAAGTCCCCTTGTAATATTTTCTCTCTCTTTCACACACACACACACACCACCGGCTCCAGTATAATATAATAATAATATAACTACTCTTTCTCCGTGTGCTCAACTTTATTGTCTTCCCGCACAATTGTCTCACACTCTTGACTTCAACAAAAATTGCACTTCTCTTCAATGAACGAAAGAGTGGGTGGATAATGAATTAATGAGCTCAAGCGAGAGAGAAAGAGTCGACAAGTTTTTTTTTCTTTTCTCAAAGAAGGAGGTCCAATTGTTGTTGTGTTGTCCTCAGCTTCTTCATGTCCGCAAAGTGAACCCAACTTCCAAAGTCAACGAGAGTTTGCAGTTTGAAGTTTGCACCAACCCCAAGTTTCAATCCTCCGACTTCCTACCTATTTGCTCCAAATCTCTGCTCACTCTCTCTCTCTTTTTTTTTTCTCTCTCTCTCTCTCTCACTCGCGCTCTCGCACACACAAAGCAAGCAAGTAAGCAAACAAGCAAACAAAAATATGTATAAAATTGCAAACGCGTGCACACTACACGAGCGCCGCATGAGAAGTGCAAAAATAGGACTTAAATAGGTAGAGAGACCGCCCCCCCGTCCCCATATTTAATAAAACAACCATAAAATCAGTCTTCCCCAAAACTAATTTTAAAAAAAAGGCTTGCTTGACTTGTGGTCACACTCATGGATTTTTTTGGGGGGTTATTCGAGAATTACTAGTTGTTGGGATCAAAATCCAACAAAACGACCAACATTTGTGGAAGTTTGCAAAATGCTCAAACTTGCAAAAGCAGCAAGCTTGGGAATAACTCACCTTGATGTTCACAAGTTTTTGTTCTCCCCGAACTATCCTACCTTTGCCAATCCAAGAAAGAGGTAACCCTACACTTTGTTTGTTTGTTTTGCCCAAATTTTTTAACTCTTTTAAATCATTTTTATTCATATGTCTAACTGATACTCAAATTTAATTTCAATTGCATCTCACTCATTTAGTGATCACCATAATATACAATAGCTCAATTACATTAACATCAATTGCATTGTCCAATTCTTTGTTTGGTAGATTAGTGATTGTTAGATGTTTGCATATTGTCCAATTCAGCTGTACATTGAGATGTCACACTATTTGGGAAGATAGTAAATATTTGCAACTGGAAAGATTATTCCTTGAAAGTGTAAAATGTTCATCAAGAGTTAAATGGATGTCAATTATTACCTCGAGACCAATAATGGGCATCAACTTGTTTGCATTATGGTTAGCAACGGACATTACGGAGGTTTTGGATCAACATGTAACATATTCAAGACTACCAACCCACATCTTCACCATGACATGAAGAAAAAACTAATTAGGCTCTATTGGCAAATTTATGGTATAGACCAAATCACTAACAACAAATTCATGCATTGGTTTGTGAAAGGGCACATTATAGAAGAAATAGGCGAAAAAATGAATTGGGCAAAAGTTGCAGCTGTAAAACTTCGAGAAAAAACTTAGAAGGAAGAAGTTAAAATGATGAAAAGTGGATCTCTAAAGTTTTTTGGGAAGGGTGTAGGTGACACATCTAGTAGATTTGAATGCGAGTTTTGTAATTCAATCATAATTGAAGCTACTAATCAATTGGATAAAGAACTTACAATTATGTGTCCATGAAGTGTTTCAAACACAAGTATGTTAAAAGTGGCAAAAGTGCATGATCTCATGCACGAATTGTTGTAATGTTGTACCCAAAAAGATCTTACATTTGGAGGCTAAGAAACTAAGTTGCCTTAAAAACTTGTAGGGCTAAAGTTTTCCATGGAGATTGGAAGGAAATTACACTTGATGCAAGAAATTCCATTGCATTAAATGAATGTGAGCAAAAAAAGTTGGCATTTTAAATCCAATTGCTTAAATAGAAGGTTTGTTTATCTTGGATCTTTTTCTTCTTACCTTTGAAGTTACATTGCCTTTGTTTGTTTTAATGCATTTTAGAATATTGAGTTTCTATGCTTAGAAAAAGTTGTTATTTTGAAAGTTATTGTGTTGTATGTGAATGTGGATTAAAGCATAGAAGCTGGAAGTTACATCTACTTCAACTATAGAAGGCAAGCTTCAAGTTAAAGATCTTGTTCAACTAAACATTATTGAATTAGGGTCTTTTTCAAATGGATAGAATGCCACACAAAGACAACTGAAGATCAAGATATCTATGTTGGAAGAGAAATTGGAATGTGTTGCAATAGGTGAGACCTTAGTTGTAGACATTGAAATTGATTTCATGAAGCTAAAAAAAGTCATTGCCAAAGTAAGGCATGAAGTTATAGTTTTAAAGGATGAAGTAAAAGTTATCCAAAGATAGTTAATTGAAAGTCCAAAAGTTGGGAATCTAATTATAATACATAAAATGAATCACCTCTTAAAACACATTTGGAGAATGTTGCAATCCCAACATCCAAAGAGGAACAACCTTTTTTAGATGTGCATAACCAAAATTTCCATATTGAAATGGAAGCAATTGATTATGCAAATGAAGATATTGGTGCACAAGTTGTGAACCAACTTTGCACCCATTACAAAGCACATGTTGAGGTTTTTTATTTTTATTAATATTAATCAACCCAAATTTTTAAATCAATTATAGCTACGATCCCTGATTTGTTATTTTACCTTGACGGCTAATTTTTGTAACAAATTTAAGGTCCAACATATTTGTTATCTCAATTAACTAAAAGGGTGGAAGGTACTAGATAAATCTATGAACGCTTGTCAAAGATAAAGATTTCATGATGTTGATATTACAACTATCATGAACCCCAAATCTTGGCATGTGTATATATATGTGTAATTATAGGAAACTTTGGATGAACATCTAATGACCACATTGGGTTTCACAAATGAACAATTTTTAACCATGTCAATATACAAACAATGAGATGATATAGAAAATATTCACAAGGTATGTGGAATAGGCTTACAACTAGGGGTGAAGAAAAACCCATTTGCTAATGCAATTGTGCAAATGTGAACCTTGAATGATTTTGAGGAGTTTAAATCTTTAATAAATTGGCACTTAAATGTTGATAGTTGTAGTAGCTCATAAGAGCCTCCTAGGCTTGTGTCTTGGTGAAAAACTTTGTGGTCATTTAAATTTTTTAAATCAATGCCTTGCGTTTTTTTCAAAAGTTTCCATGGATCTATTACTTAGATGTTGCATGCAAATTAAGACATGAAAATTACAAGTATATTTTACTAAGAATTTGGAACTGTTAACACATCACTTTATGGTTCTTTTCAAGGTGCACAAAACTTAACAATTTTGTATACAATCTCAACCTTATAGCCTTTCTCATAATAACAAACAAGGTTCTTGGACATTACTTGTGTTGTTTGGTATTATTTTTTCATCATGTGAATTTCATGCAAATTCCATTCATCAAAAATGATTTTGGGGCCAAACCATTGTGAATTGTTTTTACATCAATCTATGGAATACATTTGGCATTTATTCATGGAGACACATGAATGAAAACACACTGAGGTGGAACTTTAAACATGTTAGAAGTCCATAATAAAGGCAAATTAACACTATGAAGGCAGGATCCAACATGACACGAACGTCAACAAAAAATATCTTTCTAAAAATCAAATATTTCAGTATATGTTGGTCTTTTGAGTCTTCATAACCTTTTCCAAAAAATTAATAAAATTTCACCACACCATATTCCATGCCAAAATACTCACCAAGATAATGTTTGATTAAAAAAAATTGAATCTACATTCACTTACTATGGATTGTTACAAGGTTTGTGGTGATCTTTCAAAAGTCCAATATGTTAAGACAATTCAAAAATTATTCCTGAAATTCACACAATATGATTATACCATATAGTTAAATCTTAAAATATTAGTTCAATTTAATCCTCTCACATATAAATCACTTTTAGTTTGTTCCATGGTCAATTTAAATTCCAAAATCTTACAGAAATTGTATGTGTTGTCATAAATTTATGGAAAATATAGTGAGGTTTTCACCCTCATATCACCTAATAAAATTGGCTCCATGTTGTATATTATTTCCTAAAAGAGAAATTTATAATTATGTTATTTTATTTTATTTTTCCCTTTGTATATGATGCACCTTCTAATGCCAAATAAGTAAGTGTCAAAAATGTAAATCACTTTTATTTTAAGCAAGGATCCTAGTGAATTGGAGGAACCTCTTCATTTGAAAGCAACATCCATGGATGTTTTTTCTTTTTCATTTCTATCCAAGTATCAAGGTGTGGTAGGGTTTTGTTCTCTCATTTTGGAACTTCAAAAATGATGAATTGAAAGCAAATGGATTCAAACATGTAAGAACTTAAGCTTCTTTAGGAATTCATAGTTGAATATTTGATGTGAGGTGCAATTCTCTACAATATCAATGCAACTTTCATTATATACACACAAATATATAAAGATAATATAATGTTTATAAATGCTCAAAAAGATAAACAAATAAACAAATAAACATAATAAAATATTATAAAATCAAAAGATAAATTAATAAATAATAAATGAAAATACTGAAAAACTAAGAAATCAAGTGCAAGTTATAGTTACCCATGCAAAAGCAAAAAGTAGAACTAAAATATTCCAATGACCAATAACTTAAACATCCAACATTCAAGACCAACATTGTTGTCATTGAGAATTAAAAACAAGTAATACTAGAAATGTTTTTTGAGTCCTAGCTCCTACCACATACCATCACTTGGAAAATTAAGGTTTTTGTCCTCTTTGTCTTGTCTTTCACCATTCTTCAACTGTTGAAGTGAAAGGAAAATTGTTTAATGTAAGAATGTTTCTAAAAACATGCCAACCACCATATAGGTAATTACACATTTAGTTTGATTCATGAAGGAAAATGTCAAAAAGGTTTATCCATCCTTTGAAATATAAATTACATCTATCTCTACTAGTTTAAAATATTTTTACATAGAGCTCTACAACACTTTGGAAATTAAAATTGAAAGAATAGAACACATATGTATTAGTGGGTATTTTTAAAATGGTGATTAATGGGAATCTGGCACCATTGGCCTTCATTATGCATAACAATACTCCAACATAGAGCTTTGCAAAACCTTTGAGATTTTTAATTGAAAAAATGTGTCACCCATCTATGTTCGTACATGTTTGCCTTAAATGGTGATTACATGGCAAAGGCAACATTGGCCTTCATCATGCATTTGAAGGTGCTAGATTTTATTTCACGGGATCATAATACATTCAATCACTATTCATCACAATAGTGCCTTTTAATAAGTAGAAAATGTCTTTCAAAATTCTTCTCAACATTTGTTCATAGTTAATATTATGAATACACCATTAACATTTTTTCCATCTAGGAAACAACTAGAAATTTATTTGTCAACTCACAAGATATTAAGCTATGTATGCAACCCTTGCACAATAACATTTCAATAATTAAGCAACTCATGAAACAAATTTGCTTCAAAACAAAAGAATGAAGCATATGAAGGAGATGATTTAAATATATCTAGGTACAATGCACGTGTGTGGAGCACCTTCACTTTCTTAACAATGGCATTACAAACCTCCAAAATGACTTGTCCAAATCTCCTAATGACAAGTTGTAGGTAGATGGCATTGTAGTGGTGTTCACCACATTAAAATGCTAAGTATTCAACATATTAAAAATTGGATCCAAAAATTTGCAATCCATTGCAAAGAAATAGTGTCATGTTTAAATGCCATTAAGTCCTTTAAATATTTGGAAACGTTGGACACAAAAATGTCTTGATATTAATTTTTTAATTATAAAATTGGCAATAACACACAAGTTTGATATCACAACACACTAGTTGTAAGCATGTATGTACTATTGCAAGAACTTGATTAGAGCGCCACATTAATTTTGGCAAGGGAAACAAGTTAAATGAGGGCAAGTAACGAAAAAAATTCACACATTAAACAATTTGTGCCACTTGATGCACACATTAGTCTCTATATAGCATCTTAGCCAATAACAATCTCTACTTCAAGATGATGTTTTTGGCTAGGAAAGCCGTATTGATCCACCTATATTGTATGTTTATTATAATTTTTCCTCTTTTAATGTGTAACAACTAAGCTTGTTTCATAATTTTGATATGAAGATTTGAGAAGGCATACAAGGAGTCAAAGATTGAATGAAAGATTTTATTATAGAAACCAAAAGAAAAAATGTGAGAATTTAAACAACTAGGTTAGTATGATGGTTCATGCAATGGATTCCCTCCATATAAAGTGAATAATCATCCTTGATCTTCCTTATTTTCCATTCAAAAATGTGTGCCAATGCAAAGTGTAGGCACACATCAAATGCATTTTGAATACAAATAGCATTTGAAAATGGGTAAGTGTATCCTAAAGTGGTTCATTTTTGGGAAAGAACAAAAGTCCATACAAGTGCATTCTACATTGTTAAATTTGTAACATTTTGTGTTATCATTGGTTAAATGGTAATAAAGTCCATGTATCAAAAACAATAAAGTCTATATTAATAGGAGAGCAAGTAGATATTCCAAATATATGCACCTTTGGGAAAAAAAATCAAAAATTGAGAAAAAATACCTATGTTAGGGACTTATGAAATATGGTTCATTTATAACTATTAAAAAGTCCCTAATTAACATTTGGCTAGGATTTTTGAAAAACTAATTTCACATAAAGCTTTTTATTTGATGTTACATCGCATATTGAGTCACTAGAGATAATTTGGAATGGAATCCAATATGAGTTGTTCAATTTTCTACCCTAATGTTAACCAATTTATTCATATTTTTGAACTTGAAATGTTTGTTATTAAAAGTGGGTGTACTTTTAATAAAAATAATTACATAGATGTTTTCAAAATCAAGTTATTAATTTGTAATCAAAAACTTATTACCATTTTAATCAATTACTTGTTATAGGTGTACAAAAAAAAGGCTATTTGAGTTTAACAATACATGTCATCCCATTATTCAATTGAAGGTTTGTGAGTAAATCAATAATAGGTAGTAGAATTTAAGTGAAAAAATGTTTGTGTGATAATCACATCACCACCCTTTTTGTTCACAAGACTTTGAAAGACCACCATTATTCATCATTGCATCCATTGCATCCATTGTCAATTTAGTCAAATTATTTGCCACATTCCACTAAAATTAGTATAGGCATATGTGTATGCCATCAATGATTATTTGGAAAAGGGATTACAAGTAGAAATAATAATCTAGATTTAAAATAAGTTTAACCCATTTGATAGTTGGTTGTATATACTAGTGTTGGATGGTTATCATATTTTCGAGAGAATCATCAGTTTTGGTTCTCTTAAGAGTTAAAAGATAATCAATCTAGTTTTTGAATTGGTTTTTTGTCAAAATTTAATACCTTGGTTGGTTTTCAAATTATCATCAAAGTAAGAATTATTGATTTTCAAACTGGTTTTGAAGTAGATTGATTATCACTTAAATGTGGTTTGAACCCAAGATCTTTTCAAAATAGACTTAAATATTAAGCATAAAGTTAAACATAAGTAAAAAATATTTATTTTTTACTGAATTTTCATTCATCTTAATGATTTTTAAGCTAAATCCATTGACATGTATAAACTTTAAATCTAAAGTTCAACTGTCCTTCACACACATAAAGTGTTGTGATGTAATGGTTAATTTATTCTAATTTTTTAAAAATGTCTTGGGTTCAAACCTTGTAATGATAAAGACAAGTGAATCTACATATTTGGGATTTCTATAAACCTATACAATTATGTGAACTTAAGTTTAAGGTTCACTTAATAATCTTCACAAGTGTCATGTTTGAATCTCTATCATACCTAACCAGTTGTCAAAATGCCAATTCTCACTCCAAAATGTGAACAATTTAGTTTTAATGCAAGATTTTCTTTGAAAATCAATGGATTGTTGATAACCACCCAGCACTAGGATATACCTTACTAATTACACAATATTACCCAAACAATGTCCTTACTAAAATTGGCATTACCAAAAAGGCTTGTCAAATAAATTCATTGATTAAAATCTTGTTGATTTTTAGACCTATCAAAATAGTCTTACCAATTGTGGGCTTACTAAAATCCCTTGTGTTATTGTTGACCCTACATATTGTTATCAAATTGCCTTACCAACATGGAGTTAGTTGTAGCCACCAAACCCATTGTGGATGAATATAAAATGAAGAATAACAAAAAAACAAATGTGTCTAAACTATGATTGTAGTGAGATAGAGTGCAATAGGATCTTCAAGCCTACCCATGGTATGTATTACTAGTAACAATGAGTACATGACACTTTATACGTGTGATTTGTATCTGACTTCAATTGTAAAGAAATGGTGGGAGTGGATGCATGCATGCATGAATGAGAATGCAAGGTATGATAGTGCACAAATTGTAAATAATAGCAAAATAGACACTAATGGTACTGAGATCAACCATCATTAAGAGACTTCTTCAAGATGCTAACTTAGCCTTGATTATTCCACATGTGGTGTTTGAGGTAGAAGTGATGTGCAAGAATACACAATATTCCATAAATATACTTGGAATTTATAAAGATGTGTAGATAACAAGGACACACAAGTGTTATGCATATGCATGATTTTGCATCAATGATTCTAGCTTTGTCACAAGTGAGTGCCATATATTTAGGAGTAGCAACACTCCTTTCACCTTACTCTTAACCTGCTCACACAAAAAATTCACAATTACCCATCCAGCCCAATTAGACTAATGTTTCTTAGCTAGCATTTTGACACCCAAAACTGATAATAAATAGAAGCTCAATAGCTTCATACTCCAACATCAGCCAGCCTTACTGGAGAACATGGAAAACACTGGCAAATTGTTGTCTTTGTTTCCCCTCTCACCCTTCAACTCACCTTACACCTTCTCAATGGCTCTACAACAACTCTTGCACACAAATATATACCTCATTATTCAAATGTTGGAAATTTTTTATTGACATATCACTCTCATTTTTCACTCCTAAGTGTGGTAGGTTTTTCGCCGACTTTTCTTTTCCCAACATGCCCGATCATCTGACTTGGGGCTCATAACTCAACTCTCTTCCTACAACTATAATGTACACCAACATATTTCACATGATGGACCTCCCCATCAGAGCCCTGCAACATTGAAGATCAAGGTTTTGCCCAAGAATCCCCATTCCTGACACTTCTTTAAAGATTCATGACTATATTTTCTCCAACTTGGTATGAGATGAGAGAAATAGACCTTCAAATTGGGGGCAATGGCTTTCCAAATAAGTTTAATGTATGATGGAGAAAACCAAACATGGTAAGCATATTGATAAGAGCACTGTCTCTGCCTCATAACCTCACTTTCCATACTTCAGCAGAGCTTTGAATGAAAGTACTTTGATAAATCCATCATTGTGGAGTATTGCCAACAAAATGAAATGACTCAACTCAATTAGAAGTGAAATCAATAAATCATCAAATAATCAACTAACCACCCAACCTTGGTGCAAAGTTTTCTTTTCGTGCAGTTTATGTTACGGTTGTCAATGCTTCTCTGAAGGAGTCAATGGGGTCTTCTTTCACACGCCTTGGGTCATGACTGAACTTCAAATCATCGAATGCATATATTGACAACAGCTCTGCCCCTTATGGCAAAGTTCAAACCAGCAACAGTTCAAACATGAAAGGTTCAATGAAGTTCCCAAAAGATGAACCCACAGTTCAGTGACACTGACTTGGTAAACATTTGTCAATACATGGGACCAAATGAAAACTATGTTCCGTAGTCCCTCTTTTGCGGGCAGAGCCAATAAAATCATCTTGAATAGAATTGAAAGACATGCCCATCACAAGAAAGCAACAGAAAAGAAGGAAACCCAAAATTAAAGAACAGAGAAAACAAAAGCAGAGGAGCAGCATGAACAATTGTGATCACATGCATGTTGACCTTAAACATCACCATATATGCTATCAGCTACCTATTTTACAATCCTGGCTGACTTCTCAGTTGCAGAAGTGGGTGGATGTCAATGCAAAACATTGATCAACATTAACTACATCTTTTTCTCACAAGACAACAGTAAGAGGAAAACTTGTTCAAAATTTATTACAAGCTTAAATGGTGGATTCCTTACACCAACCCTTTGCAGCCAGTGGAGCTTCCACCATATTTGAGCTTGAAATATCTGAGCTTTGGAGCTACAGTGACTTACAAAAGAACCAATAAAACAACACTAATTGAAATCTCTGAATTCGGTAGAAGCTGAAAAAATGAAATCCACATTAGGCATACATACAACACAGGTAACAAAACAGAGATAGCATTAGGGTTTTCAACTGGACATGGTTGCACAAAAACGAAGTGAATCCACAAGATTTACAGCAAGATTTAAACCTTGTGGTACCAGTTTTCCTTGCAAATTTCTTTACATTCATTAGTAATATTTTTGTTCTTTTTTATAGAATTCCTCCCTGGGTAGGAGTCAACAACAATTGTCAGACTATCAAATGCCCTTGAGGAGGGCCAATGTGGCCTCCAAATGGAATACAAATTTAAACCCAAATTCGCTCTACAAATCGAGACCATTATGATTGATACCAAAAACTGCATGGGTTTTAGGATTTAGGGTGATAGCAAAAACCACATGCGGATGATGATAAATATTGATTGCAACATTTGTTCTCAAGTCTCGTGTGAAATTACAAACCTATTTACTGGCATATTGGGTTGTCACTGCTTGCTTTGGTTTGGGGAAGAAAGCGCCAACTTAGCAAGGTCAGAGAGTGGTAGAAACAATGTTGTGCTAGACTCCGTGTCATCATCCAGGATATTTACAGAGCCTCGACAACTGGGAGAGCCACAGCAGCAAATCAGCTGTTCATCTTTTGACATAAACCTGTAGTCATACGTCAACTCCTCCCCAGGTGCAATGTCACGTTTGGCAAAGATTATGATGCGATCTTTGCCCCTTGCTGCAACCAAGCGTGAGTAGCAATTTGGCTCACAAGAGTGGTTTATGAGATGCGCAAGGCTTCCACTGTGTGTGGCATCCACCACACGCTCATCATCCACCCGGAACATGTAAGTGCCTGCACCCACAAGTGAGTCATAACAGCGTGCCTCCCTTATATCTGCCACAATGGGTCTCACAACCTCACCTGCATACTCAATCACCATGTCATTTGCATGATGAATCTGCTTGGTGAAAACCCCCCATCCATGTATTGCAGATTTCCCAAATGTAAGTCGGTGGTACATTGATGTACGCATGTTTTCAAACTTCTCTGATACTGATAAAACTACATCATCACTCTGTTGTGCTCTTTGCGCATCAAGTAGTGTTGTGTCAGTTGATGACGACCCTGATTTTATGGATTCCAGATTCCAGGACCACACTTTGAACTTCTCCTTCCCTTCTGGTACTTTCTGGCAACAACCTGTCACCATGACTGGTAAATTCTCGACAAAAAGCCTCTTGACTAGAGCAGCAGCTAGAGCCTCAGGTTCCCTGCGGCCACGCCTTGTTGCAGCATCATATGGCTCAGTGCGAGCACAACCAGAAGCATTCACTACAGGCTCATAAGCAGAGCAAGCAAGCCGGGCCTGAGATGCTGTGTTGTTTAAATGCTGAGCCTTTGCAGGTCGCCTGTGCTTCCGGCAGTAGGAAATGAGCCGCAGTGATGTCTCCACGTTGGCTCTCCTTCTCTCTTCTATGGCTTCCATGCGGAGGCTAGAAGCTCGAGCACACAGGGGATGATATGCCACACGGCAGTGACTGTCTGCACACTGAATGCAAGCTCCATATGGTACTCTACATACACTACAAGTCAAATTCCAGCGTTCTTTGTGAATAGTATTGATACCATCCACGGGCTCCATCCTCTTGTTATCCACCATTGATAATTCAGGCATCCATAATGCACATGTGAGATGTGCCCAGCGCCCATCCGTTGTCCTCTTCATGGCTCCACTTGTGATGGGGCACAAGCAGCATAACGGTCGCTGTTTTGGAGCATCAGCACCACACAGGCTGCAAAGCCAAAGCTTCCCATCTGGTGGCTCGAGCACTCCATAACAATTCATATGTACAATTATGCGGCACTTGTCACACTGCAGAAGGAGATTGTCCACATACTCCACATCAAGGTAGCACACTGTGCAGCGATCGAGGTGTTTCCATTGCACTTCAACAGGCCTGTACCCTGCAGGCAACAGATCCTCATCTACTTCGCCAGGTGGTAAAGGTGATTTGTCTGACCACCCCCTGTACTTGAAGCACATTCTTGCATGTGGTAGACCCTGAATAAGCTCTGACACTCGGGGATTACTGAACCCAAACATAGCTGCGCCTGATCGTATTCTTCGTCGCTTCTCTTGCTCTGGACTCAAAAACCTCCCAGCCTTCTCTTCAGCTTTCTGCAACTTTAAGAGTATCTTCTTCCAGCAAGCTGATGGAGAATTGCCATCAATGGGCATTTCATTGTTTGGAGTAACTCGGAAAAGAGGGATTATTCGCATGCCTGGGTTCCTGAGCACCTCCATTTTGTACTCAACAGCCGCCACTTCTGCCTCTTTCATTATTGCAAACTTGCGCACAGCTGTGTAACCTTCGGTCCAAATATGGTGCTGATCATGGAAATGCTCAGAGTCCCGAACAATTTGTCCCAAGCTTAGCACCACAAGTGTTCCCAGTTTCAAGGGAAGAGTGAACAGACTGTTCACACTCTTCCGGATTACATACTTCCTCTCATCACCCACAAAGTCATGGTCATCACCTTCCACCTCTTGCCGCTGTCGGTCAATACAACCACTGGTGCCAGGAACTCCTGGTGAATCAACCTGTATGTGTGCCATGCTTTCAGGAAGCTTACACTCTTTCAAATACATCTCTACTTCCTGTAATCCTTGGTGAAAGGCCACCCTTTTGCATCTGCAGTGATACTTGGACAACAGACCTTTTGAGAAAAGCACGACATTTTTGGAGTCAACTCTTGCATGATCATAGCTCCCAAAAAACTGGACAGCAATGACACTGTCACGAGATGTAGGCTCCATGCCACAAGCTCTTGCATGCTCTTCATCCATTGCAATAGCAGGCCACATTGGATAGCCTTTCACCTTGGCCCACACAAGATCCCCTTGCCCTGGCTCATCTTCAAAAACCTCCATACTGACAGCTAATGCTGCTAATTCATCAGGATTAGGTCTTTCCCTTCTATCCCGCGACTGCTGAGCTGTAGCTATCGAGAGTCGGAGCCTCTGTGCAGCTGAAACTTTCAGCTTCACTCGCTCCCTTGCCAGAATAATCCACTCCTTTTCAGAATCCTCATAAGTGATCAGGTGCTTGCGTGTGTGGTCATTGTAGTCACCAACAACTCCAGTGTACCACTCATCATCTAATGGCCAGAAGACCTTGCAACTCTGACCAATCAGAGACGTTGGAGACACAGCAACAAGCTCAAATTCCTTCCACTTACACAGTTTCTCCTTCTGGAGATTGAAACTCCAAATTGCTTTTGTGAGCTTCTCTGTCTGCAGAGTCATCTCACTGGATTCTTTCACCTTCCCTATTCCATGACTGCTCAATTCCCAGGTGTGATTTGGTTGATCAAAGTCTGCCATCATCAAAGTCTCTGCACCCATGTCTTTATCAGCTTCTGAATCTTCAATTAGCTGTGATCCCTGCTGATTAGTACAAGGAGGTGAAGCAATTCTAAGCTTGGGGATGTCAAGCTCTATCCAAAGAGATCCTTCCACAATGTCACTTCCCACACTCTTCAGACACATATCAATGACAGCAACACCACACATCCCCTGCTCTCTCTGCTTACATTTGGGATCCTCTGATATTCTTGTCTGAGTTAGCCTGTGAGTTAGGCTGAATTCATTTTCACCCTTTTCTTCCCACGTCTTAGGAACCACTCCCTCCTCCTCCTGCAATTGCTCTATGCGAGTTGGTTCTGAGGTCCTTAACACAGAGGGGTCATTTCTTGTCCATGTCCCCAATGAACCTGCAACGATTTCCGTCTCCTTACTCTTGACAACTGGTAGATCTGGATATAGATCCACCATTCTCCGCTCACTCTTGCTCTCAGAATCATCAGGTACCCGAGGCTGAGGTGCCTTGAGTTCCTTTCCCCATGGTTGACCCCTCTTTTTTGCAAAAATCCGTTCTTCCAATTCTTGAAGAGACATGAACTTGCCAGAATTTGAGGTGATAGGGTCTGCAGATGTGAAGCTTGCAGGATACTTTATAAGCTCTGCATTAGGCCCTGGTACTCTGGATGCTTCATCAGGGCTTATATTCATCATCTTGAAGTTTTGGAGAGGATGTTGGTCAACAAGTTGCTTTATTGCCAGCCTCTTAGGCTTTTGCACCCCATTTCTCAAGATCTGGAAACTTTTCTTGCTGTGTCTATAGATATGAAGTAACTTGCTGGCTGCACTCCAGTCTTCTGTGCTGCATCCTTGGTTCCAATCAGCCTCTTCCTCAGAAAGTCCTTCTCCACTTCCAGAGTTCTGAAACGCTAACCCCAAGTCACCGTCATCTGCCATTTCTTCACCCTGCTCTCCTCCAGATTGTAAGTTCAAGGAGGGAAACTCTCTGGTGAAGCAATCTGTCAGTAAGGAAAGTTTCCGTTTCTTGACAGATCGGGACTTCCAAAGCCCATTTGGTTCCTCTGTGACTTCATGGCCTGCATCTTTGGGCCATTTTCTGCTTCGCACCTGACAAGCTGAAAAACACGTGCAATCCAGTTAGTGTCTGTGGAAAGACTGTAAATTCACATTTCCAGCCTTTAAAACTGTGATCTGGAACAAGCTTACCTAAACCATTTTCCTCGAGACTCGTCTCAGTTGCCCCCATATCAACTTGCATCAAGGACTCGGCCAGTATAAACTGCTTCTGCATTATCACACTTTACAGCTTCCCCTACAACCTAGGTCTCGGATGACAGCACATTACAGGGTTGCAATATCCAAGTTCCTCATCAAAACCAGGGACAGTCTTCAGATTTGGAAATGTTTCATCATCCCTGGAAGATCTCTGATGGAACACATTTAGCATGATGGCCTTGAATTTGACACTCCTCCTGCTCGCCACTTTTGCTACCTGTCCCAGAACTGCATAGTATGCTGCTCGGTGTTAGCTGTACAATGCTCAATCTGTTGTGCAGTGCAAAGCACACACAAAAAAGCGATAAACACAGACATAATTGATCAAAATTCAGTCTCTGTGGCTTTTGGACCTCCATCCTGCTGCAATTATTAGTGCCACCAGTCTTTCCAAATGGGCTCTTCAATTGAGCTGATCTAGAGACCCCATCCTCATCTAAGGTTGCCTCCTTACCATCCCCCTGAATTTTGTACTATTAGAAGCCCAGTCAACTAATGCAAATCACATGAAGATTGGAATCCCCATGTCTCATAGAGATCATTCAGGTATTTGTTTGTCCAATACCTTAACAGCAAAGTAAGGTGCATCAGAGCATTATCAAGATTTTGAAGCAGAAATTTCATTGAAGAAAATCTTTTTGACCATCTGAATGAATGCTGTTGCTACGAAAACACACAAACATCCATGATCTCTTCTCCTTCTTGGAAATGTATGTGCCAGAAATAAATGGCCATTGATATATGGCAATACTGATCTAGTTTTCTGCCATTGACAATTTTGCTTCTGAACTTCAGGGTCAAAAAAGCAAGAGATTTTCTCACCTGCTGCTGCTACAATCCTGCCAGCTCTGTCTCCAGTGACCTCACTGGAAGAGAGCCACATCATCTGAACATCCATATTCCTCCAGTGGATCAATTTCCCACAGCTCAACAAACCATTGCATCTCAGTCTGATACCTGATATATGTAAGAACTGCAATTCTTTAATAAAGTTTATCATACAACTGTGAATTTCAATCCAACCACATGCGTGATTTTTGTTATTCTTGTCATTGAAGTGCAATTCAAACAAGCCAACTTGTACAACAACACAAAAGCTCAAAAAACTACAATGAGAATCTGAACTCATTTCTTGCCCAAAATATCAGGAGGAAACAAAGAACCAAACCCAACCCAACCCTAAACTGACAGTATTCCAGCTTTATCTGACAAACTTAAACTTCTTCGGCACCCAGGCCAACACTTTCCCAAGCGACCTCAAGCAAATCCAAATAAGCCTTTCATCTCATGTGAACCGAACAGCACATAACTGGTGTAAAAGAGAGAATCACAGAAGAAAGGAGAAAGAAGCCAAAACAAATCATAAAGTAAGAAAAAGAAAAAGCACAAGCTTGCACCCCAACATCTCATCATATAGAATCCATCTCTGCTCCCTCAGCATGCAAGTCTCTAGCTGGATTACAGAAAAATAAAAGACTTGGGAGCTCACAATATGAGCAAGAACATAAGTTCACCAAAGCAGCAGCAGCAGCACAAAACATGATAGATATACCTGATGGGTTGGGAGATTGTACCTCACTCAAGCATTTCCTCAACAAGCGACAAGTGTGCCATCATCCAATCCTGGTACATCTTCACACATGGGTCCTTGTCTCCTCACCTCCTCCTCCTCACTCACAGACCCCTCCAAAGCACCCATCTAGCAGCTACTTCACAAAAGAAAAGGGAAAAAAACCCCAAAAAAAAAACCAGCTCACAAAAACCCTGCAAAAGCTTCTTCTTCTTCTTCTCCTTCTTCTTCAATTCCCAAAACTCATCCCAAAATCCATCCCAGCACAAGTATCTAGCCCAGCACCCTCACAAAACCAAACGCCTCTTGTAGAAGGAGGAGGAAGAAGAGCCTTCTTGCACTACTTCCCCTCCAACCTCTCTTTACACTACTACAACCCCTCCCATGTCTCTCATTTTGTGCAAGAGGGTGTGAGTTGGTCGAGTGGTGATGTAGGCTACATCACTCTTCTCCCTTGCCCACTCCATAACTTCATTTGCCCAAAAGAAGACTTCATGTTGTCTATGATGTTTCTCTCTACCCTCTAACATGGGGTGCTTGGGGTTAGCCCATGTATGTGAGTTGGAGGGTTGGGGGAGGGGAGGGGGGGGTGCTTAAGGGTAAGCGATGTGGGTGCTTATGTATGGTATGTGTGGGATGTGGGTGCTTATGTATGGTATGTGTGGGATGTGGGTGCTTATGTATGGTATGTGTGGGATGTGGGTACTTATGTATGGTATGTGTGGGATGTGGGTACTTATGTATGGTATGTTTGGGATGTGGGTATTATGTATGGTGTGTGTGGGATGTGGGTGACTATGTGGTAGTGTGGGAGGTGGGTACTTATATATGGTGTGTGTGGGTACTTATGTATGGTATGTTTGGGATGTGGGTATTATGTATGGTATGTGTGGGATGATGGGTTGTTGTTGTTGGTATAGTTATGAGAGATTTAGGGTTTGTTGTTTCCCGCCATGAAAAAGGTCGAAAGATGGGGGTGGTGTTAGAGAACGCGCCAGAGCTACTTACTTGGCAATTTCTAATTTGTGAATGGAATATATAAAAAAAGGAAGATGAATCACTCACTCATTTCACCCAAAGGATTTTTTTTTTCCTTTTTTTTTATTAGGGTTGAGCATAAGCCTTGATTTGATGGTCTGAATTTGGTTTTCTTAGTTATCTTGAGTGAACTAATAAGTTCTGTTTACAGAATGGGTCTTGCTCATTACATGTGCACTTTGTACTAAGGTAAGGATACATTGTGTTTAGATTCATTATAGAGTATTATAGTAGCTTAAGGGATTTTATAGGCCCCTAGGTAATAATAATAATAGGTCTATTTTTATATGAGGATTATGGAAAGATGATATTTTGGCTTGTGTTGAAACTTGAGATTAGTTATAATAGAGTTATAATAATATCTTGAAGGATTTTGGTTTCTATTTTTTGAAGATTATATTATTTTTGCACAGTGAAATATTTGAGTTTCCATAATTCTTCATTTGCCATAAGATACTTGTCAATGTAAATGGCAAGGCTACAGTGTAATCAATTGACACACCCCTTTGTCTTCTCTCTTAACTGGAGTTGAGTTTTCTTGCTTAGATTTCATAGAGATCCACAAACACCAAATTACCAAATCAGCCCATCTTCTTCCTCTGTGTTTCTTTGTCTTTTTTCTCTGGAGTTGTTTTTTTGCTTGGATTTCATAGACACAAACAACAGATTACAATTCTTCCATCTTCTTTTTGGGAAGAGCTTTTCCTCTAAATGTGGTGAAGTTTAACCGATCTCCATGTCCTCTACTACCGTGTTGTTTTTTGTTTGTTTATTCACAAGACTCATGTGTCTTTTCTTTTTTTTTGTTGACCACCATTTCTCAATGCACTGATTTCTACTACTATTACATAGCGTAGCAGCTTTTCTTTTTTCTTTCTTTCTTTCTTTCTTGTTGTTTTTAGCTTTTGGCAATCTTTTCTTGAGACAAGAGCTTCAAGACCATACCAGCTTCACTCTCAAAAGTTCAACAACCCCCCCCTCCTTTGGGAGCCATGGAGGAGTTTACAAGTGGAACAGCATGCAATGGATTGCAACTGATCGAAATGATATGGTGATTTTTGGGATCCCAAAAAAGCAAAATGTGGGTATTTATTGGGTTGCAACTCATCACAGATCTGAATTGGGGTGGGTGCCTGGAAACAGTTTGTCGAGCTTTGAGGTGCAAATATTGTCTGTGTTAGACTAATGTATTCTTGTAACTACTAGTTCCTTCTTTTTTTTTGTGGGTGGTGCAAGTATGTTATTTAATACCAGACTTCAATCATATTTTTGGTAAAGTAAATGATAATGAGAAGAAAAGGGATGATGATGATGATGATGATGATGCCCAGGATCATGGAAAGATTTTGTATTTTTATTCCAGAAGAATGCAAGCTGAATTTGTCTTTGTAGGCCAAAATTTCTGCCAACATATATGCTTGTAAGAAACACTTGGATAATGCCACTATATTATTTATCTGTTTTGGCCTGAGAAATGGATATCCAGCTTTGTGTTTTGCATTCTTTGTCGTCTTTTGTTTAAACACCAGGTGGCACCAAGAAATTGTCGGTGTTGTAAAAAGAAATTGTATCATGAACTTTAGGTGGGTCGCGTCCCATTTGAGGAAGCCCGATTCGATAGATTACTTGCTGCAAAGGAGAAGCATTAGGTGCCCAATGATACAAGCAACAAACAGCAGAAGATGGGATTCTGTTTCAGAGCTGTTGCTTCGGCGTAAGGAACTTTCCAGCTGGAGGGACCTGCTGCACTTCAGTGTTTGAAACCAGAACTTTTATGACTTGCAGTGAACAAAGTCGGGAACAACGGTGAAACAACAACAATGTCAGATGATTTGAGCAGGGTTGGGTGAGGGGCAGAGAGCCAGGGGAGAATCCCAATGCCTTGCAACTCTTCAACATCTTTCTCTTTCCTCTGAAAATTGAGAAGTACGTATCTCGAGTTGCCCAACTTTGGTTGATTCAACCCATACGAGCTTGATAAGAGTAACAACTCCATTGGTGTTGAGTATGTGAGCTTGCAAACTAACATTGGATGAAGAAAAGTCAAAACATGCAAGTTTGGATCAGCAAAATGGTTTTTGGCACAGCAGATATGCACAATTTGCTGAGGTTGGTAAAAGGCGCAGCAAAGGCTATGACACCTGCCCGCTGTTGATTGGCTAGATCGTTTGATTGGTCCAGGTGGTTTGCTATTAGTAATCTCGCACCTATTTTAGTTTTATGGGTGGGGTTGGCAAAAGAATAAATAACTAAACTTGGATGTGAGAAACATTTTTTTGCATGGCTCTAAACCCTTTTCTATGGACAACCACTTTTACCTCCTTTTGAAGCATTCTGCTTTCTTTTTTCTTGGGAACAAACAGGAAAACCCATTGCAAGAAAAAGTGAAGCATTCTTTAGAAGTCTAGTCCAATTTACTCTCACCCATGAATGTTTTTATTAAAAATCCATCTGTTGAATTCAAAATTTACACACTCAGAAATCTTTGGTAAAAAGTATTTGTTGAGTGAGCATTTTATATGCATGGCCCAAGTCTAAGTATCTCTAAACTTCTCTCTTTTTGTTGAAAAAAAACCTTCTGGCTGTCGATTGCTGTACACATTTTTTGTGGCTAGGCCGTTTGTTTGCAGTTAAGAGTGTTGTTGTGAAGCTTTTTCTTTGTAGTCATTAGGTGGGTCGTAGGTAAACATCAAGTGCCATGGAGCACTTCAGCCGCAAAACTTCTGATTTCTTTTTCTCCACAAGTATGGGTGGGTATAAAACACCCAGCACATTTGTTTGCTTCCATGTTGATGGAAACGCTTTACTTAAATCTCATGGAAGCCAACAATCCTGACTCCCTGTGCTACTTACCAAACCAAGCTGCTCTGATCCACCTAGTGAGAACTCCAACTGGGAGTGAATATGACAAGCAGGTATACCCTAAAAAGAGAAACACTGCAATGCATGTTTTTACATGAGAAATGAGGAATTAGAGTTATCCATAAAGCAAACCTGTCTTCACCCTGTCGTTGGGGCCTCCTTTCACCACCCTATCCCCTCGTTCAGTGGTATCCGCAAGGAAAAAACATTTTATTAAATCTGAGTATGAAATGCTGAAACTCAGCATTTAATGCACAAGGTTCCAGACTAACTATAGTAGTTGTACAGTTAGGAGCAGTGAAAATATATGTAGCAGCAATGGGGGCGCTCAGGAAAAAGGAAAGACAGGATGAAACTCAACTACTACCAAAATTGATGGTTTTCTGGGTTTCATCCCCCCTTGAAACTCAGTTTACTACCAAAATTGATGGTTTTCTGGGTTTCATCCCCCCTTGAAACTCAGTTTACTGCCAAAATTGATGGTTTTCTGGGTTTCATCCCCCTTTGAATGCTAATGTACTTTTTGGCAGGGTTTTTTTTTTTATCTCACCCTGTGTATGACCAAAGTCAGGGTTGAGTTCTGGTGGTGCTGTGTTTTTCTTTCTTTACATATAACTCTATTGTCTCTCCAACTTTGTGATGCAACAAGAAAGAAAGATAGGTACCAAGAGCTGATGAAAAACTTCTATACTCTCCTCCCCCCACCCCAAAGTGCAAATTTGGATCTCTCTTTCTAGTTTTTTGGTGGGTTTGGATGCTTGCAATTATCAAGATGCCACACCTGCCATAACACAGATCTCCCCTCTGATCAAAAATTAATTGGTCGGATTCTCCAACACTGGAGGTACACTGGTGCAATACTGATGAGCATACTGTTGTTGCCAGCAGGCCCCTGAGAAGGCCGTTACAAATCCTCAAGTATCGCTCATTGCATGTACCCGAAAGTTGACTTGGGACTTTTGTGTCTAAACTTTGTATGTAAAGAAGACATTCAACTGGCCACAAGGAAGGGTCTTCCAAGTTTCACCTCTCACAATGCTTAACCCCACCCATCACAACTTTACTTTACCCATCTCAAATGGGTTGCACAAAAACTTGCTCAAAACAAACTTACAAGGACCAGACCAATTCCAATTCCACACCAACAAGAACTTCAAGGGGTGTGTCACACTGTGGCCTTGCCATTTACATTAAAACGTATCTTAATGCAAAAGAAGCATTATGGAAACTCAAATATTTCACCATGCAAAAATAATATAATCTTCCCAAAAATCCTTCAATATATTATAACTCTATAACTAATCTCAAGATTCTACACAAGCCAAAATATCATCTTCCAAAAATCCTCATATAAAAATAGACCTATTACTATTACCTAGGGGCCAAAATCCCTTAAGCTACTATACTCTATAATGAATCTAAACACAAGATTCTTGCCTTGGTAGGCAAGGCCAACAAATACTATTTTTCGCTAGAGTTGACGTATTATCTTCGTATGCACACTTCATATGCTTATTTTGGCAATGTGAAGTAGAAATAAGTCTGGCAATTGACTCCTCACCACTCAAGGCCTCTCCCACAAAGTCCACCACCAGGCTTTTGTTTTCTTCAGAATTTTAGTCACTTGGCGACAAAAACTAATCCAGTGTGACTCATACACCGGATTTCGGTGGAAAAAATGGGCCAAAGTTGTCCAGCTTAGAGGGGGAAATTTTCCATACTTAGCCAATAGGTCAAAATTACAACTAAAGATTCTTAAAATCGTCTACTTTCCTCTCTGCTGACCTTTAGCCAGATTTGGTGAATTCCTCTTGTGGATGATCATTAGTGTGGCTACATCACAAAATTGAAAAAACAAAACCCTAAAAAACCCTGACCACCACCCACACAAGTTTTGATTACTTTTTTTTGGTGGGTTGGCATTATTTCATTATGAAGGAGATTAGGGTTTACCCTAAACCCTAATTGTCACCACTTTGGGTGTTAGAGTTTACCATTACCAGCCTTATAGATGATATTTTGGCTTGTGTTGAAACTAGATGATATTAGTTATAGAGTTACAATATCTTGAAGGATTTTGGTTTCTTTTAGAGGATTCTTTTTTTGAAGATTATATTTTTGCATGGTGAAATATTTGAGTTTCCATAATTATTCTTTTGCCTTAAGATACATTTTAACGTAAATGACAAGGCCACATGTGACACACCCCTTGTTAGAAATTTTTTTTAACAAAAATTTCATTCAACAACTACCCTAAAAGATACAATAGAAAGATGGAACCTCTTGAAAACAATAGGAGATGACTGATGTATTGGGAAAGCAGTGATTTTTTTCTCAGATGGCAAATTTTTATTACTATTATTATTTTGTGAAATTGTGTTTTGAGAAAGACTTGAAAGAATGAATGTGTTGTTTACTCAGACTAAAAATGTGTTTTTTTTGGTTTCAAGCGCAATTGATTCATAATTTTTATTTTATTTTTTTTTGAAACAAATGGAAAAATCAAGTCCATTGTAAAAAGAAAGACACCACTTTAGCAAAAGATTCATCACTTTAGCATGATCAAAAACATGAAGAAAACTCGTGACAAGAAAGACAAAGAAAAACAGTAACATATGTACAGAAAATAATTATAAGGAACTTACATATGTTATGTTTGTACCTAATATTATGTCCTGGGTTTAAAAACTAACCTGTCATCATGTTTCAGGTGTGGTGTCAAAAACTGTACTGCAGTCAAAAAAACAGCAGAAAACAAAGTGTAAGCAAAAACATTGATGATGATCATATAATGCTACAATGAATTTTTCAGCTTCTGGCAAGATCTCAACAATGGGTGTGTGTCAGTCACAATGTCTGGCCTTGCCACCATTTACATTTAAAAAAGTATCTTAAGGCAAAAGAAGAATTATAGAAATTCAAATATTTCCCCATGCAAAAATAATATAATCTTCCCCCAAAAAAAATCCTCTAAAAGAATCCAAAATCTTTCAAGATATTAGTATAACTCTATTATAACTAATCTCAAGTTTCAACACAAGCCAAACTATCATCTTTCCAAAATCCTCATATGAAAATAGACCTATTATTATTACCTAGGGGCCAAAATCCCTTAAGCTACTCTAGCCAACTCTATAATGAATTATGTATACTACTCTATAATGAATAATCTAAACACAATCAATGTCCTTGCCTACCAATTTTTACAATGGAACTAGCCTTGTGATGGAGTCAAAACTTTGGAGGAAAAAAGATATCTTGAATACAGGTTCAAACTCTTTTTCATAAGCAAGTGATTATAGTTGTTATCTAGGTAAGAGCAGCTAAAACATGTGTAGCAGCAAGTGGAGGCTCAGGAGAAAGGAAAGACAAGAGATGGGGTACGAGTGGAGGCGCCTTTGAAAATTGAATCTTGGCTAAGATTTGCAGCAATTCATCTGCAATGAAGCAAAATCAGCAGCAACCAAATAAAGGGAAAGTAAAAGGAAAAAGGGGTTGGAGGGTTGTGAAAAGTAAAGTACTAGAAAAAAATCAATAGTTGAAAGGAGATAAAGCAGTTACGGAACAACGACTTGGCAGATGGGGAGGATTGTAAGGATCAAAGTCACATGTAGCAATAGATGAGGAAAAACAAAATTTACAAAGAAATTTTCAATTAGGGTTAGTTTTACTTTTCTTTTTAGCTTTCATCCATTGTTTTGGTTTTGGTTAAAGCTTTTATTTGATTTTGAGCTTGTGTTTTCATTGAACCTTCGGGATTTTAGTGAGATTGACCTTTGGAACGAAACCTATGGGCATCAACCTAGGCCACCCATTTGATTCTTCAAAAAACTTGAAATTTTTGGTTATGTAACAAAATTGGGTCTTTGATTTTTTGAAAACTACAAAACCCCAATAACCATTGAAGGTTCGTTCATGTTTCTAAGAACAACCCAACACCAATTTAAATCTAGTATGTTTAATGATTCTTTTGTCTTTTTTTTGTTAAACCACCAATTCAAATTTTGTAAAAAAATCCAAAAACTACAGTGGCTCTTCTTTTTTTTAAATTGAAAAATATTTAAATATCTTGCCAAATTATCAATTATATATATTTTATTTCAATCAATTTTCATCCTTCCTATTTTTATAAATACAAAAATAGAATATATATCAAACCAATATTCTCAATTAAAATTTTTAAATCATTAGTATATACACTAATACAAATTTTTAATCCATAAAAATTTACAATGTTCAAACAAATTAAGAAAAAAAAGAAATGAACAAGTAAAAAAGAACACAAACACCAATTACAATTGAAACCTTAAACACTTCAAAAATCAAACATCCATTAGGGACTTCAAAAATGGGATCTAAGAATCCTTGAATGATAATTATCTTTTGTTATCTTGATTGATTACATTTTCACCCACTTCTCAAATCCCCATTACCAAAAAACAACTTTATTATTATTAATGTTTAATAAGCACATGATTATTTTAAAAATACCATGAGATGGAGGAGCTCGTAGAAAAAATAATTATACAAAAAACACTTTATTAAAAATGGTATTTTCAAATAAGGTTTTGGTAGATGTTTTGGAAGATGTGTTTTTCCAGTGTAAAGTAATCTACTTTTGTTCATTTTTTGGAAGAGTTCATCAACTTTTTGATATCACAAATTTTTTTAAATCCTATTTTGTTAACTTTCCTCTTATGCATTAGAAAAAACCCAATTACCAAAAACAATTCACATTTATATGATGTGTAATTGCCATATGGGAACAATCAATTATTTTTAGCTAAATATCACCAATTTTTTACAAAAACAATTAATGTGCTCCAAGTACCAAAGTTGTCACAACCCTAACCTTGGGCTCACGACCAAGACAAAGGCTTGCAAGGTTGCAGGCCAAGAAGAAGCCCAGGAGTGAAGGAATGAACCCTCACACTCTCAAAGGAACTTCCACTTTGGGGGTTTGGAGGCTCGATGGACTCTCACATTTTCAGAGAGTGACTACAGGGGTCAAAACCCAATGGATTAAAGAGGTTTTTATATCATTGGAAATCTATTGAAACATAGATGTCTAAAATGGGCTCACATGACCCATTTGGACACTTAAAGCACAAGTTATGGCCAAAAGAAAAGTTGGGAGTCAAATTGGCAATTTGGTTCCCAACCACTAAAAGTCAGGAATTGACCTTATTTCTTTGTGTGTAGGTGGTGTGCGACATACCATTAAAAAGTTCTTGACAAATGTTATAACCTTGCTTCAAACCTCATCTCAATCGGAGGTCTACACGTAAAGTTATGGGGCCCCAAAGTCACAAAAATTCCAACTTTTGGGAATTTTGGGACTCCCATTTGGGAGTCATGGGACAAAATGTCATTTAGATGTGGGCCTTGTGGGCATGCATAAAATATACTATAAGGGGGAAGGTGATGGCTTCCCTCAAGTCTGGCCCGTGGTGAGTCTTGTGAGTTCGAGTTTGTTCGTGGCTTATCCTAGCATCAAAAGTGCTCCAACTATGCACTAACAAGTTGTTTGGTTTTGTACAAGTCTGTGTGAATGATTAAGTGTTTGTCATTCTTCCGAGTCCCATCTCGGAGCTTTAGCACACCCCTTACCCCCAAAGTGTTGCGAACTAGGGAATGTGTCCCCAACTCCTTGCTCTTCCTTTGTTTTCATTGTAGACTCACATTTGCAACACGCCCCCAAGTTCTAAAATAGACCCAAATGTGAATCTAAAGTGAAAACAACCGAAGAATCAAAAATTGGGGCACATTCTTTGATTCGCACACCTTGGGGGGGGGGGGGGGGGGGGTTAGAGGAGCGTGTTGGAGCTCTTGGATGAGATTAAGAAAAATGACAAATGGGAGTCTCGAAATTCCCAAAATTAAGACTTTTGCGACTTTGCAAGGCCATAATTTTGTGTGCAGACCTTTGATCGGGATAAGGTCTAGAGCAAAGTTATAGCCCTCGTTGAGAATTTTCCCATGTTATGTCACACGCCACCTACACACAAAGAAATTGGGTTGATTCCTGACTTTTAGTGGTCGAAAGTCAAAATGCCAATTTGACTCCTGACCCTTCTTTTGACCATAACTTGTGTTTCAGATATCCAAATGGGTCATGCAAGCCCATTTTAGACATCTAGGTTCCAAGAAATTTCCAATGTATAAAGAATTTTTTAAATCCATTGGGTCTTGACCCTTGTGATTATTCTTTGAAAATTCAGGAGTCCACCGAAACTCCAACTCCCAAAGTGGGAGCTCCCTTAGGAGTGTGAATCATTCCCTCACACTTCCTTTCACTCCCGGACTTCCTTCTTAGTTCGTAACCTTGCAAGCCCTTGCCTTGGTCATGAGCCCAAGGTTAGGGTTGCAACATTTGAATCTATCAAGGAGCTTGGGAGTGCGTTAAAAGGAAAAAAAACAAAACAACATGATGAATAACCCAAAAATGGATATCCATGGCTATCAAGGAATCACATCACTACATAAATTACATACTCATTAATGTGGGATCGCTCAATTTTGGCTTTTCCTTTAACCATGGTTACACTTTAAGAAGATAAATTTTGCAAGGTGGTTACATCCTAGCCCTCCATTTTCCAATTATTTTTCTCAAAGGGTTATCCCTTAACTAATTATTGTAAATTAAATGTTTAGGATTCTAGCATTTTATTGTTGCCTTAAACTATAGCTTGTAGATACTAACCACATGTCTCCTTGAAAAAAAACCTAAAAATAGTGGCACTAGAATTGAAAGTGTGTAATGTGCATATTACATAATGCACCATCCTAGCAATTGCCTATTTGATCTTGAAGTATACATTAATTTCAAGCTTCAACTACCAATTGAATTTCAATTTATATTTCATTGCTTGTGATGATTCTTGAACTTAGGATACTAATGACTAATTTACTAACCATATATGGCAACTAATGGCAATGGTGCATGCAATCTCAACAAAGATTTTGAATTTTGAAAACTAATGACAAAATTACAAAATGCACAACTATTGGAACTTAAAGTGGCATTAGAAACTTGTAATTCATTTTAGAGTCTAAAGTTTGCAATTTTTGTAATTTGAGAATTCAATTTACCTCATGTCCATTGTGCACTAGTGAATCATGATTACATTGTGTAAATATTAAATAACAATTAATCTTATAACTATAGGATTGTCATTTCAAGCAAGTACATCATTGATGCATTTGTGATTATGTGATGTGGGATCATTGCATTTTAGTTTTCTAAGTGTTGGCATTTTGCAAGAGTTGTACATATTTTAAAGTTACACACTACAAAGTTCATTTCTAGAAATCACATGCTAGACTTTAAATTTTCGATTCTAAGTGTTTCAATGTTTGGAACTTGGGATTTAGGAAGTTGGAGATTGTTGGGGTTTGGGTGCTTGGAACTAGGAAGGTGCTTGGGTTTTGTGGAGTTTTGAAGGTTCTATGGTTTTGTGTGTTTTAGGTGCTTGATGTTGAAGATTGTGGTTGTACCTTTGAAATTACCACCAAATTTCAAAATGAAATCATTATTCTCCAACCATAATGTGAATAATAATGTGGAGATTCACATTGATTAAAATTTGGCAAAATCCTATAGTTACATTCCAATTTTTTCAAAATGCAAAGAAGTATTCTACAACTCCAATTGATTTGTCCCCAAATTCAAAGCAAAATAGTTTGGTTTTGATCAATTTAGAAAACCCGTCCCCTTGTCTTCAATTTGTTCTAGATCTTGGACTCTATTGTTGTGAAACCTCCAATAGAAGAATTATGATGCAAGTCTAAAATCACGTGGTTCTTAGGTGGCATAATTCAATTGGGCAAAATAAAAAATGATTCATGGGGTCTTTTTTTATGAAATGCATGTTTGTGAAGCCATAATTGATCTGGCCAAACATATTTTGCCCAACCAAGATAACTTGGAAAAACACAGGGAAAAACAATGAGAAAAACACAACATCCTTAATAAAGGCTTGAAGAAAAACCAACCCAAATTTATTACAAGATTTGAATGATAGACATTCTCATAAATTGGTGTTGTTTGCTACTTGGTGAGCTCCATCTATTTTACAACAAATGGGTGATGGCATGGATGTGGAAGTTTAATACAAGAGTTTGCAATTTGTGACACTTTTCCACATTCTACAAAATGGGCAACCCATAGTTGAATATGAGGTTTTGCCTTTATTCAAGCCAAAAAAGCACTAGAGCAATGCTTATGGGTAGAAAATTGGCAAACACCTTGATTTTCAAGTTCTAAAGGCTTTCAAGGTAGTGGTGAGAAGAGCTCAATTTTTTTAAATCACATAAACAACAAAGTGAGTCCAATTGATAATCAATAGTGGTTGTTTGTCCATGTTTGTGGTAGATAATTAGATTCCCACTCCCTTGTTGTTCTCATTTGTACAAATCCATAAGTCATATGTGGATAGTTTAATGATTGTTTTGTTGTTGCAAAAAGGAGATTTGGATCGAAATGTTGTAAAAAAAAACTAATTACTTTTGGTGTTGATGATGTGAACATTTTTTTAGGTTTGAGATATGGTGTCATAGTCCATAATAGTGAATCTTGGGCTCCTTTTAACTTTGGCATACATTGTGTTTATCATTGTACCAATCTTATACATTGCAAACCTTGTTTTCTTTTCCTTTAATGGTGCATTGATTGAAGGGTTTATTTCAAGTTCTTTATCAATATTTATGTAGGAGTCCAAAGAGGCATTTAGAACTCACAAAGTTGGGTAGCATCATGGAAACTAAGAGGTTTAAGTTCTTGAAAATTTTGTAAACAAGATGGAGTTTAACTAAGAAAGTCAAGGTAGAATGCATGATTCTTTTGGTGAAGATAAGTCTAGACATGGGCACATATTTTCAAGTTCCAACCAACTTTGACCTCTTGGTTGATGAAATTTTACTATCATTGTCCTACAAGTCAACCTTTCATTGGAATTGATGAATAAGTTTGATTAAGTTTTCACAAGCAAAAGACATCTTTGTTTGTGATTTCATCAATGTAACCAAAGTCTATCAAACACAGTTGTATATTTTGTGTGTTGATCCTACCACAAATTTGGCCTAAATATGTTCAATGAATATCATTTTTTGTTGGATTGTGTGCATGATAACATCATTATGCAATGGGTCCAACTTCTTAAATCTTTTGTTGAATATTTCATTTTTTATTTTAAAACACTATTGCGTGAAAATGTGGTCAAAGGAGCCAAGGGCACCAAGGTAAAAAATCCTTTTCCAAGGATTGCACATGGCATGTGTCACTTTTGTGTTAGTTTATAATTTTAAAATTTGGATTTCGAGTACCCCTTTTAACATTGTGTTTTAAAAATAAATAAATTTTGACTACATATTGATTTTATATCATGTATATTATGCATTCATGCCCTCTATCACATAAATATGAACAACTTTTGTTTAAAACACATTTTGAAAATCCATAATTTTCGGGGTCAAAAACACTTTTAAACCAAATGTGCTCAAATCAATTACATTAAAAAAAATTCATCAGCTCAAATCATTTTTCCTTTTTAATCATCAATGTTGAATTTTTTTCAATTTTTAGAAGGAATGGTGCACATTTGATATTTTAAAAAGGACGTTCGAAAAAAACAACAATTGTCCACTTTTGATGTTTGAGTGCTTCGAACATGTAATTTCTATAAAACAATTGTGTCAAGCTTTGAGCATGTAAACTTTGTAATTGATGAAAAATATTCTTAAAAAATTTATGATAATCCACACTATTATGCTTCATTTGTGATTTTTCAAACATACAAATTTGTAGTTTTAAAAAGTGTCCATTCATTTCGGTAGTTCCTTTTATTGTGCTTTAACCCTACTACAAAATGTGGGAGTAGTTCATTGGTCCTTGTTATTTGCACTAATGTATCCATTGTCCCTATTTAGTCAAATCCAATAAAATCATATAGTGAACAACGGACACATTTTCTTGCAGTGAAAGTAAATATGTTATTGTTGCAATGATCGAATGATGAAAAGGTTTATGTTACAAGGAAAGTTTGAGATCAATGTGTGAATAGTGTGAAGGTTGCAATTACATGTTTTCCATCTAACCTTACTATGCATTTTTTCATTTTTGTTTGTTTTGTGTTTCATCAATGAGGTTATTGTGTTTTTGATGATTTTATACTGCACATTCATGTTTTGAATGTTTAATTCTACTTACTTTTGCCCATTTTTCTACCAAGATTTTGTGTTGGTTTGTTTTGAAAAACCTATATTTCCTAAGTGCATGTTTATGTTTACCTAAGCTAGTTTTACTACGGTTGAAATTGTCAAATCTTTCCTAGTAAAATTAAATAATTGATTCCTTTTGCATGACATACTTGATGCATTGGGTATCACATACCTACAATATTGGCTTCAAGAAAATGTTTACCTTCCTAAAGCATCTTGCTATTTTGAAATGTGAATTTGCAAATCCTTACAAGTTTTTTCATAAAGAATAAGGTGTTGTGCCAATTTTAGTGTTGTACATCCTCTCTAGTTGAAAACTTGAATGTGTAATAAAACTTTTCCAAAATCACAATGAAAAGCCAAACATCAAATGCCATGTGAGATGGCCTAGATATCAACTCGGTCAGTTAGTTGTGGCATACCATTTTCTTTTCTAGTAGTGTGCCATAATGTGCTTGAATATTTCAAACTTGTCAAAATAATAATTGTATTTGTTCTAGGCAGTGTGGAGGATGAAAGGTGTTTTCCAAGTTTGAAATTCTTGAAATCTAACCTTCATAACAAATTGGGTCACTCCTAGTCTCCCCATGGTTGTGAAGAAGTTTCAATTACAATTTTTCATATTAGTTCAATTTCCTTATATAAGAAAGCAATTGAGTCTTAAAAGAATGAAAGTAAATGTCATGGGGATGCTTAGGTCCATTGTTGTATCCTTTGGAGGTTTCACAAAATTTTCTCATTGACCCTTTTAGTTTCCATGATATAAACCTTTTTTCCTTCTTTTTTTTGTTGAATTTTTAACTTTAGGCTTTGGCTACTCCTATTCAAAACTTTAAACTTAAAAGGCACTTTCAATAGTTTTTCAATTGCAAAAATTGCAATTCAATGCCTTCCATTATCCAAATCTTTTCTAATTTTTTATTGTTTGAGTTTTTGAATGTGCATTATGTAATAGTGTTAAGTTTTGTTTCTTGTTTCTTATTTCATCAATATCTATAACCTTTGAAATTTGTAGTATCTTGTATAAATTCTCAACTTCCGTAATGATTAAATGTTCTATTTGAATATTGTAAGCCGCTTATGTTATAGTGGGCAATTTAAAGGTTCAATTCTTCCATAAGTGACATAAAGATTAGTTCAATGCATGGTTCATAGTCTACTTAGTACTATCTATCTTGCACACTTAACTCATAAAGTTGTAACTTGTTCATTAGTTCAATATTCAATTTGCTAAAATATAGGTGTCCTTGTTACATTTTTCTACACAAATGTTTTTTGGACCTAACATCTTTTTATAAAAAACACAACAACACATAGCTTTCATTTTTCCATGATATATTACATTTGGTAACCTTAAAAAATTGTCATTAAAAAGATAACTCATTATAAGTTACTCAAATTATTTAATTGTAGATACATTTTGCCATAATTTTGAGCCAATCTAACATCTTGTAATTGCCTAAGAATGCTAGTTGGGTTAAAACTTCAATTGGAAAAAAAACGACTAAAGGGGAATGGACCAACAAAATCACCACAATTGGCCAATAAAATAAATTTCACAAGACTATTATTATCATTAATACCACCTACTTAGCTCAAATATTAAAAAACAAATAGGAACATGAATAAAATTAAAAGACTTTGGCTACATCACAAATTTCACATTTCCCACATATAAAAATAGATAGAGCACATAAATTACATTTTCCAATCGCTTGTGAATTCTATTCATATTCAATTTTTTAAATCACCATTTATTATACAAAAAACCAATTATTGGAACCAATAGTCAAACAATAACCTTGCTTACATGTAGTCACTACAAAAACAAGTGTACATCTTTCAAAACTACACTACTTATAAATTATTGCCATTCAAGCTACATTGAAAAATTTCTAAAAAAACACTTATCATCAATGTACTTAACTCTAACATAACTTTTATTAACTTGAACCCCACTTACTTTGCCCCCCCCCTTTTTTCAATTTGAGTCATATTCACCATTTGCTTGAATTCAATGTTTAATTTTATGAATATAAGTTTTTGTGTAGCAAAGATCATTTGCATAATTCCTTCATAAGTCTTATCCATTGTATTCATTGGCATGATGATTGTTCTTAATAATTTCAATCTTCACATTTTCCATTTTGTATGAATTCAATTTAAACCTTCTAGCCATCACCATGTTCTTTTTGTGTAAATTTGTTTTAATATGGGTTTATTGCATAAACCTTGCATTGTTCATGTCATTTTCATCATGGTTATCTTTCACCAAAACTCTTTACTTTGAATTTTCACATTATGTAACACATCCTCTATAGTTTGCCAAATGGTATAAATGGTATTTATGTGTGCTTACTTATAGGAAAACTACATAAACATGGGGTGCATTCCTTGATTCTTTTGGACCAATACAAATTAATAAGTATGCTTGCTCCAAACACACATAGGATATAGTGCTCTCCAGAAGAGTCAATAAAATGATATAATTAACTTTGATGGGGCCATTGTGGTGGTATTTAATTGATCCTCACTATACACTATTCAATATTTCATGTTTATGGGTGGGGGTGAGGAAATAACTTGTGTGCTCTTTTGGATGCAATAGACATTGGTTTAGACCCACACAACAGTTCAAGGTAGATTTACTTTTATGCTTACTTCAAGTTTGATCACAATCCAAGATTAAAGTTGTGACATTAAATGTTGTGTATACAATAAAATTAAACTTGCTTTCATAATCATGTCACTTCCATTTTATACTTTTGAATTGTGAATTTGAGATGCAATGATGCAATGATGCATTTCAAGTTATGATTTTTTGGAGCCATATAGGAACTTCATGAAACAAAATGAATTTTAAAAAATAAAAATAAAAACTTAGAATACTTACATCACTACATTGTTGGAACTTGAAGGTCATGATCTTGTTCACTTGAAACAATATTCATGATTGCCAAAATTGATTAGTTCAAAACACATCAATTCATCATCTTGTTACATTATCCTACTTGATTTTGTTGGATCTTGAAGAAATAACACAAACTTAACAACAATGATATTTCATTGGAACTTTAACATTGTGATCATTTTATTCAAATCAAAGGGATGATATTCATAGTCCTTAGTTTTTTATGATAAAATGGAACTTTAATCCTATGATATCACTCAACCTAGAGAACCTTCAACAAGTATCCATAACAAAAAGAACCATCATATTTTTAAGAGAGGTTAGATGTTGTTAACCTTTGTGTATGAAAAAATAATGAATAAGCACGAAACCTTTGTGGGTGAAAAAATTAATGGTCCTTGTGTCTATTGAAGATTACTAGTTTGATGCAGTGATGGTTTAAAGGGAGATTGTGCCCCAAATGGCACATGCACTCCTTAGATTGCCTCCCCAATGTAGGCATTTGGTCATTTCTTTGGTCTTGTCAATGGCATAGTCTTGCACAATTTCCCATAATTTCAATTTAGATATAATCTACCACCTAAGTTATTATATATTGAATTTTCTAAACAACTCCAACTGTGCATCTATGGGATTTGTATATTACTTGCATGGCTGATTTGTTAGTGAGGAATGCCATTCAACACCAAGTGTGGGTGAAAAACACTACACAATATAATGATTATATATTCAAAATCCTGTTGCAGGACAAGAAAGATAGTGAGTGAGAAAACATGGGGTAATGTTTTTTGATAACAATGGGGCCACTACATCAAACAATAGAGAGATTGAGATTCCATTTGTTTCAATTTCTTTTCTATATCATTTGTTGGGCCTACACAATGCAACAAAAGCAAATTATTACCAAACTACAATAAGCAAGATGTTGGGCCATGTATGTTGTTTGTTAATCCCATGTTAAAATAATAACTACATGCCAATTCTTATTTTGTGGGAAGGTTACTAAACTACCTTGAAGATGTTTTAAAGAAACCAAATGGTAATTGAATTCCTAAAATTCCTTCAATAGGCTCAAAGTGTAAACTTGTCCTATGTTAAGACATATGTATGCTTGGTCAAAAAGATCCCCTACAATCCATTTTTCTTTGTGAAAATGTTGGGTACTTGGTTGCATGATATCAAAATAGAATTGATCAATCTAAATGTAGCAAAATAAAATCCTAGAACTTAAAATATTAACCATTATAAGATTATTCAGAACATTGGCTTCTCATGAGGCCATTGTTGCAAAAAGAATTGAATATTGTGGACAATAAGTTGGTTCTATTATGTAGGTGGATTCATGTCAAATCATAAAGCAAGATACAATCTTTTCCAAGATGGAGAGCCTTAGAGTGTGAGTAGCACTTAAGGACTACTATTGTTAATTTTACATTTGACAAACATGTCACATCAATGCAAATAAATCTTGTTGAAGTTTTAAATCAAAATAAAGTGTACAAGGCATGAATTATGAAAGGTCTAATTTGACAATAGATACTTGCATAAGAGAAAGCTTTGAAAAAATAACAATGATTATGCAATTAACAATCTACATATTTCGCTTTTTTTCATTTAACATTTCACCAAATGTGTTGTAGGTCTACCATTCTATAGTAACTATTCACATTATCTTGTCAACAAGATCAAACACCTAGTCGAAGACCCAACAACAAAAAAATCAATCGAAATTCATCTTGTAAAAGCTTTTCCCTCTTGTTCTCCAAAATGTAATCCAACAAGCATTTCAATTTGTATATCATTTACCCAAAAACTAACCCCAAGGAAAGTTACAATACTAGGATTAAGTTTCAAAACTTGTGAAATGGGGCATGTCTTGATGCTTCCTTGCATATGCAATACATTGCAAATTGCTTTCAAAAAGAGGTAATATTTTGAATTTACTTTCTTGTGTCCATATAAAAAATTGTTCTATTTTAAAATTGGACTTTGGACAAACTTTTTTTTTTTTTGGTCTACTTTACCTTGTCAACACCCTGTATTAAAAAAAATTAGGGTGCACAAATATACATGGCTTGAAGCCATAGACTAGATAAATCCAAAGAACAAAATCTATGTCTAGTTAAAATTAAGTTTTTAAGATTTGCATGATGAAACAATCGCCAAAGTTTATAATGTGGTCGACCTTATTGTTGAGTTTGTAAACAACCCATATGACCCAAATTGTAGTGGTTCTACATTTACATCAACCTTTGTTGGTTGTACTAGTAGTCCTAGCATTAAAAAAACATAATTTTTAAAACCACAATTACAACAAGCATTATGGTTAACATTCACAAAATAAAGAGACTTTTGGAAACCAAAGAGTTGTAGTGCTACAACATGGGCTTTTTATGTGACAAACAATACTTCAATCACTATTTCAAAAGTAAATTCAACCCATCTTGGGTATGAGCAATTCAAATGTGTTTTGTGTTACCTTGTTGTTGCATGTGTAGGATCATCAACTACATGGTTGCTAATGGAATTCCAACATTCCAAAAACATTTGAAGATATCTCACCAAAGAATTTAGATTGAATGGGAGAAGGTTGCTGGTTGGAAACAAAATATTAACAAGAAAAAGGTTTAACATCACCCCATTCAATATTGCATCTTTCTTTGGCAACGCTATTATTTACAATAAAAATGATCCTCATTGAATTCAATTTGAATAGGATTTGGTCCAATTTATTGTTAAGGGATTGGTGCCTTTGTTTTTTGTTGAGTCACCATTCCTTCGAAGGTTAATTTTGAGGCGAAATCCTTCAATTGATTTTCCATCAATGCATCAATTAATGAACAACATTTTGTCAATGTTAGCTAAAACAACCAAAGAGAAATTCATCTACGAGGTTCTTGAATCTTGTGGCACTTTCCCAATGAATTTTGATTTGTGGATGTCAAGAGGAGGTAGACACTTTTGTTTTAATTGTTCATTTTTTGAACCACAAATTGGGAGCTTGGTCATGTAATGATTGGCTTGCTTGAAACATCAAAAAACATTTGAGAATGTTATGGCCCTGCAAATAAATGAAGTGCTACCAACATATGGATTGAATGTTGAAATTCTTAGATTTGTATAAGATGAAAGCAACAATCTAAGTACTTTCACCATTGTCCTAACTTATGTGTTTCTTATGAGGTATTGGGATGACAACACCATTTGTAGGGAGTTGTTGGGGGCATATATATGCAATGTCTAAGTGTTACCAATATGTAACAAATGACACCAAAGTGTGTGTTGAACTAACATTAAAATGTCATCCAAATGTGAGTATAATGTTTGGCTTTTGATTCTTTAAAACCCCAAGATTTTGATGTATATCTTCCAATTTTATGCAATGTATCACCTACTCAACATCAAGTTAGTTCAAGACAAGAATCAAAACTAATAGCTCTACATGGACCTAGACCTGACCTTAGAACTGGATCCAATGGGTCTACATGGACTTGTCCAACAAGCATACTTGACAAGTCTTAAGGGTTTTTTTAATAAGTTATAGGTCTTAGGGCTCGGTAGGGGCTAGGGTCCTAGGTTTAAATAGGGTTTAAGGTTCCTATGTTTAGTGATCTCATGTCTAAATTCTAGGGTCATAAGTTCCTAGCCTTAAGCTTCAATATATATGGGCATCCCCAATTTTAGGACTAAAATGGCCTTTACACAAATATTTTGTGATGTTCCTCAGGTTGTTCCTTATTGCACACATGCCCCCATAAGGCTTGTGTGGGTGAATGCCACTGTTGAGTAACTAGTCCTTATGTTGTTCCCTATAGTTATGTTGTTTCCTATTGTTGTTATAAGGAACATGTAACATGTTGACAACCAATTGGGAAATTAAGGGAATTGATGGGAACACCATGGGATTCTTTTGAGAACTTGGTGGAACACCAAATCCAAAAAAATGAAAATAGATTAGAAACCAATGTTGGAATTGTCCGCAAGAATAAGTCAGAACTAGCCCCAACCTAAACCCAGAACAGGAGGTTCTTGTAAAGGTCAGACCTGGAATCATTGGTCAAGACAATTTGACCAGGCCCCAAAAATGGCAGGGCTTTTTTGAAACTATTCAGTAAACCTGGAACAAGAGGGTCTTCAATTTTACTGAAGAAAAACACTCCAGACCTAGACCCAACAACAGTTCATGCAAAAACCGAGAACCAGCCATCTCTGGTACTAACCATTGACCTATTTTTGACAAGACGGGTTCCCAAGGTGAAACTTGATGTCAACCCAGTTTAACGTTCATCTGGCGTCATCTAGAACTGACATGTAATTGGCTTCCAATGGATAGCAGGCTGATGACTGTCTGGTTCAATCTTGCCTGCAGGGCCACATTTGGTGGTAGTGCCCATGTTAGTGTTGTGTTTGGGGTGATAGAAATGCACAGCAGTCCATACCTGCAATGCTGACTAACAATAATTCATACATGGCAAGTGACATGGCATGGGTGTTATTGTGGTGTTAAGGGCCAAAGTTAACTTCCAAAAATGCGCGTTTTATAAAAACAAAGTTTGGTGTTACATGAACTCTCCAAAATGGAGCCATTACCTCAAATGTGAGTGCAGCACCCCCCCTCTGTCTCAATTCAGACAGCTAATTTTCTCTTTCTTTGTGCATGGGGTCTCTTTGCTCATCCCTGCTCAAGCTTGATGCCCTTCTTCATTCGTCCCACCTCTTTGCTCAAGCTTCGTGGCTTTGCCACAAAGGAGGTCCCTGAAATGCACCACACTGAGAAGGTCTGTGTGTGGTGTACAAAAGCAAGATTGAAGCAGAAAATGACAAAGTTCCTCCCCACCTCCAACTGCACAAAGAAGCAAACAGCATGACAAGTTGGTGAGAACCACAGCAAGAATCAAAACAAAACAAATTTGAAGCAAAAAAGACAGCATTGTTCACTGTCTCCAACTATGCAAAGAAACACATAGCACAACACCACCTAAAGCAATTCCGTGAGAAAGTCTGCAAGCAACAAAACATAATAACTTTTAAGAGAAAAGCAAGAATGTTGTCTCCAGTCTCCAACACTGCAAAGAAAACTCCAATGTTGCAAAGAAAAAAGCAGCTTGACACGGCCAATGGTGCCTGCTTGAAAAGCTTCATGAGTGGTGGAACAAAGCAGACGCAAGAGATCACCAAAGCCAGAGAGCTCTTGCAACACAAACAGAGTGAGAGACATATGAGCACAAACTGAAGATGAAAAGCAAAGAGTGGAAAGAAAAAAAATGGTGAGAGAAGAACTCACCTCTTTGCTGCAGGTGTGGAAGTGCTGCCAAATATGGCATGGCTAGGTGATGCTGCCTACCTTTGGCCCATTTTGTTTGGACAGGCCGTTCAGGTTAGCACTTCCCCTTCTTTCTTTCATGCTGTTAAGGTTTGGCAAGGTCACCACATGTTTTGATCTTAGGGCCTCCTTTACCACCCCGGCCTAAACACTATGTGTGGCTTGCTCATTAGATGGTTAGTATGCAGCTAATGACCAGTGGGTTGTTAGTAAGTTGGTAGAAAAAACAGCAACTGAGCTAACCACTGTGGCTAGCTAGGGAACTTAAACCCAATAAAAAGAGTTTCATGTCCACCCACCATCCATCTCTCATGGTGCAGTGGGTGTTGGTTGGGTTTCACCTTGGTAACCTAAACTGTTGAAAAAGTAGGTCCTGTAGGTAAGTAGGTGGGTAGTAAGGACAAAAGATTCACATAGAAGACAGTCACACCAAGCAAGATTCACATAGAGAGAATGAACAAAGAGTAATCAGGACAACAAAATGTAGAACAGAAACTCATTCAAAGACAGTATTGGAAGAAAAACAAACATGATAACACAGATTGTAAGAGGCAAGCAGCTTTTGATCAAGAAGCTAACATGAGGCCTTGATTTATTGTATGTACAGGCGCCTCCGCCTGAATATGTATGAACAGATTGGAAAGAGGGGGAAAACAACAGGGGCCTAAGGAATTGCTGGCCACTTTGAATGGCCAAAATCAATGGCTGAGAGTGTCATTTATCCCCATAAGGGACGAGCTACAAATGAAGAAGGGTGCAATGCTAGCCTTCTTTTCATGAAACATCAATATATGTACCAGGGTCTATACCAATTGTGGCTATGGTTTCTGCCTCTCAGCAGACACCACATATTGTAGGGACGAGAAAGTTAGCGCACTCCATCTGCTCGTAACTCCAGAGAAAGGAAACCACTGAATGTGAAGAGCAAAGAATGGTTACCAAACTGTCACAAAAAAAACACCGAGAGAAACTAGAGTTAGCAACACACTCCTGCCTGCCCCATCCATCAGAAAAGTATCCACAACTGGATGTCACCAATTCAGAGGCAACAAGGACAAATGCTAACATATACACATCATGAGCTTCAAAACTGAGGGTATACCTTACCCCATGAATCTAAACAATGCTTGTCTTGACCTCCAATGTATGGTGTGTCCAGAAACAGGAGCACTTGACAAGAAGAAGAAAAACTACTAATCAACAAGGAAACAAATTCACCTATTTAAAGTTTGTGTGAAGGAAAAGACACACAGTGCACTTCTTCATCACTCTGCTCCATTGTCCGATCCCACTGGCCCACCAATTTCCAAAACCATGCCTGACACATCCCGTGGCTTCTCATACACATCACCAAATGGAAGCTCCAGTCTTGGATTTCCATCCTCTGATATAGGATTACTGCAGAAGGCACCCCTGGAATTCCGTTGGGTAAGCCAGCCTCCATTATCTTCCTCACTTTCATAAAATTCATCCTGGCTTTCTGCCATATGACCTCGCCCAAACATTAGAGGCTCAAAGGAGCTTTCAGGCATCCCTGTTGACCCAGGACCTCGATGGGCCCGCCACCTGCTCTCTCCAGCTGCCTGTGCAAATCCCCGGTTCCCAATAATTCCTCGAGAAGAAGCATTTACTGATAATTGGCTACTCAATAGTTCTGTGTTGCCATCCCTATTCAATGCCCCTTAAATTTTCCCATTATCACCCCCTCCTCTAGAGATCCCATGCAAAAGCAATCCCCTTTGATCCCTTTGTCTTTCATCAATAAACAACCCAGACTCTGGACTTTGTGGTGACTGAGAAGCTGTATAAAATTTGTCCAGCCAATAAAGCTGATCATTGTTTTCTGTAAATGGAATCCGATATTGCTGACTAGACCCCACAAGAGAATCCAGACAGCTATCATTGGTGGAATGTGGATGGGTAAATGGAATGTGATGCCCAGATCTGGCTCTGACACTAGTGTTCATTGACCGTATGTATGGGCTATTGCTAGATCTTGCAGCAGCCTGTGGCCTTAGTTGATTGCCAGATTGGGATAAGCATAAAGATGAAAAGAGTGGAGCCATTGGACCCTCAGATCCCTCATTCTGCTCACGGAAATCAGCCAATACTGACATGAACTGTTTGCCTTTGCCGTCTGGTTCCCAGTTAGGATAGTTGCCCTTGAAGCTGGCCATGCCACATTCTACCCACAATCAGTAGCCAATACTTCTGCCACACTTGCCCGAAGCCATGAGATCCAAAAAACCCATACACTGAACTAGCCTTGTATCCTACTAAAGAAGCTCTCACCAAAATTTGCACGCTTACATTCTTGGAAAAGGCAATGGAGAAACTAATGATGTGACAAAAAAGGCAAGTGTGTTCAAACAACCAGATGAGAATGTTGATGTACCTAAGGAAAGACTTCTCCATCTTGCCTTGTGAGCTGCGCCGATCCTTGCTGGTTTGGTATGGAGAACCATACTTGGAGTTCCCGTGGTGCTCAAAGTCAAAGACACTCAAGCTGTTTCATGGAGACACACCACTCTCAGGGGATAACACTAATAACACAATGCTCTTTGATTATCAAATTGTGAGATCCCACAAAGGACTTCCCAATGCCTTTATCACAGAAAAAGAGAGAACCTATAAACATTTGTAAAAGGGCTCCTGAGCATCAGGCTGCAGGAAATTCGTTAGGACTAAAACACAACAGTGAAGCAACTGGGCCATAACAACATAACATAATCCTGTGAGTATTGCCCCATGCACTACTGTATCTAATGTGATAAGTATCCAATCTTCAGGAGAACATTCCCAAGAATGAAACATGAAGGAATCAATTAAAGGCAACAGCTACTCAGGAAAGTACTATTGCAAACAGGTGGATGAGATTGAGTCCATGTCATCTAATAATGAAATACCATGAACGAAGAGGATTTGTACTATTAGCAAGCTCAATGCAAGGAGAGGGGAAAAACAGTTTGGGCACAGACCTGCAAACGTGACCAACACCTTCAATGTGTACAGTGAAGTCTTGTACAAATTGCAGCACATCATCCACACACTGTACCATCACCATCATGAACCCCTTAGACATCTCACAGACAAAGCTTCTAGATATAAATCTCACTCCATCTTCTAATTGATCTTCTAAACTGTTCATATGCTAGAAACTAAATGGAAAGGAAAGGAAAAATGCTGCCAGAATTGAGCATCATAAAAGCACCTTTGGAAGACAGAAAAAGAGGATGAAGGGTGTGAAAAAGATGGATGCCATCTCCTCAAAGAACAGCAAGCCCTTGTACTGCGTTCAGACAAATAGTTCCACAAACCGTTAGCATCTGTGAACAGCGAACCTGAAGAATACAAAGCAGTCTGGAAACTAGAGAGTCCTCATAACCTAAATCACTGCATTGATATCCTTTTGAGTATGCTACATCACTCTGATGCAAGGGCTTAAATAAAAAACCTGAAAAAGCGCTTCAAATTCTGAACGAACGGTTTCAGTGTTCTCTGCACCTCGCCAATGCTTGGGCATGTAATGTGTGTGCCTCGAGATATGCCGCATCACCCCCTCAGGATCAAAGATCTGATACTCTTCCATCACCAGTGACCTACTGAGTGACAGAATTGTTGCCGAGATGGCTGTATACCATATAAGGTTGCGATTACCTATCTGTTATCCCCAACACGCAGATTAAACATCAATAGCTATACACTTGGAAGATGTATGTTGCCAAGTACTCTCCTATGCATTGCAATACAATAATGGAGATCTCAACAAAGTAAGTGCGTGTGAAGCATCTTACATGGCCTTCCACAAGGGACTCATCAATAAGCGCAATCAGAATGAGAACAGCTGCGAAGGCACCCGCAACAAATGAAACAAACTTGGCAATCATCGATATAATGGGTGACGGAAACTGCTTCAAGTACTCCACTGCATGTTTGTAGCTTGCATTCAAGCGATGCCTGAACATGTGCTCCAACTGAGGCAGGAGAATGTGTAATCAAGTGAGCATAATGGGGGCATAGTGACTGTCCATGGAGAACTAGTTCAAATTCCACCACAGGAAAGGAAGAATTAAGACACAGTTACATACCTCGTTGAATTCCCGGAAGGTCCATTTGGCCAAGTTTGACCAACGGCGGGAGCCTGCTGTGGAAGGCTCATGGTAGAATTGTTCAGCATTGCGGAGGAAGAAATAGCAGAGCATGAAGATGAGAAGGAAAGGTGAGAGAACCAGCATGAAAATGCCCAGTCCCATGAACCTCTTCCGCAGCCGTGCACCGTTGCTGGTGAAATCCCTCCGAATCAAAAAGTTTCTGCATTCCCCATACATTCCAATATTAATCACAAACTTTCCATACAAATGTATTTCTGAATGAAGTTCTGAAGGAGCTCTCAGGAGACAATGAAGTGTGTATGAAACATTGATTCTAAAGCTAACTGCAGGACTAACTGCAGTTGTTGCACAGGAAAGTGCTTGAATGCGCCCGTGCATAAGGACAACAGGGAAAATAATGCCTGTCAAACATGTTCTGAAGGATGCACCAATTGAGGCTCCATTCAAGAGTCTTTGTCAAGGTCACCCGTTTCTTGGCACCATGCTCGTCATGACCAACTACAGGACCCACCCCTGGGACCCACTGGGGTAATGTCAGTGCAAGCACACCCTTGTTAAGCAGGCCAATCATGTAATTCTCCTTACGCATGATGCGGCTCACTATGTCATGTGCTGAAAGCTGCCGGACAATGGAGAGCCGCTGGTGGCGCTGCAGCTGCACAATCTTGTCCACTAGCATTGGCCATGTCATTGTTTGAAGTTCATGCTCTGTGACCTTCAAACTGCCAGGGACCCCACCCCCCAATAAGAACAGTGAGAGCTTATTCCTTACTGTGCCCATGGAAATCAAATGCAGATTCTGTTGGAAACAAGACAGGACTCTTCTACCCACCACCACAGTATACAATACTCCAACTGCTCATGCCTGAAAAGACTCGATACCCTTGCTTTCTGATGAGAGATGGTCACACAGGAAAATTGTGCATAAAGAAGAAGTAACAGCTTGTAGTAGAGGACAGAGAAAAGAAAAGGTATGCCATGTCTCCCAATGAGTGCAACAGCATTTCTTCACCTTGGCAAAAGCCTCCTCATCAGAGATGGACAGTTTCTAAGTGTATGGACTGTGTGGTTAACATTACTAAGTTCCCACACTTTGCATCACCATTTGAGTATTATCTCAGTAGAATCTAACATGCACCTTATAGGATTTGTAATAACAACAACTTGCAAGGTGGGGTGCAGCTATTGAGTTGCCACACATAGCATGCAGTATCAAAGAGCTATATTCAAGTTTGTAAAATGCATGAAAGATGGATTCTCTAGTCAAAGAGTACCAAATTAGAGTTCTCAAGAACACTAAGCAGCATGGATCTTGGCTAAGGGACAAAAACCAGAATAAAATCTGATCCGTACTACTCTCCCAAGGGGAACAATGATTACAATGCGAAAACACATATAGCAAAACATCTGGTGGCCGTACCAGTTGTGACAAAAACCCCCAACCTCAAGAGTCTCCTGGAGTTGGGTGAAGAAGCGCACAAAGCAGAAGATCCAGTACATGGAGAAAAGGATGAGGTAGATGCAGATGATTCCCTTCAGGAAAGTGAATGGAGTCAAGGGGTGCTTGTGCAATGCCTCCTTTGCCAGATCACAATTATGTGTATTGCCTTCGTCAATGGCATCAATACCACATTTAGCATTTAATAGTCCCGGCCAGTTCACAAACAAGAGCAAGAAACCTGAGAAACTGATGGTGAATCCAAGTGTAAGAAGCTCCACCAGCCATTGAGTGACTATACACCAAAAACCCTTGTCACAGTAGTATTGATAAACCCGCTCAAAGAATCTGTCCAGATCAGTTATGGCTCCCCACTTTGAGCTTTCACCCCTGAAAAAGTCTGGAGGGCTAGAATTGTCGTCCCCTCCATGTAATCGATGATAGTCAGGAAGCTCCACTTCAACCTGCGAGTTCACGACTTTTTGGGTGACAAACCATAACTGCATGGGTAGTTGCATACCGATATAGGTTGGGGTGAGCATGATCAACTGCAGAGAAACTGACCTGGAAGTGACTTGCTGCTAGCTATCATGGAGATGGCCCCAAGACCATAGACAAGCCCATCAAATTTCCTATGCAATCAGTTTCTGGACATTTTTACTGATCCATATACTCTTGACACTCCTGAACTAGGGTGCATTCTCAACTCCTCTACAGCTTCTGGAACAGACAATCCTGAAGTCCAGAGTGACAACAACTTGAGCCAACATGCCAATTGGAAGACTCCAGCAAATCAAAGGCAGAATCAATAGGGAAGAGCAACTTCTTAAGAAAGATATTCACCGCTGCATGATGAAGCCCTCTTAGAGCATCAGTGTTGGGGTGCATAATCTGTTGTAGCCAGCTGGCGCTGCCACCCGCCATCCTGTTGTGGTGTTGTTCCAGACCTCATAGCCAAGGCTGCTCTGGCCTGGGTCTACCACGCATGACCCTCAGCCTCTTCTAACCAGTGGCCAGCTTGTCCTTCGGTTTCATAGAACTCCCTTCCCATATACTACACCAAAGAAAAACTGGATTAGTTGGTAAAAAGACAAACTTTCGTACGATTGGAAAAATAGACCCATGGTGATAAACCTGACACTGATAATTAACCACCAATGCACCCAGCATGAGATGCTATCCAAAGGAAGATTCTGAGATACAAAGTTATAAATTTAAAAGAAGTACAACACATGTACATATTGAGCAGCACATGGTATCAACAGGAAGCAGACAATCCATCATTCTTGGAGCTATATCTCCCATTCAACATCTGTCATGGAGCCCAAGAAATACCAAGAATGTCCAGATGTGATGATTGAAGGCAGCACTGAATATTGTCTCCCCTTTAGATGACATTCAAGGGTAAACTAATACAAAACCCTAATGCTGGAATCCTACAACAGTGTTTCTTTTCTGATCACAACAACAAGAAGGAATCACAAATGGGGTTTAAAGCCCAAAACATGGTACTTAATCTGAAGAGACGATGTGCAGACTGAGCAGACCAGACACCTGATAGCAACTTCAAAAGGAGGCCAAGAGGTGTGTCCTAACAAAAAAAAAGCTTTGAACTCATTAAAATGCTCCTGTGCTTCTGACACCACCAGAGATGAAAATTGATGGCAAAACTTGTGGATAAGAGTTTCCATGTGCAAAAAGGTTTCACATCTTCCTCAAGAGGAGATGATGTCCACAGTCATGCAACTTCCTGCTTGCACTGCAACTGGGACCATGTTCTCCATGAAGTGTTCCAATGCCTACAACCACAGATCCCTACTGCTTGCTACTGATCTGGATAACTGTCATGACATCTACTCCCTCTTATCAATTCCCATCTCTGTGCACAGCATTGTCCCAAGCTTCAAGACCAATTCCTGCTGCTGTTGTACGAGGTTTCGAATTGAAGGTTCCCTCGTGTCGAAGTCCAAGAACTGGCTTGCCCAACACAAGCTTGCCAATATGAATGTGAGATTAGAAACTTGTCAAGACTTCACAAGTTTGGAAAGGGAAGAAGGCTCCTGTGTCCATGACTAACCTCAGTAGCTTGAGACCCCCTAGCTTTACCCCATCATCCAAGATGGAATCACTCCCTTGGCTAAATAATCTTGAACCTCTATAAGGTCTCATGACCACGAAAACCACATGTTCAGACATGAGTAATTGGAGCCATGATCAAACCTCTCCACCAAATAAGTCCAACCTTCAAGAAGGCTCACAACAAAGGAGCAGGTATATCAAAGTTCGAATGACATAACCAGAAAGCATGGGGATGCCAGTTATGAAGCGAACGATTGCAAACTTGGAGATTCCAATAGACCTAAAAATTCCAGGTTCTTTTCAACTACAATTTATGTAGCAGTCCCTCTAGTAGCGCATAATGCAAACTTCAACCTCTACACAAACAATTGCGTCGCTTAGCTATGCTGAAATTGGCCTCATTCCTTAACCCTAATCCCTCATCCGTCGCAAAATCATTCAGAGGATAACCGCGAAACGTCCAATTCTTCAGTCTGAGGAGAATGGAATTTTCAAACGCAACATGGGCGTGACGAAGGAGGAGAAAACCTTACTTCCAAATATCCACGGACACTAAATAGAAACATTAGCCTAAAAGCTCTGACGAAAACGAGCACCCAAAAACAAAAGGCCATCTGCGGGGGTGGGGAGAGAAAGGTTGGTAGGGAGGCAGGCAGGCAGGCGCGCAAACCTGAAGGAGATAAGTTCCAGAAAACTTCCTTCCTACGCCAAGCACACCAACACCAAAAACCTGTGCTTGCAACGACGAACCATTCCAAGCAAACTGGAGCGCGGGACACGAAACCCGGCAATTGAGTGCTCAAATGGGCACCAAATGAGTTAAAGTTGGAATCCCTTCGGAGAGGGCGAGGATGGGATGCTAAAGAGCGCATGGGAGACGACGGGAGACGACCGCGCAAGGAGCAGGGAATGCCACAAGGAGAGGCAAGGGAGCAGAGAGTGTTGTTCTGAAGGCGTGCACAGCGACGACGGTGCGCTCGAGACAAAGAAGGAGCAAAAGAGGAGAGAGTCTCAGTAAGAAAGTAAAAAGTAAAAACCACAACGAAGACTCAAGGGTGAAAACTATGAGGGGTAAAACTGATGGATGTTGATGGTTCTCTTTTCTTTTTTGTAAAAACCTCTCTTTTTATTTCTCTTTGTATTTGGAGGGATCTCTCCCAGTAGAAGATCCCTAGTGAGTTTATACAGTTGGGGGAGATCCTGCTATATTTCTACGTTCCCATGTTCTCATGGAAAGATTGACAAGGTCTATGTTATTTTGTTGTATAGTTTATGTGGGTTCATTGAATTTTCAAGGTTTTTGATATGTAATTTTTTTTTTGGAAAGTTTTGGTAAAAATAAAAATAAGATAATTTGTGCTGAAGCCGCCCAAATATTATGATATTAAGAATAAGGGTATTCATTTCTATAAGCTCTATGTAATTTTTTAAAATTATATATTCTGAACTTAAAAGTCAATTTGTTGTTTGCTTGTGTGTGCATTCAAAAAGTGTTATCATCATGACCATTAAAAGAATACGACAAATTATAATGAGATAGGCCTTTAAGCACAATCCCAACCATATGTATAAACTACATGGTTTGACAATGACTAGAGGCTCCAACTTTATAACATTAACATAGGGACTTTGTTTTTGTTATTTACCAAACACAAATTTTTTATCGAATCGATTTAAGTGTGAAAATTAGGATAATTCAAATTACCATAATTCATATGGTGATGATTGATTCTTCACGTGCATATATAATTATGTATCGATATTTTGATAAAAAACCATAAATGCAAAAAAGAGTACATAAGTTTTAATAAACAAATTGATATGTTTTCTTGCATGATTATTTCCTTCACATGTGACCTACATTTGGGGTCACAAATTCAAAGTATGGTGAATATAAACAATCAACCAAATAGCCAAAAAAAATCATTTTTTTTACAACCCTTTCAAAATGAATTATGTAATTTTCAAATTTGTTGTACCATGTATGACCTAATCAAATGCATTTAATGATCATACATGTAAGGCTTAAGCATTGTTTATCCCTTGAGTTGCATTACTTAATGCATTCCTTTTGATTTTTAAAAAATGAAAAACTATAATTACAATAAAGACTTGAATTATTTAAAAGGACTCAAAATAACATTTGTATTGTATCCAATATTAATCTATTTTTAGACTTCTAAAATAATTTAACATGACATCAATCTAGTTATAGGCATACAACAATTCATTATAATTATAAGACAATAAATATTAAAAAATTCAAAATAGTCCTTTTTAGTTTTTTTTTGTTAGATAATCCTTTTGAGTACCCTAACTATGAATATGCCCATAGGTCATTTGGCAAATTGGTGTTAGTTTGAAACTTGACATTCAAAGAATTAAAAAAATCAATTAGGCACAGACTTGAAAACAAATATTTGAAAAATCAAATAAATAAAAAGTTTGAAATCTCAAAACCAATCCACCAAGACACAAAATAATGAAATAACCAAAACAGCTTGAAGTTAACAACCATAAATCGATAACGAAATAAATTGAAACATGAAAGTTAGAAAATTTTCATAATTAAATAAGTTGAAACTTGAATACTTGATAACCATATAAGTTTGAAAGTTGAAAACCATATCACTTAAAAAACCATTGGCATATTGATTTTGTAATCAAAATTCTATAACTCAACATAGGAAGACATGTTTCATGAACTTTTAAGGAAAAGAAAGACCACAAATAAAGGGTAAAATTTTGATCAAGCATGTATTACCATTAATGAAGCCATAATATACATTGGAAATAAAAGCTCATGTAGATCAATTCTATCACAAAATTCTTGAAAAATTAATTGAAAATGTCATTTCATGAAGAGAGTCTTACACATGTTTGTAAGACTTAGTCCTACCATGTCCTACATTTGTTATTCTTCCTATTTCAAAGCCAACATGATGAAATTAATGCTAAGACCTCACACCATTGACAAGGTTTAATAGTTTCAAGGTAAAACACAAGGGACTATTATCCTTGCATAAGGCACTATTAAATGCAAGGATAGATTAGGCTAGTTAAATGAAACTTCTTATACAACAATTGCAAGCATTGGTGTTTTCCATCCTTTGACCAACATCAAAAGGCTTTTTGCCAAGACCACCAAGCTAATTAGTATTGTGCCAACAATCATCCCCAACAACCCCACCAATATTGATCCCGAAATGGTTTGCCAAACTACCTAAAACAACTAGCCCAAACAAAGAAAATAAAATATCATTTTTTCTTTTTGATTACAAATATGATGATATGTTTTTTATGGTTGCCTAGAATATATTTATGCCAAAATCAAATTTGGGTTCTTCGAGCATTTCAAAGTTAGAAGATGTACCAAGGGTGACTAAACTGGATAAGAAGCAACTAAATCTTGATGTTCATAAGGAGTTGAAGGTGAGCAATGCTGAAATTTTTGGATCTAGAAGAAGACATGGTAGAACAAAATGACTAGAAAGGCATCTTGGAAGTATCTACAAACAATTTAAAGCAAGTGCCAAGTCATGAAAAGGAGCATGGCTTGCAAACTAAATTTGGAATGATTTCAATGTCATGTGGTGTGAATAAAAGGAAAGGGAAATCAACTTTCAAAGCTAAACACAAGTCAAAGAAATAACCAATTGATCTTTGTCTTTGTGTTGCTACAAAAACTAAAGTTGCCCAACAAATTCACACTAGTCACTAAAAGGTTGGATAGATAAATTTTAGGTGACATAACATGCATGTGTTAATTTCTAATTTTGTGCTAAAATATATCTATCGACACTATTAAAAGTTGACCACACGCATTTACCAATTTTATGTATGAATCCACTCAATCCATATTGTTGTCCAAATGTGGAGTTGATTCGAAAACTCATCAAGTCTTTGGTGGATTTCATTTTTATGTATGTGAACTTGCTTGTCAAACATTTCTTTGAACTTTCATGTCCACCCACCATCCATATGATCTCATGGTGTGCTAATGGGTGTTAGTCAAGTTTCACCTTGGTAACCTAAATAGTAGAAAATAGGTCCTATAGGTTGATAGGTAGGCATCCCCATAGAAGTGAGAGAAATTCACATAGAAAGAACACACCAAGACTCACTAGGACAAACATTGAAGGAGACTTCAGGACAATTGTTGCAAATGGTACTTACTTGAGTATAATCATCAAAATTTTGAACAATTTCACCTCCCCAAACTTTCTTACTCTCATCTAATTTTCATAGAATGAAAAAAAGGAACAAACAATACATAAGCGTGTTTCATGGTTGTTCCCTTGATCATTTATGTTAGACCACTTTCAAACTTATGTAAACAAAAGTTGAGAGGATTCCGTCAATAATTGAGTTTAACATTGCAAAACATTATGTATAAACACCATATATTGTTTTCAGTTGGTCACTACCATGTTGTCATTGTAGATGAGTAAAGATTTGTTGAAACATTGCTTAATATGTTTAATGGTGAGGAGTAGAAATAGATATTAAGGACCCATTGCATATTACAAGGAAATATGCTTTCTCTTACAGCACTATACTGACCTTCACAAATAAAACAAAGAGATCTTGCACCTTAAGCTCAACATGGAGAAAACCTCTAATTGAAAAAGAAAGGAAATGAAAGGATACCAAGACATGACCCACTTAAACAAACGAAACAACTAGGTGAATAGTAATAACATCAACTAAGCTAACTGCTGTGTTTAGCTAGGGAACCAGAACCCCATAAAAAAGAGTTTCGTGTCCCACCACAATCTATCTTTCATGGTGTGCCAGTGCGTGTTGGTTGTGTTTCACCTTGGTAACATACACCATTAAAAACATAGGTCCTGTAGGTAGGTAGAGAGGACAAAAGATTCACACAGAAGACAGTCACACCAAGAGAGATTCACATACAGAGAATGTACTGAAAGTAACCAGGACAAATGAAATGCAGAATGGAGACATATTGAAAGACAGCATTGGAAGACAAACAACCATTATAATTGTAAGAGGCAAGCAGCTTGATCAAGCAGCTAACATGAGGCCTTCATTTATTGTTTGTACAGGGGCCTCATCCTGAATATGTATGAACAGATTGGAAAGAGGGGGGGAGAAACAGGGGATTAAAGAATTGCTGGCCATTTTGAGTGGCCAAAATCAATGACTGAGTGTGATTTATCCCCATAAAGGGACATGCTACAAATCAAGAAGGGTGCAATGCTAGCCCACTTTTTGTGAAACATCAAGACATGTAACCAGGAGGGCATATACCAACCATGGCTATGTTTTCTGCCTCAGTAAACACCACATATTGCAGGGACAACAAAGTTAGGGCACTCCCTCTGCTCATAGATCCAGAGAAAGTAAAATACTGCACATGAAGACCAAGGAGTGGTACCAAACTGTCACAACAAAGACACCAAGACAAACTACAGTTAGTAACACACCCCTGTCTACCTCATCCACCAGAAAAGTTTCCAGAGCTTTTCAACTCACAGAATACAGCAGATATCACCAATTCAGAGGCAATGAGGGCAAATGTAAACATGCACACATCACGAGCTTCTAAATTGAGCATAAACCTTAGCCCCTGAATCTAAACAATGGTATATTCACCTAAAATGCATATGGAGAGTCCAGATACAGGAGCACTTGACATGAAGAGGAAAAAGTGCTCATCAACAGGGAACACAGATTCACCTTTTTAAAGTTTGTAAGAAGAAACAGATGTGCAGCACGCTTCTTCTTCATCGTTCTGCCCCTTTCTCCAACCCCACTGGCCCTCCAATATCCAAAACCATGCCTGACACATCCTGTGCCTTCTCATACACATCACCAAATGGAAGCTCCAGTCTTGGATTTTCATCCTCTGAGATATGACTACTGGAGAAGGCACCTCTGGAATTCTGTTGGGTAAGCCAGTCCCCATTATCTTCCTCACTTTCATAGAATTCATCCTGGCTTTCTGCCATATGACCTCGCCCAAACATTGGAGGCTCAAAGGAGCTTTCAGGCATCCCTGTTGACCCAGGACCTTGACGGGCCCACCACCTGCTCTCTCCAGCTGCCTGTGCAAATCCCTGGTTCCCAATAATTCCTCTAGAAGAAGCATTTACTGCTAATTGGCTACTCAATCGTTCTGCATTGCTATCCCTATTCAATGCCCCTTCATTTTCCCCATTGTCACCCCCTTCTCTAGAGCACCGATCCAAAAGCAATCCCCTTTGATCCCTTTGTCTTTCATCAATCAACAACCCAGACTCTGCACTTTGTGGTGACTGAGAAGCTGTATAAAATTTGTCCAACCAATAAAGCTGATCATTGTTTTCTGTCAATGGAACCCCGTATTGCTGACTAGGCCCCACAAGAGAATCCAGATAGCTATCATTGGTGGAATGTGGATGGGTAAATGGAATGTGATGCCCAAATCGGTCTCTGACACTGGAGTTCATTGAACGTGTGTACGGGCTGTTGCTAGATCTCACAGCAGCCTGTGGCCTTAGTTGATTGCCAGATTGGGGTAAGGGTACAGATGAAAAGAGTGGAGCCATCGGACCCTCGGATCCCTCATTCCGGACACGGAAATCATCCAACACTGACATGAACTGTTTGCCTTTGCCGTCTGGTTCCCAGTTAGGATAGTTGCTCTTGAAGCTGGCAATGTCACATTCTACCCACAATCAGCAACAAATACTTCTGCCGCACTGCCCCAAAGCCATGAGATCCTAGAAAGACCATACATACACTGAAGTAGCCTCACATACTAAAGAAGCTCAAACCAAAATTTGCACCCTTACATTCTTGGAAAAGGTGATGGAGAAACTAATGACATGCCAAAAAAGGCAAGTGCATTCAAACAACCAGATGAGGATGTTGATACCTGAGGAAAGACTTCTCCATCTTGCCTTGTGAGCTGCGTCGATCCTTGCTGGTATGATATGGGGAACCATACTTGGAGTTGCCATGGTGCTCAAAGTCAAAGACACTCAAGCTGTTTCATGGAGTCACACTGTTCTCAGGCTATACACTATTAACACGATGCTCTATGATCACAGAATTGTGAGATCTCACAAAGGACTTCCCAATGTCTTGTATCCACAGAAGCAGAGAGAACATATAAATACTTCCAAAACGGCTCTTGAGCACATCAGTCGGTAGGAAATTCATTAGGACTAAAACATGATATAGAAGCAATTGGGCTAGACTTAACAACATAACATCTTCCTACATGTATGTCACATGCACAGCTGTATCTAATTGGATAAGTATCCCATCTTCAGGAGTAAATTCTCAAGAATGAAACAGGAAGGAATCAATCGAAGGCTATTGCCACTGCAGAAACTACTTTTGCAAATAAGTGCAGGAGATTTAATCCTTATCATATAATGATGCCATTCTGTGAAGGAAAGGATGAGGATGAGCACTCTTAGGAAGCTCAATGCAAGGAGAGGGAAGAGGGGAAAACAGTTTGGACACACACCTGCAAACATGACCAACCCCTTCGATGTGTACAGTGAAGTCTTGTACAAATTGCAGCACATCATCCACACACTGTCCCATCACCATCATGAACCCCTTAGACATCTCACAGACAAAGCTTCTAGATATAAATTTCACTCCATCTTCTAATTCATATTCTAAAGTGAACATATGATAGAAACTAAATGGAAAGGAAAGGAAAAATGCTGCCAGAATTGAGCATCATAAAAGCACCTTTGGAAGACAGAAAAAGAGGATGAAGGGTGTGAAAAAGATGGATGCCATCTCCTCAAAGAACAGCAAGCCCTTGTACTGCATTCAGACAAATAATTCCACAAACCATTAGCATCTGTGAACAGCGAACCTGAAGAATACAAAGCAGTCTGGAAACTAGAGAGTCCTCATAACCTAAATCACTGCATTGATATCCTTTGGGTATGCTACATCACTCTGATGCAAGGGCTTAAATAAAAAACCTGAAAAAGCGCTTCAAATTCTGAACGAACGGTTTCAGTGTTCTCTGCACCTCGCCAATGCTTGGGCATGTAATGTGTGTGCCTCGAGATATGCCGCATCACCCCCTCAGGATCAAAGATCTGATACTCTTCCATCACCAGTGACCTACTGAGTGACAGAATTGTTGCCGAGATGGCTGTATACCATATAAGGTTGCGATTACCTATCTGTTATCCCCAACACACAGATTAAACATCAATAGCTATACACTTGGAAGATGCATGTCGCCAAGTACTCTCCTATGCATTGCAATACAATAATGGAGATCTCAACAAAGTAAGTGTGTCTGAAGCATCTTACATGGCCTTCCACAAGGGACTCATCAATAAGCGCAATCAGAATGAGAACAGCTGCGAAGGCACCCGCAACAAATGAAACAAACTTGGCAATCATCGATATAATGGGTGACGGAAACTGCTTCAAGTACTCCACTGCATGTTTGTAGCTTGCATTCATGCGATGCCTGAACATGTGCTCCAACTGCGGCAGGAGAATGCGTAATCAAGTGAGCATAATGGTGGCATACGGACTGTCCACGGAGAACTAGTTCAAATTCCACCACAGGAAAGGAAGAATTAAGACACAGTTACATACCTCATTGAATTCCCGGAAGGTCCACTTGGCCAAGTTTGACCAACGGCGGGAGCCTGCTGTGGAAGGCTCATGGTAGAATTGTTCAGCATTGCGGAGGAAGAAATAGCAGAGCATGAAGATGAGAAGGAAAGGTGAGAGCACCAGCATGAAAATGCCCAGTCCCATGAACCTCTTCCGCAGCCGTGCACCGTTGCTGGTGAAATCCCTCCGAATCAAAAAGTTTCTGCATTCCCCATACATTCCAATATTAATCACAAACTTTCCATACACATGTACTTCTGAATGAAGTTCTGAAGGAGCTCTCAGGAGACAGTGAACTGTGCATGAAACATTGATTCTAAGCTAACTGCAGGACTAACTCCAGGTGTTGCACAGAAAAGCCCTTCCATGAGCATGTCTATAAGGACAAGAGGGAGAACAGTGCCTATCAAACATGCTCTGAAGAATGCACCAGTTGAGGCTCCATTCAAGTGTCTTGGTCAAGATCACCCGCTTCTTGGCACCATGCTCATCCTGACCCAATACAGGACCCATCCCTGGGACCCACTGGGGTAATGTCAGTGCAAGCACACCCTTGTTAAGCAGGCCAATCATGTAATTCTCCTTACGCATGATGCGGCTCACTATGTCATGTGCTGAAAGCTGCCTGACAATGCAGAGCCGCTGGTGGTGCTGCAGCTGCACAATCTTGTCCACTAGCATTGGCCATGTCATTGTTTGAAGTTCATGCTCTGTGACCTTCAAACTGCCAGGGACCCCACCCCCCAATAAGAACAGTGAGAGCTTATTCCTTACTGTGCCCATAGAAATCAAATGCAGATTCTGCTGCAAACAAGACAGGACCCTTCAACCCACTGCCACATTATACCACACTTTGAATCTCCATGTCTTAACATAGGTGCTATCCTTGCTTTTCCATGAGAGTTGGTGAATCAGGAAAAATCATAATGAAGTGCATAATGCAGAGGCAAGAGCTTGAAAGGTACAGCACAGAGAAAAGAAAAGGTATGCCATGTCTCCCAATGAGTGCAACAGCATTTCTTCACCTTGGCAAAAGCCTCCTCATCAGAGATAGACAGTTTCTAAGTGTACGGACTGTGTGGTTAACATTGCTAAGTTCCCACACTTTGCATCACCATTTGAGTATTATCAGTAGAATCTAATATGCACCTCATAGGATTTGGACTAACAACAACTTGCAAGGTGGGCTGCAGCTATTGAGTTGCCACACCATAGCATACAGTATTGAGCAGCTATATTCAAGTTTGTAAAATGCAAGAAAGAGGATTTTCTAGTCAAAGAGTACCAAATTAGAGTTCTCAAGATCATGTTGGCTAACAGACCAAAAACCAGAATAAAATCTGATCAGTCATTACTCTCCCCAGGCCAACAATGATTACAGTGCCAGAACACATATAGCAAAACATCTGGTGGTGGTACCTGTTGTGACAAAAGTCCCGGACCTCAAGAGTGTCCCGGAGTTGGGTGAAGAAGCGCACAAAGCAGAAGACCCAGTACATGGAGAAAAGGATGAGGTAGATGCAGATGATTCCCTTCAGGAAAGTGAATGGAGTCAAGGGGTGCTTGTGCAATGCCTCCTTTGCCAGATCACAATTATGTTTATTGCCTTCGTCAAAGGCATCAATACCACATTTAGCATTTAATAGTCCCGGCCAGTTCACAAACAAGAGCAAGAAACCTGAGAAACTGATGGTGAATCCAAGTGTAAGAAGCTCCACCAGCCATTGAGTGACTATACACCAAAAACCCTTGTCACAGTAGTACTGATAAACCCGCTCAAAGAATCTGTCCAGATCAGTTATGGCTCCCCATTTGGAGCTTTCACCCCTGAAAAAGTCTGGAGGGCTAGAATTGTCGTCCCCTCCATGTAGTCGATGATAGTCAGGAAGCTCCACTTCAACCTGCGAGTTCACGACTTTTCGGGTGACAAACCATAACTGCATGGGTAGTTGCATACCAATATAGGTTGGGGTTAGCATGATCAACTGCAGAGCAACTGACCTGGAAGTGACTTGCTCCTAGTTATCATGGATATGGCCCCAGGTCCATAGACAAGCACATCAAATTTCCTATGTAATCATTTCCAGACATTTTTACTGATCCATACAGCCTTGACCCTACTGAACTAGGGTGCATTATCAAGTCCTCTACAGCTTCTGTAACAGACAATCCTGAAGTCCAGAGTGACAACGACTTGAGCCAACATGCAAATTGGAAGACTCCAGCAAATCAAAGGCAGAATCAATAGGGCAGATAAACTTCTTAAGAAAAATATTCACCGCTGCATGATGAAGCCCTCTTAGAGCATCAGTGTTGGGGTGCATAATCTGTTGTAGCCAGCTGGCGCTGCCACCACCAAATTGTGGTAGCCAGCTGCCACCCCCAATCCAGTTGCGCTGCCGTTCCAGACCCCGTAGCCAAGGCTGCTCTGGTCCAGGTCCACCACGCATGACCCTCAGCCTTTCCTAACCAGTGGCCAGCGTTTCATTTTGTTTCATAGAACTCCCTTCCCATATGCTACACCAAAGAAAAACTGGATTAGTTGTTTAAAAAGACAAATTTTTATAGGATTGGAAAGTAAACCCCATGGTGATAAACCTGACACCAATAATTAACTGCCAGTGCACCCAGAATGAGATGCTATCCAAAGGAAGATTCTGAGATACAAAGTCATGAATTTAAAAGAAGTACAACACATGTACATATTGGGCAGCACATGGTATCAACAGGAATCAGACAATCCATCCTTCTTGGAGCTATATTTCTCATTCAACATTTGTAATCGAGCGCATGGAATACCAAAAATCTCCAGATGTGAAGCTTGAAGCCAACACTGAGTTCTGTCTCCCCTTTAGATGGCATTCAAGGGTAAACTACTACAAAACCCTAATGGTGGAATCCTACAAAAGTGTTTCTTTTGTGATCACAACAAGAGGGAATCACAAATGGAGTTTAAAGCCCAAAACACAGTACTTAATCCCAAGAGACAATGTGCAGACTGAGCGAACCAGACACTTGATAGCAACTTCAAAACGAGGCCAACGGCCTGAGAAGAAAAAAGCTTTTGACCCATTAAATTGCTCCTGTGCTGTTGACACCACCAGAGATGAAAATTGATGGCAAGACTTTTGGATAAGAGTTTCCATGTGCAAAAGGGTTTCACATCTTCCTCAAGAGGAGATGATGTCCATAGTCATGCAATTTCCTGCCCATATTGCAACTGTGACCCCATGTTCTCCATGAAGTGTTCCAATGTCCACAGCCACACATCCCTACTACTTGCTACTGATCTGTATAACTGTCATGACAACTACTGCCTCTTATCAATTCCCATCTCTGTGCACAGCATTGTCCCAAGCTTCAAGACCAATTCCTGCTGCTGCTGTACCAGGCTTTGAAATGAAGGTTCCCTTGTGACCAAGTCCAAGAACTGGCTTGCCCAACACAAGTTTGCCAATATGTGCATGTGAGATTAGAAACTTGTGAAGACTTCATAAGCTTTGAAAGCGAAGGAGGCTCCTGTGTCCATAACCAACCTCAGTAGGTTGAGACCCCCTAGCCTATGCCCATTCTCAGAGATGCAATCAATCCCTTGGCTAAATAATCTTGAACCTGTATAAGGTCTCATGACCAGGAAACCCACATGGCCAGATATGAGTAATTGGAGCCATGATCAAACCTCTCTGCCAAATAACTCCATCCTTCAAGAAGGCTCACAACAAAGGAGCATCTATATCCAAGTTCGTATGACATAACGAGAAAACGAGGGGATGCCAGCTCTGAAGCCCCGATCACATGCTTGGAGATTTCAGTAGACCAAAAAATTCGAGGATTTTTTTATGTACAATTTATGAAGCAGTCGTCTATACCATATAATAAAAATTTCAATCCCTACACAAAAAAATTCCTCGCTTGGCTATCCTAAAATTCGGATTATTCCTTAACCCTAATCCCGCATCCGTTGCAAAAATCAAACAGAGGATAACAGAGAAACGTCCAATTCTTCAGTCTGAGGAAAATCGAATTTTCAAACGCAAAAAGGCCGTGATGGAGGAGGCAAAACCCCCTTATTTCCAAATATCCTCCGTGACAGAATTTTGTAAAAAAAAAAACCTAAACGCTCTGACGAAAAAGAGCACCCAGAAACAAAAGACCATCTGCAGTTAATGAGGGGGCGAGGGACGGGGCAGAGAAAGGTTGGTAGGCAGGCAGGAACACAAACCTGAAGGAGACAAGTTGCAAGAAAATTTCCTTCCGACGCCAAGCACACCAACACCAAAAAACTTGGGCTTGCAACCACGAACCGCTCCAAGGAGAGACTAGAGCAAGGGACACGAAAGGCGGCAATTGAGTGCTCAAATGGACACCAAATGAAAAAAAGTTTGAATCCCTTTGGAGAGGGCGAGTGTGGGATGCTAAAGAGCGCCTGGGAGGGGACGGGAAGACGAACGCGCAATAAACAAGGAGCACCAGAAGACAAGCAGGGGAAAGCAGAGGGTATGTTTCTAAAGCGGTGCACAGGGACGACGACGGTGCGCAAGAGACAGAAAAGCGAACAAAAGAGGAGAAAGACTGAGTACGAAAGTTTTTTAAAAAAAAGTAGAAAAAAACCCACCCCAAGGGTAAAACGTAGAGGGGTAAAACGTGGAGGGGTAAAACGGATGGAATTTACGTTGCCTACGAAACGGTACTGACCGTGGAATCCACGTTCGACGCGTTCCCCATCGCCATTCGGTGACGTGTGAGTCCCCCCGGTGAAACGCTGGTTCACCCTCCCTTTTCAGCCGTTGCTTCAGCAGTCAGCCAAACCTGACCCGGCGTGGACCTAATTCCGACGGTCAGTCAGTTCCATACAACCCCTAAACCCGCCCAAAAAACGAAAAACAAAAAAAGTCCCAAAAAATAAAAAACACACAAAGGCCTCATGCACTAGTGGGAGTTTTTTTAATAATAATAATAATAATTAATAATTAATTTTAATAATAATTAAATATTTATATCGAGAATTACTGTAAATTTTTACCCTAGGAAAATATATATATCCAAAATCCTCCAAAAAACAATTTGGGAAAAAAAATTTAAAAATCTAATTATTGTAATATCATTGTTTAATTGAAGATTAAATATGATTAATGAATTAATAAAGATGATTTCAAACAAAGCTCAATCATACGATTTTTTAACATACATGTTAAAAGAAAAAAACATTAAAATTCATCAATAAATGATTGATATGAATTTTTGAAAATAAGGTTTTATTTTAATACATTCAGAAGTTCATAATTTTTTTGGGTTAAGTTTTTAATTCAACATTTTTTTGTTTTGTGTTTTCTAACAAATATATCAGATATTGAGTCCATATAAAATATCCTTAAAAATTCATTAATTTTTTTATTTTTATAAAATCAAAGACAAAATATTCATCCATAAAAAATATTTTGAAAAAAATTGTATTTCTATAAAATCAGATTAATCTATATTTTTCACTTTAAAAAATCCATGATTATATATTTTGGAAAATATATGTTGTAATTTTTAGTAAATATTTTTTCCTAATTAAGCTGAAAATCTTAATTCAATAACAAATTTGACATAATCATGATTTTATGGCATGTTAATGCACAACATTCAACAAAAATCTATATTGTGACACAAAAAGTGATCCACCTTATTTTGCAACCAGCCTAGGGTAAAAGTTTTCACATAATGAATGTGAGTTTCATTTCACTACGATAATATCTTGGTAATTTTGGCAAAATTTAAATTATTTTTTAATATGCCAAAATTTTGAAAAGTTTGTTTAAGATGTGAAAGTTTGATATTTGGTTGTATTCAAGAGAAACTACTAAATAGAGGTTCACTTCACCATTAAAACAATTCAAATTGTTTTTTAAAAATGTAATTTATAATATATTTTTCTTTATAATCAGAATTTTCAGAATTAAAAACCCAAATGCCAAACTAGGAAAATTGAAGTTAAATTAATTATTTGACATTCATGTGCCAAATCCACCAAGGTACTATGGTATATGCAAGGCCTTTGATTTATTATATTTTGAAAGTAATAAATAGAATAAATGTAAAGTGCAATTTTTTTCAAATATCATTGTTTATTTTCATTCATATCAAATGTATTGAAAGTGAACACAAACATTTCAATTAGAGGTATTGTTGTTCATATAAATATTGTGTTTGATATAAAACTAGTATAATTGTCTATTCTTTTTTCTACCATGTGGCTTTTGGTGATGGCTTGTCACATAACAAATGTTTTACACTTATTGTTGTGATTGTGGGTTTGCACATAAACACTTCAATGAAGTGCATCTATGCATGAAAAGTGTCATCCATCTATATCCATTCATATATGGATGATTTTTATAAACCTCGGGAAACAAATCAACGGTCATCCAAGGGTTATATTTGTTATCATCATAAATTTTGCATTTAATGAATAAATAAAATTTTATGAAATTCAATTTTCATAAGTTTATAGTTTTTGCATACAAATGTTGTGCATTGAAAACACATTTGAAGTATGTATAAGTAGGATGAAAGATTTTCATCCATTTTCATGTTGAATAAAAATCCTTCTTCCTATTTATATGTGTTTCAAACACAATTAAAATATATGAAATTTGTGTGCAAATTGTAAAACTCATGAAAAAACAATTTTCATATGATTTTCACTACCAAATCATGGGATAGGATGTTTGTAATAAGTTGTTAAATATAATTACGTTCATTTGACTAAACAATCCTACATTGAGAAAACTTTTGGGACAATTTATACGCATTTACATTTTCACACCACAATACATTGACATACATATTACATATTCAAACAACTTGAATGGTATGTTGTTGGATTGATATCTTATAAAAATAATAAAACTTGAATATGTCATGTAAAATACATTGTGTTCAACTATGGTTAATATGTAAACCTATTGGCACAAATCATTTTGGAACCTTTATTCCTAAACTATTAGGTTATCATCACAAACCTCAATTTTTTTCATGTGAATGTTTTTTTCATCATCTTATTTTTATGTGTTTCTTATGTGTTTTGAATGCACACTATCCATGTGCCAAATGATGAACTCATGAAAGAAAAAATTTCACATGATTCCCATTACCAAATCATGGGATATGAAGCTTGTGATGAAATCTTGAAAATGACGTTTGACGCAAGACCCCATCTAATGTGTTCTCAATTTTTTCACACATGAACTTCTATTGCATCATTTTCATATTAACAAGTAGTTATTAAAAAAAGAGTGAAATAATTATCATTGATTATATTATGTAATGTGGAAATGAAAAAGCACATTAACATGTGTTTTTTCATGTCCATATTATTAGGAAAGGAAAGCTATTTTTTGAAAAGGTATTGAAATAATAATTATTTTGAATATAAGATAATTACAATATTACATGTAAGGTTTTTTTTCAAATTCTTTAACTAGGTCCATAGGTGACGATCCCCAACATGAATTAAAATTAAATGAAAATAATCCTAAGTCGGATGTATCATTTTTACAAAAGTGTTATTACAAGTGGTGACCTAGAAAGTGCCTAGGTCTAGATGAGGCTAATTTAGTTATTTTTACTTTAAAAATTGGCAAAAAAAATCCCTGAAAATCACTTTTTTTCATTAAAAAACAAGACCAAGTAGTGAAATTTTTCTCCAAAAAAAGATTGATTAGATGGATAGCTAGGTCATGTGAAACCATATATTTTGGATAACTCCAAAAAACATACATGCAATCTCCTTACATGTCAGCCATGAACATATAATAAAATAAATAACCCAAATAAAAAGATGTGACTTCGAATTCAATGCCCTTATCCCATGAATGATGGTCAACTAAACAAACATTTACCATTCACAAGCATGACACCTTCTTGGGTTTTATTTGTTTTATGATAAATCCCACATTGTTCTCCCAACATTTTTTCACATTCTTACACACTTATAATCCCATCATCAAGCACTCGAGAATTTTGTAGCAATTCCCATCTTTAATCCCTTTACAACTCTATTCACAATCACAACACATAAACTACAACACACAAACTTTTTTTGCTCTCAATATCTTTTCCAATTTTGATTTATGCCATTCCAACATTGTCTTGATGTTTTGCTAGGGTTTTTGTCACCTTCCACATGCATTCATATATAACATGAACAAGGTGGAAATCATAATTGAAATGTAATTTTGAAGGACATTTCAAACTCCAACAACAATTTCGAAAAGGGAAGGATAGGATGCATAGGGGCAATCATTTCATGTGTTGTTGGTATCCATTTTGTCAAGCATTGGGGCTTGTCTTGTGTTCACATTGTTTAAGTATTTACTTTTTATCTCAAACATTTTGTATTGGAATATGTTTTGATCTTTCATTTTGTTTATTAATTTGTGTTATTCTTTATTGATCAAGTATCAAAGCATCCTTTTCACATACAAAAGGGCAAGTTATCTGTTTTCACACAACATAAATATGTAAAGAACATAACTATCAAATTTGAGTTTCATAAAATTGAATTTATGAGTTCAATTCAATAAATATGTGTATTTCAGCCATATGTATTATTTCCCATCCATTTTACAATAACATTCATTGGACTAATTTAAGATATTTTGACCAATTTTATCTATCAATTTGGGGTCATTTCATTTTTTAAGAATATGCAATTTCATTTATTTGTATGTGTTTCATCCATCTTGACATCAAAAAACTTTTACAAGTATGATAAACTTTGTATCCTATGATTGGGTAATGAAAATAATGTAACAATTGTTTTTTTTATGTGTTTGAGATTTTTGCACATAAATGTCATGTGTTCATGTGCACCATTACCAAATCATGGGACACAAAGTTTGTGATGGGCATCTCAAAAGTCCCAAAACAGTTGAATTTCTTTCTATAGGCAATTTAATTAGATTCATTCAGGTTGGCGATTAAATATTCCTCGTGTAACAAATTGCAATCCATAAAGTTTTGCAAGACACCAACCACGAATCTGACCCAAAAGAGGGAAATCAAAAGCTTTTCTAAAGATTTACCAAACATGCATATACTTTTGGGTGCATTATAAAATCTCATATTCAATCAAAACCTTAAGAATAACATTGTACTTTAAAGTTGACACATTACACTTTTGACCTTTAATTTTTCACCACCTTCAAATATTCAATCCCAATGATTCATGATCCACAACATGAACAAAAGCATAGATGATGTTAAGGATATTAACATCTACCTAGTAGTAAAAAAAAAGTCTCAAGATACAAAAAAAAAAGTCTCAAGGTACGTGATAAGATTTTGGCCCCTTCACCCACAATACCCAAAAACACCCACTCTAAGTTCACTTAACACAATTTCCTATGCAATATAATCGACTATGAAAGGTCATGTGGAGGGGAGGTGTACAATGTACACATGGAATGTTGTCCAATATGACTAAGCCCATTAAAGGTAACGACTCTGCAATTTGAAAAAAAAGTGAAATAGAAAATTGCACCGAATTGTCGTAGCAAATTATCTTTTGCCTTTAACTATGTTGTGATTTTGAATATAAGTTTTTTTTTCAGAACAAATAACAACAATGAAGAACATGTCCTCAAATCTTAAACCCTAAACCAATAGACGATCTCATTCCAATATGTCATCACAAAGTCATCTATTGAGTTTCCATTTTTCATACCACAACTTGAGTGCAGGTCTCTGTTTGCTGAGCCTACAAGCTTTGCAAAGATGACACTTGAGTGACTCCATTGAAATCACTCCCCCCACACTCTTAGAAGCCACAATAACTTGATGTCTTATACTTGGATTGTTATGAAACCTAACACCCCCTTCCCCGAAGGTCCAGGCTTGAGCATTAAGTTCATTAATCTCTCATGAAACAAAAGTATAATTGCATAGTGTCGTGATACTTAAAATATAATTTACTTAATCTTCAATATAACTACATTTCAAATTACCTAATTTATTTTACACATTGCTATTTGTATTCCTAAACCTCATTTTTATACAAAAAAAATTGCACAAGAATGAAATAAAATGAGATTGCGTAATAATGGAGTAAACCTTTGAAATAAGTAGAATATCAAATCATTCGGCTCGCCTTATCTACATCTAGAGCTTTCAAGTCTTTAGCCATTTCTTAGACTTTTGGTGCAAGCATTTTAAGCATTTAAGTTAGTTCAAAATTCCTGGGTGTATTCTATATGTGTCTTTGAAGATCACCTATTTATTATGTCCATAAAGGTCGAGCTACTTCTAAGAGTAAAGGTGTTGTACACTCAAGTGAATGTGTAAATCCTTCTCCAAAGGCATGGACTAACCAAAGATACATAGGTATACGGTTAGTTGTAGTCTTCATGGTGTCACAAAGGAAGGGTATTATTATGATTTTCCTAACTATCTAGACATAAATTATCGACCTCTTCCTTGGGTATCTATACTCGTAAGTTTTAAAATTTAATCTATGTTGCAAACATTAGTAGTTTATTGGAATATTTTCCTTCATATTTTTTTTCTCTCTAAGAATTTTTTTAAAAAATTAAAATTCTAGCAATGATATTATTGGTGTTAAAGTTGCCGAGGTAGTAGGGTATATTGATCATTGGCTATTGTTTATTTTTTGCCAAATGGCAACTGAAGTACGAATGAGTGTGAAAAATGCTTGTGCTTCATAAATTGAAATAAAATAGTGAAAAAGGGATACACCCTATTATCAAAATTCTCTTTGTAAATTGCAATGGAATTTGGTCTTATGTAAAAATGTGCTCAATTTTTATTTAATTTTTAGTGTAGTTGGAGGTGCTTGCACGCAATCCTTCACATAATGCCCACAAGATGTAGGCATTATTATGTTTTTGAAAAATGCCTACCCTCATATTTTTCCCGAGATACCTGGTAGGTACCCAATAGAAACCATACGGGGAATGTTTTAAAAAAATACAATTGAAGAAGTCTTTAGCTCGATAAAGCCCTTATCGAACGGAGGCCTACACACGGCTCCACCTTGCAAGGGCCCTTATTCCAGTAAAAAGCACACGGCCTCGTGCTTTACCCTATACATAATAATATAAAACAACAATGTCACATAAACTATCTAGATAAATTATGGTGCATTCACACTTGATGTTAAGTCAGTATTAAATGAAAATCTAGGTGGCATCCTAGGTGGCACCCGATGTTAACTTAACATAAAATGTTCATGGTAAGTAGGTGTAAGTCCAAAATGAGTAGCATGGTGTTAGGGGACTTTAACACTAGAGTCCCTAACACCCAAGTGTGAATGCAGCTTTAGTGTTTTAATTTATGTCTTGAAAAACAATAGAGGACTATAAAATGGGCCCCAAGTGCGAATAAAATCCACTTTAAAAGCCCAAATGGGACTTAGAACATTTAACAAGGTATTGAATAACTTCAGTGTTTCCCTTTGTGGCAAAATTTTTGCAACTTTCATTAAAGGTTTTTTTTCTTGGAAAAAAATGCTCCCACATCGCCATATTTTGAGCATACAAAGTCTGAAATTCGCCTTATTTGGAATTTAAGTTCTAGTAGGTGACCATGCTAAGGGCCATGAGTAACCCTAAATCCTCACTTTGGGCTTCACACTACCCAGTCATTTTGTCTTTTGAGCTATTCATAAAGTCTCCCGAAGTGAAGATCCCTTCCGAAGAGTAAGGATAAACATCCCCAAACAGCTCACTATAGTCCTTAAATAGGCCCTAGCTAGCCTCTACCATAGTTAGGCTCCTTAGTAGCTCCATAGGTAGACCATAAATAACCCCTAAGTATGTCCTAACTAGTTAGCACCCTACCCGAGGTAGTCCCCTAATCTATGTGAAAGGGTAGGGTGCTAACTAGTTAGGACATACTTAGGGGTTATTTATGGTCTACCTATGGAGCTAATAAGGAGCCTAACTATGGTAGAGGCTAGCTAGGGCTTATTTAAAGAGCTATATAGGGATTACTTAGGGCACCTTATGTCTTACTTAGGGATTATATCAAATAAGGGCTACCAAAAGCGTACAGAAGGATTTCTTAGGGTGTTACATAAAGCTTATGTGAGGACTTACCTAAAATTATTAAAGGGCTACATAAGGTTTACATAGGGGTTTATGATTTAGCTTTAAATAATCCCTTAAGTAAGCTCATAGTTTATCCCTAAACAACCCCCTATGTATGACCTATTTAGCATTCTCTTGCAGGATCAATTAACCCTAGATAGCTTTATAAATAATACCTATTAACCCCATAGGTAGGTTTTATGTAGCCCCTTAAACCATTAGGGATCCCATAACATGGATAGGCCCCTAGGTGCCTCATTATGTAAGTCATTAAGTAGCCCTTTAAATAAGCCTTATGTAATCATCTAAGTAATCTTTAGGTATCCCACAACCAAGGTAGGCCTTTAAGTGCACTATTAGAAATTTTGTCATATGCAACAAATCATTTTGTTATTTGTGTGCAATTGATTGTTTTTTACAATGATTATTAAATATAATAATGATGATGATAATAATAATGTGAATAATTACCTTTTTAAAAAAAGCTTATAATTACGATAATCATATTAATTATTAGTGTCAATATTAATAGTTAATATTAGTTTTTATTATTATTTTCCTATGTTAGGTTACCTTTACATAAATTACCCTAATGCATTACTAATTATTAAAAATAATCTAATTAATTATGCAATCCTACAACTAGCTATAACCATGATAATTATATTAGTATAATTAATTTCAATATTTTAAAAATATATAGTATATAATATTACCAATTATTAATTATTGTTACGTATAATATTTAATATATCTAGTAGGTAGACTATGTTAATATAACATTTAACTATTAGATAATAGTTGTAACTAAAATGCAATTAGGATGCAACTAAACCTTTTATCCCATATTGTTTGTCTTACTTTTCAAGTTTGTAAAATATATAACTAAGTGAACTAAAAGTGTTAGAAAAAAAATGGCATTTAAGATGAACCAATAAAAGAAGTTTAGTTTTAAAGGCTAAACCCAAAATAAAATATGATTTAAAAATTTATCTACATACCTACCTACCTAGACCTACCTACATATCTAACTAAATTTAACCTCCTACCTATCTAGCCATACCTACCCACCTAGTTTAAGCCTACCTACCTAGGCCTATCTACTTACCTATTTAAGGACCACGTGTTTTACATCTTACCTACATTGTGAAAAAATTGTGTCCATGGAAACCACACTAATTTGCAACTAAATGTCCATAGCACCTACATTACAATTAAGTTGCAACATTGGAAAATAATTAGTTACACATGAATTATACGGAAGTTCCAAGGATATGGAATATTTTGAATGTATTTTGGTTGACTATATAATTTTGGTCAATGTGCATTGACTTTGTGTTTTAATAATTGTATATTTGTAATATGTAACTCAAGCACCCAAATGCAATGATGTGGATTTGCATGGTCCTTCCCCATATGAACACATCCAATGTGGCAAATGCCAACTTTATGAAAAAAAAAAGAAGTTTTATAATTACCCTTGCAACTCAATTCTTGAGTTACACCAAACATTTGTAACTCATTATATTTATTTGTCATGAGTGTTAATAAACAAGTTATAGAGTTACAATTCAATATATATACAATGGAACTCTCATTGCAACTCAATTGCAATTTTGTCAAAACGACTCATTTTCAACTACTATGCAACTTTATTATAAATGTACCCATGACGTCATGTTAACGTCATTAATTATCATCTATCTATTAAAATTTGACACATGGCACTATGAAAAAAATTGGACATAAAAATATTTTCTTTTCGAAATACGGATCTCCATTGTCCATTATGATTATCAATGATGGTCCAAGATTATGACATGTGGCACATAAAAACTACCATAGTTAGAAAGATTGGTAGGTCTTACATATCTATGTATTTAACTAGGACCTATTTACCTACCTACCTAGGTAGGGAAAAAAGTAGGACCTAATTACTTGACTAGGTAGATAAATAGGTAGGAAAACACAAGATTAAGTAAATTAAAAATAAAGATGAATTTTATTTATTTATTTATGTTTTGCTTTTAAGTTAAACTGTTTTGAGCTCATCCCAAAATGGCACATGTATTTTAATGTGAGAACATAAGAGAACATGTCTTTTATTATAATTTGTAATATGCAATTTGAAGACAAAAGATAAGGGTTAAATCTTTTAATTATTTTTTAATTGCAAATTGTATTGTAATTGAGTTGCAATTATATGATAAACCCATTAATGATTAAAAACTTAAACACTCAAGGCAAATTAAATCCAAGGGGAGGGCTCCATTGTTTTTGGTGTCTAAACAAAACTTGATCCTTTCCTGTTAACACTAAAAATCATAAAAAAATGGAATAGAAATGAAAAAGTTACAACCCCCTAAATTAAAGGGGGTTAAAACTCAAAAAACAAACCACCAAATGTTACAAAGGCTAGTTCGTGAACACCCAAAAAACTCCTTGTATGTTGTTTTGTTGCTATCAAAGTTTGAAATGATTTGTAGAACTTTAGATGTGTTCTTATGGCACTTTAAATTGTTTCAAATGAATAATAAATGAGAAAGTTATGAGGTTTGAAAATAGGAGGGGTCCAAAGAGAAAAAAGAAAAAAAAAGAAACAAGTTTTGTATGTTCGATAATTTATTTTTCTTCTTGTTATTTTTTCATTATTCCTTTTCCTTTGCACTTCAAAGATGATTTCTAAAACTTGAGGTAATGTTCCCATAACATTTTAAGTCACTCAAAATGAAACACATATGATGAAGATTTAAATAATTGCTGGATATGTATTCTTATAGTCATAACATAGTTGAATAATAGTAATTTAGTAATGACACACTAATATTGTATGAATTGTATCAATAGATATCATAGTTGAAAATTAGTTGAAAATGTATCCCATAATGGGTGGTGGAAATGTTGATACATGGCATGATCGCATGTATGTACGTTGCACACTAATTGTAACTTAATTGTTACTTACAATAATAATACAACTAACTAATTTTTTGATGTGACAATTTATTATTAATACACCATATTTCTAGGGGATAATCATATAATAGTTGTAATACTTAATGGATAATTACACAATAGTTATATATGAATTGTTTTTTGAGTTTTTGTTGCAAGATAATGTGGTTTTGATAGATGTTGTTTTTCATAACGCAATTAGCATGGATGTTTCCATGCCATATGCATGGTCTTTTGTGATAACCTCGTGTGCAATTGCCTCACAACTTTAATGGGATTGCATTATAATTAAATATAAATTTTAATTTGCAATTAGTTGTTTTTAATTCATTCCACCAAATAACATGGCTACAATCTTTGATTCCAACTTGATTAAATGCCAACTATTCATCAATGTTTCACCACCTACGTAATAGTTTGGTGGCGCAATGGAATTTGAACATAATGTAGTTCAAATACATAATTTAAAATGCCCTTGGTCTACCTTAATGTCTTTTACTTTTCTTTTAATTGTTTCATCCATAAAAGTTGATTCCTTTGCTAATAATTTTTTAGCCCATACAAGATTGAATCTTTAGGGGTTTTTATGGCATTGTCAAATAATGTATTATTCAACCTTGGTGCATCATCATTTGTGCAATCATTGCCATGTCATCGATGTGGTCTTTACAATGACCTCATGTGTAACTATCTTATAATTATAACAAAATTGCGTTGTGATTAAAAATAAACTATTTTGTGACTAGGTTTTGATTTTTCAATTCAATTTCAAAGAAATTATTGATGGACATCACCCTAAAGATTCATCCATTTTTATTTGCTTTGAAGGTGTAAATGAGATAACACAAGCTGCACCCACTTGCTTTTGAAGGAATATTTTTAAAAATATTCCTTTAAAAGTTTTCCAAAAAATTCTTTATAATTTTCTATATATTATTATGTCAAGGTTTATGTAAAAGATTTCAAAATATATGTAATTTTCAAAAAAAATTAAGTCTATTTATGAGTCCTTTTAATGTTAAAAAACATGCATTATAATGTTTAATGATTGTTTTTGAAAGCTTACTATTCGACAATTTTTTTCAAATCAATTCTCATGTTCCAATGATATATTATGAACCTTACTATATAGAAAATTCTTATATTTTCAACACCAAATTAAATTATCACTTCTAAATTTGAAAAACTAAGCACTAGTTAGACTTGTTGTGGCTCATGTTAGTGTAACTACACCCTTGAAACCTTTCATACTTTCAAAAAAGTTGATTTAATTACAAGTGGATGAATCTTAACATGCAATGGAGATTGTAATTTGTACCATTACAAGTTTATAAGCTTCCATTAAAATCTTCCATGAAAGAAGCTTCCATGAGAAACTTCCATTATAAAATTTCAATTAGAAGCTTCCAATAGAAGTTTCCATATGTTACATCATTAGATTATTGTTTCAAGTTCTTTTCTTCTTTTCAATGAAATAGATGTTAAAATTGTAGTGGGAAAACACACTCATCTATTGTGATTCTTTGGACCTTAACTTTGTTTTACCTTTTAGTTTGTTCTTATTTTGTCATGGAAAATGTTAACAACCTTTAAGACATTTGAATCTTAGATGAAAAAAAGTTTTGTCCTAGAAGTACAATATATGTGGCGTCCATTGTTGACAAAATAAGTAAAAGTCTAAAGGGTGATCGAAATATTTCTCATTAACCACAACCATTAACAAATTGTTGTGTAAAACAATTATATGAAAAATCATTATTTTCTACTTCCTTTTTTAGGTTTTGTTATCAATGTTTATTTATTTTTATTGTTGTTATATGTGAATGCTTGGTGAACTAATATGTGTCCTTCTAATGGTTGGTTTTTTAAAAAATTGAGTTTATTAGGAAATGATTAAAAGCTAATTTGGTGTTGAATTTGTGTGGATGGAAGAAAAGTAATGGTCACTTTAATTGGTAGACATGGCCTTCAACAAATTGTTCAACTTGAATGTGGGGAGTAACCTCCTTACTTGTGACTTATTTTCATTTAGTTATTGAATCTAAGTTTCATTGTTTTGCACTAAAGGTATGTAAGTTGCATAGTGGGGTAGCTAGTTGATCTTTAGTCAATTTGTAACTCCATACAAATACAAACACTACAAATTTTGAGGTGCATAATGTGATGAAAATATATTTGTGGCATGTAATTTTCATTAACTTGCACCCATTTGTGATGTGCTAGTTGAATGTTACTTACACCAAAACATGTGTGAATTGAGTCCTTATTAATCAATACAAGTGAACAAATCTATGCTTGTGTTAGTTCTAATTTAATTGCATTTTCTCATGGTAGTTCAACTTTAGAAAAAGGATGGGCAAATAGGTGGGTGCAAGTTTTGTGTGCAATAGGATGAAGGCATTGGAAACCAGACATGACATGACACTTTTGGGCATTAAGATGTGTACATCATTAGTGATTACGTTAATTATAAGATATTTACAATGTAATTTGTGCTAGTTGCAACATAGGATCATTTGCTTAAAACATAGTTGCAAGCATGTTCCAAAACCATTTTTGTTGGTTGCAAGTTTTCACTCCACCCCTTAATTATAAACCAACACCATGTAAGGAATTCCAACAATTATAACTAAGAAAATTATTATTGAATGCAATCAATTGCACCTTATTATTAAGCATATCAAATTAATAGTTGCAATATGATGACATTGCTACCCCTTATAATCACAAAATCAAATTTATATATTCATTTAATTGAATAACACCATTAAAAAAAATTCACATAAGTGCAAGTTCTTGGCATTATTGCAAAAATTTTCACAATGATATCTCAAATCCTTTATAATTGCATAATAAAAAACTTGATTGTGACATTATCATTTCACATGTGAGGCTTTCCAAAGTCATTAAACAATGTTTACACCATGATTAATATTTACACCACAATAGTCAAATCAATTATCATACAATCATTTTAGACCCAATAACCAAACTTTTAATTACAAGACAATATATAATTATGAAAAATGTAACTTTATGGAAAAATATTAAAAACCAAAGATGTTAGTTACCAATGAGTTGTTTTTTAGTCACCAAAATCTTTACATTAGTTGCAAGGTAATTCCATTTTAGTTGAGTTATTTTCATCCATGTTGGATGAATGAAAATTGACAAACTTATCATGTGTCATGATGTTTGTTTCTTGCTTAACACATGGCAATGAATTGTGCATTTTGACATTTAGTTGCAAAGCAGTTGCATTGAGTTGCATATATTTTTGTCACCATATGTATAATGACCATACACGATGAGTTACATCATTGCAATTAATGCAACTTGTTTGATGCAACTAATGTTATATTTATACAATGAGTTGCAAGTGGTCATTATAACTAGAAAATGCAATTGCAAGCCTATTTGTAAAACCCCCATTTCTTTCGTAGTGTTTATATCCCTTTAGGGATGTAGCTTAATGAAGTTTCCATGGAGGCTTCCATGTGCCCATTAATTAAGGTAGTTTTTAAAAATGTTTTTTAACTATAAATGAATTATTTAAGATTCAATTAAAAATGAATTATGAATTAATTATGAATAAACTAAGAGTTAATAAAAAATGAACTACATTAAATTGTGATTGAACTAAAAAATAATTATAAATTATTGAAAAATGAACTAGGAATTAACACAAACTATTTTTAAATGAACTACAATTTAACTATAAGTGGAGTACAAGTTAACTATAAATGAACTACAAATTAACTATGAGTGGACCATGAAACTATGGATGGAAATTCATGTGAATGAAATCCATTCGTCATGTGACCATGTCCAAAATTTGTGTCCATGACATCACCTCCCCTTCTAATGATGAGTTCCACAAATAGTGACCTTGGATTTGCTTGGATATCATCAATGAAATTCTTTCACTTTCTCCATGGCATTTGATTGTGTTTAATTAGTTGCAAAGTGTGTTCATTGACATCATATTCACACCAATGAATGAGGTGTTGGAGTTTATGATTTAATACCCTTGAATTAAAAATAACCTCCATTTCATATTCTTGTTTGCCATTAACTTTCACAAATGGGGATGACTCATGAACTTTTCTTGGGATGGTGATATATGGTAAGGTTCCAACAAGAAAAATGAAACACCTAATGATTTTTTATGGAATCTAGAAGTTTGAGCTAAAAGGCCACATTGTTGAATTCCTTCATGATAGTGAATGGACCAAGTTATTGGTAGTCTAATTTCTTTGAAAGTCGAATTGTTTTTGATGCTTTGTCATTGAATGGTCTCCAACCTTGAAGTTTGGTTGGTCTTTGTAATGTTCATCAACATTTTCCTTGTAACATTTTTGTGCCTCCTTAAGGTTGGAAATAAGTTGTGCTTAAATGTCTACCAACCACATGGCTTGATTTTCAACTATAGGATTCACAATGTTATTCACACCTTGGATGTCATATTTAAGGTGTAAATCATGATTTGTAAATAATAATGTTTGTTATGTTGAAGAATGGACTATTTTGTTTTAAGCAAATTTTGCCATAGACAAAAAAATTGATCAATTATTTTTAAGATAATTGGTTGTGCAATGCAAGTACTATTCCAAGACTTGATTGACCCATTTTATTTGTCCATCCATTTGGGTGGATAAAGTTGAAATTTTCACTTTCACACCCAATAATTCAAACTGTTTTTTCTAAAACTTGGATGCAAAGGTCCATGATCAAAAATTTATTTTCATGAAGGTAATGATTTTGAAAAACATGATCAAGAAATAAATTGGTTGTCTTTTTGCAAATTATTGTTTTCTTACAAGGAATAAAATGAGCCATCTTTGTGAAATAATCAACAACTACCAAAATGGAATTGTATGATAAAATCCATGGTAATTGAAGACCATGGTGATGCAAGGATTGGTAATAATTAAAAGAGTCCATGTGGGTGATGATGAAGATTCTTTGTTTGCACATAAACATCACATAACCTTATGAACTCCTTCACATATTCCCAAACTTATGGCCACTAATAATTTTGAAAAAGTAGTTCCATGGTCTTGTTGAATCTACTAGCTTGCAACTAGAGCATCATACTTGGCTTAAAATACTTGGAATCAAACAAGGCCATTAGGAACATATAAGAATCCATCATGATATAATAAACCATTTTGAAACTCAAACTTGTCATGATCACTATAAAAAAAATTTGATTTTAACTTTGATTATTCAATCAACCTTTGAAGCCAATAGCAAAGGGACCCTTCATTAAATCTTCACAAATTTGAAAAAAAAGGTTTGTCATCAAGAGCTACCCATAATGCTTGAAACCAAATATGTTCGAGCTTGAGAATGATATCACATTGTTGGTCATACGCTTCATTTCCTTCCTTAGGTGTGAGGTACGAATGATTGGATAATGTGTCTAGTTTCCTTTACTTGTGCATGGGACAATATGTGATGATAAATTGAAATTGAAACAAATACAATGCCCATCAAACTTGGAGTTAATTTAAAACACAAACAATCATGAAATATTATTATTTCTTACAATCAAAATACATGATGATTTCATTTTGAACTCTTTTAAATAAATGACACCATTCTTCAAATGCTTTCATAATAGCCAATAATTCCTTATCATGAATGTCATAGTTTATTTCAATAAGACAAAATTTACGAGAATGAAAACTAACAAGATGATTTTTTTTTCTACGTTATGATAATAAGACATTTAATGTGAAGTTAGAAAGGTTTATCTCTAAGATAAATGGTTTAGAAAGGTTTGCATGAATAAAAGACTGGCTAATTATGAAATAAATTTTCAATGATTAAAAGGCACATTCCACCTCAAGTTTCCAAATAAAATTTTGACCTTTTTGAATTAGATGAATGAGAAGTCACTATCATGAAATTATGGGCAATGAAATGTCAATAGAAATTGGTGAATAAAAAAGAACATTGAACATCATGATAGAAGTTGGCATAACCCAATCCACAATGGTTTGGACCTTACAAGGATTCATGCAATGACATTTTTAGAGATAATATACCCAAGGAATTCCACTTCAGTTTAATGCAATCCACATAAACTAGTCCAACTTCTTTAAGTTCGTCCAAAATGAGTTGAACATGTTGTTGATGTTCGTCCTTGTTTTTGGAAAAAATGAGGTTATCATTGATTTAACAAACCACAAAGTCATCCAATTATTCATAGAAAACATTGTTTATTAAATGTTGAAAAACAACATGTGCAGTAGTAAAACCAAAAGGTTTCATGGGACACAAGCCCACTTACCGAGAACAAGTAGTGGGTAACCCGTGGCTACGCCACTCGAGCCACCCTGAACGTTCTGGTAAGCTCTACTGTCTGCCTTGCCCTGCCCTGCCCCTGCCCCTCCCCTTCCCGTGCCCTGCCTTCCCTGCCCTGCCCCTCCCCCCTACCCCTCCCCTGCCCTCCCCTGCCCTGCCCTGCCCTGTCTAGCCGCCCTGCCCTTGCCCCTGCCATAGAAAATGTAGCACGTCGCCATCGGTGTCCCATAATATCTGGGGAAACGACAAACCCGGTTTGATAGGGTACCTATTTAATTCACCGGTAGAATCCAACTGTCCGAGCCGAATCCGGTTTTCCGAATCCGACTGTCCGGGCCGGTTCCGCCGGGTCCATTAAATTGCGGAACCGTCGTCGAACGGACAGACAGACATGTTGTAATTATATATAAGATTGCATATAGTCTTCTTTGGGGTTTTACAATTTATATTGCCAATTCACATATACCAACCAAGTTTTCATTTGATATGTCTTTTAGAAAGCTAATAAAGTAATATTTTGGGAGTGGTTTTTTCTTAAGCTTGCGCATTGTTTCAAAAATCACATGTTTGAACATTGCCCAATGATAGTGTTTTATATCATGTTCTATAAATTTGGGGTTTGGCCTTTTCTTGGCCATAATAAAACTTTGTTGTTTTGTTTTTTCATTTGTCCATCACCAAGTGGCCCAATCATTTGTGTTATCCCCCTTTTTTTTAAAAGTAGAGTGCCCCCACTTCTTGATTTTTAACAATCCATGTAAAGGGTCAAATCAATTGTCATTTTGAGGAGTTCACCATGGTATTATTATTTGCTCTGAAATAAAATTCAAAATTGTTTGCAACAATGTGTTTTCAATCATCCATTCAATTGTGAGTGGTAGCTCGCTAATAATCATTGATTTAATAATCATTGTTTGGGAAATAATTACATAAATGGAGATATTTAGTAAGGCAATTAAGTATGCAAGTTAATAACAATGGTTGGGAGTATAAAAATATTTGATTAAGATAATAGAAATGCAATATTATATTAAAGGTATACCAAATGCAAGTGGATGGTGATGAGAGATACAAAAAATTTAAATAAATAGTGCAAAACAAAAAGATATAATTTAAAAAATAATTGGAATGTGATGATAATGCAATCACTAAATGCTTGTTTTATATGTTTCCTTTGGAGTTCCAAGTCTCAAATACCTATTGGTTATGTGTCCTTTGGTGTCCTTTGGAGTTTCAGGGATTGAATGGATATTATATATATTTTTGGGAACTTCAAGGGGCAAAATCTCTTAAGAGATGTGCCAAAAACCTTTTTTGTGCTTCACCATATTGGGCACAAATCTTGGTAGAGTTATCTACTCACATTTGATTGAACATAACTTTAGGTAGTTTTTTTTTAAGGAATTTCTGCTTGTAGCTACCATGGCAATCATTCATTGGAAGACATAGAAAATTTGCCATCATCCCAAGGAAGATTTAGTCAAATCTGGCTACGAAAACTAGAAATAAAATACTAATCTTTTAGTCATCCTTCTATAGGGTTGGCTACAGAATGAAAACCACATATACCAATGTGGGTATTTTGCCTTTTTTTTTTTTTCATTCTCTCACTTCTAGCTATTGAAAACCTCCAAAATCACCTTTTCTTTGAATTTTTAAATTTAAATTTCGCCTTTTGACGATATATCACCAATATAGAAAAAGTTTGATTGGAGGTTTGCGGCTTTAGAACATTATTTGCAATAATGTCGTGCTTTTTGTTCAAAGGTTTCCCAAAAGTAAAAAGGCTTAAAGACACTCCACAACAAAATTAGTAAGTAAATTACTTTTGGAAGACTAAATTAGATATGTTCCTTGGCAAAATGTTTAAGCTTTCCATTTACTAATCTGACATTTAATCAACTTATAATTTTGTTTTTGTTCCATGGTCCAACAATTAATCGAAACTCATAACAAAAGTTTTGTGAAACTGGACACAAAAACATGAAAAGAGCATATAAATTTTAACAGTTATTTTTGTTGTGGCACAAAACCCAAGACCAAAAAACCCAACTAACAAATAATTTGACCAATGAAATTGAGCTATCTAGCCTTTTCAACAAGCATTTTGGGGTCTCAAAACCTTCAAGTGGTTAAGGGACATGGTTGAGATCAGTCCTGTTTTCTTTCTTTTTTGGCCAAAAAATCGCCAAAAGGCAAACACTAAATTCCATTTCTTGGGCGAAAAGTCCTTTTATTATTCATAAAAGAGAAACCAAATTAAATCAATAAAGTGCAAAAAGTTATTGCCAATTAAGTCCAAATCTGTCTAGGGATGCTCGCCAAAAATAAGAACAAAAAAAGACTTGTTAAGATGGTTTAAATACACATATAGCCAGTTTGGGTGTCCTCCTCCTATTCAAGCACTTTTTGATACAATTTATGGACAAAATGGGGACCATTGGACAGAACTCCAAAGCACTTTCAATTCAAAAGTTTCTATTTGAAAAAACGTTTGTTGACTAGTATATTTTAATTATTTGTGTAAATGGGTCACTCCCATTGGTGGCGACCATGGTTTGTGTACTACACACATTATGCCAAAGTGGGTCCTATATAATCTATGGGCCAAATGTGCATGCACCTCAGAAGCATAGATGAGACAAAGGTACAATAGAAAGGAGTTAAAATAGAACTATAATTACATTATATAAAAGAAGTGCCACCCCTACTTGCATGCCTTATACAGCCCTTCGTACAAAGAAGGATCAAGATTACCTTTTGTAATAAGATCCCAGTATCGATTCCCTCTTTTCCTCACCTTCTCATATTGATTGGGTATACATACTACAATTGTACTTCCAGTTCTTGAGCAAAAGGAGCTTGAATTGAATTCAAGCTTTTACTAGTGTGGCCTGTGCCGTTGGCCCAAGTGTTACCATGTCCTCAACTGATTTTTCCTTCCAAAAACCCTGGTTTTTTGGGAATTTATTTGAGTTTTTAGCAGCAGAAATCACTTGAAAATCAATAACTCCCACATTCTGAATCCAAATCTTATGAAATATAATTCCATTAAAATGCTCATCAAGATCTTTCTAACAACACCAAAGGCACATTCCCATTCCTCCGAGAATTTCACCTAAATTTTTAATTTAATTTTGAGTGAAGAAATCATTCAATATTCAAGAACTTTTGCACTGCAAGTTCAAACGTCATGGAACCAAGCCCACGCACCCCTCTTCGTGGAGAGCTTTTTAAAGACACCAAGAAACCAGCTGAAGCATCCTGGTTCAGTGGATCTCATAACTACAAAACAAAACAAACTACCTTCCTTCATAGATAGATTATATGATATTGCAGTCTGCACATGGTCTTCCAAATGCAGCAGCACTATCTGTCCAACACTCCACAGTCTTTTGCTTAGGAAATCAAGGATTGCCCCATCTTGATCTTTCAGATAGGCATTTGAGGACAATCTGGTCCTCCAAGTGCCTTGACAATCACCCCAAAGAAACTAACAAACCTATTATGAGTGGCCATACTTGGAGTGACCCTATGCCTTAAGAGACCTAATTGTGGAAAAGCTAAATACTTTGACCCTAAACCATAATAAAGCTTTGTAAGTTACGGCAAAGTTATTTTCTTACAGTGTTAGAGCAAGGCACCTTGGAGCACCTCCAGTTAGTAGTGGGAGGCAGTAATTGCCACACTAGAACGAATTCATACATATAATGGTTGTAGAGCGTCAAATTGCACACGCAAGGTAGGTGTGCTCAGAGCATCTCCAGAGGTGCTTAGTATATGATCCTTCAAAGTAAATTGGATGGATGAAGAAAAGTCAAAACATGCCAGTTTGGCTCAGCATAGTTGCAGAAGTTGCAGTGTCTAGTAAAAGGCGCAACACCATTGTGCACCTGCAGAAAAGAGTGTAATAAATATGATTTGACTGGTGCTCAGTATTTCTGATTGGCCCATCATACTGATTGGTCCCGGTGGTTTGCTACTAGTAGTCCCTCACCTATTTGCTGTCCAAGTTTCAGTTTTCATGGGTGGGATTGAAAAAAAAGTAAATGCAATATAATTATGTCAATTCCTGCCTCCACTGCCTAACTATTTTTGAGTTGGGAGAGAATACTAAGTCTCACTTTACACTAGGAGTCAGGGCCAATGTTCAAACCAAATCCAGCATTCCTATTGGTGCGAAAGTTGAAATCAGCCCCAACGGCTTTACACTAAGAGTCAAGGCCGAAATAGAAAAAAAACTTTTCAATTTGCCCCCCAAGTACTAATAAATGCTGAACTTTATGGCGTTGTATTGGGCCCAAGCTAGAAAGAAACTATACCATCAAAATTGGGAGGCCAATTTGCAACCCTTGGGGCGGATGTTCCAGCATTCATGATTATCCTGACATCAATGTTCTAGCATTTATTAGTAACTTGGCGCCCAATTTTCAACCCAAAAATGGTGAAAGTTGGTCCCAAGTTTTTTTTGGCTCTGACTCCTAGTGGAAAGCGGGCCTAAATTCTAAGAAAGTTACACCTTGAATTCCAAAAACCTGACTAACTAAGCTTTGCTCATAATTATGTCATCCTATTTACTGAGCTACATGTTATTTTATTAAGTTGTTTCTTATTGGGGTTGCTAGCAACACGTCATTTCTTAGAGCATCATCACCTGTGCTCAATATGTCACTCGGGATAATAAAATTAAATGTCTATGTTTAGCTTTTTTTTTTGGCAACCCCACCAATAAAACTGTAACGGGAACTGCATATATGTGGGGACTACTACTATTAAACCACCTCGACCAATCATTCTGATCGACCAATCAGAAATACTGAGCTGCTATGTCCAATTTATTACACTCTTTTTTGGAGATGCACAACTGTGTTGTGCCTTTCACCAGCCGCGGCATGCTACATGAATTTGGTGCAGAGAAACCCATTTCCGGAACTTAAACAAGTACATTTTGACTTTTTCACATTAAATTTTACTCTCTGGAGTCACATACTGAGCACCGTTGGAGATGCTCTTAGTTGTTAACATGTGACTCTTGATATTTAATATATGGGATAGTAGCACATGGGCTGGTTTGGCAGCAAGATGCTTAATAATAATCAATATTTTGTCATTTATTTTCAGCAGGGAAAATAACAATATTTTACAATTAAGAACTATATTAAATAATGAAGTTAGTGTGCTTGAAAGTTTTTTTTCAGATTCTTGGTAGGCAGCCTATTGATTTTTTCAGAGATGAATTTTCATCATTTTGCTAAAAAAAAGTCCTGAGCTGTATGGTGAAGGGAACTTTTTGGAAAGAAATTTTAAAAATTGCCACATTATGAGGAAGAAGAGTATGAAATTGTCAAGATTTTTGGAGGATGTAGGTAGATTTTTTTATTTTTTATTTTTGAAATCTCTACATTTTTAGCTAATAGGTTCTAGTGGTTCATCAACATGTAATGGGACTCCTAGATTTCTCTATTTCTCTATTTGCGTTAAGCCAGATTTGACTAAATCCTCTTGTTGCTGATTGCAACATGTTCAGAGCACCACAAGAAATTTGGAGAAAAAACAAACACTATGGGAAAAAAAATGATTGTGAATGTTTTGAAGAATGAAATGCTCACCTCTATGTGAATTCCAATTTTCAAACTGCCCATGAGTTTTTTACAGTTTACAAAGGTATTTGCAAATACACTATCGAAGAACAACGAAGAAGCAACAAACCTATATACGTTGTAAGGCCTTGGGGGAAAGTGTTAGCCAAGCTAAGGTGACCTTCCTCCTTCGGCTTTACCCACCATGTTAAAACCTCCAACAAGATTCATAATATATTTGGAGGAATGCTTATTGAGAATAAGAACTTGCAAGGCATTTCGTTTTCTGAAATGGCCTCATGTGATTTTTTCCCTATGATACTTGGTGGGTGTCAATGAGATTTATAAACAAGCAACTCATTGCGTCATGACTCTGACTTGTATGGTGAGTGGAAAGTTAAACCAAAAACTTTCAATATTGGATGTAGATTTTTCTTCTAGATGCATGATGAAAAATGCACATCCATCTTATATGAGCAGATGAATGTCCACATGTCACTCACACATTGGTTCAAGGTTGAGCCATAATTTTATCCCAAAATTTTATCCAGCACAGATGCGTAATCTCTTCCGGATGGACAGAGCCAATAAATAGAATAAAATTCCTTGATTTTTACACTAAGTAAAACCCTTGGCCATGGGCATTACCAGAACTGGCCCACTTTGCATGGGCCCTTATTCCAATAACGCTTGTGGCCTTGGGCCTTACCCTAGACATTCATCATCACCTTGTGACTTCTGAATGTTTAGTTCATGATTTGTTTCATGCTTTACATCAAGAAGTTAACACCCACGGGTGGGGCCACTCCCAAAATGTGGGGCTGGGCTGGGCTTCTCATTGCCTAGGCCCTTGATTTCAGGAATGGTCACACATTGGGGCATTACAAGGCAGTTTTTGCCGGTTCATTCATTGGGTTGCTCCCCATGAAAGAAATGATTTTCAGAGGCTTCAAAGTTCACACACATGGGCCACAAGGCCAAAGACCATGAAGTTCACATGCAAATAAAATGCATGCATGAAGTAAGCCTTCTGAGAAAGAATTCCAGTGGCAGAAAGTTTGAAAAGTTGTGAATCTCCGTGAATTTATTTCTGCCAAATTTCACTATGTTGTCAAATGCTATTGGAAAAATAGTTGAAAACCCCCATGGGTTTCTAGTTTCAAAGGTGAATTTAAAACTTTAAACCAATGAATTCATGGCTTTGGTGAAATAAATAAATTAGCATAAGTTTAATGCCTGAGGTGACTCCTATCTCGAGAAGGGCCTTACCCTATACTTTTACTCTCACATCAAAAAACACACAAACCCAAGCCTTATTGTGCAATCAAAGGATTTGGTGAATTCGAAAAGTTTCCAACTTGCTTAGTCTCTACCTTTGGATTCATTATTTTTGGAGATCAACCCCTGGCCATCTCCCCTCTGGACCCCCCCCCCCCCCCCCCCAAACACACGCCAACCCAAAATAGATCATAAGAGAACAAGGGGTGTGTCACACTATGGCCTTGCCATTTACATTAAAAAGTATCTTAAGGCAAAAGAAGAATTATGGAAACTCAAATATTTCACCATGCAAAAATAATGTAATCTTCAAAAAATCCTCTAAAAGAAACCAAATTCCATCAAAATATTATAACTCTATAACTAATCTCAAGTTTCAACACAAGCCAAAACATCCTCTTTCAAAAATCCTCATATAAAAATAGACCTCTCACCTAGGGGCCAAAATCCATTAAGCTACTAAACCCTAAACTCCATAATGAATCTAAACACAATATCCTTGCCTTGGAAGGCAAGGCCAACAAACATTTATTTCCTCATTCCAAAAATTTCAAGGTTCCTAATTCTTTCTATTGGCAATTCGGTAAATTTTATTTGGGGCAAGGAACCTGTCATACTTATGATGATGCCCCCAAACTGCCACTTGCGAATTTAAAAAAAATATACAATTGCCTCTTTCCCTCGATTTGGGGCAGCCATCCGGATTCGATCCGCGCACCAGAATTCTCGGAAACACGATTGGAACAACCGAGACGCCGATTATCGGAACAACCGAGACGGGCGACGATCGAAACAACCGAGACGTCGACCATCGTGTGGACGAGATTGATTCTCGATCGTGGTAGAAATCTGGATGCAATTCGCGGCTCGCATGGCGATGCCGATTTGTTCTTTCCGGACACACTTTTGGCTTTGTTGCCTCATTTGTCAATGCACGCATCCGCAATTCCGACGGAGGATAGAGCTTTAATCCAGTGCCAGTCATCTGTGTGATCGGGTTCTTCAGTTTGGGAAGAAAGAATTAAAAGAAAGCAAGAAAGCAAGAGCGCGCAACTGGCGATCAAAGAGCTGGTGGGGAAGTTCCTACACTCAATGAAAATGTCGGCTCTCGTGGCAACCATGGAGATGCTTTTTACTCCGTTGTGGAGTTTTGAGCAATTTCGGTATCTCTGTTGCAACTTTGCGGCGTATTCCCACCGGCAGCCCGACGTTGTGCAGGTAACATGATCTGTACAGTCTCCGATTCAGCTTCTGATTCCACATACGCTTGTCCAACCTGCCGTCCAAATTCGTCCTTCGTGTTACATTTGGCATTTAGAGTCTTCCATGCTGGCGATGGCTCTTCGCTCTGCTGATGGTAGATCTTTTGCGGATATGGTCATGGATTGTGCATTCTTGGTTGTTTCTGCGAGTGCGAGCGATTTAAGTCTATGAACTGCTACTCAATGACGGAATTTCTTCGTGTTTCTGACTGTGCATCAGCATATGGCCGTGTGGCATTAGCTCTCAGACCCGAGAATGTGGACACTATTGTACTGCATTGTTTGTCACCTTCGCCAAGTCACACTTGCCCAAAGTGCTTCGACTCGTGTCTTCCTTAACACGCTGCGTCAGTATTCAATGTTACGGACAGTACAGAAATTTTCGAACAGGATGGAAGCATACATCTTGTGTGCGCGGAGTGGCAGGATGCTAGATATGACCGAATGAATGGAGATGACGTTAGTGATATGAAACTGATGTGTTGTTGCTAATATCTGGTATCAGGGACACGCAAACTGCCTGGACACTGACACACATAATGACTGTGACCTTGGAGATGATCTGCCGCAATCGGAGCGTCTATCTCGTGGTGTGAAGAACTACGGGTCAGCAATCTCTTCTAGTGTGATTTGCTCATCTGATTTTTGTAGTCACGATTTTATATTCTCAATATTAGCTTGGGTGGCTTTGGTGCATCTGATTTTTGTAATCACGATTTTATATTCTCCATATTAGCTTGGGTGGCTTTGGTGCACCTGAATCTACTCGAAGCTATAGCAGAGATCTTTATGATGACTCTGGTGTTAACTGTCTGAAATGTCCGAACTGTGGAATTCTGACAGTAATTCGCATCATATATCTGTCTCTCTCTCTCTACTGCAGGTGTTCACACTACAGAAGGAGATGTCGTATCCTAGCCCCCTGCTGCAATGAAGTCTTTGACTGTCGACATTGCCACAATGACATTAAGGTTTGCATATACAGTTGGATGTATTTAGATTCATTTGTTCAATTGTATCTGAGCAATGCTAAATTGCATTCAGCACTTTGGAGAGAAGCCATAGATTGAGGTTTGTGGAGATGTAGAGCCTAGTTTCAGATCTGTATTGACTTGTAATTTGTTAGTATCCTGAGTATTTTTTTGGGTTCATTGTGTGCAGAATGTAAATGAGGCTCTTCCACTGAAGTGCCATGAAATTTCCAGACACCTTGTCAAGCGGGTATGCTGACTTGAGTTTAATATGAAAACCTGCTGCATCTTGAGCTCATGCCAATGCAGTTGTGCTTTGTAGCTTGCCTGAGGACTGAAGTTGAAGCATCTGTTGTCTCGCAGAAATCTATGGTCTACTCTTGTGTCCATGGCTCAGGTTAACTGATGCTGCTTTGAAGTCCTTTTGTACTGCTGACACTTCACTCATAAGCATGAACATCTTCTTAAAACCTGCTCATATGGTGCAGGTCATATGCTCTCTTTGCAGTCATGAGCAAGATGTGCAGCAGGTTTGCGAAAATTGTGGTGTATGCATGGGTGAATACTTCTGTTCAATCTGCAAATTCTTTGATGATGAGGTTGACAATCTTCTCTTTGCAAAATTTTATTGTTGATGGCAATCACTTCTGTTCAGTCTACAAATTCTTTCATGTTGAGGTCAACTTGTTCTCTTTGCAAAACTTTATTCTTGATATATACAATCATGGCAAATACTTCTGTCCTATCTGCAAATTCTTTGATGGTGAGGTTGACATCTTCTCTTTGCAAAACTTTATTCTTGATATATAGCCATGGCAAAGTCTTTCCGTGAGAAGTTCCAACCATTAAGTGGTGTCTGTTCACTAAGTCACGTCTTTTGTGATTACTTTGATTGTGACATGATATTCTCCTACTGAGATTAATGAGGACAGGAAAGCCCTGTTTACAGAATTTTGTGTTGTAACATGCTCTGTGCTCATCTAATGTGTTGTGGCAGACAAAGAAGCAGCAGTACCATTGTGATTCTTGTGGAATTTGCAGAGGTGGAGGACGTGATAATTTCTTCCATTGTGACCGTTGCGGTATATGCTCTTCACAACTCATTCTGGATGCAATCTGTGATATTCTGTACTAGCACCGTTGTCCTGTTATTTGCAGAATCTTGAAGAATTATAATGGATGACGCAGAAATTGCAACTGATAGCAAATTTTTTGTGCTATCACAAACTAGCCATTGCAACAGGAATATGTGATTGGTGTCAAAGTGGCTTTCTATGTCCCTCAAGATGTTGATGCATGCATTGCAGGCTGCTGCTACTCAAATGCCCTGCAAAGTGGACACCCTTGTGTTGAGAAGTCTATGCACCAGAACTGCCCTGTGTGCTTTGAGGTACTGCTACTGTTGGTCTCCTGCCTTAGAAAATTTTCATTTGTTGTGTCATCCAATATCTCAGAACCAAAACAGCAGCTCTGGATGATGGCAGACTTCCATGCCTGACACACCCTCTAGTAATTTTGTTCATAATGGTCTTCAATGTCAATTTTTTGTGAATGATTTTGAGAGCAATTAGGGGATCTTAATTGGTGAATCTTGAATAGATTGCTTAGTTGCACACTTATTCACTGTGCAGTACCTGTTTGACTCGCTGAAAGAGGTCACAGTCTTGAGATGTGGCCATACAATGCACCAGGATTGTGCATGCAAAATGCACACCCATGCTCAGTGAGTCCACAACTTTAGATAGCTTTTCTATGTTTTCCCTTCACACACGGGCTTCAGATTTGAAGGAGACACACACACTATGCATGTGAGGCATCTCAGAAATAGGTGATCAAACCTCAATATTTAAATATCCTGCAGCATATGATGCTTCTTTGTTTGCAATAATTGTGTACCCATGGAAATCTGTAGTGTGTCTCTGACAAAGATGTTCTCATGTGTACAATGCCATTGTAGATACTGCTGCCCAATATGCTCCAAGTCTGTCTGTGACATGTCCAGTGTTTGGGAGCAGATAGACCGAGAGATAGCATCAACTCAGATGCCTGAGTCCCACAATAACAAGCGGGTATGCATTTCAATAGCTCTCAGTATAAATCTACTTTTTATGTAGGCATGCATAACTCATCCATCTGTGTCTGCTCCTTTCATTTGCTGTGGACACTTTTGGTGTGAATGAGAAGAAACTGTAGTTTGGTCTTCAGTGAGGAATTGCAACTCCATTGGTTGTTTCAAGGAGAATGTGACCCGTCTCCATGCAAATTTAACTCTTGCTTGATATCTGCCAGGTATGGATATTGTGCAATGATTGTGGTGCTACAAATGAAGTTATGTACCATATAGTGGCACACAAGTGCACAAGTTGCAGCTCTTACAATACTCGTGTCACCAGGGGTGCACTGAACTCAACTAGTTCAACAAGCTCATCATCTTAATGATGATTCTTTCCCTAAGCCATCAATCTCGATCTTCCGTAAAAGCCAACCAAGAGGAGAAATTTTTGTACTTGCAACCCTCCCCATCACACTTCAAAAGAACATTGAGAAGTCAATGAGGAAGAGGTGGACACAATTTACCTTCAGATATGTCTTCTTGTTCTGACCACTATTATGCAGGTGTTATTGACAAGAAGCTCAAGATACAGTGTCTTGCATTTTAGTTGAAGACTTGAAGTTAGATGGGTCAGAAGGAAACTCATTAATCTTTTTCAACTTTGAGATGTATCAATTCCCCTTTTTTCATATGGATTTAGGGACTGTGTTCACAAGATGTGTGTCACAGGTACCCTGACATCCTTTACACAGGTTGGAGACTCATGACCTCTTATTTCTTTTGATGATTGTTTTCTCTAATGATAGAGCATGGTGACTGATTTCAGTGTTATATGAATAGGCTGCATAAATTCTAGTCTCCTTAATATGGGTGTTCTCTCTTTTGTGTATGTTTATCATGAATGTGTGGAGCCTGAAATCACATAGAGCAACCTTGTACACTCAGCCTGCTGCACTATTGAATGATTGTTGTTCTGAAGAGACACAGCAGACGCAAAAAAAGAATGCAGGTGTAACAAGGACTGGAAGCTGGAGAAGGGAACTCAAGTTGGATACCAATCCTGTCAGCTGGTCACAATGAAATGGTTCTCACAGCACCCAGTGAGGATTTGTCTCAAGAAGGGCAGACCTCAATTTCTGAGCTGCAGAAGAAGATGGCAAGAGAGGGGTATCTCCATGAAAGGTCAGAAAATAGTGACCATGAATTAGATTTTCTGTTGAGAGCTTTGTAAGACTGTCATTGTGGCACAAGACTCTGTGGGATTGTTGTGCCTGAGGGGTTCCTCATTTGTATGGCTAGTAATAATGCAAGCACACCAACAGGGCATTAGAACCTCCATGAGCCTGCAATGACAATTGTAGCAGAGTTCCCTGCTCAGTACAATTTTTTGCTCTGTTGACCGACAGTTTTGCTGAGACAATTTCTGCATAGAAGAACAGCTGTTGTATCACTGAGCGCCGTTGCAAACTATTTCTGGAAATTTCTGACATGGAATGCAATTTTTAAATCAGCCTTTTGCCTCAAGAGTCAAAGAATCTTGGTGCCCTGGGTATTGCAGATAATTTGCCAAAGACTCGCAGCAAGAGAACTTAGAGGTGGCACAAGATCACACTTTTATAGGTACGGGTCCTAAACCACTTCCTTATACCAGAGGTGTCTGCTGTTGTCCATGGAATCAACTGGAAAATGACATGAATCTAAAGCCCATGCTGGTCCCTTTCTTGTGTCTGGAGTGACCACAGTGAACCAGCTGCCAAATTCTGCAGGTTTGCAATGTCTTGACCTTTGATGGTAAAAGTCAATGTATAAAAGATTGCTGCCTAAACTTCCCCAATCAAACATTGAAGGTACAACGTGCATGTAACAGTTTCCATAAACCTGAACTCACTTTGTAAAGGAATGGAGTAAGGTAATAATTCCATATTCTGTTTTCAAAAGGAGTTATAGATTCATTATCCAGAAAATGTAGGCACCCATGTGAATGAGGGATTATGTGACCAAGCACCAACAAGTACACCATCCATTGGAACCATGTTATGACTCAGTTGTTATAACCACAAGTGAGTTATCACCCTCGTAACTTGTTTTGCAAATCCTCATCCTTCCTTATGGAATGGAAGTGTAACTATGTACATATGTAAGTATGTGAGGCACTTTGTGACTAGTAAGTAGGTGGATACTAGATACATGTGGATGCTTGGTAAATAGATACTATACCCACATAATATGGTCATTCATATTGAAACAAATAATTAATTATATTTGGAAATTAAGGTTTTCCTGCCAAAAGTTAATATATTGAAATTCGGTTCTACTTTTTGGAATTTAAAAATATTTTTTGTATTGAAGGTGGTTGCATTGCCTTAAACCTAATCTTCTACCCTAATCTTACTTAGTGCATCTTAGGGTAGTGGTGTATGTCTTTGTACTTGTATGTCTTTGTTGCGTTGCATGTGTGAAGAGGAGAGTGCATAATGGCTAAGCAAAAAAGCAGAAATTCTACTAAAAGCATTGGTCTCATGGGATGTGAAACTTGGGCATTGTCAAAATTGCATTGTACATCAATGTTTCATTTCATTTTATTTTTTTAATATCATTTTTCAACATTTCACCTTTATATGCTTATATTTATTCCAATTCTTTTGTTTGTTTTTTTTCAAATTATTTTTGGGTGAACTTGCTATGTAGGTATAGTAACCAACCAACCACTACATAGTAGTGGCTAGTAATGGGATAGGAGATTATGTAAAAGTGTTTGCATTGTCACTCGAATAATCAAGGGTAGAATAATACGTTTTGGCACTAGGATGTAGTTTCATCTTGTCTAGGGTAATTGGGTCAATAGGTATTATCAAATTAAGATTAAGTGATTGATTTTGTGTTCAATTTATGACATTAAATAAAATCCACATTTGTGGTGAAACTCTTGTTGTTGTTGGAGGGTGTTTTTTTTTTTTTTTTTTTTTTTTTTTTGGGTTGAACATTCAATGTCACAAAGAAGAAGATCATGTATGTGTTTGAAAGCTTTTGAATGTTTTTTTCTTGTGTGTGTGTGTGTGTTTTCTTGTGTATGTGTGACATTATTATTTTTAGGGTTTACTTGAGTCAAGAAAAATATGTTTCAATTGAGGGTTTGAACTTGTGTTGTAAAATAAAATATTGAAGAGTTATGTAATCTTAATCTACAATGAGATCTTACAATAATAGTTGGTACTTGATTCATCAACACACAACATTGTTCACACATTGCCCATCTTACATGTCATGTTGGTGGGTGATGGTTCACTTTGGCCATGAATGAGGACTTGGTAGCACACCAATGAATGGAACTCCATTATTCAAAGGTGGATGAAATTTAACTAAGTTAACATGGAATCCATGTCAACATGGTGTACAACTTAATTCCCAATTTTTATTTCTCCTTTTATCTTCCTTTTAGAGAGGTCTTATACATTCACCTCTTAGCTCCTACTTTTTACTTCACCCATCCTATTTATTACCTTCCACATTTTAGGTCTTTTTTCAACCCAATCCCAAACCTTAATCAATTGATCCCATTGTTAGATGTGACTTTTGTGACTTCTTTTAAGTTGTGAGGATCTTCATCATTTGTATTTCCAAACCATCACAAAGGCTTGTTCAAAGGAACATGAATAGTTCATATTGTCTTCCGTTATTAATGTTCAAATGGATTAATATTTTAAAAAAATTCTTTTTTGATATTAAAGGTTACATTTCTTTTCTTTTCTCACTTTTTTGTAATCACATATCTTTTTCTTTTTCTTTTTTTCGTCACTTTGTGGTATTTTCACCAAAAATAATAAAAAGAAACAAGAAAGCAAAGGTAATGGCTTTCAATTTTTTGCACCTAGGGGCATCACAAGGCTAAGATGTTGGACCACCACCAAAAAAAAAGGTGGGTCAAATTAACACATGTGAGGTGATGTGATAATTGAATAAGCACACATTAAAGCATTCCATTTGATTTTGGAGGGCGGGATTGCAAGGATTGTGTGTATGCACATTAATGCTTAAGTGAAATGGGTTGATTATTTTGCATAGGAAGGTTGTATAGATTATGCATTCACATTCAATGTCAATTTTTAATACATGAAATGGGTATGTTTACCCTCATACAATCACATGAAAGGGGTTTAATTTGTTACATGTCAAATGCAAAGGTTGTTTGCATTACACATGTGTGCTACTTATTATTTTAACAAAATGTGATCTCCATGTTTTGTAACAATACTACCTAAAATTGATTTTTTTCAATGTTAAATAATTTCCAAAATGATGAATTGTTAAAAAAAAAATTATCATCTCACTTTACTATATTTTCCAAAAGTCTTCAGAATAATCAATTTCATTAGGTTACTATAAGAAATTCAAAATTTGAAGGAGACCTTCTATTATTACACTTTATTGTTGAATCTTTAAACATTCAATTTTTGGGCCTATCAAACCTTTTTGTTGAAATATTAAATATTTTGACAAAATGTATTAATTATTAATCATAAATGTATGACATATTAATTGAATATATGTTAAAATGTGTGTGAGAAGTTTGGGGTGTGTTATTTGTTAACAATTTCACAATAGTTTCATAATTAATTACACATGATATCCAAAGTGAATTGAATGAATTATTTTTAAAGGGGTGATTAATTTGATTGTGTGGGTTAATATTCATTTATTCATAGTGAAATAAACTCTGGAAACTTTACAAAAAATATTATAGAAAAGATGCAATTATTTTGTTTTATTATTTTCTTGTCTTAATAGTGAAAAGATAATAATAATAAAAGGTGGATTCATTGGGGGTGAAAAATGTGGTGATGTGTGTTAACATGTTCATTAATTTGTGATCAATTAACTATTGAAGTTATAAGGAATATTATGGAAAACATGGAATCTTTTCTCATATTAACGTTATAATTGTGTGTGTATATATATATATATATATAACTTTGAATGCATTATATCTTTAAGGAACCACTTTGGTGTAACCATTACTTAAATTTGTAGGTTTTGTGATTTCAAAATGAATGCATTGTCAAGACCTTGTAAAACATTTGCATGGAGATTTTTATTATGTATTACATTGATAGATAAAAAATAAAATAACAATGACAAAAATATGAGATCCAAAACAACAATGTGTTTATAATAGGTCTTTTCATTTTTTAAGAGAGTACTAAAAGGTCTTGAAATTTTTATTTCTGACATATTTATGGGAATTTTTTAAATACAACTTTCAAATAATAATATAATGCAAACAAATTCGGACATATATATATATATATATATGTATTTTGCAACTTGCAAATCAAATAATACACATTTCAAATAGTTTCCCTAGTCACCTTTTTCCCATAGTCTTCTAGTGTCACAGGGTGGAAAAATACTCCAAAAAAACCTTTTTAAATGACCACTTTAGTGCACTAATTGTCCCCACAAAAGGGATCTATTATGTAACCCCATCTAATTTGGTGGTCATTTGTATCTTTTTTTCACAAATTAATTTAACACTCCTTTTTCACATCATTTCTGTTCATTGCTTCAACCAAGATGCAAAAACAACCACATCAAAAAGTGCTTATATTGCATTTACATTTTTTTCATAGAAAATGACAAGGTATAGGTTGGGAAACATGATGGGAATGCAAGTGAACATTGGCAAGACCTAAGAGGTGTAAGTTGTAAATTTTGTATAGAATTAAGAACTTGTTAATTTTATACTAGGGATGCATAGGGGAGAGCACAAAAAGGAGGGGAGAAAAGGAATGATGGAGAGAAGACAAAAACAAAGAGGAGGAAATTTTTTAAAGGAGAGGACCTTCTTGTGTTCATGGGTGGGTGGAGAGTCATGTTGATATAAAATCATTTTTGAAAAAAAATGTAAGGCAATGTAAACACTCTTTGATATGGATGTTTTTGCATCTTGGTTGAACTAGTAAACAGAGACAATGAAAAAAAGGAGTGTTAAGTTAGTTCATTAGAAAAAGATTTAAATGGCCACCAAAATGGACTAGGTTGTATAAAAGGCCTTTATGTGGGGATAACCGATCCACTAAAATGGTCATTTAGGGGGGCCTTTCTAGGATTGTTTTTCCTCTTTGTGACACTGGAAGATTATGGGAATTAGGTGACTGGGGAAATAGTTTGAGTGTATATTATTTGGTATCAAAGCAAGGTTCCAACCTAGAGGCTAATAGGGTATGAGCACTATGAATGAGGCCTCTATACATAGGTGGTGTGAAACAACACTTCGAGCTATGGATATGCCAAATAATCAATAAAAAAAGGTGCCCATTGAATCACCAAGGTTTTGAGATTGTCCTTAAGGACCCCAAGGGTAACATTTGTGATTTTAAAACTTGAGGATTTGGTGAAAGTGCTTAAAGAAAATATTGGGAGTAATTGGGGGTGCTGAAGATTGAAGTCATGGCTATTGAAGTCTAGTGGTCATGGCAAAGGTGCAAAATGAAAATTGAAGCAACACAAAGGAGCTCCGAAAAATGACGTGCCTTTCAAAATTTCATGGTCACCATAATATCCTTACATCCAAAGTATCATCATTCCTTTAGACACTAGAGGAGTTTTTTAATGAAAATTATGCGGATGCTAACAAGATTTGTGCTACATTTTTCCAAATGCAAGGGAAAACCAAAGAATAGTGCATTCAAATGAAGGAAAGGCCCGAGAGAATAACTATTTGGGCAAAGTTCCAATGGGTTTTCATGGAACAATACTTACCATAGGACTATGTTCAATAAATGAAATTAGGGTTTATAGATCTAACCCAAAGTTATATGATTCTCTTGCAATATAATATAAGGTGAAATTTGATGAACTTGCCTCCTATTAAACCAAATTAATTTCTTCATGAACGAATTGGACAAGCCCATTAAATTCATCATCCAAAGTCATGAATTAACAACAAAAACCAAAGTCTACCAAAAGGTTTCACTTGGGGGGGTCAACATAAGGCCTAACAAATAAAATATGGCCTTAGTGGGAATTTCAAGATTCGGTGAGGGGGGGGGGGGGGGGATCCCAATTAATTAATTTTGGAAGGGGCAAGATAAAGCAAGACTTGGGAAAGGCCAGATGGGGTTAAAAGATTTTCTAATCTCTAATTTTAACCCATTGTTTCATTGACCTCTTTTAAGCGGCTTTTTGAAAAGGAACAATATGAAAATAAGAAGAATCGTTCAACTGCCACCAAAAAGGGCATCGATCCTTTGATTGCCCCAAGAATTTACATGCTTAAAATCAACAGCAAGTGCTGTTATCAAGAGGTGAGACAAAAGGTGGAAATGCCTAGCCTAAATGGCAAGTTCATACCTTAATTGAAAATTTTGGCTATCATAATTAATGGGGGTCAAATACTATGTAACCTGAATGTAGTTAGTTTGGTTGGTCATATTGGTAATGAATTAACCATGATCATGATTGACTAGGGAACTTTCATACTTTTCTATTACAGTGAAAAATGTTAGATTGAACACTCGTTCTGAATGAACCCCTCCTTACATTGAACATTTTGCGACACATGATGATTTTTGCCATATTAATACACCTTTTCAAAATGAACCCCATAACTTTGAACATTGAACACAGATTCCAAAACACTCCACTGAAATAGTCCTCGTCACATTGAACACTTGTGTGAGTCACTCCGTGACTACAACGGTCATTTCACAATTCATTCTGATTTCGTCGTACAATAACTGTAACACATTCAAGTGTTGGTCAAAGAGAAAAGAGACTCGAACCATGAGTGGGAAGAGAAAATACACCAAAAAAACATTAGCAGAGAAGGCCAAAGCACTGCAAGATTTGGACAATGAGATGTCTATGAGAGCTTGCGCTGCAAAGTATTCTATCTCCGTCGATATGATTATCAATTAGAAAAAGAACAAGAGCAAAATTATAAATTATATTTTTGAATTCATAAGTCTTTCTCAAAAAAGACTTGCACGAGTTAGCGACAACGGCAAGGTCATAGATGAAAAAGTCTACGAATGGTTTGCCAACGTTCGTTGTCGAAACATTCTCGTTTCTAGCCCAATTTTGCAAACCAAAGCTCTACAAGTGGCAGCCAGCATTGGTTTGAACAATTTCAAGGCATCAAATGGTTGGTTGGAGGTGTTTCACAAACGCCACTATATACAATTCCATTTGATGTCTGGAGAAAGCGTTGGAATGGATAAAAATGTCGTCAACCACTAGAAATAGAACTTGCCCAACATTATTTAAGGTTATGACACAAGGGATATCTGGAATGTGGACGAAACTAGACTTTTCTGGAAAGGTGTGCCAAATCGTAGTTTGGTACTATAAGGAGAAAAGTGTAAAGCAAGCAAGTTGGCCAAGGAGAGACTTACCAGTGCTCTTCTCTGTTCAGCAACTAGAGAAAAGTTTAAGCCATTAATGATTAACAAGTCTAAAATGCCACGAACTTTCAACAAACAACTACCTAGTCAAGTCATCTAGAAGACAAACTCCAAAGCATGGATGACAAGAACAATATTTCTAGAAAATCTTCAAAAGTTCAACGCCAAAATGCAGATTGAGAACTAGAAGGCCCTTATTTTTTTCGCAACATTCGTTATCATCCAAAAATGGAGCTTTCCAACGTCAAGCTTGTTTTCCTTCCACCAAACACGATAGCAGGGACCCAGCCTTTGGACTCTGGAATCATATGAAACTTTAAGGTTAAATATTGCAAGATGCTTCTTGAATTCTTTTTTATCCCATGAAGATGTGATTGCTTTAGCTGATGCTATAAAAAAGGTAAATGTTAATGCCGTTGTTGATTGGGTCTCTCAAAGCTGGGACCAAGTCGCTACTTCAACCATTAAAAACTGCTTCCAAAAGGCAGGTTTAAATGAAGATGCAAGAGAACCGAAACAAGATGACCGACCAGTTCAAGATCTTGTTAGAACAGCAGGAATAGAAGTGGAGGAAGAAATTATAATTGAGGACATTCCAACTTTTGATAATTTGGATGATGGTTGGGAAAAAGCGATCTTGTTTATGCCATAGGTGGAACTTGAGATTGAAAAGGAAAAACCACAAATTCTGCTACCCAAGCCAATAGTCACGGAAGCATTAAAAGCACTTCAAATTCGTTTGAATTTTACAACAGCTTAGCAACTGGATGAAGTCACTCCATTGTTGTCACAAATGCATAACCATCTCGTAAAACATCGAATGCAAATGTCCAAGACTATGACAATCGATTAGTTCTTTCACAAAACTCAATAAAACACCAATTTTTACTATCACTCTTAGAATGAGCACCTTCTTAATTTGAACACTTTGAACTAAACATGACGCACTCCCAACTCCTTGAAAGACTTAAATGTGAGTCTAAGTGAAAGACAATGAAAGAGGGAGGAGTCGGGACACGCTCCCTAGCTCACAACACTTTGAGGGGTAGAAGGGCGTGTTGGAGCTCCGGGATGGGACTAGGAAGAATTGACAAGCTTACTCACTCACATGGGCCTGCACACAACCCACACAAAGTGGTTAATGCATAGTTGGAGCACCTTTGGTGCTAGGACACACAGACACACAAGACTCACCACAGCCCGGACTTGGGGGAAACCACCACCCTCCCCCTTATAGTATGTTCTGGACCTCTCCACGGGTCCCACATCCAAAAAGGCTTTTCTCTCCCGGGACTCTCACTCCCGTGTGAGAGTCTCGAAATCTGGCCAGCGGAGACTCCTGTGGCTTTGGAGCCCCATAACTTTGCGAGCAGACCTCGGATTGAAGTTTGGTCTAAAGAAAATTTGTAGCTCTCATTGAGAGCTTTCCAATGGTATGTTGCACGTTGTCTGCAGCCAAGTAAATCGGGTCGATTTCCCGACTTTTTTCTGGTCAGGAGTCAAATTGGCAATTTGACTCTCGACCCTTCTTTTAGCCATAACTTGTGTTTCAGATTCTAAATGAGCAATGCGAGCCCATTTCAGACATCTACGTTCTAAGAGCTTTCCAATGATATAAAAAATGCCACAAGCCATTGAGTTTTGACCCCTCAAATTACTCTTTGAAGTTTTGGGAGTCCACCGGGACTCCATCTCCCAAAGTGGCAGTTGCTTTGGGAGTGTGAGGGTTCACTCCCTCACACTTTCCTACACTCCTGGGAGTATGTGATGTGACTCCCGGGTTTCCTCTTGGCCCGCACCCTTGCAACCCTTTTGCCTTGGTCACAAGCCCAAAGCTACGGTTGCAACAAAACATAGGGGTGTTCAATCCATGCAAGTTTCATTGTACATGAAATGGTTGACAAGTTAAATTTACAACAAGTGAAGGCTAAGGTTAATACCATCCTATTCCCTAATCATGGTATTAAGATTACCAATATTAAGCTGTTGATGCAAACCCTAATGGTGATGCAAAGAATTGAAACAATAGTGAATTTTGAGGTTTGGGATGGGGTGCCCTATGATGCAATTATTGGTATGGAGTGGTTGATGCAAATGGACATTAAGGTCAATTGTTACAATTACTTATGATTCAAACCTTCCTTGATGATCCATCCTTATATTTGACAAGTTTGAAAACACTTTTCAATACCCCATTACTTTCAAATATTTAAGTAAAAAAAGGGCTTAAGGAAACGGGATCAATGTTATAAGGTAAACTTGTGCATGAAGACCCCGGTGTGAATCATGAAGTCGACACAATATTCATGGGGTGAAAAATAATACTAAAGTTTTTTAAGTATATTGACGGGTCAATACCTAGTATAGCTAAAAAATTTCAAAGTGTCCAAAAAGAAATGACTTACGGGGAATAAGACTGTTTTTGATATATTGTTTAAAAACTTGCTTGGATTACTCTAGAAAAAAAAGTTGACCACGCCATAATATTACACCCTAGGGGCTACCCCCATTTATTGGGTCCCCTACTATCATTATTTGTTGGAAAATAATGAATTAGAGACCCAAATTAAAAAAATTCCTTGAGAAAAAATATATCCAATCCAAGAAATCTCCATTAGGAATGCTTGCATTGTTTAAAAAGAAAAAGGATGGCACACAAAAAATGTGTGTAAGCTATCATCGGTTAAATAAGTTCATTATAAAGAATAATTCTTTTTACCTCGTATTGATGATTTGTTTGATTACTTGTGTGGAACACAAATATTCTTGAAAATTGATCTATGTGGGTTTCACTAAATTTGGGTAAAACAAATGAATATTTACAAAACAACCTTTCAAACCCAATTTGGGCACTACAAATCTCTAGTCATGCCATTTGGCTGGACCGATGCCCCAACTATGATACATGTTTAATGAACATGTTGTTAAAAGATACCTTGGAAAATTTATCTTAGTATTTATGGACGACATATTGATATATTCCAAATCATCAATAGAACGTGAAAAACACCTACGACAAATGTTACAAATACTAAGAGAAAATAAGTCATATGTGAAATAGAGTAAATGTGAGTTTTTTTTAATCTTGAATGGAATATTTAGAATTTATTGTAGTTAAGGATGGCTTGTTAGTTGACCCAAAAAACATATAATCCATGGTCGATTTGCCCACCCCAAGACTTGAAGGGTTTTTGAAACCTTGTAGATTTTTATAAAAGGTTCATTAAACCATTTTCCAAGGTTTTGGCCCCATTAATTGAATAATTAAAAAAGAATGGTGAAATTAAATGGACTCCAATGTGTGAGGACTTTTAATATGTTTAAAAGGGCCTTCGCATAGGCACCTATTTTGAAATTAATGGATTATATGAAAGATGAATTAATCTTATGTACAAACACAAGTGAAGATAATGTCCGAGTTATTTTAATGCAAGTAGACCATGTTGTGGCCTATGAATTAAGAAAATAAAAATTTGATGAACATAACTATCTAACACATGAAAAGAAACTATTAGTAATTGTTCATGTTTTAAAGTTCAAAGGCACTATCTTTTGGGAAGGCATTTTAAGATTGAAACAAATCACACCAATTAAAAAATTTGACCACACAACCAACATTGAGTCATACATAATGTCATTGCAAAATTATTCTAAGAATTTGTTTTTGACATACAATGTGTTGTTTTCACCTTTGGATTCGTAGTTGAGTTCATCAAGGAGCTTGAGGATGCATCATTTTCAAAATTATTTTCTATATTTTTTTGCTAGACATTGAAAACCAATTATAAAAATATGGTGATTTTTACTATTTTTTTGACTTCTAACAATTGAAAACCTCCAAAATCATTTAAATTTTCAATTTTTCAAATTTAATTTTCTCTTTTTTGGTGAAAAAAAGATGAGATTCTAACTTTTTACAAAAAATAAATAAATAAATAAATAAAATTCTAGGAAAAGTTAGTTAATAACTTGTTGGTATTTAGTGATAAGACAATTAATTTGATTTGAATTGTGGGTGATGTGTGTGAAACCGATGGAATCAAAAGAGGGCCACATGTTGTGACTTTTGATTACTACAGTTGCCATTTTTTATTTTATTTTTGTCATGGGGTGGGTACGGGGATTAGGGGGTGTTCATGATTTTAATAATATTACTTTAGAATGATCAATTATGTTGTGCCATGTCAGCTTGATTACTAAACATTCATCTTTTATAAAACTTTTGTGAAATTGGCAATTATCGTTCCTAATAAAAAAAATTACCCATTTTTTTCTAAAAAAATATCATTGAATTGAAAATGTGTACAATAATTTAAATAATTTGATTTAAAATTTTATTAAACAACAAATATGCCTTTTAAAAAAACTTGTGTTATTGGTTTGACTTTTTGGAATGTAAAGTTCTATTGTTTTAATGGTCCAATATATATATATGACATAAGAATTATTTATAAAATAATTTCCTATGAAATTATTATATTGAATGAATTTCACACATTCAATACACACAACACAAATGAATGAAACATGTTTTGGGTTTAAATCACCCCTACATCTAAAGCTTGTTTGTTATTGAATCATATTCAAAAGTGAATGCATCACATGTGCTTAAAAACCTTGTTTTATAAGGTTCATTTAATAAATTCACATTTTTTTTCATTTGTGAACATTTTCACAATTAAAACAATACATTAAATATAAGAAACTAAAACTTTTTTTTTATTTTCCTCCATGGGTGGGTGGAATTATATGTGCAATAAACTTTTCATGCATAATAGGATGATTGTAAGGCAAGGTGTTTCATTTTTGGTGTCATAAGCAAATTCTCATAGGATGTTGTGCATTCACATGTTATTAACATTTTATAAAATTAACAATATGCCAAATTTGTGATTATATCTAGATTCTAAACTTGAATAAAAAAACACGTATATTAAAATATTTACAACATACATGCATCAAATATATAACAGTGGACATTTGAAATCAAAAAATCTTGATTGTCTTTTCATTTGTTATTTTATATATGCATTTTTGTGTACGATTTTTATTTGAGATATTTTAATAAGCATTCAATACATGATATAATGAAAAAATAAAAACATAGATGCAAAAAAATTGTTTAAAAAACCTTAACCAAAAAAAATTTTATGAACTTTTAAATGACTTGTAGTGGTTCATATTTTCATAAGTTCCTATCATAATGGTTTGTTTATGGATTTCAATTTTTTTAAAAACACGTATGTTATAAAGTCACTTAAATGATTATTTTTATATGGGTTTTTTAGTTCATTAACCATCATGTAATTTTTCATGTAACCAATGATATTATAATAAACTATCATTTTAACAATATCATATCAACTTTTAGGGAGTAATTTATCTATTGAAAATGAGCCATCCTAGGTTACAATAAAACATTTGGTTATGGATAATAAATAACATTTTTTTACAATCGAAAGAGAATAAATAAAAAATTAAAAGTTGAAGGTGAATTAATTCGGAGGAGTCAATAAAATACTTTGCAAAACAAAATAATAAAAGGATCCAATCATAATATAATGACCCATGGAAAGTGTAACACCAAAAAAAGGGTTACTTCTAGTAAAAGTTATAAATGATAATAATACGGTGTGTGGATAGAAAAATGGGTATGTAAAGGAAATAAATAATATTACCAACGGGCCCTAACTATGACATCCTTTAAATTCTCCCTATTTTATTTTTCTTATTCTTTTGTAGATTTAAAAAATATGTGGTGTGTTTATAAATAAAGTTTTGCAAGGTTTTTTTTTCAAAAAGGTGACATTCAGGGGCGAACATTTGTTTCTATTTTGCAACTAAGGGTCAAAAGAGGTGCTTCTATTAAGGGCATGCTTTAATGGCAAGAATACTAATCTCGTAATCCCCAAGTATTCTTCAGAGGTTTCAAAAGCCTTCCTTCATTCTTTTTGGTTTTTTAGGAATGTCTCAAGGGATCATCACCCCCATGATTCTCTCTTCTTCTTCTAAGCTGCTGGTTCTTAGAAGAAGAAGTTTGTGTGCAAAAAATGCACATGGGTGGTGTGGTGGAGAAAGATCTCCAACGAACTTGGGCAAAAAATCACAATCGGTGGGCTATAATACAGGGAAGAGCTTGTTGTGTATGGAAACCCATGTACCAGTTTATCTGGAGGGAAGCCGCTGTAAGGAATCCCGTGTTCATGTCGACTACATGGGGAGAAGGTTTTCGAGGATGATGATGATGGGTGAGGAGGAAGGAAACCCTGTTGTGGGTTATGCACAGGGAAGAAGAAGAAGTTGTTGTTCTTCTTCAAGGCGAAGAATTTGGGATAGAAACGGAAACAGGTGCTGGAGAGGGAGGTCCACAATGACACTCATTGGGCCAGAATGTGGGCACTTGTTATTCTGCACATTGAGTGCGTGTGCAGCATTCGCTCAGGTAAAAGAAAAAGAAAAATTCTTCTCCCTTTAGGGTTTAGGGCTTTTAGGGTTTCAATCAGCGATTATATGGAATCCTGAGTACAAAACAGGACTGATCTATGTTGTTGGTCAAGGTGATGGGCGAGCAAGCAGTGCATGTTAGTTTGAAGAACATGAACAGCTCTGTTGCTATCTGGAGCTCATCAAAAGCATCATAAGAGACAGAGATAGAATTTTTTACTGGAAAAATGCAACAAGTTTGAAGAGAGATAGCAAACAAAAGAATGTGACTTCCAAGTTTTTGATTCATTGCTGGTGGTGGCAGGTGTTAGAGACCAGGACTGAATTTGGAGCCCGAGTGTCAGCTCCATTACTTGCCATGGGTACTGGGTTACTTCTCTCTGGATGCCGAATTGTTCCACCCACTGCACCTGCATATGACTTGGTATGGCTCTTCAAAGGTCCCCTCCTTCCCAAATTGAAAGTCCCCTCCCCTGTGAAGAAAGATCAGCCTTATGTTTTGGGTCACATTTACTAGATCATGCCTGCCTGTATGTAGAAATAGTAGATCATGAACTCTTGGGTGATTTGCCTTAATTCAATGGTCAGAGTACACAACCTAACTCTTTGACCTCACTAAACTTCCCAGATGTTTTGTACCCACTTCCAATTTATTTGGTAGTTCCTTCCAGCAGTCAATTTTTCCTCTAATAGATTTCTTGAACAAAGCCACCGGGTTTTCTCTTCATCAAATTAAATTTGCAGAAACACAAGCTTGTCTGCTCATTCGGTGGGTATACTTTCTGAGATCATTTGAGCAACAGATATCTTGTGATGACATCAGAATCCACGAAGGGAGATGGTGACCTAGCTACTGTGGAAAAAGGGGTGGAAAAATGTGTTTCTTCGAGTAGGTTCAGATTGGGTGAAAGATGACTGACAAGGGAGAGTACAGGCAGGTTTTTGCTCTGGGGATGCCAATGGCAGTGTCCCTCTGTCTTCTTGAGACTGATGTCATGCAAGCATTCACAGATGCAGGTCCTCCCTATACGTTTCCCTTTTGTATGATGAAGTACCCATCTTGTGCAGTTCTATGTTTGTCTTACACTCTGTCACCTTCCATGAAGATCAATTTTCATTGCATTTAAGGTCTGGGTCCAACTCCACTCATCTGTCCAGATGCCGGGAACATCACTCTACAAATGTCAGGAGGATTTGAAAATATGCAACATCAAGAATCTTGGGGCTGGTACACAAGCTTTTGAAAGAGAATATATGTGTGTTATGTGCAGGTTCAACATTGAAAGCCTTTTGGTTTGGAGCCATTGGAACTGTTATGGGAGCAGTTGTAGCTTTTGGTGCAGTTGGGCATTTCTTAGGCCCAAATGGCTGGAAGGTAATCTAACTCTAGCTCCCTGATGTGATCATTTAGTCCTTGCAGCAAATGATTTCAGCATTTGACATTGATCCGCACTCATTAGAGTTTCTTGCTTGAGTGTCCTGGCAACTTGAGATTGTGATTTGTTGCCTGGGCACAAAGTTGGAAAACCCTTTTTTTTCAACTTCATCTGGGATTGTTGGCTCCAGATTGTTCTTGGTTTCTGGTTTTGACCCGAACTGTTGTTACAGGTTATGTGGGCTCCGTCAGTGTGTGTGTGTCTGTAATCACATTCGTATTTTGGGGTTCAGATTGCATCATCGCTGTGCGCAAGCTATGTTGGGGGTTCTGTCAACTATGCTGCCACTGCCCAGGTGCTCCTCTTTTCAAAATCTGTTTGTTAACTATGTATCCTGGTTATCACAATTTCAATTTGCTATATATTTTGACAGAAGGTGCTTGAGAGGGGATGGATGCATTGGCCCAATGTATGGGCAGATAGTTTCCAAAAAGCTATGTCCAGAGCCCCTAGGATTGATAGATCCTATTTGTAATTTTTTCTAGGCACTTGGTTTGAACTCGCCAAGCATGCTTGCAGCTGGCATGGCAGCTGATAATCTGGCCATGGCTGTCTACTTTGGGATCATCATGTCAATTCCTGTTGATCGAACAGGATTCTCCTCTACTTTCCCTGGAGGTGGAGGTAATCCATCATCCTACTACTTTCCTTCCACTATTTCTTTGTGGGAAAAATCACTTTGCTCTCTGCTGCATTCATTCATGAGAACATCACTCTCTGGACCACATTGTGGGGTTGACTCTAGTTCTTGTGTTGAAGATGACAAGGCAACTGAAATGGAGGTGATTCCGACAGTGGAAACCTTGTCAGTGTCAATGGCAGCTGCAGCTGCAGCATGCATGATTGGCAATGGGCTGGCTGCTGTCCTTCCCTCTCCCTTTGCAGGTTAGTCTAAGGAAGATATGCTCTCAAACGTCAACTGCCTTAAACTTTGAACCCTACAAATGGACTACCTAAATGGAGTTGTTGTGCATTGAGAAAAGGTCCTGGTTTTGTAACAAAGTTCAGTGTCTGGTGCTGGGTTGATAATGAATTTTGTGTGGATTGTAAAATTCAGGCTCGGGCTTGGCAATGATGGCAGTGGTGGCATCTCTAATCTCTACAGCGGTAGCGTTTGTCTCTGGCAGCAAACGGAATGGATCCACTATTCCCATGTTTGCAGGTTCCCAGTCACTCGGGGGAGTTTTTATGCTTCTTTTTTTCTCTGTAGTAAGTACTACAGATACATAACTGTTTGTGTGAACTCTTGAAATTTAGGCTACATTTAGGATGCATTGTTTGGTATTTGTGCAACCCACATGAGGAAGAAGAAGTGTTATTCTTCAGGTTGTGTTATTCTCCTGCAAAATTGCTCTAAATTGTTTTTACACAACCATGGCTCTCTTCTTTTATTGGATGTAGGTGGGTGCTTCGACCTCTGTTCAGGAAGCAGTGGCAGGGGGTTGGCCTCTCTTTATCTTCATCCTCATTCTTTTTGTGGTATGGACTCAGTTTTCTCTTCGACGAGATGAGATTCAAAATTGTGTGCCTTTCTTTTTCCTGCTGTTCTTCATTTGTGGGTACATGGGGAAAAACACTAAACCTTTGTGCATACGTGTGGGTCTGTGTCTTTTTCTTCCTCAGATTCATCTGTTGGTTACGTTGTCACTTGGCATTTGGTTTAAGCTTCCCCTGCACACGGTATGTTTATTTGCCATGTCCACCACAAGTTGCAACAAATTTCTCGCAGCTAAAATTGTCTAGCTCTGCAAAACACTAAAGGAGATGAAATGTGGTTATCATGGACAACAGTAATCTGATTACCAAGTGTGTAAAATTTTCCTAGAAGGGTGTCTTGAGTTTTCACACTACCCAAGAACAAAATGTTTTTGCATGCAACAACTGTCCAATAAGCAGCAGCAGTAAAGTCATCGAGCATCAATGGGTTTCAAGACACTGATTGATTTGATTTTTTCAGTTATTGGTGGCATCAAATGCCAATATTGGAGGCCCAGCAACAGCAGCAGCCATGGCAAGTGCAAGACGGTGGCCTGAAATGGTACTGTATTCTATCATTCCCTTGCCACATACACTACTGTCAATTCTGTCCTTTCCCAGTTAGCTATGGTCATTTACACCAGGGAACACATCACTAGGGCATATATTTTGTCTCGAGTTTGTCCCTAGGGCTTGGCCTTTTGGCCTGACCCTAATGACTCATCAGGAGGCAGAATGTGCCCTAGGGAGCGTGGTCATTGGTCACAGCCTCTAAAGCCGAGGGAAATCTGATTTGTTTCATAGGTGTGATGGTCTTTGTAATTTGCCAAATGGGTATATGGAATTGGAGTGCATTAGACTTTGAAGTGGTGCTGCCTCTGACAACAATTGTTGCTCTTTGTTATAGGTGCGACCTGCGTTATTGGTGGGTACACTAGGATACACAATTGGCACAGCTGTTGGGTGCACTGTTGGTTTGCAATTCTTATTACCTATGGTAAGGAAGTCTCTGCTGCTTGTTTTTTGAGGGAGCTTTTTTGCAGTGACTGGCAGTCTCTCCCCCAGAAGGACACGAAAGCAGGACCAGTAAGAAATCTGTTGTGACTACCTAGTAGCATAATTGGAAGATCATTGGAGGGTGCATTTTTACCTGCAATTCTCCCTCTTGATGTCATTTGTTTTAGGTCTCATTACTTCATGAAGATATGAATAAATTTGTGTATGTTTTTAAGGTCTTAGGGTTGGTGGTTTCGTAAGATCTGTTATTGGCCTTGGTATTGGAAGGCAGCAATACTTTGAGGTTGATACTCTACTTCATCTGGTGTGAGTTGGGTGTGCCCTATTTCTCTCCAGTTGGTTACGAGTCCAATATGAGTTTTGGAATTTCATCGGGAAATATAAAGGACATCAATGATGGACACAAGTTTGTGAAGAGAGTGAACAAATGAACATGTTCAAAGGATAAAGCACAAGCAATTCTGGTACCCTAACTCTCTCTTCCTGATGTCTCCATCCCATTTCCCATATTGAATTCTTAGGACGTAGAAACGGACCATCTCTCTTGCTTCATGAGGTGGACATTCACATCCATCCATCCATCCTCCATGATCGCAAAAAGACGACGCCAAAAGCCGATGTGACTCTATTGTTGACACCATTTGTTAAGAAGGGGAAAACTTTTATATTTTGGAAAATCTTGCGCCTTCTTTGGTAGTGATTGGACTAATGAATTCATGAGCTTTTAGAGTTTTTTTTAAGTTGGTAGAAATAGTTTTAAGGATGGTGATCCCTGGAGGAGTCATTGAGGGTTAGGCATGATGTATTGACTAGTTCTTTGATTGGCACTACCCTTACCGAAATATCTTTGATTAGCTCTTCAAGATGACTTTTGCCATCCTTTAGTAGCCGTATTTGAATTGGACTTTTTTGCATTTGAAGTGCACTTTATATAAGTTATGTTTTAAAGTAGTCTTAGTCACTTCTAGTGTTTTTAAGAAAAATAATAAAACACTACTTAAACCAAAAACAAATTTTTGTGTTCTTTTTTTTATACTTTGGCAATGTTGATTTTTATGACAAAAACCTGCTCTTTTTGGCAATACATGTTTGTTTTTTCAAAATTGTTTTGATCTAGTTAGTTTGATTCTTGGGAGGAGGAAAACAACAAGCCAGTCTTTTGTAGAAGAAAGAAATTGTGGGTTATTTGAAGTTTTGGAGTCTATGAATATTTCTCATTACCTATTGAACTAACACACCCTTAAGCTCTTCTTGAAATATCTAAGGTAAATGACAACAACTAAAAGAGGGGGCAAAACAAAAGGAGAAATTAAATGCATGCTCCCTAGTTCCTCACACTTGATTTTGTTAGCCAAATTTGGCATTATACCAAATATGAAAAAAAAAAAAAAAAAAAAAGTCTTTTTATATTCTTGTCTAACTAATGGAACCCCATAAAACATTGGGCAAAAAAACTCTAGTGTGTTTGTAGGTCATGTTATATAGCATAAAGATTCACATGACATGTTTCAAAATGAAACATTGGCAAGATTGGTCATTTCCTTTTTTGAAATGCCTTGTGTCATTTTATTTTTTCAATTTTTTTCTTGGGATACTCATTGGCTATCATGAGAAAAATGATGACAATAACAAGATTTGTGATGTGAGCAAGGTTTTCCGAATTAATTAATGCCCCTAGGCTCTACCATGGGGGAAGTGCTTATTTTGGGAACACCTAGCTCTTTGGGCATTACCCTAAGCATTAAAATATAGCATTTTGAATTTAAAAAAGAGAAAAATTGAAAAAAATGCACCATTTTCTCCATGAAAAATCCATCATATAAGTTCAAATCTTTTTTTAAAAATCAGAATTTAGCAAAATTGTTTTTTGTCAAAATCGAAATTAGTTTTGCTTCAATTGTTGTCTTAACCAGAAGGTGGAAATGAAGTGTAAAGGCTCTCTCTATATTTGACTTCATTAAGTGAAGCTAGAAAAGCAAGTGGTTTCATGGCAACACACCCTAAAACAACAAGACTTTGTTTGCTATGTTGGGTTGCCTTTACACAAGTTTTACTTGTGTCCTATGTTTCCTAATGCCAAAACAACCCATGAAAATAAATGGAACATGTCATAGAAATGAGAATTAAAACTTTGGACTCATTTACACACATAACCAAAAAAAATTTGACACATCGAAAAATTCAAATTATTTCTTATTGTTTGTCAATGACAAATATCAATACTATTAGATTGATAGATTATCATAAGATGTTGTCTTGCTAGACGTAGGTGAACTATGCTCTTTTTGTAGCTTTGTAAATTTTAAGGTTATTTAATTTTAGGGGATTAAAAAAACATGAATTTAGACCATTTGCATCATGCTTTCATCAATATTATAAGTAAGTTTAAATTATTTTAACTGATATTCTTGTTATTGAAAATTTTCAATATTGTATTTACTTACATTTGATTAATCATGCATGCTTTAATGATTTGTTAAAGTATGCAATATATGCAAAGATGTCAATAATATGAGTTTACATAATTTGTGGTTTGATTTTCTCAATGTGTTAGAGACATGATAAATCTCAAATAATTGTGTTTTTTGAAACATGATTTTTGCTAAAATCTTGAATCTACCATCCCAAAACCTTAATGGGTATGAATGGTCTTGCCATTTGCCCATTAGGTTGGGTGTGTTGCCTAGCTTGCCTAAAGTGTATCACTTGGTGCCTTAACTAACGTAATGGGTAGGGAACTTTGATCATTCCATAGTACATTGAGGCACACAAAAATAAGGGGGACACTAAACACATTTTGGAGCTTGTCTTTTTTCACCCTGCATTGGACCCGGACTTTGGACCCTCATCTAAAGTGACCCTAAGTTGCCTAGTCATGACCATATTTGACACTATGGATATTTGAGAAGCACAAAACAAAGAAACTAGAGGGAACAAAGAGATTCTTAACAAGCTAGGCCTATTGATATGCATTTAAATCACAAAAGGGTTTTGGGTCTTTACAACATAGACACTTAATTGCATTAAAAATGGTTTAGGACCCAATACAATTCATAGCCCATCTCATTCCATACCCTATTTATGATTCATTCCTCACTTTCTTGATATAATTTTAAGGGTGCATCCCTAAGAGCTCAAGCCACAACAAATCCATTTTGGGTTTAGTCTCATTAATGAACAACCAAAGCAAGTTTTTCACTTTAGCCCTAAGATTGTCAAAGTACTCCAACTCACATGGTCACTTGTGTCTCCTCATATTAAGTGCCAAATTTGAACTTGGTTTTGCACTATTCAAATCTATCTATGAAGCAAGGTAGTTTGTTATCGTGTTGAGATCTCCCAAACCATGGTGCTTCATGCCACGCTCTTGGTATCTTCTGAAAGCTCTTGATGATGAGTAGGGGTATAGCAACTTGACTCAATTTGACACAGTTTGAAACTATGATGTGGAAGCTATTGATCATTGAACCATTTTCTCAATAAAAAAAATAAAATTGAAACTGAAAACCGTATTGGAATTTGAGGATGTTCTTGGTTTTGTTGGAAAGCCCTTAGCAAGTTGGATTTAATAGAGTTTATTTCACAATTTTCAGAGCTAAGGTGTGAAAAATATTGATTTTTTGAGTGGATATTGTTGCTATAAATTCAAAAAAATTGCAAAAAATTGGGGTTGGAAGGAAAAATGAGTTGAGCCCTCAATATGTTCACACTTGAGCCAACAACACAGGCTACACTAGTGGGAAAGTAAAATGCAACCTACATCTACTCTCAGAAATAATTCAAGTACCTAGTTCATGGGTTAAAGAAATGACTCAAAAATAAACTAAAGAAAGAGCCCAAAAATGACTACCTATTTAGAAGCATTCCACCTAAAAACATCACTTCACATTTTGACTCTTGAGTACCTTAGGAATGGCACCTGCTTGAAAGGGTTTAGGGTTTTAAAACCCTAAACCTGTTATTAGTTATGAAGGGAATAATGATACAATGGATGGAAGAAAAAAAAACAAGTGAAAATTGATTCAATCATGGTTTAAGGCCAAAATATCCGTCATTTTCTGACTCAAATGTTTATTTTCTTTTCACAATTATTGTTTAACATTTTGAACCAAGTTATTCCATTTGTAGCTCTGAACAAATTTTTTTTGTGGGCAATGAAAAAGGCTCCAACACTTGGAAAAAAACAAAAATTTATGGTAATGGCTTCCAATCCTCTACCCATCAAAACAGATGAACCTTCTAGAGAAGTGATTTCCAACATGAATGGGTTGCCATTAGGCCTTTTTTTTAATTCCAATTTAGTGGTTTTGAAATTTTGGCAAAAATTTCCAAAATCTTAGCAATTTTTTTCGAATTTATAATATTAAAAATTCAAAAATATTCCCAAATGTTTTTGAATCCACAATGCAAAAATTCACCAAAAGAAGAAAACAAACAAGAAAAAACACCCATTCCCACACTTACAATCATAGTAGAATTCTTAGACCATTTAGTATTTCCCCCACTTAGTATTTTCTTGAGTGACTAATGGCTCTTATGTCATTGTGTAGTTTTGCACCAACAAGCAATGAAGAAGGTTCAAAGTTCAAATTTCAAGGGCTTTTTTTGCAAGCACTTCCTTTCAACTTTTGCTTATTATTATGCAAGAAAAAATCATGAAAGCAATGATGGGTATTATTATTTTTTATTGGATTTATTTAAAATTTATAGCGGCAAGCCATACTTGGCATCATGACATTATCTTGTGTGCCCTAAAAATGAATCTTCCAAACCTAACTACCTCACTCCCTTCCCCTTACTTACATGGATATGAAAACTAATATTAACTTTATCTTTTAACAATACTTTTGCAACTATTTTTCGAATACAATTTCCAAACCTCAACCTCTTTTATCATTATCCTTACTTCTTTCTCACATACACTTTGAAAACTTCCCATTCAAAGTGAAGCTAAATGATCATGAAATTAAAATTCTAAGTTTAATTTAATTATTAGAATAAGTTTATATATATTTTCCAAATGATTATTAAATTGATTAACCTCCAACTTCTTTACCATTGTACTTACCTCTTTCTCAAAAATGATTAGAAAACTTCTTTTTCAAAGTGAAGTTAAATATAACATTTCACAAATCATAACTTTTTTGTGAAATCATCATATTTTTTAACGAATAGAATGATCTTAGTAATAAAATTTGAAGATAAATTTAACTTGCATTATTTACCTTTAAATAATTTTGAATATTTTCTTGAAAAATATCAAAAATTAATTGACATTTCTCATTTATTTTTACACAAAAAATGGATAGGCAACATTTATGTCATCAATATATATTATGATGAGTTTGAAATCATCTTCATCATGTGTTTTGATGGTTGTGATTTTATTTGACACAAATTGATGTGTAACCCACCAAAGACAGATGCAAAGTTTAACCTTGGTTTGCATAGGTACTTACTTCTCAATTTTCAAAACTCCTGAATGGGTCACCTTGAACCAAAAATTTGCACCTTGGAAGCCATGATTGGGTCTTGATTGTTTGTTTTGTGGTTGGGTACATACATGAGGGCTTTTTATCAAAATGGTCTAATATAACAGTAACATTGAAAATTTTTCATTGATCTAATTATAGACATTTGCTAAAAACAATTCTTAGTTTGTCAATTGAGATGCAAAATATATTGTGATTATTTCTCATTCTAAGTGCATCTTTGAGCCAGAGTGAACCAGCACCCACAAGTGCACCATCCACTGGATGCCTATTGTGACTCGCTTGTTAATGAACCCCAACTACTCATAGTAGTGACATACGCTCAATTCGATTCAAACATATGCGTATTATACGTTTTTTTGGATTTTTTAAAAAATATTAAAAAAATTTGATACAAAGGCCAATTTTCAAGCCTTTGTATCATTATAATGCTTTTTTAAAAATATTTGAAAATGCTTCTTTTTGAGCACCTTCGAAAAATACTCATATTTTGTATGTCACTACTATGCAACTAAGTAAGTTAATAGAGTTATCCATAAAGTCATGGTAGACTTCAAAACAACCCATCAATTGGAGAGGTGCACCCAAAATTTACACATGCGTGTCCATTAGCTTGGGGCAATAGAAATAGCTTGGGAGACTCTCCTTCACTCCATCATGAGATGAGATTTCTCATTGGTTGCATGGAAATTCTATTCCTACAAATTGGCTCTGCCATTATATTTTTGGCCCAGACTAAAATAGCCCCTTCCTAAGAACACCTTACCTAATCTTCTTCCATAACATAGGACCATCACATGTGCACCACCACCCACCCACCATTCAACCAACCACCAGGTTTAGTTTATTGTGGGTATCATCATGGGTCAGACATGCCATTGTAATAATAGGCATTTTTTTTAAATTAAAAAAAAATGACCATGTTGTTGGAAATGGATGCAAAATTAAATATTCTAGAGTCAAAATTCATCACAACCATAGTTGATTAAAAAAATTAAATATTTTATAAAATATTATTTTAATTAGCTCATGATAATCTAAAAAAGATGTGAACGAGTTTTTTTCCCCTAATGACCACAACAATAATAACCCACCCAATTTCATACCCGCCCGAATCGTTGATTATTGACAATGGGTCACAATTGTTGTGCTTTGGGACGCCCTACTTTGTGTACTTTATAAGAACCAAAGTATATCCAATCTCGTACCCGAATCATCCACTATTGACCATGGGTTGAATTATACTAGGGGTTTTGTTATTTTTAAAAATTAGGTAATAATTAAGATTTGCTAGTCCAAAAAGAAAAAAGAAAGGGAAATTTTTTTTAAAAAAAAAACCTAGCTTGAAAGAGGGGAAATATTTTCAACCAAAATAATAAAATACATATTTATTTCACCAATGGCTTGGATTTATGATCTATTATATGCTAGGGTCAAATATGATTTCATCAAATAATATTTAAAATAGTGAAATGAATTTTCATCAAAAAGACGAAGCTAAAAATAAGGTGTTGAAAACCATCATAATTTAATCACGGGCTACAATCTGAATAATTTCACTCATAAGTCCTTATATGACAATATCATAGTAGATCATGAAAATTTTATAAATTCCAATTAATAAATTATTATTATTATTATTATTATATTTTTTGGAAAAAAATTATTATTTATTTTTGTCTATTTGGACACTGGAAATTGACCCTAGGCTATGGTATTCATGATCAACGGACACGATGCAAAGATGGAAGCAAATTCATGCAAGAAGTAGGTACTAGGTAGTAGAGTACTAGGTACCATCCCCGAAATTGGGTTTTAAATAAAAAGATTACCAAAAAAAAAAAAAAAAAAACTAAAAGAAACTAAAAATAAAATAATAGGGAGTCTGTAGATCCAACGGCTGGGATGTACTAATCCACGAGGATATCGGACGGTTTCGATTCAATACGGGCGCCACTGCGCTAGATGCTTTGCTAGTGTGCAAAAATGGTGTCTGTGTTTCGTGGGGTGTGTTTTGCCGTTGTTGCTGCTCATGCTTCAAGCTCTAGATCGCGTCAGTCCCAGCACGCGATCTGCAGCTCATTTCGAGTTTTGGACTTTCCAACGAGTTCATCTTTGGGATTTTTTTTTGGTTTAATTCAGAACTCCTTTAGAAAATTGTGTTTTTATTTTACTTATTTACTCGTTTATTTGGTTTGGTTTTCTTGGTGGGAGATTTGTGTGTATTTTTCTTTCTAGCTTGCCTGTTAGGATAGTAAGTGCTTTAAGAGCTTGGGGGCGGGAATTATTTTTCTGGCAGTGAAAGGGTTTGTAGTGGATGTGAAGGGGAACTGAGAGGAAGTGGGCAGGGAGTTGGGAGTTGGTTTTCTTTTTCTTTTTCTTTGTTTTGTTAGAGAGATGATGGCGGAGAACAGTGGTAACAGGGAACAGGATCATGAGCGGATCAGGACAGTGTGCGCACAGGTTCCGCTTATCGATGCACACGCACATAACGTGGTGGGACTCGACTCCAACCTGCCTTTCCTTGTTTGCTTGCGGGAAGCTCGCGGCCTGGATGCTGTGCGCCAAAGTCTTGCTTTCCAGGTACTTCCTCTCTTCTTCTTCTTCTTTCCCTGCAACACCTATTTATGTAGACTCCTTCTCCGTAGTCATCAAGCAGGATTTAATTTTTTTAATTAATTTAATTTTTTTGTTCCTGTTGAATGATTCATAAAATCCTTTAGCTTCTGGATCTCCGTTGAAGAAATCGGAGGCCAGATTTTTTTACAAAATATATATATATATTTGCTGCTAAGACATTAAAAACAGCTGAAGGAATCAGAGATTTGGGATCTGGGTTTTAGGGTTTAGAGCACTCTGGACACTGTGTTCTTTTCTCCCTGTTTCTAATGTGATTGCAAAAATGAGTTTTACCCTGTCCTTGTAAGTGTAGATCAACAGCATTCCCATCATGTGGGTGATGGGAATTGTAAGTGATGGGAATATTTTTTATTTATTTTTAAATTTCTTTTGGTGGTTGGTGGAAATGGATTGCAGAGGAGCCTGAAAGAGCTTGCAGTTCTGTATGGCTGTGAGCCAACTTTGGCAGCCATTGAGCAGTACCGACAATCTGTAGGCCTAGAAGCCATCAGCCAGAAGTGTTTTGATGCAGCAAACATTGAGTTTGTGCTGCTGGATGATGGGTTGACTATGGACAAAATGGTGAGCATTGGATGGCATCGCAAGTTCATTCCAGGTGTTCACAGGCTGCTGTGTATTGAGACAGTCGCTGAAGCAATTCTTAATCAGGTACTTGTGAATGAATTCTCCAGCTTCTTCACAAAAAGAGCAGAGCTCAATCAGCTATCTAGCTATATGCATGATGCTGTTATGTTTTCCAGCACAGCTTTAGCAGATGTTTTGCATTCAAGTAGTCACCAATTCTGCTTAAAGGATATATCCAGAGTGCAGGAGAACTATGAAGGCTTCTCTAGGCCTTGGGCTTAGATGCTTGCTTGTACAGTGACAAGCTAAAAGGAATCAAAGCTTAACCTGACAAGCTTGTTGCAGCTTGAATGAGGATGCTATGGACTTTTTTTCATCAGCTATGTCTCCTGGTCACTCACCAACATCAAGACTGAGTCTTCCCATTGCTTCTGGAAATATGACAGAAACTCAGGACACAAATGTTAGGATAATGGTTTGCCAGAATTTTGGGCAGGTTACTATATATTTATCTACACTGACATAGTTGGGAGCTGATAAAAGTCTGTCAGTGAGGGAGTCATGGCAGCTTGTCACTGCTATCCATGGTGAAGATGATGGTCTGACACTTTGTGAGTGACACTCATAGGGGTATGACTGCAGTTGTCATCATCATTGTGCTACCTTCAACATGTGTTTGTGGAGTTTAGTATGTCATAGGTATGCATTATGCTGCAATTTTTCACATTTCAGTTTTACCTTTTCAGTGCTGTCGCTTCTGTTCAATCAATCTGATACACTTGTAACAAAGTGATCATCATATGAGGAGGGTGATGTGAATTTCTCAGCCACAGGGAATCTGAATTTCTTGTAAAAAGTTATCTTGTGCTTGCAACAGGGGATCCAAGCCAACATGAGGTGGACATTGGAAAGTTTTGACCATCGATTCATCTCAACCTTGGATTCATATCCTTTTGTACAGCTTGCTCTCTGTTGGTAGCAGAATACTATTCAAGATGGTTCTTCCATTTTAATTTGTCAGGTGAGGGGGGTCAAAACTGGAATTAGTGACAGTAATTGCATTTAGGGTTCATAATTTCAAGCTTGTAAATCTTTGAATCAGTGATAGTTCCCTTACATGTGTCTTCAACATTTGTAATGATCTTGTGAACAAGAGTGTCTGAAATGAAAATTAAGGACAATATTGGACATGTAAGGGACAAGAGTATGATTTTTCTGACTTATTTTCTTTAACCTAAAGAGCCATTATCACACTTTCTCAGAAGGTAGTGGCATTCAAGAGCATTGCAGCCTACCGCAGTGGACTGCGTATCAACCCATTCGTTTCAGCTCAAGAATCGGAGGATGCATTGCATGAGAACTTGCGTAAGTTCCATCATATCATGTGTACATACATACAGGTGTATGAATTGCCTAAATAGCACTTTGACACCAAGGTTGAAAGCATGTGTGACTGAGAGCCTCCCATCCTGATACTGCCTCCTTTTTGGAGGTGCATGCTGTGTATCTCTGCAATGCTGTTTAACTTTGAGATTACTGATCCCAAGACTAATTAAGAGTTAAGAGTTAAGAGTTCATTGGGATCTGGTGTGTCCACCTGAGGTAATCTGCAGTTAAATTGCCTAATATATGGTCTTGCAATGTAGCCAAAAGTTGCTTGGCATATGTTTGAATAGCTCTAGGAAATGAAGAGTGATTGCTCTGTCATTAAGTGTCCATGATGGATTTACAAAGGGGACAGTGTTGATGGATTATTGCTGCTGCATTTTGTTCTGGAAAATCCTTGTGTGGATGCCTGATCATCTTTGGTTCTGGGGTTGTGGACAGGTTGGGGGAGTCCTGTTCGTGTATCAAAGAAGGCCCTTGTTGACTTCATCTTTGTTCGTGCCCTAGAAGTTGCTACACAGCGGGGTATTCCAATGCAGATCCACACAGGGTATGTGGCTTCTTTCTTGGAACAATATGAAATTGGTCTGCATCTCAGCATAGGGCAATCCTATAGGCACTAAGTTGCATTGCACATCAATCTATGAATGCAGTCTGTACTGTACTAGAGTGGGAGATTTGGGACCTGCATGCCATGTATCCCACCTTAACATAATTGAGTAGGCAAGCTTTGCCAGGTTCACATGATTAGCCCTGATATTGACCAGCTTTTCTCCAGAAAGGCCTTGGACTTCTCTTTGAACCCAATGCAAAGCAAAGCTTCTCCATTAGGTGGGTCAAGTTATTTAGTATTGGTAAGAGAGGAGGTGTGGGAAGGTAAAGGAAAGAAGAAGACCATGAAAGCTCCAATGTGTTGTAGATTTGGAGACAAAGACTTGCAGTTGGAGCTTGCAAATCCCCTCCATCTTCGTGCTGTATTGGAGCACTCAACATTTTCTCAGTGTCGTGTGGTGCTGCTGCATGGCTCATACCCTTTCATGCGTGAAGCTTCTTACCTTGCCGGTGTCTATCCCCAGGTACAAGATCAATGTAACATCAACTACACTCTCATAAATTTGGGTGTAATTTGTGTTTAGGCACCTGATTGAATCATGTGTCTTAATGTTTGCTACATTTTGGATTGCTGGAGTTGCAGGTCCATTTGGACTTTGGGTTAGTGGTTCCCAAGTTGAGTGTGCGGGGTATGCGTTGCGCTGTCAGTGACCTTCTGGACTTGGCACCTGTGAATAAGGTACTTTTGGGCTTCAATTTGACCTGAACAAAGAACAGGGATGACAAGATTTTCTGAACATAGACCAGTTTTTCAAACTGAGGCTGGGTAATGTTAGAGTTTGGATGTAGTGCAGAATCTGCTGTAATTGTTTTTCCTTGAATGAAATGAACTGTGGGACTTGAAGTGTCTTATATTATATTGGTTATATTGTGCTACAGATCATGTTCAGCACAGATGGCTATGCTTTCCCAGAGACATTCTATCTTGGTATACATCTTCTTCCCTCAGGAGTTCTGTATGATTGCATGTTGTGTTTTTGCCTTTGCAAGATGTAACTTCATCAACAAAATGGACTGTAACATTGATTGATATATTTTCAGTTTATGGGTCATGTACGATCAGGAGCCTCTTATTGTGCCAGAACAGTCATCCGATGCTTATCTTGGTCTAGTTTGTGTCATACTGACATTGTCAGGTATCTCCACAAGAATACTTTCTTAGATTTGACCGTTACATTTCAGGGGCAAAGTGGTCTCGGGAGATACTTGCTCGTGTTTTGATTGAGGCCTTTGATAATGGAGACATGCTACTTGAGGAGGCACTTGCAGCAGCAGATGGAATTTTGGGCCGCAATGCTTTGGAATTCTACAAGTTGGATGGAAGGGATGGATTCTCAGCCTCAACTGACAACTTGACCAAACTACAGCAATCCATCTCAGGCACAAACCTTTTAGTAATGGATCGGGTTCAGTCAATTGCACCAAAGTTGCCACCTTCCATTCAGGATATGCCCAAAGTAAATAAATTTGGAAATGGCATGAAGGGTGGGGTTTTGAAAGACGAAAAAGATGAGGGTGATTGCAAAGCTGAAGAACAGAGTGTGATAGTTGATATTATTGAACCAAAGACCCCTGTAGATTCCAACCCGGTGAAGCATGTGCGCTTGCTTTTGGCTGATGGATCAGGACAGCGGAGGTGCAGAGTATGTTTCAATACCACATTTAGCTTCTGATAAAGCCTGCGATTCTCTTGGATACACCTTAACAAGCCCCAAAAGGATAGTAGTTGTGAATGACAGAGTGACAGAGTTGTCTTTGTTTGTCTTCTCCTTTTTGTCTATATATTTTTATCTTATTCCTCTGTGCCTGCTCTTTCATTTTTGCAGTTTCCCTCTGTGTTTCCTTTCTTTGACATTGGGGTGGTATCTAGTATTATGGTTGAGCCTTCACAGTGCTTTCGGAATCACATGGGATGTGGATATGATGAAGCAGGTGATTCCATTGGAGAGATTTGAGGGAGTGGTGGTTTCCCATGGGGTAGGCTACGCCCAAGCCGGCATGGGCATGACATCATTCTCTGATGTCCCTGCAGCAGATAGTGGGTTATCAGTTGTTGGTGAGATACGGTTGATGCCTGACATGACTACAAAGCGCAGGCTGCCTTGGTAAAACTCTCCTGGCATATCTGCTTGAATTGTACTCTTCTCCTTTTCAATGACCTGAGACGGTGTAGTCTCCTTTGAATGTTGTTGGTAAGTGATTTGTAACCATAGTCAAGTAGGCATACAGAAGAAGTTTTGGATTAATGCGTCTTGAAGAGGATGGCTCGATAAATTCATGTGCTAAACATCACAGGTTCATGGAGCATGAGGTGGTGTTGGTTGACATGCATGTGAAACCTGGGGTGCCTTGGCAGTTATGCCCACGAAGCACTCTCCGTCGCATCTCCCAGACTCTTGAGAAAGACTATGGTCTGGTGCGGGGTTTTTCAAACTTCTGCTATCTCAGGCCCGGCCATGTTTTATCTTTCATCACTTACAGAATTTAAAAGTGGTGACCGGGTTTTGGTGTTGGTTGCATGATATGGAGAATGTGCAAGGCCTTGCTCAGGTGTGCATTTGTCAATGTGATTGACCCCTGTGCTCTCTTTTTACTACAGGTTGTGCGGGCTGGCTTTGAGAGCGAGTTTTATCTCATGAAGCAATCTGCTGGGTGAGCTCAGATGTCAACTTCATTGAAAAATGTGATCTTTTGCTTTGTATACCATCAAAGTTTTGGAACCGTGTGTTAGTAGAGTGGGGTCATGCACCCCAAGTTTGTGTGCTATATTTATCACAACCCTGTTTGCAGGCTGTGAGATTCCACATTTCTTTAACTTGAGATGGAGGAGACATCTGAAGATGCTAAACGTCATATCTTAGATCTGAAAGGAGTGGGAAACAAGGATGCTCTATGGTGCTCTGAATACACACCATTTTGGTTTTCTCACCTGTCAAGTTCATTCTACAAGTGTCATAAACAGATTCCTCAGTTGATGGCAGGCCAAAGAGGTGGGAGGGAGTAGACACTACCCCATACTGCTCATCTGCAGGCTTTGATGCTTCAGCATCCATCATGTCTGAAATGAGCAGTGTGTTGCTGGCTTTAGATATTGGCATTGAGCAGGTATATGAAGAGTTCACACCCCTTTGTAATCTGTCACTGTATTTGTACAATCCTTTGCCTTGAATTCTTTCGGTGCATTCAAAGTGATCATCACTTTTTCAAGACTGTACTGACAACTGGTTGCTCGTCTTTGGATACGTCTGCCAGATGCATTGTGAGTCAGGTGGGGGCCAGTTTGAGATGGCCATGAGCCATGTCCCATGCCTTTCAGCTGCTGACAACCTGCTGTTGATACGGGAGGCAATCATAGCAATTGCTCAGAAGCATCTCCTCCATGCCACTTTCTTGCCCAAGTGAGCATCTCAATTCATTCTATTGAAGATACTGTTATCATTGAATGCATAGAGCCTTCTGATTGTAGATGTATTTTGCTGCTCATTTTTCCAATTTATGAGACCAGTTTTTTTCCTATTTCTGTGCACTGAAATCGTTACTGACTATGTAATAGCACTAGCAAAACTATCGGTTCACACCCAACTGCACAATCAGCTGCCAAGATGCAGAAAAATGGCACTACGAGCAATCTACATACCTTGTGTTAAAAAATGAATCCTGATGTAGAAGTCATACAGAATGTTCAATGCATCAGGGGTGACTCTGGGTGTTGTTGACTGCACTGAGTGCATGGCTGATGATAAGGCTTTTTTATTTATGCATTAGTAAAGGAGCTGGGGTATTTGTATTGGGTTTGAAGGTTCAGCTCCTTATTTGTGGTATATATTGTTAGATTCACTTGCATTTGTTTCAAACCCCATGTGTGCTCTGGGCAGGTATAATTCAGCTGCTGCAGGCAGTGGTTCACATGTTCACCTCAGTATTTGGCAAGGTGCAAGCAATGTATTCATGGCTAGGGGGCCAGGTGGAGCACATGGCATGTCCAAGATAGGGCAAGAGTTTTTGGCTGGAGTTCTTCATCACCTTCCTGCAATCCTAGCATTCACAGCACCCATTCCAAATAGGTCAGTGCGTGTTTCTCTCTTGTCTTCCATATCAGCCAGCTGTAAATCTTGGCCATTTGCCTTTCTTTTGAGGAAATCAGAACCTCACCTTAGTGAGAAGAAGTTTGAATTGCATTCCCTTCATTTCCCTAGGTATTGGTTCCATGTACCTGCTTAAGGGTCCATTCTTCAGGGTTTCATTCTTGAACATGGTCAAATAAAAAGTTGACTTGAATGGTGAGTGCAGTTATGCTCGAATCCAGCCAAACACTTGGTCTGGGGCTTACCAGTGCTGGGGACGGGACAACCGGGAGGCACCATTGCGTACTGCTAGCCCTCCTGGAGTTGATTCAGACTTGGTCAGCAATTTTGAGTTGAAATCTTTTGATGGATGTGCTAACCCACATCTTGGATTAGCAGCCATCATTGCAGCTGGAATAGATGGCTTACAGAAGCACCACCAACTTCCAGAGCCTGTTGGTTAGTTCAAACTGCTCACATCTCTTTAGAGTTCTAACCACAAGAAGTTTGATTCATTGTACTTTTCTTTTATGAAGATTGGGAACTTTCTACTTTGCATGCTTGGTCTCTTTTTAGTGTCATGCAGGAAATTCTTTTGGTAATTGTGGACATGAAGATGACATGACATGAGCAAGAGAATTACAATTATTGTGCTCACTGAACATGGGCAGTCTGTTTCATTAGAAGAGATGAAAATTTGTCACTACTCGGATATGATATATTCATTGGCATGGGTGGATACACAGATGTCAATCCATCTGTATTGGAGGCTGGAAAGGTCAGCCGCTTGCCACGTACTTTGGGAGAGGCAATTAAAGCCCTAGAATCTGACAAAGTCCTGTTGGAGCATCTTGGGGCACCATTGGTCACTGCCATATGTGCTATACGGAAGGTGGGTACTTTGTGAATGAATAGCTAATTCAAAGTTGTGATAGGCTGGTATATTGAGTGATGACACTAGGTAGCAATGCATCTTGCTTGAATCTAGTTTGAGAAGGCAGACATAAATCTTTAGATTGTGGAATCATGAACAGAAATGGTTTTGAAAGATGGCATCATTCTAACCAAGTTATATGTTGCTTGTATGTGTGAAGGCTGAGGTTCAATTCTACAAAGACACAGAAGATTCAGAGGAATTGCTGGTTGATCGGTACTAGGATCCCTTCTCCAATGGGCAAGGCCATGGTCTAATGCCATTGAAGTATACACACAGTTAAAGGGCTATGACACTTGTTGACTGTTGATAACGGTCCTGTGAACACAAATTTTGAGGATTGACCACACAGCTCATGTGGTTTGGTTCTTAAGCTGGATCAACCAATAATGCAGTTAGTAGAAGGCACAATTAGCTCTCATTATGTAGTTAAGCGAGTGTATATGGGAAATCTGGACCAAAACCAAGAATAAGGCCTTGAGCAAAGATCATGTTGGCAGGCTTTCAGAAGATTACAAGAAACTTGAGGGTTTCCATCTCTGCAATACTTATGAAAATAGAAATGGGCAGTTTTTTGAATTCAAGCTTCTATTGCAAGAGGAAGATTTTAGAGTAGAATAGCTAACATGGCTAGCTGTTTCCAGTCTTTGGTTGTCATAATCTTGTCCAGACCAGATGTGTGCTGCTTTAGAGCTTCCACTGACTGGGATGCAACAATGATGTAAATCTGATCGTATCTGAGTTTTGAGTAAAACCCACTTTGAGGATTATGTTATAAATTAAACCAGACATTGGTACAAAGGGTCTATACATGTATAAGACCCATGTGAGAACTCACAAAGCCTGTGTTGAACAATTGATTCAATCACTATTCAGGTGCAGGGTAAATTGGATCATGTACCTGAAAGGTGCTCAAAGAACACCCAATATAGATACAAAGGGCAATTCAAGAACAAAATGCTTGGTCCTTATAGTTGTACTTCTACATGCAACACAATGAACTGAAGTGCATTCAATGCTTGGGATCTTGACTTGTCATCCACCATATCATAAAATTGATGCAACTATGGAAGATGCGAACTTTCAAGAATTGACCATATGTTTCAATGAAACATTGCTAGAATGGATGTAATTGTCAGTGCGGTGTTTACATGTGGGACTTGAGGAGGACAAAATGGTTCCAAGACTTAATTTCAGCTCTATTAGATGGCGAAAGCAATTGAGAAAGAGAGTGAGAGAAAACCCTGCAAAACTTTATTTATAAACACATTGTAGATTTCAAAAATGTACTAAAGAAGAAAGGAAAAAAAAGAAAAAAGAAGGGGAGAATTCAAAAGATGTCAAGCTAGCACCAACTAGATGTCAAAATCTCTCCATTTCAACAACCGACCACTTGTATTAGGTCAGTTGTGGTGATTGGGGGTGTGTCTTGAAAGGGTGAAAATCGGGAAGTAACTAAACCTATTGTTATTGCTTGACTTAAAATGCAAGATGTTTACATTCTTTGCAATGTAATTAAAAAAAATTTATGAAGAAAAATGATTAAGATAGAAAGAGGAGGGACTTCAAGCCCTTTGAAGCTAGCTCCAAATGGCATTGGCACAGTCGTGTAAGAACACCTCAACATGTTTACATCCAAATACTTTGATTGCCAAAGGGAGGAATTGATTAGTGGGGTGTTGGTCGCAATAACCCTTTTTTTTGGCTTGAGCTACATCACAGACAACAAATCCTCTTTGGTGAAAATTTCTTGAATTGCACAAGATTGGGGAAGTAAATCCATTCATGTTGGATTAACAATGACAACATCAGCTAGAGTGAAAATTCCATTGTTGGTGAAGACAATGTTAACTTGTTAACAAGAGGAGTTAGATGTGGCTAAAGGAAGCACATGTAGTTGTTTTTATCCCACATGGAAACCAACATCTCGCATAATGACAACAAAAGTGTTACGAATTCACAAATTGCATGATGGGTTATCATTGCCATGGGTGTAGCATAAAAGGTGGATACCCATAAGGTCAATGAGATGACTTTCGCATTACTTAATAGAATTAGATGGGTAAATAAATTGAAAAAAATTATATGCCATTATTCAATTGGTAAAATAACAATAATAATTATATATATATATATATATATATACCCTTTCCCAATGGGTAAACAAATTGGCAAAGAAAAAACCCCCCTTACCCAAAGATATATCCAAAACGATATACCCGCTGAACACGGGTACCTACACCTCTACTTGAAGAAAAAGTGAACCCAATTGTTTACTACAGTAAAATTGGCGTGGTAAAAAAAACCAGGTGATAAGTGAACTGTTTCATCACTTGAGTGGTGTTTGATCGAGGGGCCATACTTGGATGAAAAAAAAACTTTCGTCCCCTCGACTTAGGGTTTTACTCTTTTGTCTCCTCACTTCGTGCGTTTGTGTGTGTGTCGCGCTCTGTGTGTGTGTGTCTGTGTGTGTGTCTCTCTCGCTCTCTCGTCGTGTGATGTCCTTCGTGTCACTCCGTTCGCAGTTCGACATCAGTAAAGACCGAGAGATTGTTTTGTGTTGCATCATTTTGTCTTTGTGCGGACTAGTACTAACAAGCCGTTGAAGTTCAAGTGAGTTCTCTTTTTTTTTCTTTTTTTCCTTTTTCCGTTTCTTTTTTCGCAGTTTCTTCTTCGCAGGGTTGAGTTTGTGGAGATGGATACACAATGTAACGGTCTTCTGTTTTTTTAATTTTTTTGGTTGGGGGGGGAGAGAAGACGGGGATTTTTAGGTTTCTCGACTAACAAGGATTCTGCATATCTAAGAGAGTATCTCTTATCGTGTTTCGTTCATTTGTAGTTGTTTCCCATAATGGTCCCTTCTGTTTTGGCTTTGGAGTTTTTAGGGTTTTGAGAACCCTATTATTGTTGTTGTTTCTCAGTCTTTGTTTGTACTCTTGAACGCATTTCAACTAGAAATTAGATTTGGTTCACATACATATTCTTATTTTTCTCTCTACTCCAACACTGTAATTTGTATATATATATATATATATTTTTGGGTAGCCGACTTATCAGGGCTGATTTTCATCTAATGACTATTCTATGCCATAAGCAGGCAAATTTTTCATGGTGGATTTCTTATGGTTGGATTTTCAAGCTTCGTTTTTCAATTGATCAGGATCTTCTGAGTATCTGTTTTGGTTGAGAGTTGGGCTCATATTTCACTTGCCACCATCTTGTTTGTTGGAGTCTGTTCCTTGTTTTCAATACTGGCTTCCACCAGTCTGGAATCGACACCAAGTTGCAGCAACTTTGAGGTTGAGCTGCTTATTCCGGAAGTTCAAATCATGGAACCTGCTGTGGCGGGGCGGGCTTCCAGAGTGAGAACGCCCTGCCCTGTCTTTGGGTCCAATGGATATTCTCAGAACCAAAGCTTGATAGAGAGTGCTAGCAAGGGGTGGGTGGCTGCTTCACTTATTGAATCCAAAGTGTGGAGTTCACCACCATCTCCCTTGATGGACCTCAGCATGCCTGTTCCACGTGCACGTTTTATTCCGGTAAAAAGAGACCCTTTTGTGTCTGCTTCCACGCTCACATGTAAATGACTGAGCTGTGACCAAAATTAGCAAGACTTTCATAGACCATTAGTGAATCAATAATTGCACTGTATGCCATTAAGATTGCTAGTTCACATAAATTTCTGCAATTAATTTCAATGGACGTTTTGATTCTGGTGATCATATTGGAGATCTGATGATGAGTGCTGGCTTTCAGGTGCCACATGTGCGGCAGCTGTGCAACTGGGACTGTGGATTGGCATGTGTTTTAATGGTGTTGAAAGTGCTAGGTGTTGAGGGGTGTGATCTCAAATATCTCAGCCAACTGTGCCAAACTACCAGGTAAGAATATCCAATAAGGATCAGGAGGATTGACAGGTGCAAGTGAAGAAACATTAGATTGGTAATTTCCAGGAGACTACCAGTGAACACAGTTATATTGTGTGGAATCAGCAGGTTGGACAGTTCTAAGATTTGGGTTGTCTGAGCTTCAGTCTGAAGTACATTGGTTGTTGGTGCTCATCTTTCTTTTATATATGATTTTAATTGTGGTGTTTCCTGTGGAAGTCAAATTTTCCCTCATGACTTCCATGTAAATGGTATTTTGGACAGCATTTGGACCGTAGATTTAGCACACTTACTGCGCCACTTTGCAGTGGATGTGGCATTTCTGACCGTGACAATTGGAGCTAACCCCAATTTTGCAGTTGAAACATTTTACAAGGTTGGTGTACCCATTATTGATGTATGCACCCCTTAGCATAATTGTCCTGCTGCATTGTTACCATCTAAATTTTACTTGTTGTCCTCCCTTGAGATTGCCAAAGATGTCAGGATGTGTGTTCTCATGCCTCTGTTTGTAAACTGTCTTCTGGTAACCCTATTCTAGGCTGTATGTGAACTGTTTGAGTGGGCTCATGAAAGAAGGGGTTGGGAACAGGAGAACATGGAAGAAGATGGAGCTCGTGTAAATAAGCTATTTGAGAAAGCCCCCCTTGTAGGGATTCAAGTGCAGGTGAGTCCTTGTTTTTGCAGTCATGCTTCATTGCTTTGTTTGCTGTGAAATTATTGCCCTTCTTAACCACATTCGTTTGGCCTGTGTCAGTGGAGGTCAATCACTGGTGAAGAACTTTCATTGCTTATTTTATCTGGCCGGTATCTTGCCATTGCCTTGGTTGACAAGCGCAAGCTAAGGTACATTCCATTGTGCTTTTCTCATGTTCCTTCTTAACGACATGGAAGGACAAATCTATACACAAAACAAATCCGCTGTTATTGAGTGAGCTCATGTCAGCAATTTCAGTGGTAGCAGTAGGGAGCCCAATTTTGTCTCTGGGTCTGCCTTCTTTTGAGTTGGAACTGCTTCTGGGGTGTGGTTAGAGCAGTCATCCATGGCTGGATGAGCTTTGCCTTGCTGATTGCTGTGGCCTCAATACTGGATATACAGGTCAGTGACCCTGTCACGGTGTTCTCTCAAGTACTGAACTTATCACATCTTCCACTGTGTTAGCCAGCACTGACTCTGAAATTTTTTGCCTGATTGTAGGACACTATGTGGTCATATGTGGTTATGACATGGACACAGATGAATTTGAGATTCGAGACCCAGCAAGTGCCAGGTGATTTGTGGCCCATGAGGTCTTTGGCTTCTAGGGATGAAGATTAGCCTGTCAGATTGGTGAATTTCCTTCAGGAGAGAACTCTACTGCAGTTCTTGACCTGAGTGTATGAGAATTTGACATGAGATTCTGATTCACTAACTGCTTGGGTATTGATCTGCAGTCCAAGTGGGAAGATCACACTAGATGCCTTGGATGAAGCTCGGAAGTCATATGGCACCGATGAGGATATTCTCTTGGTAAGTACCTCACCTGACTTGATGCGCCTATCATGCTAGCATGCCATAGATGTGCTGTGGACATATTGTTGATCATGATTGCTAGGCAGGGATTATGGCTACACCAGGTCCCATGTGAACCCTGAAAGAATGAGTGGCAAATCATGAAGCCTGGTGCTGCAACCCTATATAGGCCATCTTTTAGAGGAGGCAGTATCTACTATCTACAGAGTAGGTGGGGAAGAGGCTCTCAATCATGTAGCTCAGGCTAGCCTCAAAGTTTCATAAATGAAGAAGTAAAGAAAATATTGGTGAGGCAGGTAACATGCTGCTTGAAGGAGAACAGCTCACTTGTTTTCTCTATCTAGACTGATGGGAGAGAATGCATGTTTAGTCATGTTCCTTATATTGTTGGCATGTGTGGCAGGTAGCACTCAACAAGTTTGAACGGGACACATCTTCTGTGGCAACATTGTCATTACACTGTTCTAACAAAGTAATGTAGTCTCTGGAAGCCAAAATTTGTATGAACTGAAAGGTAGTTGATTTTCCAGGAGCACTACCAAGTGTTTTTTTGCATACCCTACTGGCATGCATTGATGTATTGCACATTTCAAATAGGGAAGTCTTGAGTTTTTGTACAGTGTTAGGTTGACAAGGCAGTTCAGGAGCAGGGATATCATAGATGCTTCAATGGGGTAGGACCATCAATCTTCAGCAAACAGCCCAGACTAAGCTCTGTGCAACTGTATGTCCAAGAAGCATCATTCATTCTTGCTCCACCCAGTATTGTTCTTCTTTGCAAAATGCAATGGGAACATAGCTTTGATCAGCAGGTGTCCAGGTCTTTTGTCTTCTGGTAGTTTATAACATGGCACTTGAAGTCTGCAACTCATTTGCCAAATCTCTGGGTCATGTAATATGTGTATTTGATTGTCATGAGCAATAATATATGGGGAGTTTATCTCCCTCTGGCCCTTTCCATCAATATGTGAGTAGGGATGCTTTCATTCCAATTTGTTCCAACTGTCAGTATGGAAACTGTTGCAGTCACAAAAATCCAATAAACTGTTGCAAAGTTGGTGAGAGACCCTATGAATCACCACATCTCCAATCTCTACTCAAATGCAATAGAATTTGGAAGGTTGAGGCCAGTTTTCATTGTCGAATAACCAACCAACCAAAAACTATTGGTTCTTTGTCTATTCTTTCATGAAATGTGCTGGTTCTTTCATGAAAACCGCCAGGTTTTTTAAGGTTTTTGAAAGAACTGGAACCAGCAGATCTTCTTTGATTCTGGAATTTTTTTTGAAGAACTGGAAGTGGGTGGTGCTCTCTGAAAAATTCAAAGAACCAGCCAACAATGGTTGATAACAAAATCAAAGAACCACATCACTACCCAAGGCTGTCAAATACCCACTCGGTGCCATTTACATCAGCAGCCACAAGAATAGGATCTTAACTGGATAGGAGACTTGTTGGCACTGAGGTGGTGACTCAGCACTTAAAAAGCATCAGAATGAAGGACAAGTGGCTCACTGACTCAGCTGAGCCACTTGACCTGGAGAGGACACGGAGCTCTGAAATGGTGACTCAGCAAGGAGAGTTACCAGACTCACCTTTTGCCAACTAAGCATATCAGACATTGAGGGACTCATGCAAAACCTCTGCAATTTTTGGCAGTGTGAATGGAGGGTACCTTCTGCATTGTCAGCAGCAGCCAGGGGGCATTTTTGTGTAGGGTAAAGCCCTAGGGTGAGGCCATTCTCAAAATAAGGGGCCTAGGACAAGGCAATAATAGATCATAATATTTATTATTATTATTATTATTATTATTTGCCATAATACCCAGTGGGTATCTGCAAGGTATTAAAGTAAAGAAAATTACAAAATAATAAATTATGCATCAATTTTTTACACCATGTAATGCCTTCTATTGACTATTGGCATTCTTGAAAATCCTATCAGTTATAGTGCTTGCTTAAACATAACAAGGGCAATAAAAAGGTTTTTCAAAATACGTGGACAAGAGACTATCACATTTCTATGTTTATGGTTGTAAAATAGTCATCAATGTATCAAAAAATATTAATACATTATTCACATGTTATATGACAAATACATTTTATGCATGATTATTTTTTCACACATGACAAAATTGATGGTTGCATATGAAAAGTTGACACTTAGTGTACATTTCCTATCATTTTTTGATTGTAACTAACTATTACTTGGCACTTGTTTTTTTTATATACATTAAGGATTTGTTGATAAACTAAAGATTTTTTTCAATTGAGAGCTATCATGCATGTTTAAGTATAACTAGTTGTGTTTGCCCCATACATGCTTGGTAAAATGTAAAATCATACATGCATGTCTACTATCTTAGGGAAATAATAATTTTTTATAACATAAAAAAGAACAACAATACAAACATATTAATCAATTAAAAATTAATTTCATTATGATTTTTGTTATTAAATGTTTATCAAAGCCTTATTGAAGTTTAAAAAATAACATCAAATTAATTAAAAACGTTTATATCTCAAGAAATAATTTTATATGAAAATTTTAATCTATTTTTAAATTCATGTGTTTTATTTTAATCAAATTATTGCATAATATTTCAAATCAATTTTTTAAGAATCTCATTTTAATATGATTTAAAGGAATTAAAACTAATTATTTGTATGTTTATATAAAAAAATCATTTAAAAAATCTCCTAATACAAGAAGGCAAGTGACAACCCAAATAAATAAATTGATAAGAAGCATGATTAAATCAATTACCCAACATTCCTATTTTGAAAAGAAACCCAACAAGTAGATGGGTAGACTTCAAAACAACCCATCAATCAGATGGGTGCACCCAAAATCTGCACATGCCATCCATTAACTCAGGGCAATAACAACGGTGGGATTTTTTTTTCAAACTACATGGATAAAAGGCTACCACATCTTTATTTATGGTTCATGTAAAATCTATCGCTAATGTATCAAAACATAACAATACATTCCACATATCACCGTATCACAAATTAATGGTTACATATAAAAACATTACATAAAGTATATGTTTCCCATCACTTTCCAATTATAACCAATTGTCATTTGCCATGTTTTTTAATGCATTAAATTTTTTTCGTACATTGAGGATTTTTTCAATTGAAAGTTGTGTATACATTAACATAGCAACGGTGGGAAAAGAGTTTTCAAAATACATGGATAAAAGGTTCTCATTTTCCAAATCTATTGTCATTATGAGGTAGTTGCTAATGTATTAGAAAATACCAATACAATATGCACCTTGTGTGAATAATATAATCTATATATCAACATTTTTTCACACATGACAAATAGATGGTTACATATAAAAATTGGCACCTAATTTACATTTTTCACCACTTTTCAAATGTACCCAATTGTTATTTACCATGTTTTTTTAATGCACTAATTTTTTTTGTGATACTTTAAAAAAAAATATACACTAAGGATTTTGTTCAATTGAAAGTTGACATGGACATGTCTATAAACATAACAAGGCAAAAAAAATTCAATATACATGGACAAGAGGCTATCACATTTCCAAGTTTATGGGTAGGGTAAAATAGTCATTTATTTAGTCTAAAAACAACAATATTATGTTAATGGCACATGGTGTGAGTAAGACATTCAACGTATTACCATTATTCCACACTTGATAAATAGTGGTTTCATATGAAAAATTGAGACTTAATTGACATTTCCCACCATTCTTTAATTGTAACGATTGACATTTCCCACTTGCATTTTTTGAAATTTGAAATTATTTAACAAAACATCAAATTGGTATGTAATCACCATATCTCTCAAAAAAAATCATCACAATGGAATCTTGCTTCAAAAAAATTCATAATTACCATTTTAAAAAATAATTGATATACTCTCAATTGAATATTTTAAAATGTGTCATGCATGACATTTCAATTTCTCATAATTGGGCATGTGAAGCCTTAATTAAATAATGGGTATCACCCAAAGATCCTTTGATACATTGATGCACTAATACATTACTACAATGACATGCTAATACATTAATGCATCAATACATTCATATAGTGATATACAATACATCTAAAACATTCACTAGTAAAAATCTTGTATTATGTAACCATTCAATTTGTGATTACATGCGACTATTTGTCATTTGTAATTATGTTTCATCATTTTTTACAACTAATAATCATTCGTTTAATTTTATTACTATTTTTACAACTATGGTGCAATTACTAAATTGTACATCCTTCAATATTGACTAACTTCTTGGGTTTTTCATCCAAGCATAGGTTTCTATGTTCATTTCGTTACAAGATTAGTTGTAATTTGGTTATTTCTTGTGGTGTGCCTATATAGTTTAAGTACACTAGGATGTTTTGAACTACATGAAAAGTATATATAACATGTAGTCCAAATATATTAAGCATATATTAAACCTATTTAACATATTTAAATGTATTTAGCCTATATTCAACATAAACACATATTGATTAAAATTATGAACATATTAAAAAAATTCTTCCTGATTTTAGAATATGTTTTGTTTACAAAAATACCATGTTTATTTTAATGTATAATTAAATCATAATAGTGAGGTCATATTAAGAATGACATTATCTTCATGTTCAACCGATATTAATTATTGATTAAATAATATAAACTATGGAATAATCATCAATTAATTACAAATGATTTATTAAGTATTTAATGAGTTAATAGTTTAATGTTTTATATTGAATATTGGTTATTGATTAGTAGATTAATAATGATTGATGAATTAATAATAATAATTATTATTATTAAAATGAAATAATGAAATAATAGCTAATTAGTTAAACATATTTAGTATTTATTTAATAAGTTAATCAAACATAAACTAAATTTAATAGTTTAATACTAAATAATAAATTTATAAATTATAACAAACTAATGAGTAACTTCATTATTAATTAATTAAATAATTAATAGTTATGTAGCTTATAAAAATTTCACAAATTCATTTATCGAGTCGTTGATAATGAGTAATTGAATTGATTTCCTATTTAGTTCATAAGTTCAGAATTAATTATTAATAATTATTAATCAGTTTTAAATTTGACTAAAAGTTGATTAATAATTCAATTAGTATTTTGGTTAATATTTGATTATTACTCAGTGATTAATAATCTGATTAATTCATATTCACTGATCAAGAATTATGGTTGATAAATATTAAACTAAGTGCTAGTTAATTAGCTGTTGAATATTAATTGATTATAAATATTCATGGGCTAAATCATTTACTTAATATTATGATCAATTGAAAATGATTATCACTTAAATAAATTCATACCCTCAAATTTTGGAGGTCATAAATAAATAAACAAATAATAGTTTAGTATTATTATCCCCCCAAATATAGTATTACAACGCTGGCGATTCTCTAGCGGCGATATTCTTGATAAGACACGCCATATTTAGCCAAGCGTTTTTAGGTTCGATTCCAGGCTCTCTTCGTCTTCTTCTTCTTCTTCTTCGCCCTTTTCGCTTTGACGCCAATACTCGCTTTCTCGAGTCTCCACGTAACTCGGGCTAACTTACGTACTTAACTCTCGCCTTTCCGCTCACGCGGACAAGTATATTTTAACCACACCTTTCGAACTTCTTTCGTTTTGCTTACAAACTTCGAGTTTCATTCTTGTCTTCCCACCGGCGCAGCGCTGCGGCAGTAAATTTGAGATCATCTCACAAACGGAAACCGGTCGTTGGTTCCAATCGCACGTCCTTCTGCTTCCGGTAATGCAAATTTTTTTCGGCAGAAATCTATCTTGTGTTGCGGTTTTGCTGTTGTTGTTATTGTTGTGGTGATTTTTTTCTTTATGGTTTGTTTGCTGTTGATTTTGTTAGTTTCTCGGAATACTTTAAAGGGGGGTTTTTGGATGATGTGTTGTTTGTCTGGAAGTGTCTTGTTTGGGCTCGGTTTAGTTTCTTGATGATTGTGGACCTGGTTTTTCCCTTCGGAAGGGTTTTGTGGTTGGTTGGGGTTTGGTGATGACTTTTTCCCCCCGTGTTTTTCGTGTTTTCTTTAATTTTCCAGGCTTGGACTTGTTTCTCATCGCGCAGTCAGCTTTGAAACTTTTGTGTGCCATGCAAATATCCGACAGTTTATACAGAGTGACGCAGATATGAAGTTCGGCAAGACATACTCGGAGTATATCGAGAAATACGGACGCAATCGCCTCTCCGGTTGTTCCTATGTCGAATTCAAGCGACTGAAGAAGCTCCTCAAGAAATGTCCCCTCCACGACACGCACACGGCAGGCGGCGTCACCGGCTCTCCTTGCACACTCCTTTCTTCCGATGTACATACATGCGGAAAGTCACAAGAGGACGCATGCTTGGATTCTGTTCCAACTCAATGTGATTCGTCATGCCCTGGTGAGCAACGCTTCGGTATATCTATTTCTGCCCCGGTTGCATCCTTTCGTCTCTCTTCATCTCTCTCTCGATTGTGCAGGCTACAGAAACAAACCGGTCCTTATTAAAGCTAGAAACAGATATGTCGATTTGGTTATATACATCCAAGCTTCATCCATAACCACAGGATGTCATTATGAATCTTGTTGCAGCAAAGAGTGTGAGCATCAAAAATTCTCATCTCAGTCGAGGGGTTGGGTGCAGGATGTGATGCGAAGTTCTTTGGGGAGCTCACAGATGAGCTTGCTCAGGTGGTAGGATGCTTCAACAACCGTGCTCAACAATTGCTGCAGTTACACTTAGCTTCTGGGCTCTGGAAGTATGTCATCCGTGTGAAGTCCAGTTTGGCAAGAGACCCGATGTCTATGATTCAGGAGGGGCAGACCTTGGTGAACTATGCATCAGTAAATGCTATTGCAGTTCGAAAAATCCTGAAAAAATATGACAAGGTGCATATATCTGCCAGCTTGTAGCATGATGATGTCTCATTGTTTATCCCTCTGGACATTGCAGCTTTCTTTCAGAACTTGACAATGTTCAAACTGAACAGGTAGATGTTGAAGAAGGTCAGGTCTCTAGGAAAAAGCAGATCGAGGATCTTATCTGCTGATCAATTTGGCTTCATGCTACCTAATCACAGGTTGCCTTTTCCAGATTGGAACTACATGGATTCTTTTCCATTTGTGCATGATTGCTTTGTATCAGTGGTATGTGCCCTGAGGCTTTGTGATGAAGAACTTGTCATATCTTAAATTAAATTTGTTCTTGTTTGGCAGGTGCACCATTCCCATGAAGGGTCAGCCTTCAGAGGCCAGTTGCTGGCCAAGCGTAGTGAACTCATGCAGTCACCATTTCTCATTGAGCTTGCAGCTCTCCACCTTAACCTTGGTAAATCAAGGAACAGCTCTCCACTCCTGAACGAGGCCATTGGCAATTTTTCCTGTGACTTTGATGATGCAGCAGCTACCCTGTCATGTACACTGCTGGATTCTATGAAGTTGGACATCAATCTTACTTGCTCTATCTGCCTGGTCAGTGCCTTTTTCCTTCTATGTAATTCCTTTATTGCTTGATTTTGATGATTTATTTGGTATCAAATTAGTCCTGTTTTATGCAGCAACCCTGCAGGCTTTTGAATATGGGTGGTTATAGTCTTAATTCATTGTCATCGTTTGGCACCATGAGAATGTGAGAGCACAGGAGATTCTTTGCACAAGGGGTTCACTAGGTCTCTAGGTAAGATTGAGAAGCTGTAGGCTCAAAAACTATCAGAAGAAAATTCACAGGCTGTGACATTTTGTGCACTGCATCAATGCCAATGCATTGATTCCTGAAGTTTCTTTGTGGGAGAATAAGCAGTTCCATGTGAAGAACCATCTATCCAAGTGCAGATGTAAGTTGGGCATCCTACTCATGCATTTGTCCTATGTCTTTGTGCAGGATACACTCTTTGATCCAGTAGCTTTGGGATGTGGACATCTGTTCTGCAACAGTTGTGCATGCTCAGCCGCTTCTGTAGCACCCTTTCTAGGACCTAAAGCTGCTAAAAAAAGTGCTCAATGTCCTCTATGCCGACAGGTTATTATTTATAACTGACCTTCTTTCCTTGATAATTGAGTAGTCAAGTACATGTGCAGGTGTCCTTTAGCACAGCTTATTCCTTTTGTTTTTGTTGAAAGATATCTTAGGTTCAGGGCACTACAAGATGGTAGAGAGTCTTATGATTATATCCAGTTGTTTGTATTATCAGCTTGATAAATGGCTTTGAATGTGGAGAACTGAATTACAAGGTGTGTGAAAGGATGAACTGCCCTTGTCTTCTTAATCACATCTGTAAGGTGTATTGGTGAGTGCAGGCGGGAGTGTATGTAGATGCTGTCAGATTGAATGAGCTAGCCATCCTGCTCCATAACAGGTAATAAATTGTGTACAAAGTTCCTTTTGTGGGTAGGAGCAGATTGGGGATAGGCTCTTGCACACCTGCTGTCTTCCTCAATAGTAGCTGTAATTGTTAAACCTTTGTTTGCAGAGCTCTGACAGGCACTTCATGCTTTAAATGAATAACGCACACTGTGTGAAGTTAGAACATGCAAAAGTCAATTTTTAATGTAATGTGTCCATTTGGTGACAGATTCAAGGAGTATTGGAGTGAAAGGAGGAACAATGAACGAAAGGAGCAGCTCCAGCAAGCTAAGAATCATTATCAGCATGAGCTACAAGCTGTCATGGGCATATGAGAGTCTGTTTCCAAGATCTACTTCATAGCAATCTCAGGCTGTTGTGTCAACTGCTGTTACCACATTATAGGTGCAGGTAGGAAATTCATCTTACTGAATCTGAAGTGTTGGGGACAGAGATTGTGTATGGCCAATAGAAAACAGGGGATAAGGGAAATACTTGTCTCAGGCAACGGACGAAATTCATCACTGGAAATTCTTGATGTAAATTACCTTACTATTCTTGTAGAATTAGGACTGTTGGGTTTTGGGAATTCTTTATGTAAATCCCTTCCAATTCATTGTGGAATAAGACTATTGGGTTTTTCCAGCAGGGTTGTTGAATCAAAACCAAGGCAATCCAGACTGCCCAGTTTATAAGCTTTGTCAGCCAGCTGCCACCTATTTGGGTTTTGACCACTCACTGGTATAGAAGAACCTAGTGAGTGCCAGTGGTCAGCTACCTGCAAGTAGGTTTTCTAGAATCTCACTCTAAAAGACGAAGTGGTAAGGGTGAATCTTTATCTTTTGCAGTGTAGGTACTTAAGTGTGATAATGCATTTGTTGTGCATAAGCCAGGAGTGCTGGAGTAAAGAGAGGTAAGCACAAGACTCTCAAGCATAAGCCAGGAGTACGGCAGTAAAGCAAAAGGTAAGCACAACACTCTCAAGCGATGATGGTACTCTCTCTTCCCAGCACAGGGTTCAGAAGCTTCTCAAGGAAACTAGTATTTGACAATTTGGCGTCAGCTCCCAGACGAGATCCCAAGCACAAAAGTCCTTTGGTAGGAAAGCTACTCTAGAATTGCAAGAGATGCAGCTGGAGCATCAAAAGTTCTTTGGTAGGAAAGCTACTCTAGAGTTGCAGGAGATGCAGCAGCTGGAGCATGTTACGTGGATGGATATGGACATTACCCCTGATTAGACAGGCAAAAAGTGTGGTGGGGACGCTCTGCTCCAGTCTGGAGTTTTTTTGTTTTACTTGTGATTTGGAAGTTGTCTGAAGTCAGCAGCTGCCAAGTGGTGGTGGGGATTGTAGACTTGGTGTTTGGAGATTCGATGTTTGCCCTGTCCTCTCAGGGAAAGCAACCTTGTGGGGGAAGATTTGGTCTTTGCTCCTGGGCCCCCCTCCCACATACCCATAGCCACCAGTTCTAGTCCCCTTGTCTGTCTATACCAGTCCTGTCCGGTTAAAAAAAGAGATGGATATCTATAGTTAAAATCTCACATATTTTCATATATAGATGGTTATGTATTCAAAAAAAAAGAAAATTTCTCTTTGTCATTTATGAATAGACAAATATTGAATGCTAAAAAATCATGAATATGCATAGAGATTATGCATTGTCAATTTGTCGCTTCTCACTCAGAATACTAACTAGGGCTTAAAGTTTTGAGTCTGAATGCATATCCTCCAAACCTTTAAAAAATCATAAACCCTAAAACTTCTTTCTAAATATGTATAAATTCTTTGATTATGTATAGTTCCCATACATAGATAGTGTGTCTTTTTTTTTCAAAATTTCGAAGCCTAATGTAAAAAAGCAGTTAATGAAAGCAACAAAGGAATTCTTTAAAAAAACATTGTGCATAACTAGACATATTATTATTATATATAATTACAACATGTGTGTGCGTGCGTGCGTCCGACGACGGTTCCGTGTTTTAATGGAGCGGTGGAACCGGCCCGGACGGTCGGATTCCGAAAACGGAAACCGGCCCGGACAGTCGGATTCCAAAAACGGAAACCCAGGTCCTGATGACTGATGCGCCGCGTCGTTCGTGAAGACCGTCTGTCCGTCCGTCCAGGTCCCAAAATGAGGGGTCTGTCTGTTTAGGGACATGGGGCAGGGGCAGGGGCAGGGGGGGAAGGGCAGGGCAGGGGAGGGAGCGCAGGGGCAGGGGTGAGGGCAGGGCAGGGGAGGGGCAGGGCAGGGCAGGGCAGGGCAGACAGTAGAGCTTAACAGAGTGTTCAGGGTGGCTGGAGTGGCGTAGCCACGGGTTACCCACTACTCGTATGCCTAATAATCCCTAGTTACAAATATGCATCTGGTCAAATAAAGTGTCTTGCATCCATGGATATGAATAATTCAGTTCCTAATAGGCCAGTAAGCGAACACTTAAGAACCCAAAGAAGGTCAAATTTTCACACATTGTTCCTTTGCTTCTGAAGCTCAAAGAACAGATGTAACATCTCACCTATCACTTCTAACATTGTAAAAATTGTTCAATTCAGTACAGGAATGGGGAAATTATGGGGTGTTTTTTATTAAGGGGTCTAGTGTTTGGTGATGGTTGAATTGAAACAAATTAGTATTTTGAGTTTATAATCTTTGATCATTACATTTCTGCCTTTGGAATACAAAGAAGTTTAGTAAAGCCCTAGTTGGTACATTCATCAGAAATTAAATCTCTCAAAATGGACTAAAAATGAAAAAGATATGAAGTTGAAACTAGAGAGGGGTCTAGAGCTTTTCTTTCAGAAAGAATTCACGTAAACTATCACACATCCTCTTCTTGTGTTTTTTCTGTTGTTCCTTTATTACTAACATTGAAATAACAAATATTTGTAACTCCTTCAGTTTGCGCATTCAATGGCACAAAAATTGCTCAATATGGTACAATGAATGGAGGAAATATTGAAAAGTGTTCAGTGAGAGGTACATATTCAATGATGGGCATTTCTACCTTATAAATAAGGACCATTCTCCTAAAAAAACTAAACTACCCAAAAGCCCATGGCTCTCTGCCCATTCATTCATGTAATCTGTAGGTTTGAAACAAAACTCAAAGATCTCTGAGTTCACAAACAGAACTGGTGGTTCTTTGGTTCAATACATTAAATTTTCAAAATACATGGATAAGATAGTATCATATTTCCAAGTTTATGGTTAAGATAAAATAATTGTTAATTAATTTAGTATCAAACCACCAATTTACTATTGACACAGGGTGTGAACAATACATTGAATGTATTACTAATATTTCACACTTGAAAATTAAATGGCTACATATGAAAACTTGACACTTGGTATACATTTAACACCACTTTTCGATCATAACTAACTATAATTTACCCTATGTTTTTTATACATCAAAGATTTATTGATACATTAAGGATTTGTTCAAACACTAAGGATTTTTCAGTCCATCTAAACATAGAAAGAGTGGGAATTTTTTTTAAATAGATGGACAAGAGGTTGTCACATTTTCAAGTTTGTAGATAAAGTAAAACGATTGTTAATAAATGGTAAAAAACCATTAATCTACTATCAACATGTGATGTGAGCAGTACATTGAATGTCTTATTAACATATTTTCACACTTGAGAAATAAACCTTATATATGAAAAATCAACACCTAATATACATTTGCCATCATTTTTTGATTATAACTAACTATTATTAACCATATGTTATTGAAACACTAAAAATTTATTTAATATAGTAATGATGTATTGATACACTAAAAATCTTTTGATAAACTAAGGTTTTTTCAACCTATCTAAATATAAAAAGTGCAAAAAAAAATTCAAAATAGATGGACAAGAGGTTGCCACATTTCCAATTTTATGGGTAAGGTAAAATAATTGTTAAAATAATCAAAAACCATTAACCTACTTTCAAGATGTGATGTGAAAATACATTGAGTGTATTATAAACATATTTTCACATGAAAAATAAACCTTACATATGAAATTTTGACAGTTCGTATACATTTTTCATCAGTTTTTTTTATTATAATTAACTATTATTAACCATATGTTATTACTACACAAAAAATTTATTAATACGTTAATGCTCTGTTAATACACTAAAGATCTTTTGATACATTAAAACTTTTTCAACTCATCTAAACATAGAATGAATAGGAATTTTTTCAAAATAAATGGACAAGAGGTTGCCACATTTCCAAGTTTATGGATAAGGTAAAACAACTATTAATTTAATACAAAACCATTAATCTACTAAATCAAGATGTGATGTGAAGAATAAATTGAATATATTATAAACATATTTTCACACTTGAAAAATAAACGTTACATAAGAAATTTTGACACGTAGTATACATTTACCATCAATTTTTTTAATTATAACTAACTAATATTAACCATACACTAAAAATTTATTGATACATTAAGGTTTTTTCAACTCATTTAAACATAAAAAAGCAAGAAATTTCTCAACATAGATGGACAAGAGGTTGCTGCATTTCCAAGTTGATGGGTAAATTAAAACAATGGTTAATTTAGTAAACAATCATGAATCTACTATCATTATGCGATGTGAGCGACACATTGAATGTATTACAAACATATTTTCACACTTGAGAAATAAACCTTATATATGAAAATTTGACATTTAATATATATTTATCATCAATGTTTTGATTATAACTAACTATTATTAACCATGTGTTATTGATACACTAAAAAATTTATTGATACATTAATGATCTACTAATACACTAAAAATATTTTGGTACAATAAGGATTTTTCAACCTTTTTAAACATAGAAAGAGTGGGAAATTTTTCAAAATAAACAAACAAGAGGTTGTCACATTTTGAAATGTATGGATTAAATAAATAATTAATTAATCAAATCAAAATGCACCACTATGTCACTAACATGTGGTGTGAGCAATACATTGATTGCTTTATTAATATTTGAAACTTGAAAAAAAAATTGTTGCATATGGGGAGAAATTGACACATGTTACACATTTCCAACCACTTTTTGAATTTAAATAGTTGATGTTTGCATTTTTTTAGTCTATTATAAATATTTGTTGAACTTTCAATGAGGATTATTTTACAAATTAAGGTTTTGGGTCACATTTGTCAAGTTTTTGCATATTAAGTAATATGAATTTTCTCTTCACATGATCTTCTTGTGTTATTCCAAGGGTGTTTTGAAGCACACTTTTGACATTTTTACAAATTTTCACATGCCATTGTGACCTAATTCAATGTAAGTGAAAGATTTATCATTTTTTAACATGTATGTTGATTATCACAAATTTGAATGTAAGGTACATAGAAACTAATATCTTCTACAATGGTTTTTGAAAGCATAAAGGGGAGGTCGTTGCACTTGTATGAACATGGGCATCTAGTTGAATTACAACCATTAGAAAATGTAGTTCAAACACCACCAAATGGGTTTTTTGTTCATGAAAATTTGTTGTGGGAAATTGTCATTTGACACATTAGGATGCAACATGGCCCTCGCTTTGTTAAAGTTACATTCATCCCCATAATTCAAATGTTTGATTTCATAGCTGGCAAAAAAGGTCAAGATGGTCGATGATGTCAATTTCTTTGCAAAAAATGCATCATCCACCTTGACAATGATTTTTTACAACTACAAATAGATAATGCTTTCAAATTTTCAAGGTTCAAATTTTAACTTCTATTACATTCTTGCACTAAGATTTGCATACATATTATACATGTATAGATGTGATGTTCACCATCTAATGAATTCATTTTATCATTTTATAAACATGAAATATGTGACTAATTATCTATTTAGTAATGCAAATTATGTTCATAGGTAGCATTCAATTGGTTGACATGGTTATTTGTAGGTACCAATGTCAATATGGTCCCCACAATTTCACAAATGTTGTCAAGGACATCACACAAAACCACAATGTAACTCCAAAAAAATTGGACATCAATAGAAAAGTAATCCAATCAGGGATTGGCCATAAGGGTACATAAGATTCCATTAAGAAATGAGGTGGTTTTATAAAAAGAGGATGTAGAGTTGAATTCACCATTAAGGCATTGTATTTTCTTAAGCATGCATCAAAGTTATGTTTCATTCCATAAAATGATGTTAATCAAGATGGTCTACATGTCCATGAAGACTTAAAGATGGGTGATAGAGTTGCATTTGCTACCCATTTATGACAAGGGATCAAGGATTTTGTGATGGAACAATTAAGGTTTAGACTCACAATGTCTCAAATTATAACAAAACATAGGTAACATGTGAAGAACATCATGTTATGGACATGTGAATTAACCGTAAACATGTGCCTCACTGAGCAAGATGTGTAGTTCAATCCAAGCTTTGCAAGTGACATCAATTGCCTTCCCATCAATCTTAATGGAAAGATTTATTAATTCAATAATTGACATCTTTGCAAAACTTGAAATAAATCAATAAAATTTGTTAAATCAATTCATTAAACATTGTGTAATAGTGATACATTGTGTTACACTATATGTAACACAACCAAATATTATTTCCAAACAACAAAGTGATACATTGAAATAAAAAAGATTGGTAACAAAACATGGAGGTACAATCATAGACTCAATTAAAAAGATAAAAGTATGGATGAACAAATACTATTAGGTGGTTTTGGTCATGTGGGATAACTTTTGCAAATTGGTGGAAAGAATAAATCACTATTATAGAACATGTCCCCAATCCACCGAAGATTCCACTCAAGTTCCACTCAAATTGCACTAACTCCACCAAAGTGGATTATTGGATATTTTCGGTGGAAATGCTAGTGAAATAAAACACTTGGGGAAGATCCCATTGAAATTCCACCATGCACCAATTCATTCCACTGAACTCCACTCTTGTCCACTTGGGACACCAAATATTCGTTATTTATACCAAAATTAGTCATATAAAATTGTGTGGTGGAATCTAAAGGAGTTTGGTGGAATGGGACTTCTCCCATTCCACCATATATTGACTATAGTGAAACCTATTTGATTGGTGGAGTTATTGGCCTAATGGAATTGTTGGTCTAGTGGATTGGCTTAATGGAATTTTTTGCATAGTGGTATTGTTTGTCTAATGGATTGGCTTGGTGGAATTGTTGGCATATTGGAATTATTGATTTAGTGGATTAGCTTGGTGGAAATGTTGGCTTTATATGATAATTGTTAGTCTAGTGGAACTTTTGGTCTAATGCATTGGTCCATTGTGTTGAACTTCAATAGTTCATGAAAGTTAAGTGACGCATTCGAAATGTTCAATGTCCCCAAGGATTAAATGTGTTCCATGAGCGGTTGCATTTCCAGGTGGACACATATGGAAACTTATATACATGGTGTAAACATGAATCTATGTAATGTAATGGTATTCCAATGTGTTTCAATGTGGGTGGTTTAGGATGGGTTTCAATTTGGGGATTGGGAAAACATGTTCATTTTACCACATATCATAATTGCCACATTTTGCATGTACATGTCAAACCAAATTGCTTATAACAAATATAATGAATTTTATTCATTATCAATGGTTTGTTCATGAATGTATTTTCCTTGACTCTCAAATGCATACGTGTTGGAACACATGCATTCAACACCTGCGTCCATAACAACAACAATGTGGGTTGCATACATTTGTGTTTTGTGAAAAATCATACCTGAAAATCACATCAAAATTGAAACATGACCAAAATCAGACCTAAAAAAATGGAAACAATGTTGTATTTGTTCATTCTAACATAATTTTTTGAATCACAAACAAAAGTAATCATTTCATGCCATATTTTCTTGTTGCCACCTTTTATATACATGTCAAACAAGCTACATCCAATAAAAACATTGGTAAATCCCACACATTTTCAAAACTTTAAGAATTGTTTCACAAGCATGCATGTTTATTGAGTGACCTTCAACTATAATTTTTATGCTAACCATGCATTGAACACCCCATGGCAACAAGCAAGTTGGATTGCATACATTTGCACGTGGTTGAAATCATACTTAGAAACGTCATGGCAATAAGAAAATTGGGTTGCATCCATTTATATGTGCTGCAGGTTAGACTTGGAAATTACATCAACACCCCACAAGTAGCAAGAAAGTTGAGTTGCATCCATTTGTATGTGATGCAAATTAGATTTGGAAATTACATCAACACCCCATGGGCAACAAAAAAGTTGGGTTGCATCCATTTGTATGTGTTACAAATCAAACTTAAAAACTACATCAACCTTAGATCCCATCTTGAAGCTCTAGCATGTTTTTTTTACCCCTGAAGTGTTGCAAGTTAAAAAGTGTACCCAATTCCTTTTTCTGTTGTTTTTACTTTTGAACTCACATTTGAATCTTTCAAGGAGTTTGGGGATGTTATTAGACATCACTAACGCATCACTTAACTTTCATGAACCATTGAAGATCAACATAATGGACCAATGCATTAAACCAAAAGTTCCATTAAACCAACAATTATCATATAAAGCCAATAGTTCCACCAAGCTAATCCACTAAATCAATAATTGCAATATATTAACAATTCCACCAAACAATCCATTAGACCAATCTAGTGAGGTTTCACTATAATCAATGTATGTTGGAATGGGACAATTGAATCCCATTGAAACTAGATTTAGGCGAAAATGTCTAGTGGTGCAAGATAATAAGTTTGTTATATATATGTCATGTATATAAAGAATAAGAACAAGAAATGAAACATACCATTTTAAGTGTAATACTTTTTTGAATAGTTGCACAACAATTTTTCACATGGGCCAATTGTACGGTCATAACCATGGTTTAAACATTTCACTATTTTTAACACTCCCTCTTTCTAAGTTCTAATCCATGGTGCCAAAATTTGCCAAAAAAGAAAAAGAAGAAGCCCACTAAGCATTTAGTTTCGCCCTTGTTCTTCAGAAACCTCTTTGGATCAAATTTTTCAATTCCAATTCTTTCCAACTTTCACACCCACAAAAACTTCAAAACTTTCATCATGAAGTTCAACATGTAGTATGAAAATTACACAAGAAAAGCACACTAAACAAATAGGTACATGTAAAGCAGCAGTCGAAATTTCATGGTGTAATTGCAGGGCACCTTATTTAGCGTGAGTTCTCCCCAAAGAAGGTGGGGGGTTTTTGAAACAACAGCCATCATTTTTTCTTTTTTTTCCTCTGGGAAAATAACAAATTTAGCCAGGGTATCTGCTGGGTATCACAGAAAAACAATCAAAACAACAAATTAAGCCAGGATGCTTTAGATGGTATACCACTCCACTCTTTGGGCATTTACCCAAACCCCAAAATAATCTGTCATATTTTGCATTCAGTACATCAGGCACAGGTTATCTAGCGTAAGGTCCCCTCGAGACTGGAAAAGAAAGGCCTTACAGATTTTGTAAGGTCTGCATCAGGCTGTCATCAAAATCTGACAGGTCCTCTGTAAGTAGGACAGGGCCTATCTTTCAAACCTGCAGAAATTGTTTGTATCTTCCACACGGCCTACAAGCCTTGGGCACCTCAAATCTCAGAAGGTTCTCAAAATAGGCCCTTCCCCTATACCAATAACACACAAAAACCAGAACAACACAAAACCAGAAAAAGAAGAAGGAGGAGGAGGGCGTAAAAGACAGACAGGTACCTTTCTACCCATTCGAAGGTGTCAGTTTGGGTCGCGTGGCATCTTCTTGGGTTGCAGCCTCTCACCTCCTTTGCACCTCTCTCGCAACGAGAAACAGTCGTCATGCCAACCTCCCTTCTTCCCTCCCTCCTTCCCTTCTGCATTTTCACAGGGCACACACACACAAAATTCCAACAAGTGCTTCATTGTTGCCTTCTTCGAAGGTTGGTTTCTCACTGCCCCGTAGAACCACCATTTTTTGGTTTTTGAGAACTCAGCATTCCGATCCATAAGTGAACCTAGTGGACAAGAAGAAGGTCCCCTCTTTAAATCTGTTTCTATACCCCCCCCCCCCCCCCCCAAAAAAAAACACTAACTGCAACAATTGCTTTGCTTGCTTGCTTGCTTGCTTGCTGTAATTTCTGAGGTGCTGGCTTTGTTGTTCTTGTTGCGGGCAAGAAGAAAAGAGGGAATTTCATGAGGAGGAGACTCGGCTCTCTCTTTTCGCCTGTTGATGTATTTGTGCTTTTCCTTTGATGAAATTGCAAGGCTCTTGAAGAGAAGAACAGAAAGAAACAGACGGGTGCTACGAGACTTCTTCACGGAGGTAATGAATACAGAATCCGAGCAGTGAATCCAGTCTTGTGAATTTCCGTGAATCGGATAGAAGGTAGAGGAACAGGAACAGGCTCATTACCGTTCATTTTGAGACGATTCGGAGTTTTACCATTGCGTGTGTGCTCACCACCTGCACACGACTTTGCTGAAGACTTCAGCCATTTGCAAATGGATATAGTGTTGCCAAGAGACTTCAGGTGCAATTGCACCGACAACTTGTGAGGAGCAAGCAATATTCGGACTCAGAAGAAAATTTTCTTGGTGCTCACATGTAGATCAACAAACAACATATCCTGGAGTCTCTTGTGGCTGCTGCTGCATCCACCGAGGTTCTAGAAAAGCAGACATCATGCGGGAAAACTGAAAACAAAGGCTTGGACATCGGCAACAGTCTAAAGAGCTTCCTGCAATCGGGATGAGGAAAGAAAGTCCGAAGAAAAAATCAAGGCAGGGGAGGGATACCAGTACCAAATCCGAAGATCTAGGTTTCGATGTTGAGGCGGAAGTGGCTTGCGGTGATGGATCCGAGAACGTTGCCATGGAGGCGAGTATCTGGAGTGCATTGCCAGAGGATCTAACAGACAGGATACTGGCATGGCTGCCTCTTCCATCGCTCTTCCAAGCGCGTACTGTGTGCAAGAGATGGAACGCCAACATCTTCTCCCGTGTATTCCTCGAGATGTACAAAGGAATCATCTGTCGGAGCTCTTATTTCCTCCTATTTCCCTCCATCGGCGAACACCTGGTTTGCTCTGCTTACAATACGGGTTCCAAGAAGTGGCAGAGCATGCCACCTCTCTCCTTCCTCCCTTCGCAAGTCAAGTTCGTCGAAGGCGCTGCCGGAGGTCTTCTTTTCTTCAGCGTTGGTGTGCAGCTCAAGCCTGTGAAGCTCTTCGTCTGTAACTTGCTGACCAAGAGTTGGCGCGAGCTCCCGGACATGGCGCACAAGCGCACTCCCATCGTGCGTCACATGGTCGTGGACGAAGCCACCAAAGCTTACAAGATCATCGTGGCTGGAAATGCAGAGTTCATTTCCAATCGCGGCCAGTACAACAGGTTCCTCAACACAGAGGTGTATGACTCCGTCTCCAACCTCTGGACCGAAGCCGGCCGTCTTCCCGCCAGGTTCGATCCCAACTGGAGCAGCGCATATTGCAACGAGAAGCTGTACTGCGTGGTGAATGAAGCAGACACGCTGAACCGAAGACTAGGCGTCATCACTTACGATTTGAAGCAAGGCTTGTGGAGCGACGCTCTGGAGGAGCTACCCGAGGGTTTCTCGTTGGCACAGGTGGTGGATTGCGGCGGTCATGTCATGATGGTGGCCGAGCGCTACAAGAACGGTAACGTGAAGAGCATCCACATTTTGAGGCTTGAGAGCTCCTCCCACGAGTGGACGGAGCTCTCCAAACTGCCACGCAAAATGTTGATGGAATTTAGAAGGATATGCGATGAGGAAAGCTACAGCTGCGCCGCGCACAAGGAGCACGTCTACTTGACCAGCTTTCGCGGCTTGCAGGTCTTGGTGTACAACGTTGTGCAGAGCTCCTGGGAATGGCTGCCAAAGTGCCCCATCTTTGACGCGCAAATCGACTACCGAGCCGTGGGCTTTCCTTTTGCGCCTAGTTTGCATGCTTCAATTTGACAAGATAGTATCAATCTCTGCAAATAGCGAAAACTTCTCACATCTCGTCATCTTCAGACACATCCCTCTCTCTCTCTCTCTCTCTCTCTCTCTCTCTGTGTGTGCTTCATCCTAGTTACATGTTTTCGTGTAAGTCTACATCTCTCAAGGTTTGCAGTTAGCAGTGTCATGAAATTCACAACTTGAGAAGCAATTCGGGAGCAATTTTTGCGGCATCGATTGCCCCTGAAAACACTGAGGATTGACAATATATTATGTTTGCACGAATTTTCATAAATTTTGTAACAAAATTTTCATAAGTCATTTTGTACAGCGATTTTGCGATTGCATCTAAATTGCCATCGTACTTCAACAAAATAAGAAAGTTTCATTGAGCGGCGCGACCTTTATTCGGCTTCGAGTCTTTGCAAACAATAGAAAAAACAAAGTGATTTTGCCAAACAACTTATGTATCCACAATTGTATTCAAACTTTCTTTTCGCAACTCTTCCGTGTCCTCAAATTCAATCAAGTTCAAAATCCAAAATCTTATTAGAAAACAGATCTTAAATGCAGGGTGATGCATTGAGGCGGGTGTCTAACAGGCCCCTCAGGGCACTTATTATTGGGAAAAGTCTGGGCAGGCATGACATTTCCCAGTACTAAAGCAATGTCAGATTTTTTTTTCTCTGTATATTTTGGTCCCTTGCTGGGTCGCTGATGATGCAGGAACACTAACTTACACAATCCCAAAAATACTTTCTAACTTGTTAAAGTAATTTTCAGCCTCTTCCTTTTCTTTGTCCCTATCGCTGCAATGCTATCGTTTGAGCATGCTCTAAGAGAGCATCTCCATCCACACCCCTTATATTCAGGCATCTCTACTCAATGTCTACCAAAACCAACATCTAGTGTTAATTATTCCCCCAATCCTCATTCATAAATATGAAAAAATTGGAGAGTATAAACTCAAGGACTATTTAAATGTCATGACCTGGGCCAAGCATTCTTGTTTGCCAATCAAAAACAGTCAATTCCTTTAACTGACCCTTTCTCTTGAATTGCATCGTATCCAACACGCATTTACAGGCCCAAAGTGAGTTTGGCGTACATTGTGGAGGAATTATCACATTTGGTATATCTCATGATCTTGTTCATTTCATCCAGTTTCTCAAGTTTCTTCTCTTGGTTCTCACACAAAGCTTTCTTTTGTTGTGCGGACCTTTTGGTTTTGTTGATCTCTTCCGGTTTCAAGCTCTCTCTTTTGTCCTGAGTCTCTCGAAAAAGCTCTTTTGCTCTCAACTTTCTAATTTTTTATTAGTCTTTTATGCTTTCAAGTTTCTAGTTTTTTCTCTTGACTCTCACACAAAGCTTTCTTTTGTCATGCAGACCTTTCACTTCTATTCATCTTTTATGTTCTCAAACTACTGGTTTTTTCAAGTTTCTGTTTTCCTTCATCTCCTCACCATGACAACTTTGAAATTCCTTTTTTTTTTCAAATTTTGCAAATTGTTTTAAGAATTCAACATGGCTTGTAGTTGTTTTGTGAAATTGAAGATGAACCAATCATGAAAGATTTGATGGCAAAGTTTTGGGAGGATGATCGCAAGTTGTTTTTCGAAACCCTAAAAATCAACATCAATTTACATCAACATTGAATTTGTTGCAATTTCAACCTAATGATGAGCACGGACATGGGCGATTGGGTCAAAGCATAAAATATAATATGGTACTCACATTTTCTCATGACTCAATATGACAATTAGAGGTGGTTTCAACATTTTAAGATGACTAGAGTGTCACAAATGCCAATGCCATGGAGTTCAATCATTCAAATGTTCATCCATGACTTGTATTAAACTTGTACTTAACTTTTAGTTTAGTTTCAATTCACTTTTAATTACTTTTTAATTAAGCTTTAGTCATTTTTAGTTGACTTTTAATTAAATCGTAGTTAATTTTTAATTAACATTTAATTCATTTCTAGTTAAGTTTTAATTCATTTTTAGTTAACCTTCAATTCACTTTTAGTTGAATTTTAACTCATTCTTAGTTGAGTTTTAGTTCACTCATAGTTCACACATAGGTGCACATGGGCCACATGTAGATTGAAAACTTCTTGAGAAGCTTCCTTGAGCTAGGTGCCCAAGGGGTATAAATATAGGTAGAATTCCTCATTACCTTTAGTTTGTTCAACATTAGTTTTGAGTACATTTCTTGTCATAACCTTGTTTTGTTTCCATTTCGTTTTTGTTACAACCCGAGCCTTGGGCTCGTGACCAAGGCAAAGGCTTACGAAGGTGTGGCCAAGTATGAAGCTCGAGAGTCACATTTCATGCTCTTAAGAGTGCAAGAGAATGTGAGGGAATGAACCCTCACACTCCCAAATGAGCTTCCACTTTGGGAGTTGGAATTCCAATGGATTCCCAAATTTTCAAAAAATAATTTCAAGAGTCAAAACCCATTGGATTGAAAAGTTCCTTATATCATTGGAAAGATTTGGGAATGTAAATGTCTAAAATGGGCTCGCATGACCCATTTGGACACTTGACACACAAGTTATAGTAAAAAAAAAGGCTAAGAATCAAATTTGCAATTTGACTCCCGACCATAAATCACAATTACAATTCCCTTAGGTGCAGGTGGTGTGCAACATACCATTGAAAACCTATCAACGAAGGCTATAACTTTTCTTCAAACCTCATCTCAATCAAAGGTCTCCACACAAAATTATGGGCCCAAAAGTCACAAAAATCCTAGTTGTGGGAATTTCACGACTCCAACTTGGGAGTCCCAGGACAAAATGACATTTGGGTGCTGGTCCCATGGCCATGCACAAAGTATATTATAAAGGGGAAGGTGGTGGCTTCCCCCAAGTTTGGGTCGTGGTGAGTCTTGTGAGTCCATGTTTGCTTGTGGCTCGTCTGTGCACCAAGTGTTGCAACTATGCACTAACCAACTTGTTGTTTGGTTTGTGCAGGTCCGTGTGAATAAGTGAAGTGCTTGTCAATCTTCCTAGTCGCATCCTGAAGCTCCAACACGCCCCTCTACCGTCAAAATGCTAAGAGCCAAGGAGCGCACCCCAACTCATTTTCTTTCCATTGTCTTCACTTTTGGATTCGTAGTTGAGTCCATCAAAGAGTTTGAGGGTGCATCAGTTTTTGCAATAAAATCCTATTAAATTTTTGTCTTACATTTGTTGTGTGTGTGTTTTTTTTTTAAATTTCATGATCTAAATTTGGGATTAGGCCTGAATTTGTTCTCATCTTAGTTGAACAAATCTCATAGACTTGGTTGTTTTCATGTGCGTGATAGTTTGAATAAACTCCCATTAGGCCTTTTTTTGTTATTTTGTTCTTATTATCCTTTTATTTCAAAATCATATCTACATCCATGGAAGAAATCCTTGTTGTCCTAGGAATCTTGAACATGAAAATCAAGCACTACATGAATATTTTACTCATTTACAAATCAACCAAGTTTCAACCTCTTTGGGATGCATTTCCACAACATAACCCCAACCAAAAGAGCTGTAGATCAACCTACTTGACAAATTTGATGGCACATGTTCAATGTTTCGAGGTTTTGTCAACCAAGTGTGTTTGGTCATTTGACTTCAATCTCATTGTTGGTACTTTGTTGTCAAGCATGGCCCTTGCTAGGTTTGCACCTTTGTTAGAGTATTAATCAACTTTGTTCAACAACTTTGAAACATTTCTTGAAGAGTTCAATGCCACCTTTGGAAATTCAAACAAAAAACACACATCTAACATCATGATACGATCTTTTTGCTAAGGATCACATTAAGTTGTTGTATATGCATTAAAGTTTAGATAGTTGGCTTGTGATATTTCATAGGGTGAAACAACATTCATAAGTTAGTTTTAGTTTGGGTTACAAGGTGATGTGAAGGATTTACTATTCACCCTGCTAGACCTTTCAACATTGAGTCAAGCCACTGCATAAGCTATTTAGTGTCACAACAGGCTTTTTGAATGTCGGCAAGAAAGGCATCAACAACCACCATCAACAACACAAAGGAACCATGCACCATCGACAACAAAAAAAAGTTTTCCACTTGCAATGTTAGCCTAGCATTCAACAACCTCACCAAAGAGCGGCCTTGTGCAAATTGATAAAATAAAATTCAAGCCCTTCACAAAGCAGGAAAAACAATGTTGACATACAAACAATCTTTGTTTATATTGTGGAAAATCGAGTCATGTTGCTTGTGAATGTCTAAAAAATTGTGGTCCACAATAGCATGCACCAGTTCTGTTACCAATCCACAACCAAAAGAATCGGAAAACGAACATGTCCGGTCTAAGTAGGGACCATTAGGTTGGACCATGATGCATCATGGAATGATAATGGTCCCAACCTATCGTTAGATCTAACATTGTGTTTCTTAGTACTAATCATTATCAAATGTAATAAGCTTGTGATAATGGAAGCCTAAACATTTCTTGATTTTGGCACATTAGCATGTTTCATTGACAAGGAATTAGTGTGACAATACAAGTTGGCTTTAGTGGCAAAAAACACATTAGTGTCAGTTAAAGTCATTGACGGTTGGAGCTTTTCATCAAAACCAATCACACATGAAACCAAAGCATTAGATGTTACCATCGGTTCTCACACTAACAAGGTGACTCTTAATTCACTTGTTAAGGTGAATTAACCCTTCCAAACCTTTTATTTTAAAGATGGATGCTTCTGACTTTGTAGTAGGCATCATACTCTCATAACTTGGAAAAGACAATCTTCTTCATCTTGTTGGCTTCCATTCTTGTAAGTTTTCTCATGCGAAGATTAAATATAAGATTCATGATAAAGAACTTCTAGCCATCGTGGATGCCTTTGAAGAGTGGCGTCATTTGCTTGAAGGAGTTCAACATGAAAAAATTGTGTATTCAGACCATAAGGACTTTCAGTATTTCATGACAACTCATGTTTTGAATGGACGCCAAGCTCGACGAGCATTATCCTTGTCTCGATTCCATTTTGTCATCACATATCACCTTGGGTGCCAACAAAGGGAACTTGATGCGTTGTTTTGTTGCTCGTATTTCACGCCTAAGGAAGGAGATATAGCCTACAAGCAATAATGTGATGTCATTCTCAAGCTTGAACATTTTCAACTTTAGGTGTTGTTGGTAATTCTTAATGACACAACCTTTTTTTGTCAAATTTATGAAGATTTGAAAAAGGACCCTTTTGTTATTGACATCCAAGGCCAATTAAGGAGTCATCATCAAGTCTAAGATTTTTCCAATGATCATGTTAAGTTTGAGTTTCAAGATGGTCTACTTTATTGTGATGGTCTTTTGTATGTTAATGATGGCCTTGTGCAATTTCAAATTCTTTAGGCTAGGCACGATGCTTTGGCTACAAGCCATTTTGGATTCAACAAGTCATGGAGTTAGTGTTTCGAGATTATTGGTGGCCACATCTTTAGAAGTATGTGAAGGCATTTGTTGAAACTTATGATGTTTGTGTTCGAACAAAAAATCTATGTCATCACCTTCATGGTTTCCTTCAACCATTATCGATCCAGGCATCCCCATGGTTTTCAATTTCCATGGATTTCATCATAGACCTTCCACCTTCTAGTTCCTATGATTCCATCTTGGTGATGGTGGACCATTTGATGAAGATGGTTCATTTCATTTTGTGTATCAAAATAATAATTAGCGAAGGAATAACCAAATTATTCATTGATCATGTTTTTTGGTATCATGGTCTTTTTAAAGATATCATTTATGATCATGAGCCTCAATTTTCATCCAAGTTCTAAAAGCGACTCTTTGAACCTTTAGGTGTGAAGGTGAAATTATCATTAGTTTCCACCCCCAAATGAATGGGTAAACAAAACGAATCTATCAAATCTTGGAGCAATATTTATGGTGCACAACCAATTATCATCAAGATAATTGGTCAAAACTTTTGGCCATGGTAGAATTTGCCTACAATAACACAATGCATTCATCACCCAATAAACACATTTCTTTGCAAATCATGGTTTGCACCCCTAGTTTGACATTCAAGGTGTGCACAAAGTTGTAAATCCAGTAGATGAGGATTGAACCATGTGGTTAATGGATGTTGAATTCATCTTGAATTCAACTTGAATATAACCTTGAAAACACACAAAAACAATATAAAAAAAATGTTATGAACATCAAAAGGAACAACCTAGCTTCAAGGTCAAGGACTAGGTTTGGCTTTGACAATAACATATCAAGATAACAAGGCCATTAGAAAAGTTGGATCATTCGAGGTTAAGTCCATTCCTGATTGTGAAACAAATTAATGTTGTGGCTTTTTAACTCAAGTTTCCAAATTATGTGAGAATCCATTTCATGTTTCATGTTTTTTTGTTGGAACCTTACCATGCATCTACCATTCTAAGAAAAATTCATGATCCCCCTTCACCTATTAAAGTCAATGGTGAACATGAATATGAAGTGGAGGACATTTTTGTATTCAAAAATCTTTAATTGTCAACTCCAATATTTTGTTCACTGGCATGGGTATGATGTGAGCAAATGCATTTGGGAACCAATCTAGAACCTATCAAATGCCATGGAAAAGGTGCATGAATTTCATCAATGATATCCGCACAAGCCCAAGTACATTCCTTGTGAAACTTGTCACTAGAAGGGAAATGATGTCACGAATGCCAATGCCATGGAATTCAATCATTTCCATGTTCGTCTATGACTTGTAATAAATTTGTATGTAACTTTTAATTTAGTTTTAGTTCACTTTTAGTTAACTTCCACTTAAGTTTTTGTTCACTTCTAGTTGACTTTTAATTCACTTTTAGTTAAATCCTAGTTCAACTTTTGTGAAGTCCTAGTTCATTTTTAGTTAACTCGTAGTTCATTTTCAATTCACTTACAATTAACTCTTAATTCATTTTTAGTTAAGTCTAAGTTCACTTTTAGTTGAATTTTGATTCACTTTTAGTTGAATTGTAATTCATTCTTAGTTGAATCTTAATTCCCTCATAGTTCACGCATGGGTGCACATGGCCGAACATGGCCCACATGTAAATTAGAAGCTTGGCTTCCTTGAACTAGGTGCCCAAGGGGTATAAATAAAGGTAGAATTCCTCATTACTTTTAGTTTGTTCAACACTAGTTTTGGGTACATTTCTTGTCACAACCTTGTTCTATTTTTTTTCTTTTTTTGCAATAAAATCCTATTGAATTCTTGTCTTGCACTTGTCATGTTTTTTTTTTTTTTTTTCTTCTTTCATGATCTAGATTTGGGATTAGGCTTGCACTTGTTCTTGTTTTGGTTTAGGAGATCTTATAAACTTGGTTTTTTTCATGCCCATGACACAAAGAGGTCATTGTGCAAATTGCCAAGAAGCTCAAACCATTAATTCATAAAAAAGACACGAAATATAGGCCTACCATTCTTATTGGCATTAGGGCTATGTGTTCTCTTTATAAACTCTTTCATGGAAGTGATTGTTTATAGTGCAACAAATGGTTTACCATTGGAAAGTCCTCAATGAACATGGTATTCCACGATTTTGTCTTTATTATTAATGAGGTTTTTTGAAATTAAATCTAATGGCCACAAGGTGAAGAGTTATTTCGAGTTTTGGTAGGGTTTAGAAACTTGTGTGGATTACCTTTATTCCATGGTGCAATAGATTACACACATATACACAATCAACAAGTTTATTTGTTGACTACCGAGTTCCATGAATGATTTTAGGATATTAGGTCTAGTGTCTACCAAAAAACAATTTACAATGGTTTGTTCAACCCTAAGTTTGGATGCTAAGATGGAATTTGTCCTTACATTCTTAGGGATAAAGGTTATCCTCTACTACCATGGCTGATGATCCCCCATAAATAGAGTGCTAATAGTCAACACATGATTTTGGAAGTTGTCTACATTATGTAGCTTTTAAAGGGAAAAAATGTTGTTGAAAATGCATTTGGGATTCTTAAAAATATTAATTAGAAAATTATTAGTGAAGGAACAACCTATCAATTATATTCATACCTAATGTAATTGCATGTTGTCAAATGTGTTTTATATTAGATGGTTGAGATGTAGATTTTAATGCATTGCTGTTTCAATTGGAGTAAAAGGCTCAACATGATCCTAATGTTGTTGCAACAAGGAGATGACATAACAATATGGTAGATTTAAGTAATTTGGAGTATGAACCTCTTTTTAAAAGTAATGCGATTTTGAGATCTAACTAAAGACTCCTACTTGAAGCATACCTTGGAAATAAGGACACAATAATGAACATAATTGTTTTCATGAATTCCATTGAAATTGTATCTAAACTACCATGATCAATAAGTTTTAGTTTCAAATGATTTTATCAAATTCAATTCCAATACTATGTTTTAGGTCATATTCAAATCCTAAAGGTTTAAAATGATATTTAGTTCCAATGTTATGTTATTGCAAGTTAGATTCAAATCCGATAAGTCCAAAATCCCATAAAGGTAATGATTATTAGTCCCAATGCAATATTGTTACAAGTTATATTCAAATCCTAAAGTTTCATAATGATTTTCAATTTTAATGTAATGTTGCTACAAGTCGGATTCAAATCAATGAAATCCCATGTTGCAGGCATTGTTATGACATTCTTGGTGCGGGAATGTTATGGAAGCCCAAAGAAGCACAATTTTAAAGATTTATAGATCAACCGGTGAACATTTGGTAAACATTCGCGCCGAATAATGTTTTGACAAGGTGCTTTACCACGTAAATTTGCGAATTTTAAAGTGCAAAATGAAGAATGTCATTACTATGGTTGCAGGTCAAAGTTCATTCAAAAAATTTTATCATCAATTTGATTTACATGTTGTCCTTCGGGTCAAAAATAATTAGAAAGGTTTATCATCAATTTCAATTATGTGTTATCATTCAGGTCAAAGTCAATTAATAATGTATTTCATCAACATCAATTACTATCCTTCAAGTTAAAATCAATTGTACCTTATCAATTTCATTTGTATGTTACCCTTCATATGAAAATGTTTACTTTCCAACTCATGTGTCTTGGTTGTTCACCATGAGTTATTCATCCTCATCAAATTTTGATAGTTGTATTAGAGGTGGCATAAGATTCTAGTCCTTGATGAAAGCATGTCACATTGCCATGTTGAGGTTGGGTAGGACATTGACCATGTTGTTGTGCATTTTTTGAACTTTTTAATCTTCTTCCTTCAAATATTGCAAATGTTGTTTGAAAGCCTTCTCATGAGAATTTGTTTTGTTTTGGTCAATGTTTAGTTGCATAAAATTAATATGATCCGTGGCTTCCACAACAATTTTGTTATATTGGTCCATGGCTTCAATGATGGGTGTAAAGATTGATGATCTTTTCCTTTTAACTCTTATGCTCCCGAGCGTTGTTCCAGCATATTTGTTGGTGGTTTATTTCCTTTGATTGGTGTTTTGTGAGTTGGAAAATTGGAAAGGTTGATCACTTCAAGATGTTGAAGTTGAGTTAGTCCAACCAATTATGAATACTCTTTTAGATTGATCATGTTGCTTGGATTAAGTCTTGCATTAGGACCTTGATTGAATTTTTGAAAATCTTGTTTCTCCTCTAGGACGAAGTCATTTCCACAAAAAATTTCCATGAACAAGTAAATTGTTGGAGCTAATGGACATGTAGGTAAGCTCTTTCCCAATTATTGTTTCACTAGCTAGCCATGAAAAACTCCATCTCCTAATGCATGTAGAGCCCTTGCAAATAGTGGAGCATTGATGTTCCTCTCATCCTAAAAATGTTCGATGGTGTTGTAGCAATCTTTGTTGAATTGTCTTGGCAAGTGAAATTTATCATGATCTTCTAATGACAAATCCCAATAAGAGGTGTTGTGACCCGTGCCTTCGTGGTAATTAAAAATCTCTTCCTAATCACTGTTGATGGAATTGCATTTATCTTTGCACATCTTGCCATTCCTTTGTGTCTTGGATTTTGTTCTTGCCTGAAGAGACTTTATAATCTTGTTCCACTTCTGGGCTACAAGAACCATGTTTCCTGGGGATCCACAATTTGCTTATGATAGATATTTTTTTGTGCGTACATCCAATCAATACAAGAATCTCATCTAAATTCTAGTTGCCATGGCAATGACATGAACTTCTTTCACTTGCACTTCATTTCCCTTTTCCCCTTGTACCTTCCATCAACAAATCATTTGTTGTGTTGTCCATTTCCCTTGCGAATAATTAACAATGTATCTTGAAATGAACAATTTGCAAAAAACTTGTAATAAGGTGTTAGAGAATTTGATTACAGAAAAAGGAACTTGAAAGTTGTTGCAAAAAAAATTGAAAAAAAACTTGTAGTAAGGTGTTAAATTTTTATATTATAGATAAAAAATGATGCCTAATGAACTTGAGGTGATGGAGGTGATGGTTGAAGTGTGCAAGTGATTGCACAAGAAGAGACAAATGGCAAAATGCACATGTGATCATGTGGGAGGAGGTTGTCATGTCAATAGGCTATTATATAGGATTCCATGGTGTTAGTTTAACAATGTCATTTAGCATTGAAATCTATGATTTATCAAGATTTTTAGCAGGACATCATTAGCTTAATTTGGTGTTAACACAAAAAGTTAAAGTGAATGTTAGTCTACCATGTAAATTGCCATGTCACCTAGTTATGACATTTTTTGCATGTTTAAACATTAATAACTATTTTCCGTTTTAACAACCCCACTATCACCAGGTTTGAACGAACCTTAAGTTACATGAACTAGCATATCAAATATTGCACCTCTTCATACATAATTATAGAGCTTCTACAAATGTTGTTCGATTGATACTGGACGTCATGTGTTATAATTACAATAAACAATCTCATAATGTGGTTCAAATTTCCTAGGTTTGACCATCACATGGATCCAAACAATTACTATAAGTGTTCTCACTCCTTAAAAATACACTTTCTTCTCACTTTGTTAATTTATAACCGGCATTATTGTAAAGATTCACAAATCATCAACAAGCTCTTCTTGTCCAAAGCTTATAATGCGAGCCTACACATTTCATGATACACAATTCATGGTAACTTGGTGAAATATAACCCATAAGCAAGAGTTCATTATGTTCACCTTGTTTTCTCATGAGGTGGTGGTGTCCCTTGTAATTTGAAAATGGCTTGTTTATTATTTTTCCTTCTATTCTACCAAATAATACAAATTAAATTTAAATCACTTTTATTTCTGAAAGGAACATGGATATTCTTATTCAAACTTGCTTTTCAACATTAAGAAATTTAGGAAAAAATCTCCTTGCATTTGGAGTGGGCTTAATTAATCATTACTTTCACTTAGGCTGCACTTGCATTCACAGGGGCTCAAACCTGTGAAGCCCCTCAGGGAAGTGCCTTACACTAGGCATAAAGCATGCATAAACAACCTCATTCTTAATACTAATGATGCCTAAAACCACTTAACCCCTAAACATCAGGATGGTGTGAATTTACACCCAATATGGGGCTTTGGGGGTTAATTCTTTGCAATGTGAGTAAAACCCAAAGTGCTGAGGGACAAAGAAGAATACTTACCATTTTCCCATGAACAAGTCAACAACCCATTATGTGAGACTTTTGAGTTTTCTTGTTCCTTTCTTGTCTGGTAACCAGCACCCTCTTGTGCATTACACGGTTCATAACCGTGCAATCGAGATAAACAAGAAGTGGTCCAAATTTTAATGAGGTAAGGTTACATTAACTGAAGGCTAAATACCATTTCCTGCCTTCCTACCTACTCTAGGTAATTAATTGATACCTAACCACTAGCTGGTACATAGGCAGGTAGGAAATGACCAAACTGTGTGTGGATCCCAAGTCAAAAAATTTAAAAACTAATTTTTCTTCAGAGAAAATTAGGTTGGAGCATTGACGCCATTCACGTGAATCAGTCACAATTTGAAGGAGCAGGTCTTTCAAAGGAATGGTGATGTTTTTGTTTTCTCACTGTTCTCAATGTGTTCTTATCAATTTTTTTAGACATCAAGGAGAGCCCTCATTGAATGTTTTAAAAAATTTCATGTATAATGCAGATCATCAGTGTTTTGTTTGGAGTTTGTAGCTATGGTGAGATGCAAGAGCTGGTGGGAAAGAGGATAAATATTTGAGGACCCCTAATAGTGAAGAGGTGAGATTAAACTTGTTTTTGAATGGTCATAGTGTCTTTGAGTTCAATCGTGCATTGTTGTGACAGTTTCTGCAGTTGCTGTCTTGAACTTAAGATGCATCTGTTTTTTCTCTGCAAGGGGGACTGCAGATTGAGTTTTATATCTTCAGGGAGGCTTTTGAATTGTTTTTTCAGAGAAAGATAATGGCACTTCCAGTTTTTGTCTGAGGTGTGTGGTCTAGCTTGATGACATCCTTTGGTGTCATTTAAAATTTGATATCAGTGTCCCTTTTCTTGATCAACAGATACAGGTTGTTGGCTGGGAACAACTGCAATTTTTTTCATATCAGCAACAACGAATCTGAAGCTTTCTTGCAACTGGGGTAATAAATTTTGGGGCACACAGACAAGTATGTATATACAATGTGCTCTATCTCATCACCAGAAACAACATCAACTTCTTCATTCATGATGACTGTTATCAGAAACTCAAGGATGAAGAGCAAGGATCAAGGGAATTATGAGTACAACTGAAGAGTTTGTTGCCTGGGAATTATTGCAGCAACAAACTTGGCCTTTCTGTGTGTTACATAGTGTACTGCATTAGGTAGATAGTGAGCAGGGGCTGGTTACCTAACCCCATGTCTTCTTCCAGTCTGCACAAGCTTTTTCTTAGTTTGATACCATGGTTTCCGTTTCCTTTACAAAGCCCTCACCTGTCCAGTCCTTGTCTGATGCCAAGCCCTTCCGCACCTTTTGCTTCTTTTCGATTGCCTCTCTCTGCCGCTTCACCAAATCTGCATGGGTTGTAAAGTAGTCCAATGATGCCCTGCATATAAGAAACAAAAAGAATGTATACATCCATGAGTGTTGTTCAAGGAGACAGACAGGCATAGGAGAAGAGTCATTGACACACAAATCAAAGAGTCTGCTATAAGAAAAACAGTGTACTGTCACACACTTCCTCCAGTAACACTGTCCGGTGGGCAGGCAGGCAGAGAATGATGGATGCTGACTGAAGGCTTGTCACAATGCCCGTATAGGACTGACTATCAACAGCAGCAAAAAGAAAGGCTCGTGTCACCAGTTTCTGCTGTAGGAACTTACCCTCGGAAATCTTCAATTGAGGTGAAGCCGTGCTTGGACATGAAGGCTTGCAGTTCTGTGCATAAGGATTTCACATGCCCATATCCATGCAGCATCACCCCTGTGCAAACCTGTCAATGTGAGGATTTTGCTGTGAGGTCCTTTTCCAGAATGTTTCAGCACACCATGTGGCAGCACTTTGAAGAAGTAATACTCCAATGCTTTTTCTCTTTCATCAAGACAAAAAAGGTGCAACATACCTGAACAGTGTTGGCTCCTAAAAGAATGAACTCTGCAGCATCATTGCCAGTCTCTACTCCACCAATGCCTGAAAGGGATAAATTACTACTGCTGGGAAACTCAGCCTTCATCATCTGAGCAATTGACATGACCTTAGCCAGTGCAATTGGGCGAACTGCCTTTGATGAATAACCACCTGGTGTTGAATACCTGAAAACTCCACACATGCGTAGTTCAGGATAGCTGCACTTCACAATTTCTCTTGTAAGTATTGAAAAGGGGGTATCTGAACAATCTATGTTACAAAATTGAGCCCAGAATGACAAAACAGTAAAGAACAGTAAAGAGGGTGGGAACACTACTGATCTTGTCAGACTCCTCAAAGGGGGTTGAATCGCACTATGTTAGATTTATAAATGTCATCATTACAACAACAAAGAAAGGCCAGAGGAAAGAGCCACACCCTTCAACACAAGGCTCTGGACGTAACGTGTCGAGGTTGATACCCATGACACTCATTATTGTGTTGATTGCTGCAATCCCTTCACAGCCTGCCCTTAATGCTGTGCGCGCAGGCTATCCTACCCACCGATGTATACATCCAAAATAGCTGTGATTCTCTATAATAGATGGGAACAAGGATATAAAGTAGTTCTTTCAGAGATGTATCTTGTGAGGTGATGAACATTGACACCTTAAAGGTGTTCTCTATATCTCCATAATTCCCATGTGCGATGCAACATGCACCAAGGACCAAATGTCTTATTCTCCTGCCGTCTTTGTTGCAAGATGATCCTCTAAGGGGCAAACACTCTGCATCAGATGTCTAATGGTCTAAAATAAGGGCTAAGAGGCACTCTGAAATTTGGGTTCACAGTGATGGAGCAAAAAACAAAGAAGAGTCACATCGTGATGAGATAATTTACTCAGTTGCTAATTGCAGGCATGCCAAGAAACATAATCAGAACTATGTAAAAGGTTTGGGTGCCCACATGAGTGATGTCTGTAATGTTTGGTGTCATTTTCGCCCAAACAGGTACAGATGCTTTAGCATTGATCCATCCACAGACCTCATCCAATAAAACACAGTCCTGTCCCATTGCTGCCCCCATTTTGCGCTCAGGCATTCCATGTGGACATGAAAAGTTGATCTCCAAAGCATCCTATACAAAAGCCCAAAAGATCTCCCAGTAGGTCAATACCATGTAGACCAGATTTCAGAGTGCAGATCAGCATTGTATGAAAGTGGGAAAGCCATGGATCAGGAATTTGAAATAAACCAAATCAATTGACATCAGTGGTCAAGGGCGTACCACACCCGTAGCTTCAACACGCTCGATAATTTCTTCCCATGAATTGCGGTTATACTCCTCCATTATTGATGCAATGAGAATACGGTCAGGATATTCCTCCTTGAGTTGCTTCAATTCAGCCAGCATCGTCTCAAATGGGCGGTCACTGATCAGTTCGATATTCTCCCAACCTATCACCTCTGCCTTAGTACCAGATGCTGCCAATGCTTTCAACTTTGCATACCGTGGTGTGACATTCACCACCTTTGATGAATCCAGGGAGACCTGAAATTAGACATAATGTACTGCATGAGGATCCCTAACATGGAAAAATTCTCAAACCATGAATCCCGAGGTCTGAATTCCAACCTCCAGATCTTACTGTATGCTTAACTCAAACACTTGCAAAAACAGTCCGCTACTTGCAGAACTTGATGCAAAATTCCCATGATCCTGTTGGCTGTAGAAAAACCATTTGCTCATTTGGTGCTGAAACCCAAACATTGTGAAATGAAAACTCTTCAAGGGTTAAAGGAACAGAAAGGTTTGTGGAAACTGTACAGTTTTGGCAATGACCGCCCCCCAACCTTCGTCAAAAGCACGTTTCATGACTGTATAGTTGGTGCCAGGTGGTCCTGAGGCAATTACAAAGGGATTCGGAAGCTTCAGACCATTTACTGTAACACTCAAATCTGGTCCCTCTGTGCCTGCTGCTGCTTGAACCCTTACCCTTCCGCTCCTTTTCATACCATAGCTGCACATAGAAAAGAAAAACACAAGAGTCAGAAGTCCAGAGACAAGACAACATGACCACATGTTATTATTTTCTCTATGAGAAAAACCTCACATCCAGGTTGCATATAAACCTCCAGTAAACATGATTGATCCACATCTTTGAAGGCAAGTATGCTCTGCTGAATCTCTTGACTTTGAACAACTTAGGTTTAGCAACAGAAGAACCTGTTGTGTATAATGTCAACAAAACAATAGGTTTTTGTTGCAATCGGCAGCTTTCTCTCAAAGAAGAGATGGCTTCTTGGACATGAAAGATAACTCAGAGCTTGGAAGGCTTAGTAGCACTTTGAGTAGAGTACATGCATTCGTTTTGCCATATACCTTGGATTTTTTTTCGTCCCAAGCTCCAAAGAAACGAATGAAGCTTGCTCCAATGCTCCAATTCGCAGCCCATGCATTAAGCCCGCCATAAAAAAAACCCTCGAGAAAGTGACAGAAAATTGTCGCAAATCCAAAACCTTGTTGCGAAAGCAAGGAATTCACAGAGAAGCCCCCCCCAAAAAAGGAGCAGTTGCAAACTCAGAGGGACAAAACCGAACGCAGTAACAAATTCGAGAAGCAAATTCCAAATTACAACACTCCCAACCCCAAAATCCGGAACCCCAAATTGCCAGTTCTTCTCGAGGAGGAACAAACCCGGATGGAATCAAAACCCTAAAAAACCCTAAACCTGTCGAAAGGAGAACCTACAACACGTGATGCGGCCTCATCAGCTGTCTTCCGATCAAAGCTTTCAAAACATCTATACACAAAGACAGAAGGAAAGAAGGAAGGAAGGAAGAAGTGCAAAGTAGAACAAGGCGAAAAACAACAATGATCACAACAACACAAAAGCTCTTGACTCCTAAAAATAGAGTCTCCTCGACTGAAAACAACGGAAAACAAATCTCAATCCAGAAAACCGTGAAGACGTGAGTCTCATGAAGTTGTTACGGCCACAAACACACGATACAAACGCCAAACACGCAAAACTGCAATAATGAAGTTTTGAGGAAAAAAGGAAAAACAAACACCGAGAGTTCGTGTGGACTTAGAAACTACCTATACAGTAGTACAAAAGTGATTCAAACTCAGGCTATAGACGATGGATCAAACCGCCGAGAAAAAGTAGAAATTGGGCAACTTGATTACACTTTCCTTCACACGTAATCTGCCACAACTGCTTTCTTCACATTTCTTGCGAAATAATTCTGATATCCCGCTGTCGTGATGAGATGGCCGATCAGATGATAAGGTACGAACGACAACACAGAACGGGGAGTGAACACTGCAGCAGAACACGCGATGTGAAGCAGCAATTAGTGCCGGAGTAGATTTACATTAAAAAGATAGATTCTACGATTCCAACCTTAAGATTTACCAAGAACTAGTAGATCTTATATATTAAAGCTAAGATGGTGTCTGTCCGTCTGTCTGTCCGTCCAGGTGCCGATCTTGGTTTCAGGACCTCGACGGACGGACAGGATCAGGTCTTGAAATCGAGGTCCCTAGATGGAAGAGGAGGACGACGACGAATGGCGGTGTGTGTGTCTGTCCGTCTTTTACTTATCTTTTACTTATTTCTTTTTTTCTGACATCATTTCACTTTCATTACCTCTCTGGCGTAATCCCCTTGGCTCCCATTCCATGTGGAGTGTTTTGGGGGGTGGGGGAAGGGAGAGCCCGGTGAAGCACGGGGCGAAGGGGGCCAGCAAGGGGGGGGGCCAGCACGGGTGGCGGGGGCAGCAAGGGGGGACAGCACGGGGGGGGGGCAGGGGTGGGGAAGGACCGGGCGGGGAGGGGGGGACCTGTATGTAATCAAACAAAAATACAATTTTTTTAAAAATTATTTTCATTATAAAACATATTTAAAAACTATAATCTTTTTAAAGAGAAAAAAGAAAATAAATAAATAAATACATAAAAACAAAAAAAAATGAAGATAGACAAAATAAGAATTAAAAAAATAATACATGAAACAAATAAAAAACTATAAAAAAGGAATGGAAACAAATGAAACAAGAAAAGAGAAATACAATAAAAAAAAAATTCCAAAAATGAAAAAGCCAAATAAAAAGGTAAAAAATAAGAAAAGCCCTACTTGAAAATAAATGAGGTGTGTCTTCTTTCTCCAAACTTCAAACTTGCATCCAACTAAAAATATATATAAAACAATAATAAAAATAGAAAATACATAAAAATAAAAACAAAAAAGTTAAAAGTTTCTAAAACATGAACCAAGGTGGCCGAAGGCCCTGGGCACCCACTAGTAATACAGAAAGCACTCCAAAATCCCAGATCTATGATTGATTTCTTGTCTCGTCTTGGGGCCCGTTCGTCTTTACCACAAGTGCTGCATCTTTTAAGTGCTTTGTCAATACTCAGGGCCGTCTTTTTTTTTTTCCCTGGCGAAATTTCGGCAAAATGTGAAACTAGAAATTCTTAAAATTTTGAAAAAAAAATGACCTTGGAGGTTTTCAGTCGCGAAAAGTGAGGAAAACAAATTGCCATATTCAGTCATTTGATTTTCATTGTGTTGCCAGAAAATATAGATGGATGATTAAATATCTATACTTTATTTCTGATTTTTAGCCAAATTTGGCTAAATTTTCCTTGTATGATCACCACTTTGGCTACAAACTAAAATTCGTTTTTAAAACATTGCTGGGGGGCACCCCCCCAATGTCATCCATGCCCCCCATGCATGCCCCCCCATCATCATCCTACCTTATCTAGCCCCTTACATCCCATGGCATCTCACTTCAGCACTTTCCCCACGTCCTTGTTTGTCATAGTCGTGACCCCTGATGATTGTGGTGGCAAGTTGGATCTGGCTAAAGTTAGGGTTTTTATGATGTGTGTCAAAATTTAAATCTTTCCGTGAAGCCATTGAATGTTCTTTCATGAAGATGGGCCTCCTCTTCATGTTAGTAATGTCTCCTTTTGTTGCTATCATTTGTCATGCTCTTTTCAATTGCTTGTGGAACATCTCAAGGATCTACATAGGGTGTTCAATTTCTTAGGGCATTTTGGTAGTGTTTGCGGTCCTTTCTTTCATGCTTCGTGAGGTGTTTGGACATGAATGTTGTGTGGTTTGCAATTTCTACAAAGAGAAAGAAGAATGCAAAATTAGATTTTTCAAATTTGTAAATGTTCCTTCACTTCCAACAAATGTTTCTTGGTATTTTGATTGGTGCTTGTTGACATGTGCACGTCAATGTAATAATCTTTCTATGTCTCCCTTACTATGCATGTGTTTCCCTCCATCCATGTTGTTATACGTATGTGTTTATGGGTTTATGCGATTGTCCTACTTGATCTATCCCCCTCTACCTTTTCCAATAGTTCATGGTTTTTTAACTTCCACAACTCTAGAGAGTCCTAATTCAAAAGTTTTACAACTCTTCATTGTTGTCTACATGACATTGTTGCATCACTCACCACATATATTTCCCAAGTTTTTCATCTCCCCATCTAGATATGTAGATAGTTTTTTCATATTGGGATAATCAAGTATGTTTGTTTATCTTTCATGTTTTAAAAACAATGTGAATTTTATCAAAGGCTCGAGGTTCAAACATTAAAAATGGCAAACATCATATGCCCTTGCTATGGCATTTGGATGTTTGATAGTGATGATCCAGGCCTACCTATTCATTACATCCTTCAAACATCCACTCTAAGTGGAAAACTTGGCAAATATAGTTGTAGGTTCACAAAGTCCTCTACTTCCAAGTTGGAATTTCTAAAATTTTGTGCTTATTTATCTAGTTTCGAAGTCTCCAACTTCAAGTATCTAATAAATTATGACATTATAATACCCCCCCCCCCTTTAAGGCATTTCGATGTAACTAAATAATGTTCAAAATATGGTTCAAATTTCAAGCTTCGTGTGTGTATTTAAACATTGCATGTTTGGGTTCAACATGTTACACAAGTCAAATCCATTTATGCATTTGTCATGCTCTTGAATAATGTGCATAGTTTTGAAGGCCTAGTTTCAGGTATCTAGTATGATGACATAGGCACTTGGATGTTTCTAGGTAATGTTTAGGGCCTACCTAAACATTGCCTTCAAACATCCAAGTGCTTAAAGTGGGACACTTTTAAAAAGATGGTTCAAGTTTGTAGCATCTTTCTTATGTTCCATTTTTCAATTGGGTTATGCATGTTATGAAATACAATTCAACTTGTCCATCCATGTTCTAAAAACAATGTACTTTGATTCAAAGGCTTTAGCTTCAAGTATTGAGTTTGATAACATCACAATGCTCCTCTAGGGTACCTCAATGTTCCTGGGTATGGTTTCATCTTTCTATTTCCACAACATCCAAATGTTTTTTCATTTTGGATGTTTCCGCATGTATACCTTATTTCGAACCCAATTAATAACGTTTTAATGAAGTTTCCTTGTGCATGTTCTATACCTCATGAACCATACAACTTTTGTCAAAAATTCAAACTTTAAGTAAAAAATATCAAAACATATTAATAGTCCCCACTAGGGTAAATCGATATTAGAGGGAAATTAGCCTACATACCCATATAATGCACTCCATTATCAATCAATTCATAGTTGGAAAAGCTGGAAAATTTGATTTGAGGCTTCGATGTTGCATCCTTTAATGAATGATGAGGGGGGAAAACTATAAATAACCCAAAGAAACACATGTAGACACATGGAACAAAACATATGGAAATGCAATATTGAAAGAAATTGACCAAAATCATTCAAGAAACATAAAGACCAACATTTAATTTTGAATTGTTTTATAAGTGCCAATTATCTATTCAATGTTCCAAAATATCGAGTTTGTGGTGAAACATATATTTATAATTAGAAATTTTCATGTTTTAGGAGTTAGGTTTTTGGAATCAATACTATTTCATGAAGTTTCTCAAAACATGTTTTCCCATACATGTATTTAAAAAGTTCACAAATTAAGCGACATGATCTAACTTTAATATGTTTCAACAATTGTTGATCTCATATGGTATCCAAGAATCATGTTTTGGAAGAAAGGATTTTGATGTTTTCCTACAACATTGGTTCTTAGAATTTTGTGTTCAAGTTTTGGTTTTCCCTTTTTTATTTATTTTAGTTGTAAGGTAATTATAGCATAACAATACGTACCTTGGTGCAACATGTCCAATGTATGAAACATGTGCACAACAGAAGGTGGTTTTTTTGTACCTTCCTATGTACATATGTTTTTGTTCAAATCTGCCCAAAACATAATACATACTATATATATATATATATATATAAACTCTTATTGGGGTAGTGTTCCCATCACCCAAAAGGATTTCAACATTAACATTAGAATACATCAATAAGAGCATAAAAAACATGACATATTAAGAAATGTACATTAAACAACAATAATACAACTTTAAAACATCACGATTCTAGAAGCAAATAAAAATAGTAATATAAACCTATTTTTAAAAAAAAACGCACCAAAAAAAATAAAAATTAAAACATTCATGAGAATTGACATAAGAAACATGACCTAAGAAACATTGTTATACATATGTCTTGTATAAAAACAAGAAACCTCACACTAAGAAAACCAAAAACTTGTTAGAGGTTTAGCCGTGGCATTCTATGGAATGAGTTTGATGTTTGGATTCAAATTGTTTTGACTAAGCCACGAAAATATGGATCATGGTGTAGAGAAACAACATACATGATCTACTTTCGAATGCATGCAAAAAAATTATGAGTCCTACCAAGGAGGAAGGAAAAAAATAACAACAAGACAATTAATGGGTTGAAAAAAAATCATGTTAAATCAAATATGGTATCTCCCTTGGTATGACAAAAAATCAAAGCAACGTTGCCATAAAGTGCATTACATGCATTCGATAATTGAATAGTAATGTCCCTTCACCAAGCACTCTCAAAATGACAAAATATTGTTGCTTAAAAAACACATTTTTAAGCGTACAAATATCACAACAATACAAGAACATAGGTTTTAATGGGGATTCAACTTTCCATGGCGCATCAAAGGTAGGTATTGTTGCTTAAAAAACACATTTTTAAGCGTACAAATATCACAACAATACAAGAACATAGGTTTTAATGGGGATTCAATTTTCCATGGCGCACCAAAGGTAGGTTGGTTGTTGAGTTTGTCATGCACCTCATGATCACCATTTTGGTTTGGCAACATAAAATGCACCAGCAAAAGCCCGTTGGGATGTGAACTTGCTTGAAGATGACATAAAACTCATGTACCTCTTGCGTTTTTCATGGCAATTCGACATATTATTATTTTAGTTGTGGGATTTCAAAACTTTCATTTCATCAACCTTATAATACAATGATGGTGATGATTGGTTTCATTATGGAAACAACTGGAGCAACAAGAGAAATATTTGTCTGGAACTATGAGTAAGAAAATGGTTTTATGGAAAAGTTGACTTTTGGACAACTATTCAACAAAGATGTTCAAGCAACAAACATGGTTAATCCTAATAACTTTTCAATACTTGTGTAATATACGAAAAATGAGAGAAGTACATTATCCATAGAAATAACTTTGACATGGAATTGGCACAAGAAGTTGAACAAACAATGCAAAAAGGAGTCAACAATTTCCTTAAACAATTTGAACACAAGGACATGTTTCAAGTGATAGAACAAGCTATCCAAAAAATGCATTAATTACAACATGTTGAAGGCATTATTCAAATGGAAGAAAAGGAAGATGAAAAAATGTGAAGATAATTGAAAAAGATGAGGAAATTGAAAGGACATTAGAATCAAATAAAGACAAAGAAATCAAAATCAAAATAATATTGTTAGAGTCACACAAGCTCATGAATTGTTAGCAAACACATTTTATGAAGCAAAATTTAAGCAAAAAGGTTAAATGTTTTTACCAAATACACCATTTAATTCATAATTAGAATAGGTTCATAAACCTATAACTAATTTACGATTCAATCCATTTGATGATCAACTCTTTCCAATAGAAGATTGGTTTTTTTTTTAGAAAAATTCACCATGATAGTTTTCCACCATGTTGGTGAAAATGCCAAATGTTTGTTCATGAAATTTTTTCTTATCTCTTTTAGTTGTAGATTATGATGTTGCATTGAAATTAGTTGTTTTTCCAACAATTCAATGTTGTTTTCAAATTGAGACAAATATGTGTCATTGGCGGATGTTTTGACACATTTCATTACAATACTTATTTGATGCCAGTATTGATCAATGGATTCATAGAGCTTGCATTCATATTTTTCCGCCCTTGAAATGTCATTTGCTAATTTTTCAGTCTTGTATAATTTGAACAACAAATTCTACTTCTTCTTGCATGTTTCAATTGTCCTTGTAAATCCAATAATTATTGCCACCATGTGAACATGCAATCTTAACCATCCATTTACCCTTGGACATTAAAATTGAATGTTTAAAATGTTAGTTTATGGGTCTTATGTTGTTTGGAAATCACAAATGATAGTTTATGGGTTAATTTAAAATTTAGTATGCTGCAAATGTAATATTTTATAAGAAATTTCAACAATAGAAATTGTACAAAAAGTAAAGAAATCATTTTATCACACCTTGAATGGAATGGCTTGGTGGAAGGCTACTTTTCTCCCCATACATGGATGTGAGATCAAGCCCCACGCTTTGAAGCCCAAAGGAAAAATGATGAAAGCAAAGGTTTAACAACCTTTTTAAAAAGCCTTAATTGGCTTTAATTTGAATTAAATTTTTTGTTTTTGCTTCTAAATTTTCAAGTGAACATGAACTTAAACATTTTGTAAGGACTAGAATCTTTCCTTTTCTTTCCATTTTTGACAAATTCCAATTCCATTTCCCTACAAAGAAAAATTAAGGGCTTCATATCCTTCCTATTTTATTATTATTATTATTTTCATTTCCATTCACTTCACCTTTTTCAACCCTCACCATTTTTTTGGATGCAACCTTCTTTTGTAGTTGTTTCGTTTTGGGTTTGAATGGTACCACAATTTGAACATCCTCCTTTTGGGTGTCTTGAGAATTGGGAGATCCTATTGATTGAAGTTCTTGCACACAAATTTATCTACTTTCTCCAAACCCTCCATATTTGGAAAAATACAATTTGGTGTCAAGATGGGCGTTTAGCTCTTGTCGATATAGGCATTTTGAAGAGGCAAATTGAAGGGTTGAAACCAATGAGAACCAAGTTTCTCTTGTGTTCAAATGGTGCACAATTTGAATGTCTTTTTTTATGGGTGTTTTGAAAATTGGGAAATTCCTCATTGTTGAAGCTCTTAGGCACAATGCTTTTTATTTTTTCCAAACTTTGCTTATTAAAACATATGTAATTTGAAGTCAAGATAGGCATACTAGTTTTTGCAGCTAGAAGCATTTGTAAAGACAAATTGAAAGGCTAAAATGAATGGAAACCTTATTTGACACACCCTTTTCATGCAACACTTCAACATCTTCCATATTCCAAGTTACAAAATAAAAAACTCCTTCCATCATTCACAATCAAGCACAAAAAGAGAGAAAAATGAAAAGAGATGAAGTGAAGGAAGAAAAAAATATAAGGTTTGGTTTAAGATTTGATCCTACAATGTGAATTTCATTAGAACAAAAATATGTTATTGCAGCAACATTGGGGCCCCAAGGGTTGCAAATTGGCTCCCCAACTTGAAAAGTATCCTTTTTCTCCTTGGGGCCAAGTTAGGGCGGTAAAGTGATGGATTAAAAAAATTGTTTTTTTTTTTTCAGCCTTGACTCCTATAGTAAAGCCCTTGGGGCTGATTTCAGCGATTGCACCAATAGGAATGCTCGATTTGAGTTCAACCTTGGCCTTGACTCCTAATGTTAAAGTGGGCCTAAGTAGTAAGAGGTGGGGAATTAGTGAAAAGATACAGGGGGAAGGGAAAAGAAATGAAATGGCATTGGAGTGAGGAGTCAATGACAGGCGCGTAAAGAGATAAAGAAAGATAAAGATTGAGAACTTTAAGGAAAAAGGAAGATGACTGAAAACAAAAGAGAAGAGGAAGACTTGAGTAAAAGAAAAAGATGGGAGTGCTTCCCCCCTTCTTTCCTACTGATGCACTCTGTGACTGGACATGAGAGAAGAAGTGTGCGGTTTGATTGCAGAGGTTTACTAGTTTAGATGCTTTTGTTGATCCTCAGATGCTTGCAAATTTCCCACTCTCAATCTTGTATCAACTGTTTGATGTTAGAGCAGTTTTTTCCATCCTGTTCTTTTTATTATCTTTGAAATTATTTCTAAAATTAATGTTTTGGGTTTTTTTTTGTTGTTTTTGTTTTGGATTTTTCTGTGAAATGTTATGCACAATCCAATTCTTCTCTCCTCTTCTCTGTACTCGAGGCTGAATAGTTGATGAAGATCATGATAATATTGATGATGAGCTTTCCATCTTTTGTTTTGCAGCCTGAGGATTAGCAATGTCCAGCTTTTGGAGGATGAAAAGCTTTCCTCCCTGATCTGAATTGTTGGAACAAAGACCCCTCCTCTCTGAAGAACATTCTCATCTCAGAGTATACGAAATGAGAGTTGTTACATGCACAGTTTCAAGGTTCCTGGTCCACAAAACTTCACTTTGTGCAGCAGGGGAGGATGAAGTAGCTTCATCACTTGGAGGCTATATCTGAGGGACCAGAGACTTTGCAGAAAGACCAGGAGCCAGAACACAACTAGCAAGGTGGGCTGGTAGGGGTATTACAAAGACAGCAATGCCAGAGTTCCAGAGTACAGTGAGGACCTTCTGGAACTGCTCTTCTTCATGAAAGGAGGAGCTGGGGGGGAAGAGATTCTCAGTAGTGTTGAACTTAATTCTGTGACTGCATTTGGGGATAAAGTTGATCCTCTCTAGCTATACAACCTGAATACTTCAGAGAACATATGCCTTCAGGCTAAAACCTCCATCTGGATGGCTTTCAATTTGACATTCCAAGTTTCAGAGTTTGATCAGCAACAGAATCAAAACCTCCAACTGCATGGATTTCAATTTTACATTCTGAGTTTTGAAGTTGAGTGACAACAGCACAGTGCACTTTCATATGCAGGTTGGGTACAGTATCCAACCAAGATTAATTGGTTGGGGTTCTGTACCGGATTTTGACACTTCAAATCTCTTTAGCAAGCCAAACACTCACCAGAAACATAACTGGGAGGCAACAATTACACTGCTCATGTCAATCACTTTGCACAGGGGGAAAAGAAAAGGAATCCAATCCCCAAGTCCCAACCCCATACATCTATATACTTTACACACTCAAAAGGCTAATTTTAAGAGCTAGATTTATGGTCAACAACCACCCGTAGCAGGTTCAATGGAGCTCAGAAGACCATTGTTCCGTAACTGTGAGCAGTGCTCTTCCGCATCATTTTGAGGACAAATGATGACCACTGCAAGTCCATTCACATGTGCCTCTTGCATCACATTCACTGCAATGTCCACTGTCATGCCTGGAATCACCTTCATCAAAACTTGCACAACATATTCCCGCTTGTTGAAGTTGTCATTGTGTAGCATTACCCTATATGGTGGTGACAACTTCTTTTTCCTCCTGCAAAGCACTCATCAACAGACAGAATTACAGCCCAAACAATAATATACATGGTCATAAGGGTGCCCCTGAAGCATCCTCTAACCATAGAAAACAATATGAACTTTGAAGTGATCACTGAATCAAGTACTGATTCTCACTTCTAGTGAAATTGCTGGGCAGAGTTCAGAAGCATCATCCACAAAACCAAGGATATGCAGTCAACTGCCACCAACAAATTTTCATTTATGGACACGAGGGTTGTAGTTGAGGCCACAAAATATGTGTGGTAAAACAGGTCTCTCTCATAGTCAAATTGGGAGTTATGAAGGTGACATACTTTATGTCAAATTCACTTTCCCGACCAGGAGTAGGCTTGTCAAGAGTGGGTCGGTCAAGAACCCCACCTTGACCTGGCAATGTGGCAGCTCCTTGTATTGTAAAGCCTCCAGGCCCTCCTCTCCTCTGGCAGCTCCGTGCTTTCTCTGCACCTGCATTGGTACACCGCACTCTCCACTGGACAGACTTAGCTCCACTTCAAACAATGACATGACATATTTCAACTGTTCTGTTCAAAGAAAACCAACAATAGATGATGAGCACAAATCTAATTGCCTGTAAGGATTTCACAATTGGAGAACCACAATTAGGAGCATGTTGTTTACCTTTCAGGCTTGTACTACAGTTTGAGACTGGGATGGTCAGAAAAAGTTGAAGGCAAGTTGCCATTTCCCTCCTCAGAATCAAAAGCTCTAAAAGCTTCTCCCCGCCTCCCCCCCCAACAAGTCTGGAGCAGTTGACAAGATGCAAAAGACCATTTCAGTAAATGAAGTCTATTACTGAAGTGATATACTTTACAACAGCATAAAAGAAGAAAGCTGTCGGCAAATACCATCAAATTGTGTGAACGCACACTCTATCCAAGCCTAACGGTGGCGTAAAGCTGGCAAGCCAATCCACAAAGCTTCAAGCCGACATAGATTTGCCATAGAACAGGAGGACGTGAAAAAGGTCCAAAAAAATTGCCGCGAATTAGATTCCACAGATGAGCTTTGAGGAACGCATTGAGCACAGATTGTTTTGAGTCGATTACCGCATATCCGAATAGAAGAATTCATTTCGCTCAATACAAACCATACAAGCAAGTGAGGAAACCCGAAGAAGCTCACCTAGTAGAAACCCTCTCCAATTCCAGCTCCTCTCTCGTCTTTAGGTTTGAGATCCGCAACACCCAATGTTTTTTACAGAAATTATCGCTTCTTCGAATTCGAACAGTCAATGAGTATAGCACCTGATCTGGAAATACGGGGTCAAGAGATTTTGTGCAAGAATTTTTGAAAGACTTTATTGTGGTCAAGCTTTTTGGGAAGCGGGCAAATAGAGAAGCACCACCAACGTTTCTCGACTTGGGGTCCTAGAGCGTCTCGTGGTTCAGGGGAGGAGACGACAATTCCAAAGGGTTGTTATGTCTGGAATTGTCATATGCTACGTGGACCTGCCTGTTCCTCATACTACTGAAAACTAACTTCAACCTTTACAAAAATCCCTCTTTGTTTTCTTTTCTTCCTTTTAAAAACAAATTTCTTATTTTCCTTTTTTTTCCCCCCTTTTATGCCTCAAACTTTTCAATGTCTGAAAATTGATCCCATTTTATGTACCAAATGAGGGTCTCAATTTTTGTAAAAATACAAGCAAATTATTTTGTATTGCCTCCGAAGCTCTCTAGTGACATAGTATGGGCAATTTTGTAAACCCATAGGAACACAATGTTATTAAGTTTATGGGATAGGCAAGTGTGTCTAGACCATCTCACTTCTAAATTCTCAAGCTTTAAGGTCTGCAATTTGAACCTAACAGCCAAAATCTTACAAGTTCCTAAATTTTCTCAAAAATTTGACAGGAGTAATAATATAAAATTTTTAAAAAATTTAGCAAAAAGAAAAATAATTTAATTTATGCCGAAATTGTTCAGGTATTACAACTGTATGGGTAATTTTCTAAAGCAAAAAAACTTACCCTCGGTTTTTTTTAGTGTAGCTGGAGAGCACCTTACCTAACATAAAAAGTTGTTGAGGTTTTAAAAAAAACATTTGGGGGCTTGGCACTATTTCACATTACCAGTGATGATGATTAAATTATTTTGTGTGAATTTAATAATTTTGCTATAACCAATTTTGATTTTTCAAAAGAGTTTTTATGATAAATTTTATTACGTGTCATTTTATTTCATTAATTTTTTGTTACATTCTTGATTTGGTAATCAAAATGTCAATGAAAGTCTGATTCATTCAAGAAGTTCACAACAAAATACAAATAAACAAAAATAAAAATAAAATGTTGAAACGATATAAGAAAACCGACAAAATACAAACAAACAAGGTTTCATGTCATTATGAAATGTAAAACAAAAATCCATATAATTAATTTTTAAAATGAAACTTGTTTGATAAACATACAAATAATTAGCTTCAATTTCTTTAAATCTTATTTTAAAATTTTAATTTATTTCAAAATTGATGTGTTTTATTTTAATCAATTCTTGCATAATCTTTCAAATAAAAAACTTTTTGAGATATAAATGTTTTTAATTAATTTGATTTTGTTTTAGAAACTTCAATAAGGTTTTGATGAAGATTTAATAATAAAAATTCTAATGAAATTATTTTTAAATTGATTAATTTGACTATATTGTTGTTGCCTTTTATGTTATAAAATTTTATTATTGCCCTAAGATAGTATATATGCATCTATGATTTTAAGTTTTACCAAGCATGTATGGGGGGCAAACACAACTAGTTTGTGGCTTGGGGGTGTTTGAAGGGATTTTGGAGGGGGTAGTTTTTGGGTAGAGTTGGGGCTGTTTGAATTCAAGGTGGTAGATACAATTGCAAAAACTCCAAGCATGAAACCACATGGCAATGGATAAAATTGGTTACGATCCTTTAGGAATTAGAAACTTATTAGAGTGGTTTAGAAATTGAAAATAGACTATTTTTCTATGGCTTTTGACATTATCAAACCTTTGTAATAATTTTTATTCTTTTCCTTTGGAATAACAGTTTGGATTTTTCACATTGAAAATTTTGATGTTTTGGATTTTGGAACCAAAACCGAAATAAACATTAGTAGAACCAATAATTGAAATCAACCTAACTTGGAATTGAAAATATATTATTTTCTATGGCTTTTGACATTAAAAAAAACTTTGTTATATATATATATATATATATATATATATATATAATTTTATTTTTAATTTAGGAATAAAAGTGTGGATTTTTCAAATTGGAATTTATTTTTGTGAAAAAATAAATAGAGCCACACCGGACAGAGTCCCTTGAAAAGTTTAGGAACTAGAATCGGAGGTTCTTCCTAGAACCTAGGTACCACCAACCCAACACTAGAAAATTACTAACATAGTACATGAACGGTTTGGGCACAAATTAAATTATTTTATATTTTTCTGAGTTTTTAATTTTTATTTATTACGTGTGCCTATATTTTAATAATTATTATAAAACTAAAATTTGAAATATTCGACATGCCAATCCTTGAATTGAAGTATGTGACAGTTTAGGCACAGTTAGACTGTCTCAAAAAGACAGCAAAATTATGTTTATTATATTTTCTAAACATTATTTGCTGAAATTTTCAATTTTTAAAAACCAATTCCTTAAGTGAAAATTTGAGATTTAATTAATTATTCAGCAGTTAACTGGTAAATCCATTTTATTACAAGGATATTCCTAGATGCCGACATGTTGGGAATTGGGTCAATTTTTTTGTGACACTTACATTTTTTAATCACATCACTTGACTTTATTTTCTTTCATAGTGATTAGGGTTTGAGAGCTATAAATGTGATATCTTTTATGAGGTAAATGTGAGAAGTATTGAAGAAGAGGGTCTTTGAAGGGTAATCACATCTAATTAAATCTTATCGAAGGAATATTTAATCTAAAACACATGACCATCAAGTGACAAATGCAATTTGCAAAAACTAATCATCGTAATTAAAACAACACCATTCAACTTCAGCAATCACTCATGTATTGTAAGCATATCATTTTTTTTTCCTTTTTCCAAGCAAGATTGATTTCATGATTAGGAAAAAAATTCAAGGTGATTTCTTTTAACAAACATGCGCACTATTAAAGTTGGTTGATTACTCAATATATTGCATAAATTATTATTTATAAAAGATATTGTAGAAAAAACAATATTCATTTCCAATGGTTTCAATCACTTGGGCAACAACAATTTATGCTACTTTTATATACTTCATGATTTTGAGAGTGAAAAATTAGGATGAAGACATATTCTACCACAACTTACAATACTTAATGGTAAGTTTTATGTTGCACGATTCTTTCAAAACAACTTTTGCATTATTTTTCATGGTGACCTTGAAAAGACTATTTGCATATCCAAGTGTCCTGGATTTAACAAAGGTAGTACTAATACCTCATTCATTATTTTTCAAATGCCATATGCAAATTCAAGTATCTCCAAGTTTTTGGAGAACAATGTTTTAGCCTCTTCTTGAACATAGTACTACATTCCCAAGGCATCCACTACCATTTGGACAAGGAACATGGCCTCCAATTCATCCATGAAAGGCCACAACACTAATATAACATTGTTGTTTCACCAAAAAGATCACATTTGAAACCATTTGCCTAGTCACCTTAACTTGGGCAGTAGTGATCATATCGTAATGTCTAGTCCAAATGTGTTGCCCAAAACATTTATAAACCATATGGTCAATAATTGTGAATAGGTTTGTGATCCACTTCAAGACAATTTTTCCAAGCTTCCACTCCACCAATGGGGTGAAGCTATGGAACATAAGGGACTTGAATGATGTGAATGGGTTAAAATACAAATTGTAGACATCCTTCTAGTAGATTTTAATTACAACAATAAAATCACACACACATCCATCCTATAATTGACTAAAGTTGATAACATTATACATTGCTTCCAACAATGGGAAATCACATGACAAACCCAATATCACTTCCACATCCACCAAGTGATTTAAGTTTGCAATAACCCTTATCTTTTTTGGCTTGTCAAAAGCCATTTTGATTAATAATGTACAGTATTCCTCCATCACTTGTTTCATTCAAGAAGACATATTGATCCACCTAGTGCGCACATTTATCAAAACTTTATTCGCCATTGTTTTCATCACTATTGTTAACTTTTCAAATTCAAGTTGTTGTTTAGGGTTTTGAATGAAACTATATATTTGTTGGAGTAAACTTTAAAAGCCAACATTAGGGATAGGTGGTTTTTGGGTTTGCATCACCAAATTTGTGCGATGTGCCTATAATGCACCCCAATCATGACTAGTTCCAATTTTTTTTGAATTTGCATTATCACTCAACTACAAATGCTTGAAAAATGACAACCCCATTATCTCCAAATGAAACTAGTTTCTTAATCATGTATTTTTCTGCTCAATGCACCCTTAATGATCAATATTTTAGTGATTAATTAAATCATATTGTGCAACTATAGACAATAAGACAACAATCTACATATCATTTTTCAATTTCGAACCACATAAATGTAGACACTAGCTCAAAATTGGTTGTTTAAAGTTGTGACTCAACATGATTAAAATTGACATAGTTGAAAAAATTCACAATCACTTTGGTCTAGTATTTAACACCATATGGTGCAAATGTTCAACCATTGACTACCCCAATGTGTCATTCAAATGTTTGTAAGGGTTTTTTTTTAATTTGTTTGTTTAAACAAACATTTTAATTAGAAATCAAAGTTTGCCATTGATTTTTTTTCCATTAGCAAACCATGAAGAGAAAATGGCCATGTTTAACCAACATGGTTACAACTACATGTTGTTATTAATTAAATTGCAACTACGATTCTTTTAATATTTAAATAAATTAATGACGTTCACCAAATAAATTGACTTGCCTATTCATTAGGTGAACAATTGAAAGGGACGTCAATTGGGGGGTCACTTTTAAAATATTCCTAACATCAACATATTTAACAATTGACCTATAGTTGAAAGGTTAATTAAAAATGTGACATCATCAAACGCCATGTTTCATCAAGGTTTAAGGCCATCATCATAAGTTGATATTCTAACTATTTTTGTAATCTTAATTTAACATTGGATGAAAAAATAAACTGTGGATGGATGAAACATTGTGCATATTTGCAATTATTGCCCCACTTTAATCTAATCCTTTAATGGGCTTTGGCCTAGGAGTGTTTTTTTTTTTTCAATAAATTTTGCGATATCAAAAATATGATTAATCAAAATTAGTGAAAATTAATCAAATAATTAGATGAAGAAATTTTTATTTTCTAAAAAAATCCCAAATTTTTCATATTAAAAAACATAAAAAATTGTTGAAAATCCAGTAAAGGTTGAACTTTTATAATAAAGTAAACCATTAAAAAAGAAAAGTTCCAAATTTTTTGCTTGATAAAAGTTGGTACATTAATCCATTGTAGATTCATTTGTTGGAAATAATTTTTTTTAAATGTGTCATGTGGAATGGCCTAAGTTTAGGCCCAATAGCCATGTGGCCTATGTAATCTAGGTTTAGGTGTCACATGGTTTAACTATAGGTTTAACCTAGGTGCCAATTAACCTAACTTAGGCACCTCAAAAGCTACTAATGTTTAGGAGTAAAATAAATGGCTTAAATTGAGGGCTAGTTTAAATGTCACATGGTATGGCTTAAATTGGGGCCTAACATAAGTGCCATGTGCCATAAGGGGTATAAGCATAGTTGTCACATGGCCTAGGTAACACCTTGCTTAATTGTAGGCCTTAACTAGGTGCCACATAGGCTATGTTAATTAATAGGTAGTAAGCTAAACTACTTGTAGGCAATTAAGTAGTAGTTAAGTAAGTAATTAGTAGATAGAAAATAATAGTTATGAGTAGTTAAGTTGCGATTAGGTTGCAACTAAAATGTTTATCTCAAATTGTTTGTATTTCATTTCAAGTTTATAAACTATATAAGGAGGTGCATTATAAATGTTGAAGAAACACAAATAAATATGAAAATAAAATAACCAAATAGTTTGACCTTAAAAGTTAAACCCAAAATGAAATATAATTTTTTAACTAGGTGCTTAGGGTCTAGGCATAACCTAGGGGCCATATAGGTTATTGAAGCCAATCTAGGTGCAACATATTTTAATCTAGGTGTTAAGTGATTTGGCTTAACTTTATGTCTATATGGTTTAGCCTAGGTGCCATGTGCCCTAGCCTATGTGCGCATGGCTTAACCTAAGTTAGGTGGCTTATGTTTAAATGCCACATGGTTTAACTTAAGTTAGATGGTTTATGTTTAAATGCCATGTGGTTTAGCTTAATTCAAAATGATTTAACCTAAATGTCACATGGCTTAACTTATGGATATGGATGTGCCACATGTCATTGAACTACTAACTAAACTTTTTAGTAACTTAGTTGCAACACAATCAAACTTGCAACTTGAGATCTGATGATGTCATGCTATGTTAATAGATGAAGTTCATACACTAATGAGTTACATTTGAAAACAACCCTTGATTATAATGGTAAATGTATGTTACAACTATATTAGCTTAAAATGATTATTATATTTATGTTGACAGGTGGTGGACATTTGGTTTTAAAATGTCATTTTTGACTTGTAGTTGTTGATTTTTGTGGTTTATATTTGTATATAATATTTTTCAACTGGGTTTGTTGTTTTCAATTACAATTATAGTTGAAGAGGAGTTGAAAACGCAATTACAAAAGGGAGGGGGGGGGGGGGGGGGTTCCTCTTAGTGAATGCAGAACATATGTAAATTAGATTAACTTTTGCTCATTATCATTCCCAAAATGGAATACATTATCTTTGGCCATGCTTATAAGGATAACCTTATTCTTAGCGTGTTGGGAATCTTTAGAAAAGCAAAACTTCCATGTTTGAATGTCAAGTTTGACAACTTTTGCCTTCCTTTTACTAATGTGGTTGGAAAGGTTGTCAAGCTTTAGAACAAACAACTTATCCTTGTATTCAAACTTTGAACACACCTCATACCTCACAACATTCATTAAACCATCTCGAACAATAGATTTAACTCATGTGTATTTTGTTGTTCATAAGTCTTAAAACTTATGGTGTGTGTTGTTGGACTTGTTTTCAATTTTCATTTTCAATAGTGGATTTTATAGTTGCATTTATAGGTGTTGGTGCACTATTGTTAAAGGATGCAATGCAATTTGGTAGAAAAGTTAAAGTTTCATTCAACCCAAAGACATGTCCATCAAGGTTAATTTGTAAACAATTGGGGCTTTTGCGATGGAACTTTGCAACTTAAAAAATACCTATTAATTTCAAATGTCTTCAATGGAGGCATTGTGAACTTAATTAGTGATTAAACTCCACACTCCAAAAGCTCACACCAAAATCTAAAGCAATGAACTTAATAGTCAATTACAAGAAAAGGATGTGTGATGTGACATTTGACAATCCATACAAAAACTTAATGACGAATATCAATGCCAACAAAGAAATTAAAAATTGATACAATTCCAAATACCAAGGAATCAAGATGTCAAAGACAAAACATGAAACAAAATATAAGAAATCAAATTACAAAAACAAACAAACAAAAAAAAAACTTCGCAACTTTTTAATTGACTCCATAGCTTGACAACAACGAATAATAAGGGGATTGGGATGTGGGAATTAGGATGTGACATGTGTGGTTGACATAAGAAGTCAATGACAACACAATATGTCATCACAAGTCTTGAAAATCAATATGTGCAATCAACCCATGAAGTTGATGATAGCAAGATTTTCATGCAAACACAAAGTGAACAATGATTAACACAAGGAAAATCGAGATTGCAATGTAAAATAAAATCCAAGTTCAAAAGCACAAATAAAATGTGAAATGGAAGAGTGAAAACTTAAAACATGAAATGAACAATACCTCAACAACTTGTCACTAGAGCCTGAATCCTTGACGTGCTTACATTTTTGCAATGTCTGGATTCTACAACAACAAGCTACAATTAAAGGGCCATCTCCCCCCCCCCCCCCCCCCTTCACTTTAAATGTTTTGCTTTAACATATCCATTATTATTAGAACTTACTACTTAATGCTCACAAATACACATTACACAACTTGTTGATGAATTGTTTGTAGATGGTGACAATTGAAGTTGGTGGTGTGATGAAAAATGAGGTTATAGAAGATGTCAAAAAGATCAACTAAAGTATGAATTGAAGACGACATGACAAGAGGGAATGGGTGATTGAAGGCAATACAATGGCAAGCTATGAACATTGCAAGCAATTAGTACTTTAATGACATAACTACCACTAGCTAAGGAAGAGTGCTCAAAATCCCTTGTTTAGTTTGAAAAAAAATGAAAATTTGCCCCCCAAAAAAAAATTGTTACATGGTCCTCTAATAGACCCATCAAAAAACCCATCCATGTATTTCAAAGTGAAATTGTGCAAGTTTCACGGTTTCAATCCAAAAGCCAAACTTTGCACAGATTGAAAAGACCAAAAGATCCAATAAAGATATCCGGTTATACGTACATGTAACGGTTATAGGTAGATGTAGCCCGGTGGACCGTGGTATTAGGCACACCTAACTGGAAAATGCGCAGTCGTGTGAGGTCTCGAGTTCGAACCCCGCGCGCGACAAAACACACACACACTCTCTCTCTCTCTCGCCGCACTTTGTTTGCGTTGTTGCGGCACGGGATGCGGCGATGGAGAAGGAATGGCCATGTCTCCAAGTGTGCCACATGTTACTTCTGTGCTCTTTTTAGCCTGTGTTTTGCTGGCACTTGCTAATCCTGACAATCCGATCTTTTGTCCCCTGCTGCTTTTTCCTCCTCCCTTTTGTTTTGGTCCCCGACGACAATAACCCTCGTGCGTGCGTCCGTCCGTGTGTGCGGGGGCGCGGGGCAGAGGACGGGCAGGCAGGCGGAAGGAACGCTGCACTCTTCCCCTGTTCATCTCTTTCTTTTCTTTTGGTGCTTTGCTGCAAACTGTTATGTCTCAGATCGTTGTGAATTTCGCAGTTTCCTTCAGATATGGAAAAGTGGACGAGAGAGAGAGAGAGAGAGAGATGCGAGGATGTGTGAGGGAGAGAGAGGGGAAGCGTTTATAGCAAGAGATTAGCAAAGAAGAGTAAAAATTCGGTGATGCCGTGAAGTAGATGGATATTGAAACAAGAGAAGAGGAGGGATGGCAGTTGTAACGAGCTATGTAATACGGAAAGAAAATCGTCGACTTTGATTTCAAGAACATCGCAAAAGAAGAAAAAGAAGAAGAGATTGGAAAGAGGGAGAGAAATGTAAGAAAGAGCGGAAGAAGAGAAGAAGGGTTTTTGGTGTGGAGAGAGAGGATTAGGGATGGGGAGGAGAGAGAGGAGGTGATACAGAAGGGGGTTTAAGGGGAAGAAGAATGGATGAGAAGAAGGGTGGGCAGTGGTATTGGCAATGCCGACTATGGTGGCCACAGCATCTCACCGCTTCTCACCCCGAACAAGCAATGGCACTACTGGGGTGGGCGTCTTTATCGTCAGCATCCAGCAGCCTGGACCTCGTCATCGCTGCGGCTTGCCCCTTCCCTTCTTCGGGATCATTTCAGGTTTTTTTTTTTTCTCTCCCGATTCTTTCCCGTGTACCTTGTACCGCATAAGCGGTTTGGGAAAAAAACACTGTGAGGAAATGAATGGGCAGAAGCTGGTTTTTGGGGAAATGATTTGTGTAAGTTTATATTTGTAGCCATACACCATTTGCAGGACTTGGAAGGAGTTCTGAAGAAATTAGGGCAAAGACTGCAAAATCAGCTGTCACAAGCAACAGCCCTGGAAGCGGCACCTGGTGTGGTAGGCCAGTATCTACCACCATGTATTTGTGACAAAAAGCTGCAAATCCAAGACAACAGCTACTTGAAAGTCCGGCACAATGGTTCAAAGAGCACATATGATGAGAATTCTGATAGTCAACAGAATTGTGTTGATGGCAGCAAGTTAGGTCAGAATGGGTTGAGTCTTGCAGCTGACATTGAGGCAACCAGATGCACTTGTGTTTTTGCAAAGAAGCTCACCTGGGGCCCGAGCGTCTGGGCTGCAGCAACACTAACCAGATCACAGCACAGTGGATGCAACATCCCCACACTCTCGTATGTTGTAGTTGATGGCATTCAATACAATGCCAACACTCATGTGAGTGTTTACTGTTTCTGTAGAACCTGGAATTTTGCTCCTGATGTGGTGCTTGCTTTCCTGGATTTGAAAAACCCTAATCTCTGATGGAATGCTTTGGATTCCCAAAAAAACTTTGCTCAAGTGGATGATGTGAGGACTCGTAATTTTTGTTTGCAGACCATGCATTGTGAAGTTATGGAATTCATTTTTGCTTGCAAGTAAACATGGAATTGTCTGAAACGGGACATTCAAGTGTGGCAAGGCTTGTTTGAAGGGCAAGTTAAAGTTGTGTCAACAGGTAATACTATACGAGCAACCTCAAATTGGGAGGGGTCACTTGTCATGCCGAACATGGTCCTCAGCCTTCCTTGCAAAGCCAGACTGCAATGAGGGGATTCTCAAGCCTCATTGGGTGGTTACCCTGGAGAAGCAGCAGTCAGCTATTGATAGTGTAATCTGCCTTCTGGACCTTTCCTGAATGATTGAATTAAAACCACTGTGAATTTCAGCAAGGTTTCTCTGTTGTAGGTAGTGGGTAATAGAGATGAAGTAAGTGGGCCCATCTTGTTTGCAGGACAGAGTGGTGGAGCAGCTTAATTGTGGTGCTTTCATAGCATCTACAGTGGGGTTGTACCTGGGTACCTCTTGCATGAAGGAATCATTTCTTTCCAAGTAAGTCCCCCAAGTTGGGACTTCAAAACCTTCAACCCAAAAGAGCATTTTGCATGTCCTTCACTAACATGTACAATCAATCTTTGTGGGAAACACTGTTAACATTCTTAGTGGTGTTGATGGTGGTTAGGTTGTGGTGGCAGACACTGGCATTTGTGGTGGCATCTATAGCAACAATGCTCTATTTGCTTGCTTGGGCAGGGTCCAGGCTTCTGGACAAATGGCTCCCTGCAGTCCCAGGGATGAGGTGTATGCAAAACACCAGTCACACATGGCATGCCCTTCAGCTCCGATGTCATCAACTTCTATCATGGCCCTTCATTCTTCTCTGGGGAGGCAATGGGTATCTCCTTTTTCCCCAGCAGCTTTTTATTTTGTAGAAAAGTTCCTTCATTTGAAAACTTTTGGGATTTTGAAAATACACATAGCTTGTTCATCTAAAGAGTTTTACTGAGACCTTGACATCTGTGGGGAGGAAGTTCATAGTTAGTGAATCTCCTAGGTGTTTGTGGTTGACAGGCCTGAGCAGGCAAATGTAGGCATGGCACATCGGTGCAGGCAAGCCAAGCATGCAACTTGGACTGCAGCTGTGGTGGATATGGCAATGGGGGCAGTTGCAGGGGTACTAGTTGTGCGGCACCAATCTTGGATTGCCCATTTTGTTCAAAGGATGGTGAGGATGTTGACTAATGACATACTCCGCACAGGTTGTATCTGGTTGATGGGTGTGCCTGCTGGCTTTAAGCTTAATGATGAGCTTGCAGCCAGACTAGGGACGCTTTCTTTGCATGTGATCCAGACATGGGCCACTGTTGGGGTTCTAGTACGTCCAGCACTGCGAATCTGTCTACCAGTGCTTGGACTTCTTGCTATGTTGCTTGGTATCACTGTGCCTGCAGCAATTCTTGTGGACACTATATTGCTGGGAACTATTCATATCGCGATTCTTCACCAAGCAACTGCTTCTTTATACGCAAATCAACTTCGTGCACTGGCTGCTCTTTGGCGCCTCTTCAGGTTTGTGTCTGGTGCAGATTTGTTTTGCTCCTTGTCTGAGTGTTATGAGCTTTTAGGATTCCACATGCTTCAGAATTGGCAGATTTCAGCTGGAGTTGTTTTCTTTAATGGTATTTTGAGGTATGGAAATTGAGCTGGAGTGTTGTTTGACCAGGGGAAGCAAGCGAAATCCATTACGTGGAAGGCAAGACACATATGATTGCTCAGTGGAGCAGCTGGTAGTGGGCTCACTAATGTTCACACCACTGCTACTCCTCCTCCCAACCACCTCTGTCTTCTACACCTTCTTTACTCTCATCTATTCAGTCCTCTCTATTATCCGCCTTTGCCTTCAATATCTCATCCTCATTCTCCAGTCTTTCCCATATTCGCAAGTGGTCCTCTGGCTCTTTCAACCACAAAGGTTTCCTTCAGGCATATGGTTCCAGGTTGTTTGCATGGATCATGATGTCCAGATGAGCAGCTCATTCCAGTCCTTGCCAACCAAGAATGGCCACAGGTATCACAACACTAGAAGGAACCATGGGCTTCAAGTGACTGTTGCAAATGAGAGCTCTTCATATATGAATGGGTTTTCTGAAGAAGGGGTTTTAGTGACACAGGCAGTCTGTGGGAAGGCACAAGCCCCAACTGCATTGGTGTCGAGGCTTGGTGTTGAAAGAGCCAGCCTAGGTGATCCAAACTCTACAGCCAGATCTTTTTGGAAAGATAGATGATCTCTAGGATGAATATATCTGGACACTGTGAAGGATCTTCTTGTTCACTCCCCAACCTCACAATGGACTAATGCATGTTGTATTTGTGCCAAAAAACCATCAACAAGGAGCATTGCTTTGTTATATGCTTTGACATTCAATCACAACTTGGGGAGAGAAATAGGGTAAAATGTGCAATTTGAATTTAGTCCCTAAGGTATGCAATTATATGTCATTTATGAGGAATTGAAATAGTGGATACAAGTCCTTGACTGGATGAATTTTTGATGGCTGACAGAGAAAATCGTCAAACTGGTGTTTTTTCAGGTGAGCTCTTAGCTCCATTTGTTGAACAGCTGAAAGGGGTGTGCCCTCTATCATCAGCGGTAGCACTCATGTATAAATTAGTCAGTGGTGGAAGGTAAATGCGATGACCCTTTTGAAAATATCTTCTTTCAGTAACACAATCATTTGGCAGTGCCAAGGTGTCAGCAGTATGAAAACTTGACTGCATGGATCAAATTAAGGAACCTTGGAAGAACTTGTTGGTTACATTCTGACATATGACATAAGATCCTTAATTAAATCTTGGATTGGCACTACACAGGTTCTATACAAATCAGTTTGCATATAGGAGAGTTTAGTATTTGATCAGTGGTAACCCTGATTTTCATTTGGTGTTGAGCATTCTAGTAATTAGCTCAATATTAGAGTTCCAATTTCAACTGCAGAATTTTTTCAAAACTGAGTTGAATTTGAGAGAGTGGCTGTTCAGGATACCAGGTGCACTGGAATTAGAGATGGGAGAGAAGCTGCCATATACATTAGTGAGCATTCCAATGTTTTGGAGGTTATGCTATGAAGCAGTCATCATGACCCTTCACAACCAATGACAAGATCAGGCCATTTTTTTGTGATATTATAATTCAAGCTGGGAACTGTGCATGTCAGCACGCATGACTGAAAACAGGATGACAACCTACTATTGCACAGGTACTAGGACATCTTAAATGTCTTTTTAAATATCTTGGTTGTGTTACTGGTGACAGTTCCTGGATGTAAAAGATTCACACTGTATATCATGTCCGCTTGTTCTGATGAACTAATTCCATTTTTTATTAGTCATTTTGATTTCATGGTTTTATTCTCAATCTCTGCTCCATTGTCTTGTCTATTGCATCCGCATGACAACTTGCTAGGCAGGGGTACTGTCAGTTCTGTTTTTGGGTTAACTCAAATTGTATGTATCCAGGTACTTACAATGATACAATTGTGTAGGTATTTGGACCATCTTGATCAGCACAGCTCAACCAATCCAGTGCTCACCTTGTGTGAACTTCTGAACCTACTGTGTGATTGAGAACTACTGAGTAGTTGGAGTAATCTAGTGCTTATCTCAAACCAGCGAAATTAGAACTAATTCAGGACTCATTTTGGAGTCCATTTATTTAGGACTAGCTTTTTCTCAAGTGGAGGAGGTAGCCAATATTTTAGATATGGGATGATGATGATATGACATTCTGTCTTGCAATTGCATCATCCCTGAGTGGGTTGGAGAAAAAGAGAAACAAGAGAAGGCAGTCAAGGATACACGTTGTTATTCTAATTCTGCCTTGAGCAATTTTTGGGTTTTAGCCCCAGCCCTAAGCCCTGACATAGAAGATTTCTAATATTATGTTCCATCGGAGCAATCACTTTGAGATGCTTGTACATCTTCTTGCAACCTTAAGTTGGTTGCACTGATGAATTAGCTTGTTAGGGTTCAACAGATGGGAGCTTTTCATCCAAGTTGCTTGCATCCTTGCCTGCAACTTGGGTATGGTGATAATCAGATTCATAGGCCTGGATAATTGAATAGTGGTGGGGAAATGAGACATTATATAGATCGCTATGGTTGATGCTGATGCAATTTTTCATGGAATGAAGAAAAAGGATCAAACCTGAGGGGATGTAAAATAATTAGAGAAAGCATTTTGATAAAAGTCTATTGAATTCTTGTTTGAGTGCTCACATCCCACCAACTAATTTTCAGAGAGTGTTTAAGTTTTGTGCATGTGAACAAGGTGAAACAACTTTTTCTTGGGGCAATTGCTTTTAGTTTGTGAACACAGAATCTATCAGCTTGCTTGCTTGTTTCTTTCCGGAATCCGCAAAATGTTTGGATTGCTGCTGCTGATGCATGCTCCTAGCACATCCAGTTGTTTAATGCAATGTATGGCGTTTGTGTGAGTTTGTGAATGTGCATGTTTTAGTGTTATCGCACTTTTGGTGAATAATATGCTCTTATCACCTTTGCTTGTTGTTAGGTAATGTTTGGTGTTGTGCGAGTTTGGAAACATGCTTGTTTTATTATTATTTTGTTTTTGGTACACAATGTGTAATGGATAGTGATGTGCTACATGGCTACCAATCCAAGTATACAATGTTGTAACATCTCTTGATTGCCATGCATGTGGAACTACTGGTGATGGGTATGATCAGTTTGAAGAAGAGGTACAAGAAACAACTATGAACCAACGGCTCTTTATTGGTGAATAGATTTCTGTTGCAAACATTGTTAAAACAGTGGAAATGTGCCCCATAGGCTTTCTTTGAGGCCTTGGAGGAACAACACATCAGGGTTGACTACTTGTAAAATGAGAAAACTCCTCCAAAAGATTTTTAAAATTCAAAACATTTGAATTGGCCTTCAAGTCCTTTGAAGGAAATATTAGGGGAGACTTGTTTGTGGCCAAGGGTGTAAAATAAACTGGTATAGATCTTAGTAGTTGAAGAGATAACAAAAGAAGTAGGAAATCCACAAGCTTAAAATTGGCATGAGTGATAAGACATGAGTGCTTAACAATGTTTGCACCCAAATGACATTTGACATGAATTTGAGATTGGTTGTTTTGCATATTCAAAAAATTGGGACCAGTCTAAGAAAGTTGGTTCCATCAAACAATCTCGTCTTACAAAATAGCAAAATCTCTTATGCAACAATCTATGGTAACTTGCAAGGGTTTGGAAATTGGGGAATCCTCACCTTATAATGAAGAGGATGTGAACAAGGCAGTGAAGATTCCAACAATTCATTTTCTTGCAAAATTCTAGTTGGATTATTATGTGTCATCAAACACAAGGTGTCACGTGAGAGGAGGATGAGGTGATGAATATTATACATACTCAAAGGTGGTTCTCTTGTGTGTATGTGCGTCCATACATATTTTGAATCACCCAAGGCAAAATGCAATAGATTTTTCCCCTTTGTTTGTTGAAAAATTTGTGAGAACATGACCCCAAAACAATGGTTTCGGATATTGTCCATGTTTTCAAAGATAAACATTGACTTCATGCATCCATGCCCTTTCCACCAAAATCACTCAGCAAAGGAGTTGGAGGGGGAGAGAGATTGGATCCTAGAAACTTAGTTCTTCACTTGGCACCCATAATAGACCTAAAACCCTTTTCTCTCTAGAGCTCCCATAGGTTTTTTCAATCGACAATCCCCAATCGACACCCAAACCCATAAACACTCCACATGGATCGCTCTGAAATCATTTGATATTGTCATCACCTCCCTTGATTTAATCCCTACATCTAACATAGATTGACCTTCTATTCTCCTGAAGACTACAATGTAACGAAAAGTGATAGCTTCAAGCTAGAAGAAAACACGAAACAAAAAGGCATTCTTCCTTTTATGTCCAAAAACTTCACTCCAACACACATTTTTACTTTCTAACATCAATTTTGAAAAGAAAACTTAGATGTTTCTAATGACTTGAACTCCTTCATTTATTGTTCCTCCCACTTTTTCTCGATTCCATCAACTTCCCAACACCAACCAATCTTGTGCAACATGATCTCCATGGCTCATTCAAGAGCCACCCCAATGATAGCAATAAACCTGCTCCATCACCAAAGCCAATTCAAAAATTCATCTCCATTGAATTGCAAACTTCAAACATCATAAACATGTAAACAAACAAAACACACCAAAACACACAAACAAACCATGGACATCAAACTTTTAGTGCCCTCAAAAGTCATGATGAATAAATGTCTAGTATTTGGCGTCTTGTGTCATCATGAATTAGGGTTGTTTCCCTCCTTTCATCCACATCCATAAAAAATGCTTTGACATTAGCTTTGCACTACAAGGCCCTCTAGTTCACTCCAACCTCCTCATTGCCATGGGATGCCCATGCCCATGCCCAAGCCCTCATAAATCTTTGTAAATGTCAATATTCGCTTGACTTATCTCAATTCACTTTAACCAAACACTTTTCACTACTTCCACCAATTCCAATTTAACATTTATGGTTCACTCCCAAGTGCATTCCAAGGCAAATGAAAAACACACCATCAAGGGTCTATCAAATCTTTATAAAATTTCAGCCCCCCCTTGGTCATAGGTCACTTTTGTGGTTGCATGCCCTTGATGGCTCATGCTTAACATCAAGATAATTGGGTGGCCTATTATTAAAACATTATCTCTCTATTTGAAGCTATTTTTTCCCCCAAAAAGCCACATGTCTTGTATTGTTTCCATTCCCCTTACACCCACTCAACACCCTTCATTAATTTTGAGGCCTTACTTGTTGGTTTGGTAAGCAAAAGAAATGGTTGTGAGTAGGATATGAAAATTTGTTTTTTGAGCTTGACATAAAATGATAAAAATCGCCTTAGTACCTCAGTAGCTTTGACACTATTTTTTTTTTAATGTCAAAAATTTCAGATGGTTTTTTTCAATTAACAAAATTTGTGAAGGGTAATATTAAATCTTCAAAAATATTTCATTTGTCAAAATGTAAATTTCAAAACTAACTTATTATTCAAGAAATGTGTGTTGAAGCTAGGGTAGAATAACCCATCACCAATGACAAGCGGCCATTGAGTACCTATTTAGTGTGTTACAACATTGGCATCAATTCTTACTTATGTTGATTTTTGTTCAAATGGACATTCGTGGTCAAATGTTTGGTCATAAATCTTGTGTTTGGGAATGAATCCCAGGATGAACTGAAAACAAGATACAAAACATACAAACAAATAAACTACCTTGGTTTATAATAGACCCTATAAAAAAAACAACTCATAAAACAATGAAGATAGCTTTAGATACCATTGAATCAAGAACCAAATAAGTCCATTAAGGACTTTCCCACACTACTACAAAATGTGGGTGCAGTTCATTAGTCCATGTTCACTATACTAGTGAATGCACTACTTTTTCATTGGTCCCTATTCAATACAACTAATGAATTCACTAAAAATCCAGTGAAATCACTTGGAGTATAGGGACACCTTTTATTGTAGTGCCATCACAATTCATATATTGCATTTTCCCATCAAAAATTTGGAAGTAACAAGGCAAAGGTAGATATCACATAACTTTGCAATCCTAGAGTAAAACCTTGTAGTTTTAAACTACACATGTCACATTAAAGAGGAAGTTCATTGTGGGAGTTTCAATGTTTTCTAGAAAGATTACAATATGGGATCAATAATAGATTAAACAACTTAATTACAACTAAGATAAAAAGGCAATAAAAGTCAACCCTAGTGCAAAGGAGGTAAAGAAAAAAAAATTCTTACTACATTTGAGATTAAGGAAGAAGTAGAAAGAGTTCCTATTACATTTGTGATCAAAGAGGAGGTAGAAGAGCTTGAAGAAATTGTAATAAAAAAAGATCTAAGTGGCATATGAAAACTAGTACAATAATACAATGTCAAATATTCAAACTATTTCTAATTGACGTTGGATTCAATAATCAACATTTCTAAAAGTGTCATCTCGCTTTAGTAGTAACACAAGTCATAGATTTCTTTCTTTTCCATCATGTCACACCTTGATATATATTCCCATTGCCTACACAACCACAATTGATGGCACATTGTATTGGAAATTTTTTGTTAAATTTTATGAACTACTTGTTTCAAGTGAGGAGTTGGAAACCTATGCACTTAAAAATTGTCTAAATTTAAGATTTTTTTTATTTCTTTGTCTTCATACATAAAACATGGATTTGTACGTTTTGTAAGACTTGAATGGATACCTCCAAGTGCTTAGAGATTGGACCCATGAGGAGTAGAATTAAAATGAATTTGCCTATGCTTGTAGCCACGTACCAAGGGTGCACCATTGGTAGATTGCCTTCCAACACACCTCAATGTGTGAAGAAAACAACGAAGTGGGGTTTCAAGGGTCGATTGTGAAGACCAAAAAAACTTGCATCCCCAACCAATCACCTTAACAACACAAGTGAATCAACATTTGCAACCAATAACATAATAGTGCCAACCCACCACAACAATAATACAAAATTCGGCCAAAACTAATAAACAACCTAATGCATCTAAATGGGGCAAATGAATATATTAACAACTAGAAGATGCCATGAATGCAATGGAAAGGGGACTCACGTCTTTAAGGAAAGCTAGTAGGTAATTTGACATTCCGTTAACCTCACTTTTAAATCACTTCAATGGTAGAAGTGAAAGTAAAAAAGTGGGCCCTCAAGTTGTGTTAACAAAACAAAAGGATGACGCAAATTGCCACTTGGGCTCAAAACATGCAAAAGGTTGGGTTACATGTCACCTTTCAACAACTGAAATTGAAGGTTGTTGAAATCACATAAACTAAACCTACCCCATTTTGGAATGGTATTCTAAAAAATACTTAGTGGTTCTAGTTCAAAAAACATCATCTAGAAATCAACATACACCTTGCAAAAAGACTATAAGTTTATAATGTAAAAAGGTTAACTAGGGAAGCATGCCATACCTTCTATTACGACTTGGAACACAACATGAATATCCATTAGATCACTCTTGGAATTGAAATGAAATAGGAATTCAAGCAAGGCAACAATCTAGTGCTAGGCTTTTGGCTAGGCGAGGCTCAAGTGATGTTTACAACACCATTCCCAAGTCATAGTCCAATGGTTGATTGTGAATTGTGTTATTAATGCAACAATAATAGCTTTGGCTACTTTTTACATTTTCAGAGGTTCAAGGATGAGAAAAGATTACATCAAATTATGTAGACGAAAAACATGCATGGCAATGTACAAAAAAACTTGGATGACAACTAACCTTTTCAACCAATGTTTTCTTTGTTCTACAAATATATTAAGCATGGGTTTCTCAAGATAATCAACATATCTCAATTTTCAATGGACATGGGTCACATCTAACAATAGAGGCCTTTGAAGTTTGAACAAATAGCAAAACTAAGGTTTAACATGGTCACCTTGCTTGCAAATAGTTTGCATGTGTTATAACCATTGGATGTTACCTACTTCAAACCATTTAAGAATGCATTTAAAAAGGTAAGAAACAATGTTATGACCAAAAAAAAAATCTTGAACCAAACAAAGTCACACTAATAGAATGGGTGGACAAGGCCTTGCAACAATCCTTGAAAAAGGAAAACATGAAAATCAAGGTTTGTGAAATTTGGCCATTGAATCCTATACACGTGGTTAAAAATTTTGGTTCAAGTGAAGTGTTCATAGTAGTAGAAGAGGAACTTCATGAAAATTCATACTAGTTAGATGCAATAGATGAATCCAACAATAGTGGGGATGAGGTTGAAGTTGTCACAAGAGTTGTTGAAGATTAAGACTTTCCAACTAATGTCTACCATTACTCTTAGATTTGAATGCCCCTTTTCATCCACACTAATTATTATGTAAAAATGCCATGTAATCCTACCACCCCAACAGACAACTAAGAAGAGTTTCAATTGGTGGTGAACTTGGAAGATCCTAGATTTTTTAATTATATGACTTAACTAATGCAAGTTATATTCAAAAAGTTGTAGGATTAGGTAACCTATTGTTTATGCCCTGATTACCGACAAGGAAAAAATAAGGCAAGGAACCATTAATGGACTATTCCAATTCACATGTGGTCACATTAGACCAATACATGGTAGTGTTGAAACAAAAGACAATGGACAAAAAAGTGGCTAATGAAATCAAGGAGTTGAAAACAAAGGAAAAGGGAAAAAAAATCAAGAAAATTTGAAAGTACACTTACCCAAGCTAAGAAAAAATTTAAAAGGAAAATTGAAAAAGACAAAAATAGATCTAAGTTCAATGATGCATGGTTTGTTGCTATTATTAAAGTTAACAATGAAACATTCCACAATAATTTCAAAGTAGGGTTTCAAGCCCATCCTCTAAAGTACATGGGGTTTGATTTAGGAAACACATATGTGCAACAAAAAAATGTTAGAAAACAAAGAAAGGCAAAAATGCAACTTGTTTGGGCATGTTCCAACCAAGTTGCAACCTTCCACTCAACAATAATAAATGAAAGAAGCAAGGGTTTGCAATGGGTTTTGATGGCACTAGTGATGGCCAATTAAAGGGAAAAGAAAGGGTGTGAAGAGGTATGGAGGTTTTATGATAGGTTTTAATGGTTATGATGACTTGGAAAGGATAGATAAATTGAGAAAAAGTAGAAGACAAAAATGGGTGACAATGAAAATATATATAAAGAATGAAAGGAAGTGAGGGCCCCAAAAAATGTGTAGAGAAAAAAGAAGAACGAACAAATAAAATAATACACGTATCATCTGTAATATCATGTTAACATACAAGATGTTTCTTGAGAATTTTAATTACATATATTATTTATAGTAAAAATTAGGGTACTAACATTTTATAGAGATTTTGAGGTGTGCAAATTTGCAATCTAACTTTACACTACAAATTTGGGTATAAAAGTAAAATTGGGTTTCAAAGTTTAGGTATACAATTTTGTAGTTCAATTAGGTACTGAAATTATTTCCAATTCCAATGTGTCATGCTTAGGGGTCAAACTCATTCATCTTCTTCTTCACCAACACCACCATCATCATTGACTCCTTCAACTATGACGACCTACAAACAAGAGCAAATACAAATCAACCACACTTGAAAGATTGTGTAAATGGTATTGACCTACAAACATGAAACATATAGAGGGGTCACAATTGAAGAGACAAAAGGGGTAGAGGTTATAAAAGGAACAATAACTCATGTTTGTCATGAATGACAACAATGGCAAGGGTCTATTATAGTGATAATGAGGGTCTACCATGATCTACGAAGGTCACACGATGGTGTTGGTGATTGAGGTTAGTGATTGGTGACAATGTCAAGCTTTTGTAGAAAGACACAAAACATATAATAGATTTGAGAGGGAAAGAAACAAAAAGACTTGAAAGAATGTGTGTGTGTGTGATTAACACACACACACACACACACACATTAAATCCCTATGTTATCTTTACATGATGGCATCGAATTCCTATAGAAACACATAAAAAACTCAAACATGAAAGCAAAGTCGAATTCTTGTAGAACACACAATTGAAAAAAATCAAGTTCCTATAGATATTGATGAAAAATTCAAATACTTGGGAGTGAAGTTGAATTCCTATAGATACACATAGAAAATTCAAAGACTTGGGAATCAAATCAAGTTCTTATACATATGCATAAAATTTTCATAAACTTGGGAGAGATGGAAACTAAAACTTTGAGAGAGAGGAAGATTAAAACTTTAAAAGAGGAGACTAAGAATGAGAAGGAGACTTCAAGTGAAAGAAACACACTATCACACACACGCATTTAACCCTTGAGCCCATGTGTCTTCTTCACACGATGGCATCATAATGGCATCAAGTTCTTGGGCCAATGCCATCACAATGATGTTGAATTTTTGTATTGATTCAATATAAAAAATAATAAACTTTGTGAGAAAAGGAAAACAAGATTGAAAGAAAAAGGGAAAAAAGGAGACATACATACACGCATTGAGCCATTGAGAAGAGGAGATTCAATCTAAAAGAAGGGGAGATCAAAATATTGAAAGAGAAAGGGAAATAGATCGGTTTAAAGAAAGAAGTGTGACAATCATCATTACAATGGGCTTCTTTCGTATTTAAAGGGAGATGAGGATATACCCCCTGTGGCATTTGGGGGTCGTCAATATTAAAGTAGGGGGTTACTATTTATAAGATTTTAATTTCAAAACCCTAGACAAACATGTTATTGTGTGGTTATTATTTTACATATTTGGACATATTACAAATTTTGTAAAAAATTGAACCAAAAAAAATCTAAATAATTATATTACTATTCTATTATTTATGGGAGGAAGGTGTCCTTCCATAAGATTTGAAATGTTTGTTCAAAGGGTGTAAACTACACAAAGATAAAATTGTTATATGTTATGTCCATTTTTTTAAAAACATCAAGACCCCTTTCATTTCTAATAACCCTAACTTTTTCATTTTGGTTCAAAATCGAGTGTTGTAAACATTTATTAGTGATGTGGTTGAAGGTTCATTTAAGCTTTTTGAAGACCTTGATCAAAGCATGGTTATTCAACACTTAAGTTTTGAACTCTTAAGTGTTTGCTCACTAGCTAGTCTACCTTACCAAGGTACTATGGTAATGATGAAACAATTTTGATTTTGTTTTAGATGGTCTTCCTAATGTTACCTCACAAAGAGGTTTCAATTGTTCTTGAAAATTTTCTATTCCTTCTATATACATAAAGGAATCAACATGATTATGCATGCATTCCACCTTTTAATTTTAGAAATTTACCTTTAAACTCCAAAATATTTGATAAAGAATGGTTTTGTAACATAGAGTTCTTGGCAATCATTTATTGTAATTTCATGAACTCCAAGGTGATATTCTATTATAAATCTTTTGGCTCTTCAAATGTTGAACATGGAAATGATTGTACAATGTGTTCATTCTATGATATGTGTAAGGGCTAAATGTTTTCAAGACCTCGAAACTTAATTTTCTTGTTAGGATCAAAGATGTCAAAATTTTGTCGCACATCCATTTACTTTAATATAAGGATCCAAAATAAATATGGCATATGGGTGGTTGTAAGATAAGTTGTGTTCACCATACTTTAAAATATCAATGTTAAGTGTGGATTACATGATGATTACTAAACCAAAAAAACTCAGTTGAACAAGAACCCAACAAAACAATTATTTCACATACATGTTAAGAAAGAAAATCAATTCAATAAAACATGATTAAGATAGGGACTTTTGAAAATAAGATCCAAATTTGGTCATTCAAAAGTTCATAGCTATTTCTTGGTTTAGGTTTTTGTAATTATTTTTGAGAATTCATGTTTGTTATTTTAACATGTATCACATATTTGGTCACTATAAGACATCTTGATGAAATGATATTGAAACTTGCATTTGAATCTTCATGCAAATTCAAGGCTAAGTCCACCGCTATACGTTCAATGTATATCTATTGACTTTCATCAATATGTCCATATTTTTATTCAAGTTAGCAATCTTGAACCATAAAAAATAAAATCACATTAATGATCTTACCATATGTTAATAACATTTGAATAAAATATCTTTACAAAATGTTCATTGTGTTGTAAAAAGTGAGCAACCCTATCTTGCAACTATCCATATGTCTTCCAATTCATGGTTCAAAATGCAAGTATTGAGTTGAAAGAACCTCAAGATGTGCGTACATATGTGCACAACCCACTTTTGCACATGTACATTTAGCCTATTTAGATAATGGATCAAAAACTGGAAATCTTACATTCAATCCATGGTTGTAATCCTAGACAACCATGGAGCTATTTGCTCTAGAAGGGAAAATGATATCTTCTTTTTTAATTTTGATTACTTTTGTGACAATGCTATTGATAAGATCATTTCTATGTATTTTTTTATATATCCATTCCATTTTAGAAATTCCATGTACCAATGATGTTTTGCCAAGTCAAATGTTAATGACAATATTATCCAACCCAATATTTTTTTGCTGAATGTTTGGCAATGTTTGAAGACATTATGATAATCTTTAATTGTTGCATTCGTATTCTATTCAACATGGGGGAATTCTTGAATTGTTTTTATCTCACATGTATGCCAAAACTACAAATTGCAATGTAACGGCAATAAGTAAACAAGAACAAAAACTTGTTGAAACTTTGATTAGATGAAATATATTTTACAAAACAATTTCAGATTAACCTTGTTTGGGCATTCGAGTTTGTTTGAAATACTCCATGAAAATAACCTCAATTGCTTGATCAATGAATATTTGGTCATTGACAATGCAAGGGCAACTTTGTAAGTTTCCACTACCAATTTACTAAAAGTTTTCAAATACATTTCCATGCCTAGGTTGCACATGCCACCCTCACATCTATTGCTCAAACCTTCTTTATCAAATGATTTAACCAAAGTCAATGATCCAACCCATACCATTTTATTCTACATGGAATTCTAGTCAGTACATATGAAAAGTTCTCTCAAATACATAGAGTTCAAACAAAAGCAAACTTGGGGTAAAACAATTTCATCAAGTGAAAAAATGTGAATATGCAATTATACATTGGATTATTGTGCAAATGGATTAGGATATTCGTTGCGAATATGTCCTTTTGTTATGATGAATGAATTATTTTTTCAATTCCAACTATAATTGACAACTTCCATGAAAACATTCTATGCTTCCAAATATTACATGTTTCCAACCCTCTCCTAGTGGAGCTGCAATTGCACTTGTAGGTGCAAATGTTGCAATCTTGCATTAGATTTTGGAGGGACATGTTGGTGTTTATTGCTTTGATGGAGCATCATTGAAAATTATTATCAGTCCAATTTCACTATCCTTCAAAGTTTGTGAGATGTAGTGGTCACATATTGCCATGGACATCTTCAACACATGTCTATCAAATAATTCAATTAATTTGGAGGATTTCATTTTTTTTTTAAAATCTTGAACATTTCAAAAGATTTTTTATTTTCTTTCACAAAATTCTCTTATTTGAAATTGTTTTGGTTGAAAATTTCAACATTTGTTACAAATAATATAATTAATGTTCAAGCTATTAAGGTACTACAATGCATAAGTGCAAATTTTCCTTTGGTTTCATGGGTATGGATTTGTCCTTGCAAGATGGAAATAAAGAGTTTATTGTAGGAGGTTCCATCATTGTAGGATGTGTCCTTTAGAAGTTAATCAAGAAGCAAAAAATGTGTTAATTGGCTTGGTCACCATGCTTCATAAATTGTTTTTATTTTTGACAAGATTTTGTTCCATGATTCCATTCTTGACTAAGTATGAAACAATTGGAACAAAAAGATTAAAATTTGGCTAGGCATATATGCTTGAAATGTTTGGAGATTGTACCTTAGTTAGTTTTGTTTCACATGATGTATCTTTTGCTTGCAAAAGAAACATTTCACTTTGGAATGAGTCTTTTTTAATGAATGGAAACACTAATTTTATATGTTTATTTTTAAGTTGTCATTTTCATTTTTTGCTAGCCACAAAAATCAGTTGAATTTGAAACAAGCTGTCAAAAATAATTAACCTCCACTATGTAGCTTGTCACATGATTAGTCATACCCTTCGTTACAAAAATGAAATCGATTGGATCCAATAAGATGCATAACATGACAATAAACTTAGCAAACTTTCTCAAATATATAATTATAGAAATTATAAATTAGGTTAACAAATTGGGGAGGAACATTCCAAGGTAAACAACCTGAATTAGGTTTATGCTACAATCACACATAATGTTAAGTTGATGTTTAAAGAGAAGCAAGTGTGTTTTTTGTTTTTTTTGGGTTCCATTCACATGAGAATGTTAGCAAACATTAAATCTTCCAAAAAGGATAAATCTTAAAATAAAAATACAATGTTAGATAGTAGCCCATAAAAGAAAGGGGCTCTAAGTCAATATTAAGTTTAGCAAAATATTTTTCCACGATTTTCTCACGTGTGAATTCACAAGTAAAAAAATAAAAATAATTAACTTTTAAGTCAATGCTAACTAGCATAGGTCATTTTTGAAAAAATGATGTATCTAAATGTTAACTTACTTATTAAACACTATGGGGACCTAACACCAGGTCGTAAACAACTCCCTTTTTATTTCTATGTGTAATTTGAGGGATCTCCCCCAGCAGAAGAACCCTAGGGCATAAGTTATGGGGGGGGGGGGGGGGGGGGGGGGGGTTGCTAAACCCCAGTTTTATATATTTCCATGGAAATATTTCTTTTTTACTAAAAGAAAAAATAAGTTTTGCCGGGTGAGCTAAACCCCAATTTTATATGTTCCCACATTCCCATGGAAATATTTCCTTTTTTTTTAAGGAAAGGAGAAAAATGCAAGGAAATAAAAAGAGAGGTGTTTACTTAAGGGGAAATGCCAGTAATGGGGCATTCTCCTGAGGTTTAGGGTTTAGGGTTCACACCCTTGGGCGGCACGTTCATAAATACACACAAAACTTTAAATTTCGTCGCTTTCTTGTAACGGTCTTTTCAGCGCTCGGCTGCTGCACGGTCCCGAGTCCCGACGCCCTCCTCCCATGCTTCGTCGCCGAGTCTGCTACTTTTTCTTCTGCAGCAGCTACCGCTGCTGAATTGCCTTGTTGTTCCAGTGTCGGGGACTTTTACCTTAGATTAATCGCTTTGCCAATCCATCAGTTTGTTGTAGCACAGTAGCTGATGAAAAGACTGCAGGGTTCACTTCTTCTTCTTCTTTCATGGTAGTGATCTTTGTCAGATTGATTTTTGGCGCTGGACAATAGATAGCATTTCTGGAACGTCTTCAAGGGTTCGGTGGTGCCACATTTGACAGGTTGAACTCTCTCGCCGATATCTGACATGTACATACCAGCTAGTTGCTTGAAGGGTTTTGTCAACTGCTGTTTCTTTCTCTCATCGATTTATTATTTTTGCAGCAAAGCTTTTTTTTGGGTTTGGAAATGCCGTCATCCAATTGCTTGGGTGTTTTTTTGCCACAGGTTTCTCTCTGTTTCTTTTGTCATGGATTTTTGCAGCACTTCGGTTTAAGGTGACTGTAAAACAACTGTCCAAAATATGTCTTCCAATTTTTGCAGGCGTGCGACGTGAGAAGTGTGAGAAATGGTGCTGCATTCAGGTCTTTTTTGGCAAGAGCGTATCCATCCATGGGAGGTCGAATGGGAAATTGCACTAGGACTTAAGCGTATTTCACAGTACTCAAACAATCAGTTGATCCTTCTGGTGGGGGAGGGGGATTTCTCGTTCTCATTGGCTCTTGCAACTGCATTTGGGGCAGCTCACAACATCGTCGCTACATCTCTTGATTCTCGAGGTGAACCTAATTTCTTCTACAGCTTCATCTCTTTCCTTCTTAATCTCTGTCCACTTCTGCAGACAATTTGGTGTTGTGGACATGGGATAAACTATCTGCTTTCAATAAACCCTAAGCCCTAAACCACGTTGTTGAATATCTGTTGCGTTGTGGAGCAGATGAAGTATTGCTGAAGTATGGACAAAATGGTGCTGCTAACCTCTGTGAACTAGAAAGGCGAGGAGCCCAGGTTCTCCATGGAGTGGATGTACGGAACATGTCAAACCCATACCAGAGTGGGTTGGGAGACAGACTGCGTTTATTTGATCGCATCATCTACAACTTCCCACATGCTGGCTTCACAGGACCAGAAAATCTTGTGCCTGTGATCAAGTAATTTCTTACCCACATCCATCATCTACTTGGTTGTCTTCATTCAACCACACCAAAAATGGTGCAGCTTCCATTGGAATTGTTGCTAACATTTTAGATCCATGATCGATCTCCATAATTGTAGATTCAACCACAATTGTCCATGGATTTCTATAAAATTTTTAATGACATGTGTAGTGTCTGTGAATATTTGTCTACATAGGAGACACAAAGAACTTATTGGCCTTTTCTTTGAAAATGCGGCCAAGATGCTCTTGCATGGAGGGGAGGTTCATGTAACACACAAGCTGGGTCCCCCATATGATCAATGGGGACTGGTTGAACAAGCACAGGCAAGTGGACTTGATCTCAAGGATAATCCACAGGAATTCCACCGCTCCATTTTCCCTGGATATTGCAACCGCAGAGGGGCATATTGCATTCGCACCGGTGCACTACCTCGGGCCACATTTGGTCTGGGCAAATGTGCCACTTTCATGTTTCATTCAAGGTTAGCCCGTTCTCTAGGATTCAGGTTCTATATCTGGTATTTGTGGTATGGAGTGGTTATCAGATACTTCACTCCCATGCTTGTAAATGCAAGTGGAGCTGCTATTGAGCACAGCTGTATTTTGATATCAGACACACATCTATGTTGTCTAATTTGTTTTCTGTGGTGATGTCCTGCAGCTCCAAATGTGTTCAAAGAAAGGAGAGTATTGTATCAGGCCTCCAACTTCAAAGAATCCCTGCCCATTGTGTGCAAGACAGCATGATGTGTAACACACCTCTCAGTAATCATCTTTCGCGGATACATAGGCAACAGGTGTACCCAGGAATTCCCATCTTTCCAGACAACATGCGTGATGAGTATTGCTTCAGGGATACACTACTGGGACACTCTCCTGATCACTTCCAAGTGCTGCATACAATTGCTCCACTGAACCTCCCGGTGTCTAATGGGGCTTGCCACTTTTCTAAATATACTCCACAGATATTCTATTCAACTCCAATGAACTGGGGGTTTTGAGGGAGAATGTTAAAAGGATGCCCACACATCATGAAGTCCTCACATGTTTGTGATAGTGACTTCACTTCATTTGAAGATTAGCCTTTAGCACCAGATGGGGGCTCTACAGAACTATTCTACCACCATGCCGAAGTACTTGCCACGTGCCTCAAATGTGATATTGTGAATATGGTAATTAGGCAAGAAGAAGTTATAGACTTTGCTACAAAGTGTAGCAAGGTTTTTTTAAGTCCAGAGCAGTTGGTCAGGAGAACCTGACTGACAGTTTTATCTTCTCTGCCTCCAGAGTTGTCAACTTGCCCACTCTTTTAGTTTCTATAAAGAATTGCAATTTGCATTGGCTTTCATGACTTCTTTTTGCCAAACAAGAGAGTGTCACCTTCTTGACCTGGGCAGAGTCTTGGAAAATTGTTGCAAGAGGTTTTAGTTCAGTTTTGTGTGTGAATTTATTAGAATTGCATACCCAGCAGTAAGTAGGTGGCCCTGCAAAAATGTATCTCACATCAAAGTTTAGTTTACGCTTTTGCAACCTCAACAATGTTATTTTTTTCATTTTTTTGGTGCTAAAATTTTTGCTAAGTTTACCAAAAAAATTATTAGTCGAATTTTCACTAGAATTTTGTTTTTCCAAAACTTTCCCAATTTCTTTGTCGAAAATGGCGAGTTTTCACCAGACAAAAAACACTGAACCTGATCCAATAAACTAAAACCGAGACTGAAACTCAGGATGCTACTATTAATGCTGGACCAATCACAAACAGAGAACAGTAGTCAGATCATATATATTACACTCTTGTTCATCGGCAGGTGAATAGCTTGTCATGCACAAAAAATGGTGAGCATTGGCATGTTTTCACTTTTCTTTGTCCAATTTTAATATGTTGGGTCACATACTGAGGCCTTGGGTGTACCAGGACCTGCGTTAGGAGTTTGTAACATGGTAAAAATCTTTAAATGGATTTAAATCATTTATAAGTATTACAAATATCCCATGATTAGGTTAAATCAGGGTCTCTGAGTTCAAATCTAACATTTTTTGGGCTTTAATCTTGCCATTAAGAGGCCTCACTCAAAAAGGTGAAGGTACTGATGTGGGTGCTGGTTCACCCTGGCAACATACTGAACACCCCTGGGGGATGCTTTAAGATTGTTTAGCCTTCTAAATTGTTTTACCAATGCAATTTATTACATTCATACCATATTACTGAAGTATCTACCATTGGGTTGGCAAATAATAACTAAGTAGAAGAGACGTTGTCAAACTGCAAATAGACCAGATTTGTGTTGGGCTAAGATGAAATTCTGCAGAACAAAACCAGTCCTGGAGATATTATTTAACATGGGCGTAAGACCATGTTGGGGAGAGACAGAAACAGCTGAGATAATAATATCACAAAACCAATATGCACATGCAGCCAAGTTGCACTTTTAAACCCAATCTAATGTATGATCAAAACTTCAAATATACCTTCAAAGAGTGTATATACCAAAACTTCAAAGATCCATGTCTGGTGTTGCATTCTAGGAAAAACACTGTGCAATTGATTGAGAGTTTTCCTTGCTCTCAGTGACAAAGTCACTGAGTATGACCAATGACTCTGTCAAAGAGGAGTGATCTCCTCTCCTGCATTTGACACGTGCACTTCCCAGTGCACACTGTTGATGGTCTCCTCAAAACCTCCAATTAATGTCTCCATCATCTTGTAATACTTCAGCCCAACCCTGCAAAACGCAGAACATGATGAAGCCTGAGCTGGTGACATAATGCAATGGGAGATGAAGCTGCAAAGCAGTTTTATCATCCTTTTTTCAGCATTCTTAATGAACTACAGAAATGCCAAAAGCAACGGATCCACCATATTGTCAAACACACCTATTAACCTGCATCTGATTTGCCTTCAGGATCACAGGTTAGGAAGAGAAAATGAAATGCAGTGGCCTCACTGATCCAGACAACAATTCTGCAAAATGATTAAGAATCCTTCACTCCGGCGATCATGTCAGAATGTGCCAATCTTCATATTCCAACCTCCAAATCAAGGACATGTCCAAAGAATGTCAACAAACAGCTATGGCCATGTATCCATCTTCTGCACTCACCTCAATATCCTGAGTATAAATGGAAACTCTAACATTGGTGGTAGAGCTAGGGCTAGGATCAGGTATATTATTATCTGCAAAGACAATGTGCGCACCAGATGAAATAAAGAAATAGTTGCAGCAAAAAACATCCTGCATTCCATCCCCCCCAAGTTTTCATGAAGAAATCATTGAATCCAATTACAAATCCTCCTCTTCTTTGCAGCAGAGGATGGCTGCTGAATCTGTTGGAGATGGTTTACCATCATCAGCATTCAATCAATAAGCATTCAAATCAAAAGTTTGCACAAAGATCACTACTGTAAAGCAACTTGAAGACAAGACATCTCTTCCACTTCACTACAACATGAGTTGTCCAAAATCCTGCCAAGCTCTGCAAGTGTCCTTCAAAGTTATCCTCCGCAATCCTGCAAAATTCTGCACAAGCCTTCTTCAAGTCCAGTGATTTTTCACATTATTAGGCCGTCATATTTATGAATTCACAACAGAAGTTCTTGCATTTCAGAAACCGTACTTCTAGGAAATCATATCCAAGGGTTTGATGAGAACAATATGCAGCTTTAGAACAACCACCATGATCAGAAAATCTGAATGAATATGCTCCAAAAGCAATAATAAATCTAGAACATCAAAAGAAAAATGCATGCAAAGATGCAAGAGTGAAAAATATAAATACATTACTGGACAAATCCAGCTCCACAACCAAACAATGCAAGTTCACCATACAATCTGTGGATGAATATGGATCTGGCTAATAAGATACAGACCACGAACTACTACAGTTAACAGAATTCTGCAATCTGCAAAAACCATGTTTGCCAGAGGAGAACTGGGTCTAAAAACAATTCTTGATAAAATTCAATTAACAGAACCAATTCCATGAGCAAAAAGCCCCTTTCCTTGAGAGCCATATTTACACGCATCCCAAGATGCAATACAAATCTCCAACTCATTGATATCAAGCAATACCCTCATCCAGACTACTTCATTGCTACTGTGAAAGACATCCTCTATGAAAGAAATTCACAATCCCACGCTCTCTAATCTAGTATATGATTTGTGAAGTGGACAATCTTTACTATGAGAAAAGCATTGCTTTTGCTCCCTTCTGACTTCTAATCATCTCGTCCTAACCTGGGAGTTACAATTACAAGCTTTTTGTGTACAATATGGAAAGAGAAACTAGTATGTCTTGTATGCCCAGCCATGCTCTGCAAGAAATGCTTGAACTGCTTCCTTCAGAGCCAAATTTGGAAACACTTGTTCTGGAGTCAATGGTGACCTTGTTAATGGATCAAAATTTCCTACCTGCATCAGAAGACCCACTCTGCAGTTAGTCCAAGAGACATGAGGAGAGAACAACCAAGAAAACCACCTCTCCTTTTTCAATCTCACTCTCAACTCTGCATTCACTGGATCAACATTTCTACAAAGTTTCCTTAATCAGCCTCTTCAAATATACAAATCTGAAATTCCTGTCCACAGCTTTGGTCATACTTGACAATAAGGTTTCAAGCTGTGGCAAGAGTTCAATGAGCTGTATCTCTGATGCTTATATCCCTCCACTGCTAAGGCAAAACAGTTTTACTGATGGGTTAGTGCAGGTTTACCATCTGGTGTGTGGGCATAATCAGACAAGACACAGTGTCAAGGATCACAAGGTTATATGACTTTAGTGAGCTGCCAAAGCAGGTTTTAAACCTGGGACGTGGAAATTCATCAGACACAGTCTACAGGAGCAAAACAGTTAACTGACCTTCCGAAGATGTTCCAAAAGAGCAGACCTCTCATAGGTGACACCACTTGGAGTAATCACTGGATCTCTGAAGAGATCCATTGTAATTTTGCAGCAGAAGTGATCAGGTACCTGCTTCATGCCCATAAAATGCTCCCAATTCTCAGTCAAAACTGTCCAATAACTGCCACCATCTCAAGTGGACAAAGCGAGGAAACTTATTACAACATTGAGGAATTGGCTAAAAATGTGAGCTGAAACTTATTTTCTGGCTGTCAGAAAGACCTAAAGCAAATCCCAGGAAGCATGACCACACATTTCCAGTGATCTCCACACTGAATGGCCCAATCTTGAGAAAGTTGCTTGAAGGGAAAGACCCACCTCAGCAGGCCTATCTGGTGCACTGGCCTTTTCAAATACATCAGAAAGAGTCTGGAGACGCTCTTGATATTTTTCATTACAATTAGAGAGTTCTGACATTTTCCGCTCATTGGCCAATAGTTGAGCTTCCCTTTGTTCAGAGGGAAAGTATGCCTCAGATAGGGCAACTGTCAACTCATCATCACTAACATCAATCACACCAGCAGGACCCTCTTGTGTTCGCTCTTGTCGTGCTGCTGCATCATTAATCTCCTTAATATTTTTGTCATGCTCTTCACGAAGAAGATGAGTGCAATGATCTCTGGTAAAACCCATCACAATAGTGGTCAGTTTCAGAAAACAGCATGGCTAACTAAATACAGATGTCACAATCAGCTTTTACCTCTGATGACAACTGTAGACACAGAGAATTGACTACAGCACCCACATGCCAGGGGACAGGATTGAACTGCAAAACAGTCAAGCTTCAACCTACCTCTGCCACCATTGTGCACATTACTCTGAAGAACTCAAAAAAGCCAGTCTGTATCTTCCCTGGTCGTAAAAGTAAGAGCTCATTTGAATGTAACAAAATCAATGTATGCACTACAGTGTTTGACTTACTTCAACTCCTGCTGTTGGTGCTGCCGAACTGAGGCTGCTTGCTCCCACTCACTGTAACGAGCTTTTGCCAATTCTTGCCAAATTTCCTCAACCATGTAACTCCCTGACTTTCCACTTCGACCTAGCTCCAAGGCCTATTTACAGTTGTAGAAATCAGCCCACTCCCAGAAGAAACTAATCACAATTGTGTATTATTCTTAAGTCAAATGCTCTTTCATTGTGTTACATAATGTAAAAATATGTTCAAATAGACTACACAACACCATGATTTTGTTCATGACAACTCCATGGGAGAACAGTTCGTGGCCAAACCTTCTCAAGCTCAGCAATAGCATCACTGTATTGCTTCCCTTGCAATAGAGCTAACCCTAACATGTAGTGCGCCTGCAGCCACAACCCCATTATAAGCACTGGATGCTGACCCTGGAATCTAACAATGGGCTATGTCTCTTGGGACAATGTATGTGCAATGTTATATGTCACCTATACTGCTGGGAAGGTTTCACAAATCACAATCCAGAGTTTCATATTCACATGTTCCAGGCAACTGCACACAAAATCTTCTAGATTATAACCTGAATACACATTTGCAAAGAGCTACAAGAAATTCCTTCCCATATATACTACCACAACAACCTCAAAACTGCTGACACCATATCAGCACAGTCTAATATGATTGAAAATTAAACTGCTCTAAATTTAACATAAATAAGACCTCAGGGTTCGAAGCAACAGAGTAAACAAAGCCATGGCATTTCTAGTTTACATGAGCCTAGAAAGGGAATCCCAGCCTCAATAGTCTAGCCATACTAGGTATCCTCAATTCAACTCCCTCATCACCTGTCCAAGTTGCAAGATCACAGTTTTTAGTTGCCTGAAGTTAGAGTAAGATCAATACTAACCTTGGTAGAGCTGTTGTCTAGTTCTAAGGCTTTCCGGCAATCTGCTTCAACAAGATCCCATGCACTGCACAGCACAAATAATTATCAATGCATTCTTCTCACGCTTCAAAGCTCAGGATGTATTAGTGTGCTACAAGAGAATGAACCTTGCTCCAAATGCTCAACACCAAACAATGTTACAGAATGCAGGGATTTTTGAAGCAATGAATTCAAGCAGAAAAGAAAAATGGCGTTTGATACCTCTCTGTCTGAAACAAAAGACACATCCTTATGACTAAAGCAATTCATAGTCTCCCCATGCTTGTTGCTATTATCATAGGTTTCAGGGTAAAGAAATAGCAAGAAACTAGATTAAATTGGCAAATCTGTTTCCCTGGGACAAAAACATCCATATAAGCAAGGAATCTAACCTCACTGAAAACAAGCAAACTTCAGTCACAAGGCAGAGAAAAACAAGAGGGATCCTTACTTGCGCTTCCGGTGACAAAGTGCTCGGTTTGTCCAATACACTGGCACCTTTGGGCACAAAGTTATTGCCTGCTCAAAAACCCGGTTACACTGGTTAGTAAAAGAATTACGGTCTGCTATAAATATCCCACCATCATTAGCACTGGCAACATTGAACCTAAGGTTCCAGTTAGATTACAAAGAGTCAAACTAGATCCAGAAGACCACACTTCAGAAAGTTGATACTAATATTCTCTCCTCATGAATCAAACATGAGAGAGAACATTCATGTACACTGCCCAACAACAGAGGTTGGGCCTCTACAATTATAACACCAAATGCTGGAGAGGAATTCTTTCCCATATGGGATTGAAGTTCAAGCTCTCCAATTGTATGGATGCCAATCCAAAAACCTAAAACTTCATCCTGCTGCATGCTTAAATGCTGGAGAGGAATTTTTTCCCACATGGGATTGAAGTTCAAGCTCTCCGATTGTATGGATGCCAATCCAAAAACCTAAAACTTCATCCTGCTGCATGCTTAAATGCTGGAGAGGAATTTTTTCCCATATGGGTTTGAAGTTCAAGCTGTCCAATTGTATGGATACCAATCCAAAAACCTAAAACTTCATCCTACTGCATGCTTTTATTGTCAGACAAGCTAGTGGTGTGATGATTTACAAACCAGCTTGCTGCCAGAATTGGAAAAGGATTGGAAGCACCAACAAATACTGAAGACAAGTAAATGACCGATCTCATGCAAAGTTATCAAGTCAGAGAACAGATCTATGAGATCTACAAGAAATCTCCAGAACACACTTGCATAAGTGGCAGTCATAACTTTTTGAGAGTTGCTCACAAAGTGTGAGACCATCACCTTCATCAAGGATAGCAGTGTTGAGCTGCCATGACTATCCACAGACTTCATCAGCTCCTAACACTGGGTGTAGATAAGTTCATAATAATCAGCCCAGACTTGGAAGCAAACAATTATACAACCATCTGCATCCTGAGTTTCTATCACATTTCCAGATGCAATGAGAAGAGTCAGTCATGATGTTGGCTAGCTAAACCAGAAAGTCAATAGCAACCTCAGGCAAGCTGGAACAACCTTGGGAGGGTAAGCTTCATTTCATTTCCACTTACCCCTGTACAAACAAGGGTTGAAGACTAAAGGTACAGAGAGACCACATAAACCATAGTTCAGGCTTCCTACACCCTGAACACATATCCCTTAAGCATAGCACTGGAGACTACTTGGATGCATCCCCCAAAGAAGCCACTGCAACAGATCCCTATGAGATTGCAGTGAGCGAGCATAGATAAGTATATAGTAATCAGCCAAATACACAAACATACAGGTGCTGAGTTTCTGTCACATTCCAGGATGCAAAAGAAGACTTTTAGTCAGAGAAACTACAGTAACTACAAACAAGAAACTATTGCCCATACTCCCTTGCAATCTATTTCCCAAAAAGAAAATCTCTTGTACAATGGGAGGAAAAGAAACCTAGAAGCATCAAATCCAGTGGTATCAAGCACAAGAAAAGTAACCCAAAGGGACTGAAGACTAATCTGAAAAAGAAACAAAAACAAAAACAGGGACACCACAAAAGGCCATCAGCAAAGATATAACATTTTTGCAACAAAAAACATGTGCACAAGAAAGAACTACAGAAGGCCAGAAGTGAAGTGGAGTACCTCAGTATAAGCTTCAATAGCAGCACCAAGTCGCTCTTTCTTGAAGTAGAGGTTACCCTGGTCTTTGAGAAGCTCAGCTTGCTTCTCCGGTGTTGCCACCTCTCTAGCCATTCCTGTGCTCTGGCCTACTCCCACCCCTTCAGCCTCTAGTCCTATATCTGCAGCCCTGTGCGAAGTATGTGACTTCAGTCTTGAAAACCTACCACGACAAAAGTGGCCTATGCGCTCCCTTAACGGATTCATTCAATTAGTCTTTTGTCGCCCTTCTCTTTTGAAGAGACCCTATAACGATGCTATAATCCCAGCACTATCTATGCAACCTGATGAAGATGATAGATCGCCTCCCCGCCCCCACACAACTCTTGATTTCACACCAAGCAGAAGAAGAATGAAAACGAAGACGAACTTTGTTTTCCAAACAAGAGAGACTAAACAAGTGCTGGACAAAATTCACGAACTGCCACAAAAACTTTACATCAAAGACATCAACCAAACATACTCGCCTTTGAACACACCTTTCACTCTCTAGAAAACCCTATATATCCCTATGAAATCCCGTTCTCTTAAAAGCTCGCGACTACAGCAGCAAGCAAAGCAGAGACGAGGGGAACAAATTGATAGAATTAGAATTGCTCGGGATCTCTCACTCTTTCGTTTTTTTTTTTCGTTCTTTCCTTCTGTCTGTGTTCCCTTCCCCTTTCTTTCTATCAATCTCTCAACTTCTCGGCTGGGCGACAAACAGCAGCAGGGCAGGGCATCACAGATGACGAGGAGATAGGAAGAGTAGTGTGCTACGGTGTCAAAACCCTAATTTGGTGGAAGGAAAAGAGCAGCACCATGTGTGTGATATTGAGGTTTGGCAGTTCTCACCTCGTCAACAGGATGACAATGCGTGTCAATTCCCGAGAAGCAGCAGCATCGGCTGAGTGCAATAACAGAGATGCGCGTGGCGTCGTCTCTGTTGGTTCCCAAAACACAGCTTCCGGATGTCCGCCACGAAGACAGAGAGAAGAGGGACCGCAACAGCAGCAGCAGGAGAAGGCGGCGGATGAACCTCCAAGCACTTCTTTCTTTCTGTCTGTCGAGAACGCAACGCAATCGAATACGCTACACAATAATACACTGCAGTGAGTTTGCGGTTTTTGTTTTGTTTTTTTTCCTCCTTTTTTGAACTCGTTTTCGGCACCCTCCTTTTTTTCTCTTTTTTTTTTCTTTTTTCTTTTTTCTTTTTTTTGTGGTGCGAAATTTTCCTTTTTGCCAGCCTTTTATTTTTATTTTTGAGGTTGAGCGATTTTGGAAAATAAGTAATCACTGAATATCGCCAGAATATCGCCCTATTCGCCATATTCGTGATTTACAATATTCTCGCCAGAATTCATATATATATAATTTATTATAAAATTTTTTTTGTAATAGGCTGCAAAATACACTGCAGTTTGCACTGAAGTGAGTTTGCAGTTTTTTTCTCCTTTTATGAACTCTTTTTTGACAGCCTCTGTTTTTTTTTTTCGGTGCCAAAAATTCGTTTTTGGTAGCCTTTATTCTATTTTTGGGGTGGGAGATTTTGGAAAACTTTTAATCACAAATTCAGTGAGTTTTTAAAAAAAGAACTAGCCAGCATTCGGGAAAAAAAAATGTTCGTTTTTTTTATTAAAAAAATGTAAAAATCGCCACATTTTCTTTACATCATTCAAACCTGGCATCCAAAAATAAATAATGTTGTTTAATTCTGTTTCCTTTCATTTTTTGTTAATCGCCAAAAGGGTTTTAGAAATACGGACTCCTTTTTGGGTAGCCCCTTTTTTTTACTTTGGGTGCAAAAATTTTCACACCGTTGCAAGATTCTGGAAATGTTTCAAACCACAAATTCTGTGATTTTTTAATAAATTAAAATAAAAATCGCCAAAACTCGTTAAAACACTTCAATTTTTCTTGTAGAAATTGATTTTTTTGCTAAACATAGCCACATTTCTGTATATGAATTCAAGTAGGCAGCCAAAAATATATAAGGATGTTTAATTTTTTTCCTATCATTTTTTGTTAATAGCCAAAAAGGTAAGAGAAAAATGAAGCCATTTTCTGACTCGTTTTTGGCAGCCTTTTTTTAAACTTAGGGTGCAAAATTTTCACACTGTTGCAATTTTGAAAAATATCGCCAGAAAATGTTTCAATTTTTCTTCCTAAGAATCGGCACATTTTCAAACATGTGCACAGCCAAAAATAAAGAAGAATGTTCAATCTTTTTCCTTCCATATTTTGTTAATAGCCAAAAATCAACTCCTTTTCTGAAATCATTTTCTGGCAGCCTTTTCTTTGAGCAAAATTTCACAGTGTTGCGAAATTTTTAAGATTAAATATTTTAAATTGAATGATATCTTAAATCGCCAATTTTTTTTAATATCAAGTATTCTGCCACAATCGCCAAATTTCTATACATGATTCATGTTGGCAGTAAAAAATAAATAAGGATGATTTTATTATTATTTTCCTTTCATAATTTTTTAGCTGAATTTGGCTACATTGGCTTATGGGTGATCACCACTTCAGCTACATCACAAATTTTAAATTTTTAAAAGAGCAGTACCCACTATTTACTTTTGTTGATTCTTTCATTAAAAATGTGAGCCATATCTTATGAATAAAAAAGAGATTGAAATTTTGAGCCATATTAAAATATTTGGAGGCAAAATTTTGCAACTTGGTGATTTTTATGGGTTTTTTTTAATCACCAAATCTATAATTTCTTATTCCCCCTAAATCACCAAGATTCTACATTCAAGTTCCAATAAGTAGCCAAAAAAATAGAAAGGTCTTTTAATGTTTCTTCCTTCATATTTTGTTTGTAGCCAAATTTGGCTAAATCATCTTATGGATGATCACAACTTGTGCTAAATCACCAATTTGAAGCCAAAAAGAAATTGATATATTTAATCAATATATCAATTTATTAAGCTATTATTGAAATTTTATGCCCTAGAAAACTAAATTGACATCAATATTGATGAAATAGGTCCCCATAGTAGTGAATTGTTTTTCAACAATTTTTGTCATTTTACAGCCAAAGGATTGGGAAATTCTTGGAATTCAACAAATTTTGCTAATTTGTTGGAAAACTTTGCCATTTTTTAATATTAAAACCTTGGGGGAAAAAAATCTTTGTCAATAAACATTTCTCATTTTCAAAATCCCAATATACAATCAAAGGGTTTTTCTCATAATTTTGCTAGTAAAACTGAATTTTCTTATAGAGGGCCATGGCCATGCATGTTAGGCTTAATGTTTGAAGTATTTTCCCTTGTTTTTGTGGCCATTTCACCATCATCCAAGCCAACCATCTACATATGGATATGAGAAAAACATTCAAGAATCCTAGGGTTGTATATATTAAAATCCCAATTTATCACACTTGATTAGTCTTTAAGTTACGCTCGTTGTGCCTATGGCACCTCTATAGCTCTTTGTGAAATTAATCCATTGATAAATAGTAGGTAATCACATTTACAATGTGACCAAAATATTGAAAAACTAGTACATCTTTCCATTATATTGAAGCAAAATCATCTCTTGTATTTCTTAATTTTGAATTGAGTTCTCTTCATGTTCAAACCAATGGGATTTTATTCACTTGCCTCCTATTTCACTAAGGACTCCTTATCAAAAGATGTCCAACACATTGATTTTATTCCCAAGATACATGACACACATGTAGCTTCCATGATATTAACCAAACACTTACACAATACCCATCATATTTATTTTGATGCATCCTTCATAGACCTATTTTTTTGCATCTTCTTGTATTTTTTGACCTAGCTTTATCATGTGCTATAAGATTGACACCCAACTTTATTGAAATTAATAAAATCACAAACATGAAAACATGCACACAAATGTAATTGATGCTTAGGTTTGTTGATTTCTATGTTTTGCTTTGAATTTGGATTCCTATAGTTATAGGTGAAAACATTTTGTAAAATGAAAAATGAGACTCCATGCCAAACTTCGGATGAACACACACAAAAGTTAAAACTTTATTCAAACTAAATTGGGTTAAATCACAAAGCAAAACTTTCAAAAAATCAATATTCTACAATAAAAACATGACAAGCCCATGCTTGTTTCTTGAATTTCATTTTGTTTCTTGCATTTTGTTTTCAAACTCCTTCATATTACAAATTCATGAATTTTGATGTTTGTGATTGTGTTTATGACCCCATTGTGTACTTTTACCCCCTAAGAATGTTGGCACAAAAAAAGTTCTAGTTTTTTTATTTGTTACATGTCAATTTGCATTTGTAATTTCCTTTACTCAATGAGGTATTTGGTTGTACTTTGCATTCAATGCTCATATGATTTGCTATGAAGAGATGAGGCCATTCGAGACAGTCCTATATCTTGTCATAACCATCATCAATCACAAGTCTATTATAATAGCTTCCTCCAAAATCATATATTGTAATCTTAAACAACTTCATTTCTACCTATTTAGACTCAAATTATTTGAAATTGTTTTCGTTTTGTTACAAATCATTGAGCAAATTTTTTTGTTAAACAATGAGGATGATTATAAAAAAAATTTAAAAACAATTCAAATTGTGCTTGCATTTCCTATGTAACATTTGAATCTAAAATGTCTAGATCTTTGAGATTGCCATTCAAAATCACCACAAGACAAATTGTGAAAGGTCAAAATGATAGAAATATTTGTTTAGGACTAAACTTTTTTTAAATCATAATAAAGTTAAGATTCCATGGTGTGGCTTTCAATCAGGCACCAAGTTGAGGTCTTGGTATGTAGGATTTTGAATTATGACAAAATATTTTCTTCTACTAGCATTGCATGAAAAAGTCAGGCTTGTATCTCCCAAATTTGCATCTAAAAGTTATAGTTATCCTTAAAACCAACCATTGACTTGAAACTTTGACCTAGAAACCTACAATTTAAATGTGCTCCTCCAATATGGGTATATATTTAAGGTCATGTGTTTTGGTGCTATGTATTTTATTGTTCCCCAAATGTTATGTTATATTTTGATCTAAAGTGTGTTATCGTGCAAGTATTATAAAACATTAAAGTTTAATTCAATTGGCGTAATTTTATGACATGCAATGGAATCTTCAAAGAGATTAATTTGATAGAATCAAAAGGAAGAAAGTTGAACAAATCATCCAAAGGAAATTTAGTTCCTAATCAAGCTAGAGAGAAAGTGATAATTAATTGTGTGGAGTTAGCAACAAACACACATGTTTGGTGTTTAATTTTAAATAATTAGTATTACTTTGATTTTGGTTCCATTTGTCCTAATTCTTTGGTAACTTCTTTTGCCATTTTGTTTAGCTCCTTTTTTCCATTGAAAGTAAATGGTTGTATAAAATATTATTTTCATAGTTGGGTGAAAATATGGTAAAGTGAACACAAAAATACCTATTTATCAGTTGTATGTATGTTGTGCATATTAAAAACATGCAAATAACCTCAAATTGAATGGAAGTATAATAAAGCATTGTTCTCTATTGAACTTTGGGAATCCACTTACAAAACAATAAAAACAAATGAATTTTCAAAAGTAAATTCATTTAAGAAAAGGATAATTCTAGGTTTTATGGTATTTTAAGCACAAAAAAAAATATACATATCATTATACTTTAAATCTTGTGATTAAATAAATCTGTTTTCTATTCACCCATTTCTTCCTTACTTTACACGAACTTTACAACAGTTCACATTACAAAAAATAAACTAAAAAATTACTTGCATTTCAAGCAAGTGAATAAAAAATATTAAAATATGTTGAAAATTGAAATTGAATGCAAAATAATGAATAGTTATCTTTTTTTGGTCATTTAAGTCAAAACATCAATATATAACAATTTATGATTAATTTTTGTGGCACTTTCAATTGATTACATTACAAGTGGACACTATAAATTATGGGTATATTTTATCTTGCTTTGACTTAGTTTTGTTGTGTTTCCTTATCATCAATTGGCCACTTGTGACCATAATTTGAAAGTGTATGTTTGGTTATCATGATTATTAACCTAACAAAAAACTATCATCAAAATTAATTACTCAAAAAAAAATTTAGTTAAAATTTCCTAATCATTTTTGTATTTGTTTATTTCACCCAAGATTGGTAGACTATGACCTACTTATAATAGACATCCATAGACAAAATACATGTTGGTGATGGATATAATTTTTAAGATAATGTTGAAGTGTTTGCTAATTCACCTCTAGCCTATAGGTAACACAAAATGGGTCTAGAGAGGATGCATTTATAAAAGGTTACAAATGTACGAATGGCATATGATGTTAGGTTTAACTAGTATGTCAAAATCTTATTGAAATCAATTTTTTTCTAGATGTTGTTTATTTGCAATATTCAACATTTTCATCAAAAATTGGCTGAAGGGACTCATGTAATGCCAAAGGTCGATGGCCAAGCCTATATTCACAATGATATTTTCTTATGCATTAATTTTTGTGGCATCAAATTGTCAAGTCATGACAAGGCTTATGGAAATTCAAGATTAATGTTTTGTGATTGTCTTTAACTTTTTATAAATCATTTTTTAATCTTTGTGGCATAAACCACAATGAAGTAAGCATTACTCCATTAATGTTGAAGTAGACAAAATTGTTCAAACGTGTCTACAATGTACACTTCATGCAAGATCCTATTTAAAAAAAATTGCATGTTTAAATTTTTAGATTTGTAGTCAAAAATCAAGATGACCATACTAACATTCATGTTCATAAGGATGCATGTGACATTGTTTTCGGTTGAACTTAAATTTTATGCTCACGGTCTTTAAAGGTTTTGACCAATGAAGACATCAAAGGTGCATTAGAGGCCTATGGGAAAATTAAATTAATACAACAAAATACGTGCCACCCATTTTCAATTAACTTCATGTGAATTCATGACAATGGTTTTTAAATACCTTTATTTTTATTATTAAACTACACAACTACAAATCTTCCTACTAATTTCAATACTATACAACTTTTTATTCCATTGGTGTCTACAATTTCATATATATATATTTAGAAATATCCCTTCATCTATTAAGTTACCTTAGCATATGAACTTCGTATGGGTTGTTTAAACGTGGTAAACTTAGGTAGTAGTCATAATGTATTAGGTTTTGTTCGAAGGGTATGGGACATATTTCAAAGCTAACTATTGAATGGATAGATTTACATGGACATGAAGGATTGGACAGTTTATTTGGAACATTATTAGGAAACCATTCCTAGTTATAAATGTAAAATTTCCTTGTTTATATAACCTTGAACATATTTTTAGACCTTGTATTATACATTTTTCTATTGATGTTTATATGTTGATACTCATGTTGAGAGTTTAGTGTTGATTAATGACAAAACATGTTCAAGATTTGCATTATTAATAGGCCTTCAATTTGATACACTTGGAAAGTTTGGTATGTTTTTGTAACCTAATGAATTTGAAATATCCTTGTTTGTTTAAATGGATTTGATAATCGATGACTATTTTCACACACATCTAATGTTTTGGAATTCATGTGTACTTTGACATTGAATAAGAATGGCATATGTCAAGTGTAAGGGTATGCATAGTTGAAATATGGCAAGAAGTGACGCACTCCCAACTCCTTGAAAGACTCAAATGTGAGTCCGAGTAGAAAACAACGAAAGGAGGAGTTGGGGCACACTCCTTAGCTCACAGCACTTTGAGGGGTAGAGGGGCGTGCTGGAGCTCCGGGATGGGACTAAGAAGAGTTGACAAGCTTCACTCACTCACTCACACGGGCTTGCATAAAACTCACGCAACGTGGTTAGTGCGTATTTGGAGCACTTTTGGTGTTAGGATGAGCCACGAGCAACACGGACACACATGACCAGGCTCCAATTATGGTTCAAAACATGAGCAATCAAAACAAAAGTGTCCACTCCTCCCCTTGACATGCACAAATCAAAAGTCAACATGTAAGTGTCACAAGTTTCGAGAACTTCATAATTGAATATATTTTTTGTTTTCTCATCTAACTTCAATAATATGTGATTCATTAACTAACGCCTTGATGGAAAGAAAACACGAGGATTCTGCTTCAAATTTGCATTCTAAAGAATGGTGCGTCAACAAAAAACAATGGCACCAATTCCTTAGCAATGAACAAGACCAAATCCTTTTCAAATTAAAATTGATGGGGATCATTCTTACTACAATGCATAATACTTCCAAATAAAGATGCAATGCTAGATGGGGTGGGGCTAGATCTTTTTTTGTTGATCTTCTATCTCCCAACCCAATAGCTTTATCCCATTCAATCCATTTAATCTAGATTTTTTGGTGACTTGTTTCCAAATGTTTTTAAATTGTTAAAATTTTGTTAGTAGATTTATAGTTGATGATGCCACCCTTTTAAAGTCCTACATGTGCAACATCAACAAGGTAACACAAAACACATCTCAATTGTTCAACTTTAGGATGGCTTGAACTTATATATGAGAGAGTGATTACAACATTGTTTATTACATAAAAAGCCCATGTTGTGGCATTACAACTTTTTGGCTTCCAAAAATCTCTTTACTTTACCAATAGTGACCATAATCCTTCATTTGTTATAATTGTGGTAGACAAATTTGCATTTGTAGTAATATTAGGACTACCAGCATAACCAATAGAAGTTGATGTAGAGGTAAAACCATAAAAAATAAAGTCATTCAAGTCATCCAAGATGCCACTAGGCTATTATTGTTCAACAATAAGGTCAACCAAAGCATGAACTTGGGGGATTGTTTGATTTTATAAATCTTCCACTTCCTGCAAACATAACAAGAAAACCATCAAGAAAATGAACAAATAAAACATGCAAATGGAAAAAAAAACAAATGCAAAAAAACATACATGAATGTAGCAAGGCATTTAAAAATGGAGATGCACTATAAATCACAAGGCGATGGAGCACAAAGAACAAAGTGTGAAATATTTTGAAATGTTATGTGAGAGAAGCACAACGTTTTGCTATAATATTTCACACAAAATGCAAAGAGGTCAAAAGTTTCGTGGAAACAATGATAAAACTCAAAAGTGAAACTTAAAGCACAAGCGTAGAAAGCTTGGAGACAATGAGACAAAAAAAAACACAAAAACAAAATTCTTAAATCCCAAAACCTTAAATTACAACTAGAACTGGACTTTTGAGAAATGTAAACCTTAATCGACCAAACTGGGTCCGATTATCACCTTTAAAAACAAATCCTAAGGTTCTTAGGTAGGTTCCCATTTAACCAAGAACCAAGGTTAGGTTTTTATGTCAATTCCTACACCTCACAATTCCTTGGTTTTGGTTGTTATTAAGTTTGAACACTGTGAATCGCTTATAGTTTGGGTATTAGGAACCAAAATTGGAACCGACGGTTCTAACCACCAAAGTGGTTAACCACCCAACATTGGTTTTGACCCAATTGTTAAATAGATTTTGGATTTTTTTAAATCTTTCTTTGTGTTTGTGGTCTTTTTCAACCCTATGTTACAAGCTTTTTGAAGCCATGAAAATGCTAGTTGCAACTTGGTTAGTTCAATCCTTTGATAAACATTCCACATGTTTTTTTGTAAAACCATAATTTCTATCAAAATCCATAAACCTTAATCTATAATTTTGTTCCCAACCTAAATGCAACTTGTTGTCTCCTTTCAAGGATAACACTGTATTTTCACATATTTTGTCACATTTGCGATTGAAACTTTCGATGTTTTAGCATCTTTGTCGAGTAAATAAAACATGGTTTATTTTTGTAAGTGAGAATTTCCTTTGGAATGCATTAGATATTGTAAGAATAGACCATAGGTCTTGCCTTTAATCCACTATAAAAATTGATACCCCAAGGATGTTGGAACTTTAGCCTTAGGCTCACGACTAAGGCAAGGGGCTTGCAAGGTTGTGGGCCAAGAGGGAAGCTTGAGAGTTGCACTGCATGCTCCCAAGAGTGTAGGAAAGTGTGAGGGAATGAACCCTCACACTTCCAAGAGAGCTTACACTTTGGGAGTTGGAGTCTTGGTGGACTTTCAAAATAGCAGGGGTCAAAATTCAATGGATTGAAGAAGTATTTATATCATTGAAAAGCTCTTGGAACTTTGATGTCTAAAATGGGTTCATATGACTCATTTAGACATCTAAAACACAAGTTATGGCCAAAAGAAGGGTTGAGAGTCAAATTGGCAATTTGACTCCCGACCATTAAAATTCAAGAATCACTCTGACTTCCTCATGTGCAGGTGGCATGCGACATTCCATTGCAAAGCTCTTGATGAAGGCTACAACTTTGCTTCAGACCTCATCTCAATCGGAATTTTACACACAAAGTTATGCCCCCCCCCCCGCCCCCCCCCCGCCCCCACCCCAAGTCATAGGAATCCTAGGTGTGAAAATTTCAAGACTCCCACTTGGGAGTCTCGAGACAAAATGCCATTTGGATGTGGGCCTCGTGGAGAGGCACAGAATATACTATAAAGGGGAAGGTGGTGGCCTCCCCCAAGTTCAGGCCATGGTGAGTTTTGTGAGTTCGAGTTTGTCCGTGGCTCATCCTAGCACCAAAAGTGCTCCAACTATGCACCAACCACCTTGTGTTTGGTTTTGTGCAGGTCAGTGTGAATAGTTGATGCTTATCACTTTTCCTAATCCCATCCCAGAGCTCTAGCACACCCGTCTATCCCCAAAGTGTTGCGAACCAAATAACGTGCCTTGACTTCTTGCTCTTTCACTATTTTCAATTTAGACTCACATTTGAGTCCATTAAGGAGCTTGGGAATGTGTCAAAAGAGGTCCCTTTAAAAACACTTGGAGCTTGAGCTTGAATGTTTTAAGGATGCAAATAAGTGATTTGAATTTCACTTTATTTGAACAAAAATCAAATTCATTTGATTACTTTGGCCTAAAATTCCCATGATGAATCCATGACATTGTAATATTATGATGTGTCACACAATGTACAATTTTGTAAATTATTTTTCATTATGCAATTGTGTTGCTTCAATTGATTTAGGTGTGATTGTGTTAAATTTTTTGGTTCCATTTCTCCTATCTTTATTGTTGTAGATCCTTTAAAAGAAATTTGGCTCCTTATTTCCTTTTTTTATTGCAACAAACCTCCCTGGGGTTTTCTTTCCTTTATTATTTCTATTTTGCAAACCCCTCCTTATTTTTTTTGGCTCCTTATTTCCTTTTTTATTGCATTAAACATCCCTAGGGTTTTTTTTTCCCTTTATTCTTTCTATTGCTACAAACCCCCCCTTGGCATTTTTTTTGGCCTCATTTTTCCTTTCAATTGTTGGAAACTACATTGGGGTTTTTTTGTTCCTTTTTTTGTTTTATGTTGTTGTGAATCCCCCTAAGGTTTTTTTATTTTCAAAATCTTTTTTTCTATTACTACAAACCCCCTTAGGGTTTTTTGTTCTTTTTTTCCTTTTTATGTCCTAATTAAATCAAAAAACTAAAAACCCTAACCTTCCTTCTTTTTAAAAAAATCAACAATTAAACCCCCCTAGGTTTTTTCATCCATTCTTCTTATCTCTATTAATATAGACCCCGTCTAGGTTTTTTTCGTTCGTCTTTTTCTCTCTATTGTTGCAACCCCCTTCTTTGGGTTTTTCCACAATTTTGTGCCTTTAGTTTTTGGAGACACCCCAAAAAACCTTGAAATAGACCCACCTTTCTTTCTCTTTCTAATTTTTGCAAACCCCAAAAAAACTTAGAAACCTTTTTAAAACCCATGTAGACCCCCAAAAAACCTAAACATCATAGCCTTGCCTCTTTCCCATTTGTGACCTGTACATACTTCAACAAATTGTAAAAAATTTTATATGCCCTTTTAAAATTTGTCCAAACCCTAAAAAAATCCATAAACACCCAAACTCAGTCATGCAACGCAAAATATATTCAAAAGGTGATAATATTATATAAATGGTACAACAAGATCATCATCTCATTCCTTTTTTAGGCCTAACTCTATCCCTATGTTTGATGAAATGCCAAAGCCATCATCAAAATATGGTGCTACATTTACAAGTACATTAATGGATGGGTCAATGGTCAACCAAGATCGAGATGTTGATGTCACAATCCAAGAACCTAACCATTATTGGTAGCAAATTGGAAACTAGTGTGGAGGATCAAAAACCTCTATTAAAAGCAAAGGTGGATGTTAACATTTAAAAACATCTTTAAGATAGGTAGTTTGAAAGCAATTAAAAAATGCGGAGTGATTAAATATGCAAAATTCAAGGCTAAAGTTAAGAAGTTGTTAAACTTGTAACTAGTAGTCACCATCCTAACCATGTTCTACTACATCTAGGTGTTCACTAATAACTTCACATGCGAAGTCATGGTGATGTCTATGTAGGAGATTAGTCAATAGTGTAGTTACTCGAAATAGATTATTATACTTTTCTTTTGTGAAATCAAAACATTTGACCTTTTCCATTTGCATTTTAATCCTCCAATGGCCCACTCCACCTTGCCTTAGAGATTTGCACGGATTTTGTTGTAAGTTAGTCAAATCGCATTTATAAAAAAATTGAAATCTAAAATGTTAAACTTTAATACTTATACCCATAAATTAAAGCCCAAACCTTGAACCTTAAAACTTAAAACTTGCACTTTAAACTCTTTAAGACTTAAGGTTTGGGGTACAATCTTTTTGTACACCCTAACTGCATCTAGATCAATTCCAAGTATCAATTCATGCATCCAAATGCAACACATCGTGAAGATCCCCTTCCCCATGTAACCAAGATTGCCCAATAAATATTCAACATACTCATCAATGTGCACAAAATATTAACACCAATTTGTGTGGATGTTAGATTGGCATAAAATATTGATGTCATGGTATATGACCCATGTACTTGAGGTCCAAGTATATGAACAACCGATTGTGGTCAACGACCACCATGTTGTTAATGTAATACATTTGTTTTTGCCCATTAAACCGCCTTGGATGGATAAAATTATTTTAGGGCTTATGGATTTGATGAAGAACACATCAATGAATTCAATGTAGTCTCAAAATTGTGAAGATTATGTCACCAACACCTATCATTCCTCTCTAGTGAGCCATCGAATTTTGTTGAAAATGACAAAATTGATACAAGATAAAATAAAAAAATGTCATCATCATCTATTGCATTATTGCTCCAATTCCACAAGAAGGCATCATATTTAATAATATTGTCATGTTTCATGTGTAGAATGAAACCGAGCATGAATTATTATGAGAATAATTTAAATTGCTTGGAAATGTGACATGTCTTTCCTATTAACCTTTGCATGCCCAATAATGGTTGAAACTACAAGTTGTGGTAACTTTTCAAATTCCTCTATAATAAAATTGGTAAAGGTTTTAAACAAAACATGGCATGGCTTGCAGGGTTGTTAGGATGTCCCACACACCTACATTGAGGTCAACCTATTGTCTGCCTCCTTCTAACTATGTTGGTGTGAAATACTCCCAAATGTTGACACAAGCCATTACAACTTGCTTTTCAATATGATCCTCAGTGATAATCTTGCCAAATAGGTTGTTGATGTTAGAGGAGCTTGAGTCAAGGCCCATAATAATAAACTCCATAGGCCACAAGTGGAATGGGTCACCAAAAAATGAACTCAAGTGAAATGGGCCCTTCAAAATGAAAAAAAAGTTGAATGGCCTCCTCAAAAATAAATGAAATGAGATCAAACGGGGCTCCCATAGAAATGAGAGACTTGGCACTCCCAAGTAAGATGGGATTGAAAAAAGAGAAAGAAATGACATGCCTCCCACTTGTATAGTCCCATTGGCAAAAATAACCAAAGGGTTTGAACCACCCCCAACCCTCCACACCTTAAACCCTAAAAAAACTCAATCCCTCTGCTATGTTAAGGCCAAAAAGAAAACCCAAACTCAGCCTCCATAATACCCAATAGAAAATTCTCATGAAGCCCCTCACCCCAACCCACCCACCCACGCAAGCCCCCCTCACTCACCAATCCAGATTCCCCAAAAAGAAAAAAAAGAAACTCTTGTAACCCACACCCACCCACACAAACTCACCCACCCTCAAGAGAAAAGAAGAAGAAAGAAATCTCCTCAATCCATCTCCCCTCCAAAAAGGTAGACGGTCAAGTCTCTTAGTTTGTGAAACTCAAAACGAGTTTGTGAAACTCATGACCAGTTTGTGAAACTCATGACGAGTTTGTGGATATGTCTATTGGGTGGATAAAGTGGTGGGTAGGTGGCCTTTCATGGAAATGCATCCTAAGAGGCTCTTTCTATTGCAGGCTGCACAGCACGTCACATAAATAACCTGGTTGCAGTACACGCCATAAACCTTAAAGTTTGGAAACCTTGTATATGCAAGAAATCATTAGAAATCTGACAAATTAATAAATTATCCCCCAGAGAATGCAACTAGTGTTCTGTTTACATCTGGCTTCATCAAATGGCTACACAAAAGACAAGTCAACCGCAATCATGTGAAGCCCATCAATACCAAGTACTCAAACTATTTTCTAATGATATACCGAACATGGCATCACAATTGTAAGGGGGACTCATCACCAGCTAACAAGTGGCTACAGACTACAGGTTTGTGTGTGTGATGATGGTTATTGTGAATAGAGGTGGCCAGACTATTCAGAATCACCAGTGTGCACAAATCTTTTACCAGACATAACCAATTATACAAGCTCACGGGTTGTGGGAGACATAAGAATGTGAGTTATGAGGTTTAGCCAACTAGCAACCCAAAAAATGCAAAAATATAAAATCAAGGAAATATGAAAATGTCAAAAGTTGAGATGATACATGACATAATTGGAAGCTCTGGTCCAATGGATGCTGACACATTAGTGACATGCCCCTTACAATTGGTTATGAAGTCAAATATATATATAAAACATGTGTTCAATTTTGTGATGTCCCCAAAGTGAACATCCATTTATAAGAAAATTTTAGCCAAATTTGGCTACAAATCAAATATGAAAGTAAAAACATTTATGCACCCTTCAATATAGTTCACTATCTACTATTAGGTTTTCTAAGTAGATATGTAGGTAGGATAATAAGTGGTTATTGGGTAAGTAGGTGGGTGTACATGGTCAGTTCATGGCCAAGGTACCTTCACCTTGTTGAGTGAGGTCTTTTAGTGGCCATATTAAACTCAAGAAATGTTAGATTTGGACTCAGAGGTCCTGATTTAGTTCAAGCATGGGACATTTATAAAATTTAGAAGCAATTTAATACAAATTTAGAATTTTTACCATGGTACCAGTTATTTCACCCCAAGGGATTGAGTGTGGCCTCATAGAGGCTATATTTAACCAGGGAAATGTTATTTTTTGCACTGAGAGTCAAGAGTTAAGACCTTGATGTACTTAGTAGGATAGGATATTCATAATGTTGAAAAGCAGCCCTAAAAAATTTTAAGTTTTTACCATGGTACCTACAATGTTGTTGGTGGTATGAATCTTAGGTTTTCATTAAAGGATACCATGTGAAAAAGGAGAAAACCAGCTTGAAAATTTAGCCCTTCAGAGGCTTTAGGGAAACTTTAGGGTCTCAAGAGCAATTTTGAATGCTGGGTACGCCTTTACATGGGCAAGAGGATTTGGACTTGGGTTATAAATCAAATACTTTGTAAAACACACAAAATTATGACTATAACCATGTCCGATATTTTACCATAATTCATAGTCGTGCTCTTAGTTAAAGCAATCAAATAGGTGTTTGGAATTCATGAAAAAGGACCTCAAATAGCAACATGGTTCATGTAGTTGAATGCCAATTCAAATTAAACCCAATGAAAAATTTCAAGTCTTCATCAAGCTCAATATCTTTCAAAAATGTAAAGTGTGAAAGGTTGAAAGAACAATGATGGAGCGGTTGAAAAGGAGAGTCATGACTGTATGTAACATTCAAATATTCTCTTACATACTCAAGAACCAGACGTCAATGAATGAATTTGATGGGTAGGAAAGGTCATGTTGCAAAAGCTTTTGCAACAAAACAACCATTTGTTTAGCAAGTTTTCATAATTTTGTGTTAGGAACCAAAACTAGGCTAACCCTTGTCCCTTAAAAACCTTGTTACCCACCCAACACCAAACAGTAATGAGGGTACATGATTAATGACAATTTGCCAAGTTGGATGGAATGGGTTCTGTTCTCTATCCAACCAGGGTTTTCTTTTTCAATTTTGTGGTTTTGAAAGCTTTGTGAAAATTTCCAAAATTTTAGCAATTTTTTTTTTTCTAATTTGCATTCTTGGAAAGAAAAATCTGAAAAATTTCAATGGTTTTTTGTCGCCATAGTGTGAAAACGAAGCCTCCTCTCTTCATGGGCCAATGTAGATACTTGCATATGAACAACCTAAACCACAATGTGTGACTTGAACCAAGCATCCTATCACACTTATGAAAAAGCTAACTACCTACCCAAAACACTTCAGAATCCCATCACTTGGAGGTTGGTAGTAAAAAATTATCAACATTTATGCAAGGTAAAAATATGATCATTGATCATGTATGCAGTGGAGACCATGATGTTGGTTGGGTTTGGTGTTGAGAGTCAAGACAAAAAAAAAATCAGATTGTCATAACTAAGTTATGAAACTCCAACCATAAATTAACCAAAACACCCCAAAAAAAAGGGGCGGGGTGGGAGAAACAAGGAACAAAATTGTAGGACCCATGTCCAAGAAGACAAATGAACCATCTGAAAGAGTCGACAAAGAAACAAAAAAAGGACTGAGTGCCAAGAGCCAAGTTTTCACATACGTTTGAGAGAAGGTGAATTCATTCTTAGGCCATTGGCAATTAATTACCTTCAAAGTCTTTATGAGACCTAGTCTTGTGAATTTACATATCAAATTTTTGAACAAATCATTCCAAATTGGACACATGATGCCCTTCAAAAAAATTATGACCCATATGTCAGTCTAGCAGTAAATGAGTGCTTGATTTGGATGGGGATGGATAAAGGAGCCAAAGAAGTCCTTCCTAGCTAGCTAGCTAGCTATTGAAGGCAATTGATCAACATATTACCACCTTCTTCTTAGATGATCTATGCATGAAGAGATAGGTGTATGTTTGTTGGCCCTGCCTTGCAAGGCAGGAATATTGTGTTGAGAATCATTATAGAGTACAGTAGCTTCAAGGGATTTTTCCTCTTAGAAACTAGGTGAGATGATTCATCCTAATTTGATTGTAAAAATTTCACATCCATCTTTGGACAATTTGTTTTCTCAGCCATCTCCTCAAATGTGCACTCAGCCCCAAGTGACTTTGTCAACAATCCATAATCCACAATATTAAATTTGAAATTATTTTTTTCAAAAATATTTATGGCACCCATCATATTCAAAAATTCATGTATTTTTTTCAAAATGTGACATTGTGATTGAAAATATTCAAATACACATGTACAACCAGTTTTTTTTATTTGGTTTGAAATTTTGCACAAATGTGAAAAAGAATATGGAAAGGGAATTATTTTATCACTTTCTTTTTGAGAAAAAAATCATTAGATTTGCAAAAAATTGAAAATCATGTTGAAACATTTCTTTATTAGTTTTGATTTGGTAACAAATTTTTTAATGTTTAGATAGGTCCCTAGAACATGCCATCCTTTAATGTGAGATCCCTTTTAGCTTTCTCATAACCAGTGTGATGTTACAAAATGAAAAAAAAAAAAATCACAACAAATTTTCTTTTATAACAATATGATGATATATATTAAAATAGATTTACTTTTCAATTTCCCCCTAGCTATGACCAATTTATCATACAATATCAATTGTTGATATTAAATTAATGGCAGGGCCATTGTGTTTAAAACAACTTGTTTTGTTTTTTTGGATGTGACGAGACCCTTCACTCCACTTTTGGAAAGTCCTCGATGATTTGCATTTTGCTTTGTAAATTTTTTACTAAGGGAGCAAAAGTTATTGAATTTTGAGTTATTTTCATCTAAGGGGTTTTTATTTTTTAAAATTTATAAAAATCAATATTTCATTTCCATAAGATCTCTGAAGGAAAGCCCACTTTGGCCAGAACAATATTGGGATGGGTGACCAAGCATGAGGTTTAATATACTTGGGTGAATGGCCCACTAGTAGTTACTTAGATGTCTCTTCAAAACATGTTATATCAGTGATGGATTATTATTTATTTATTTATTTATTAGTGATGAACTCAATTTCCAGAATCACTTATGAACAATGGTCATAGGAATTTCACTAATTTCAGGTATGCCCCATTCCAAGGGTAAATATTTAGTTTCATCTTGGTAACCAATTTTGTAGGAAATGGGTATATAGGCAGATAGGTAGGAAAAATAGACAACTTCTAAGTAAGTAGATGGTTTATACATAGCTAAGGGCTGTTTTTATTACCTACCTACCCACAAGCTACTTGTGGGTTGTTAGTGAGTAGGTAGAAAAAAAGTAACTGAGTTAACCACCATGGTTAGATTGGGAACTGGAACCCAACAGAAAACTGTGATATTACCATTTCTATGGTAAGTGTGATATCTGCCTAGTTAAAGGGTTGCCTTAAACCCTAAATCTGGGAATTGGGCAAAATGTTCACCATTGGTTCCATCTGGTCCTCACCAATTCACTTTTTCTCAACCTAGTTTCAGATCTTGTTAGGTTTAGGGGTTTTTGCTTTTCTTCATTTGAAGCTCATTCATGTTAAGCTTTCCTCTTCCTCTCACCTTCAAACTTGTTGCTTTCAATCAATTGTTTGTTTTTGAACCACCTGTCTTTGGAATTCTACAAGCTACATGATTTTCAAATATCTTTCTCATAGTACTTTTCTTGCAATTTTCAAGTAAGGTTTCTCACCTTTATCATTGTTGGTGATTGTCAAGAAATGTTCGCTTCATGTGTTTTTGTTTCTTGATAGTGTTGTTTTTATTGTCCAGGTTTGTGACAAATCTCCACAATAGTCCTTTCAACAACTTCAATTTCCAAACCTATATTTTATCATTTCTCTCCTTTGTTTTTTTATGCAGTAATTTTTTTCTACCTTTTTTTGTGTTTTTTAATCTTTCTTCTTTTCATGGTTTTCATGTTTACATTGAATCCCACCATTGTTTAAATATATTGTTGCTTTTCATATTTGTAGTGAATTTCCATGACAATGTCAAATCTCTTCAACTTGGTTTTTCTCTTGTTGGTGTTGTTAATCCTCGTGGTTGTTAGTTAGAATTTAAACTTCAAACTTTCATGGTGTTCTCTTTGTGTTTATTATTCAAGGTAAGCTCATAAGTTTTTTCCCAATTTTATTATTATTGTTGATGTTTATTCATGCATATTTGGTTAAATTTTTTAATGGACGACACTCTTCATTACATTTCAAGGTTTTTTCTTTGATTCTCTTCATTAATTTTTCTTTTATTGTGCTTGTATTGTAAATGAAAGGATTTATATCATAAACTTCGTGGGTCATGATTTGATAATAATAATCATGTGAAATCTATTTTTTCATGAGTTTATATTGTTAAAACATAAATTTCATGTGCATAAAACATATGAAATGTCAATGAAAATGAAAAAATTACGAAATATCATAGAAAAAATCATGAGAAATATGTTATGCATTTTCTTGCTTCATGTGCTACATGCACAACATCTTTTGATCTTTAAATGTCTTGTGGTGGACATGATGCCTTTGCCATGGTTATTAGTTTGAATAACAATTTATGGAAACCCACACATATCACAATGAGAATTTTTTAGGTGCTTAACATAACATGTGCAACAATGGCAAACTAGATAAAGGTCTTGTTAGATTCATTTAGTTTACTTGATAAAGTCATTACTTATGTCAAGGGTGAAAGGTTTAATTTAAATACATTAATTATGGCATTCACAAGTGGTATTACTTGTTTTTATCTTTCAATTATCCAACCCATTTGTGGCTCATTGTTTTGGCCACACCATGTGAAAGTCATGTCATTGTTCATTTGATGATGGCAAAACAATAGGAGAAAAACCAAGGTTTTCAACTATGGTTTCAACTACATTTTGGAGTTGAAAACATCACTTCCAATTGTAAAATGTTCTTTTCAACTCAAAATGACATTTTCAACTACCTACCAAAATAGTTGAAAAATGTTGAATTGAACCCACAACACAGTTAAAACCTACCTACACGTGTCAAGTTTTCAACCAACATTGAAGTGACAAGATTTTAGTTGAAAGTGATAAACCATTTTAGTTGATAGAATATTTTTGATTTCTAGATGAATATCATCCACCTTCATCCAAATCTCAAAGTTGAATTTTCAACTATTTTCCAACTTCAAGAATTGTCATCTAAGGTAACCTCCCATTGGATGAACTTCATCCACTAACAAACCATGACATCATCAAATAATGAATTGGAATTTCAACTACATTCTAACTAGGTCATCAAATTGTAATTTTAAATATGTTACAACTAGACCAATCAAAGAGTCTAATTAATAATTCGTTGCCACACGGCCCTATTTAATATTATGTCTAAGCAAAGAATCTAAATAATAGTTTGCTGACACGTATCCCTATTTAAAATTATGTGCAGGCTTAGGTCTAGGTATGTAGGTCCACCTAGAAATAAGTAGATAGGTATTTACCTACTAGGCCTACCTATTTATATAGACCTTCCTAACCTAAACCTAGGTAGGTGGGTAAATAGGCCTAGGTAAATAAGTAAATCATAATGTTGTTTAGGCTTAAGGTAAATAAGTAGGCTTCAATTGATCCTTTTTTTTGCCATGTGGCCTTTAAGGTCAAACCTTTCCTATTATTTTGTCTTAGGTGCCAACTTCACTTTTTCAAACACTTGGTGCACCAACTTCATTATGTAGTTTACAAACTTGCAAGCTATGACAAACAATATAGGATAAAAATTATAGTTGCACTTTAATTGATATTTTGTCTCAAATGTTTTGAAGAAAAAAATGTAAACCCTTTCTAATTTGAAACCCCATATCTTTTTTAGTCCATTTTGAATCATCTAAAAAACTATGGGTGCGCCAACTAGTGATTTACAAGACTGTTTTAAACTCCAAATGCAACAAAGTAGGGAGAAAATAATTTAATTTCAACATTTGAAACTATGATATTTTGTTTCAAATGTCTAGAAAAAAAAACTTTAAACCTCTTTAGTTTGAAACCCCATATCTTTTCATTTTAAGTTTGTTTTGAGTGATTTAAAAAACTATGGATATGCCAACTAGTGATCTACAAGACTTCTTTGAAATCCAAATGCAACTAAATAACCCAAAAAAAAAATCTCGAAAGTTGAAACTATTTTAACAATTTTATCACCAAACATGAACCCCTTTACACAAAACAACTTATATCCTTCTCGTTCTTTGACCAAATTGAATGTTTTTTGTAGCATTGGAAATATTAAATGAAAGGCTACAAAATTTATTTTAGCAACGAAAAAATGAGCAATGTGTAAGGAGTTGCCTTCCTTTGAAATCTTAAGTGTATAGTGGTAGGCCTTTAGTTGTAATTAAGTTGTAATTTTGGATTTTGAGATTAAGTTTTTTTGCCATTGTTTTGTTACATTTGGAATTGAAAGAGGTATTGTAAATATATAAATGATACACCCATAGGTTTTTTAATCACTTTTGAAAGAAACTAAAGATGAAAAAGATATGGAGTTTGAGACAAGAGAGGGTTTTAAGTTTTTTCTTCAAAATGTTTGAGACAAAATATCAATTAAATTGTAACTACAATTTTTATTACATGGTGCTTATGCTTTGCTAAATTAAGGCTATTCATCTAAGGTTATTAAGTGTCTAATATCAACTAGGGTGCAACTATAATGCACCATAGACACCTATAATTTTTTTCAAAACATTTGAAACAAAATATCACAATTTAGAATGTTGAGATAATTATTTTGTTGTTGCTTTATTGCATTTGGAGGATAAAAAGGTATTGTATATCACTTAAAACGGACTAAAAATGAAAAAGATATGGGTTTTGAAAATAAAGAAGGTTACAATTTTTCTTCAAAAAATTTGAGACAAAATATCACAAATGTCCTTTTCCTCTTCTTCATGTTTTTTTCCTTGCTTTTGGTGTTTAAAGAAAATTTATAATCTTTCAATTTGCAATTCTAATGACATAATGATCGTTATTGATTTGGTTAAAGAATGAAGAAAATATTAAAATTTGCAATGGTTTTTAAGTTTGTGTTCAATGTTGGATGGTTCCAAGTATTTAATATCCAATTACTAATTAGACTAAAACAACAACTTATAATAATTAATTATTTCATTTTACTCGCTAATTATTGTAAATAATATTGATTAATAGGGAATAATCTTCGTAAAAATATTTAATTAAATTAATAAAAATATAACTTTAATAATATAATTTACTTAAAATTTGCATTAACCATAAAGATTGGGACAAATACACACATTAATTAAATAACATTTTTATTTTCAGATTTTAAATTTTTATTAGTTATAAACTAGGCTAGTTATATTTTAATAATTTTAATAATTAATAATATTATAAATTATCCTAATTTAAGCAAATAATTAGTTTTTAATTCCTATTAATTGATTTAACATACATGGTGCCTAAGCTTGGGTAAGTTAAAGTTAACCATTTAAGTTTAATTAAATGTCTAATTTGACACATAAGGTACATTTAAGGTTAAGCCATGAAACACCTAGTATGAACTTAGTTAAACCACATGCCTAAACCTTCGGTGCATGCCATGTGTGCAAGTACTTAGTATTTCAAGAAATAATTAATTAATATATTCACAAATCGAATTTATCGATAAATTTTTAACATATTTAATTATTTGAAAATTACTAATAAAATGTTATAATGTTATAATTATTATTTTTAAATTGTTGTTTTTTTAATAAACCTTTTAAAATTATAGTGATCAACTATTTAAAATTTTAAAATTAGGTTTTAAATTGATTATCTGACAAAATAAATTATTAACTTGTTGGTAATTCTTGAATATTAATTATTAATTATTAAATTTCTAACTTAGTAAATTAATTTGTAAATAGTAAAATTTTAATTAATTATTAATATTAATTAAATAATTTAGCTTGTGAATAGTTAATTATTTTAATAGTTAAATATTAACTAAATGATATTCATTAGTTCTTAACCGTAATGATTTAGTTGGGGTAATCCAATTTATAAACGATATGAGGTTGGATTTTTAATGGCCAACTTTCAACATACGTTGGTGAATGGCAATGAACCATTTGTCTTCCCATCACAAGTCCAATAAGTTTTCTATTATGATGATTCTTCCAACCCATGGTGGAAGGTTATATTGCATAAAGAGCCACAAAACAAATGCATGTTCCTAGACACCTATGGGGAGTACATTAGCACAAATGAGTATGGAAGTGTGTTGGATGCACGAGGGGCAATGCTAAATGCACCACTTTGAGTAATGTTGGTGTAATATTTTTCTCTAAGGAGGAATCACTATTACTCAATGAATCAAATCAACTTAACCTTGAAAAATAATCCTAGAGAAGAAATTCAAGGACATAGATGTTTGTTTAAATAAACAAGGACATGTGAATTTAACGTTCCACACTTTTTAACCACTCTAATACCATGCCCAATGACTTTAGATGAAGATGTTTTCATTTTCCCACTTTTGATGTTTTATCACATCTAGACACCAGGAACCATAAAATTTTCCAACAAACTTAAGGTTTTTAGTGGCAAGGTGTAATGTTATGAAAATTATTGACTTCAATATTAAAGGGTTTTGAAATCATCAAAGTTGGAAACTAGTCACAACAAAGTTGTAAAAAAGTCATAATTAAGTTGAACCTAAAGTCAAATCAAAGTTGAACTATAGTGGAAAACACAAACATTATTTCATTGATCAAAATTTTCAACATTCATCCATTCATGAACAAGGTTAACCAAAATAGTGAAACAATCAACATGATAGAGTGATATAAATTTTGAAAATGGATCTCTCCATATAGCTCGACCTTGAATTTATTAATTAAAAATAAAAATCAATGGTGAATTGGCAACAATGGTCAACGTTGTACACTTACCAACCTAGTTGAAAAGTCAACGAAATTGAGGTGTGAAACAAGCCATTTGTAATTTGTTGAAATAAATATAATTATGCAACCAAGGGCACGTTAAACCCAACATGCAATCAAAAACCAGTTGGTTAAAAAATGGCCTTTTTTTCCTAGTGAAAATTGTGCTAGATTTTCAAACGTGAGTTTCAATTATGTTTAAATGTCATTGTAAAAGAGTATAACTTGGACAAAAATATGTGGGAAAAGGAAACAAGAATGGAAATATCCTTGCATTATTGTAAGGTTGCCAACAAGGATGCTGAAAATTCGTGTGAAGATGCAATTTGCATCATGAGTCATCATGTTTCAAAAAAATTGGAATATCAATTAAATGTAATCTCCATTTGTTATGAGTGATAATTATTTTTACATTTGTCATCACAAGTCCCAATGTGCCAAACTTAAGGTGTTGTTGAAACCATTACAAATATCTTATTACTAGTGGTCAATTAATGTAAACTAAACCAAATTTAAAGCTTTTGGTTGTGTCAAATGCACTTGCCTTTGCTTTCACCTTGTGCATTTCAATGAAATTTAATGTGAACATAATTCAAGCTTTGAATCAACTTTTGATTTGGATTGATTTTGATTTAAAATTAACAAAGTTCAAACTGAAGATGATGACACGAATGAAACTTTCTAGCATTCTTTAATTCTTATTTTTGCAAAGACATATAATATGTTTGGTCATCATGTTGGACCCTTGCTTTAAAAACATGAAGGTCATACGATACTATGTGGTTAATATTTATTATTGAAATTGTCGTAAAATCTGATATTACAGTTATATATTTGTTGTTGTTGCAGGTATATTAACATCTAAACTTTATGAAAGCATCGAAAAAACCAACAATATTGTAGTACCTGTGTAGCTTTGGCACAAATTATATATATATAATTTTCTTTTTGTTGATTTTTTCAAACAAAAAGCTACTAACTATTGAAAATCTTGGAAATTGAATCAAGGTAGGTGGGTAGATTAAAACCCACGAGTAGTACAATGAAATAGTAAAGCCTTTCATTAGTCTAACCAAAAGTAGAGCTTGAAACCAATGAAAACATTAAGACATTTTATTGAATTTACCTTATATGTTGTAATTTTCAAAATTAAAAACTCAACTATCAAATCATAATCTTCAAATTATATTAATTATTTTGCACATTAATGCTGAAGCTGCCAAGGTACTATGGTAGTTGGAAATGATGATTATTTTGTTTAGTAGATTATTTTTGTTGATGATGTAATCATGTAGTTTTGAAAAATGATTTACATATCTTCAAATGTTTATGTGTATGATGGTAAAAATTGATAACTTCTTGGGTTAGTGGGTGACACATCCAATACAATTTCCACACATGTTTTTTTTTAATCGTCAAGTATTAAACAAAATAGGTTCACAAATTGGGATTGGAACAAATTTCAATGTTGTTGGCATTATCACAAATTTTCAATGATTTAGGCTTGGAATTGACAACTTGAATCACTTCATCTTATTATTAAAAATTAACCTAGTGATGTTATTGTTAAGTGTGGAGTCAAAAAATCACTTTGAACGATTTTATCACATGTGAAAACATTGTGATTGAGGAACATAAAAAGCACATTGAAAAATAAGGTCTTTTTGAAAGGACTTGAATTTCAATTGATTTCAAAATATCATGTGAACAAATCGTAATTCAAAAGTTCATTTTTCATGATTTGTAATATTTACAAATTCAATTATATTCTTGTAGGAATGTTAATTGTAAACTTCCAATGATGAGGTGGGCAAAAATACAATTGGAATATTCAAATAGATAGTTGGAGCTTTTTTTTAAAGGTTATATAATTTATGTAACATCTTTGTTGTTATGTCGATGAGTGAAAGCAATAACTCAAAAAAAAATTGGTTTTTTAGTTATGTTATGTTGGTGTGCAAGGAATTTTTTAAAAAAGTGTTTTGGCTTTTCTTTTTTGGCTTTTGTTGATGCATGAAACATCTTTAAAATGTTTTAATATTGATTGTTGGTTTTGTTGTTTTGTTGATGCATGGGAACATCTTATAAATGTTTTTACATTGATTTTTGGTTTTGTTGTTCTATCGATGCATGGAAGCAACAATTCAAAAGTCATTTGACATTTCCTACTATTGTTAAGGGGGGGGACCGGGGGGTGGGTATTGATATATGGGGATTTAACTTCTAGAAGTTGTGTTTTTTTGGTGGTTTTGTTGATGCATGGGGGCATAATTCAAACATAGTTGTGCCTTTTTGAATAGTAATTCAAAACTAGATTGAACTAACTTTCAAAAAGGCACAATTGTGTTTTGTTTCTAATAGAAAAAGTTTTGAATATTCATTAAACTTTAAATTACTCATTTAAACCTTAAAACCTTAGTAAATTAACTTCCCAAAATGCATAATTTTGTTTGATTCTTATAAATGTTGAATCTTCATTTGGATTTCTATGGCATGTGTCATTAACCCAAGTGTGAATAGGACTATATAATTATTTCAAATGTGAATAGGACCTTGATGACAAAACCCAATTGTAAAAAATATATTTAAATTTTAAATTAATTTCCAATGAAAAAATAATCCAAAATTCAATATCTCCTCCCACCTTAAGTCTAAAAATTACAAAACAACCTCCAAAAAATCTCACCCATCAAGGGCTTTCCAACAATATCAAGAATTTGCCCCAATTTCCCTAATTTTTTATCTTGAATTTTCTTGAATTTTCTCTGGCAATATTCAATAATACTTACAAAGTAAGTCTAAATGGTCTATACATTATGAAACCACCTTAATGCAACCTTACTCATCAATGGTTTTTCAATGATACAAAGAAGGTAGTGGGGGGAGGGGGGCACCATGCTTTAGGATATTTCAAGGTGACAAACAAACAAACAAACAACCTTTCTTAATAGATAGATATTTCCTTCCTTCTTTATACACATAAAGATGTGTCCCAAAAAAAAAAAAAGTATTTGAATAACATGTTTTCCATCAAAATTTAATTTTGGAGAAAATGCATGACATTCTATTTTCCTAAGGTATGTCCCATTTTTCTTGCAAGATCTTCCATTTTTTGGGAGGTATTTCTTTACTTTCTTCACAAATTTCAGCAAGTATTAATATTTACATGGGGTAAAGGCCCTTGGTCAAAGGCATTACAAAAAGTTAATTATGTGTTTAATTACTTCCCTCACATGAGCTCTTTTTTAGTAAATGCCCTAGGGCCTTACATGAAACTATTATTTTCAACCATGAAACCCTAAACCTTAAATAACTCCCTATGAACCCAAAACCTTAAAACCCCAAACATGAAACTACTTTTCAAAACCCTATTGTTGTTGCTTCCACTTGTGATACTACCATCAATGGCGGATAACAACCTTGCATGATGTGAATCAATAGTGAAGACCACTAAGGAACATTTGTTACATTTTGAAACAAGCCCCTAGCTAGAAACCATTTACCTAATAAAAGTTGTTTAAAAGACTTTTCTTTCCATTACAATAACCTTTTGTTACCTTCTTTGCCTTAGAAGTAGAGACTTGAGCAAGTAGGGGGAGCTTAACCTACCTACATGCTTGCCTCTAGGAATTGGCTTTGGGCAAATTTGGAGCCCTCCCCCCTTTAAAGTTCTCTAAATGTACGTAACATAGTTGACCAATCTTTAACATCATCATCCAATGTTTTTTTTTTTTTTTTTTTTCTAGGAGTTAATTGTGTCTATCAAATTTACTTTTTAGCTTGAAGAAAATGAAACTTCCAAAACAACAAGAAAATTGATAGTTGAGAGGGGATGGAGGAGGAGTTAGGGATCAATGACTTGATAGGTGGGAGGATTGTAGGGATTAGAACCGCATGTAACATTAGATGGAAAAAAAAGAATTGGTGGAGAAAATTTCAATTAAGGTTAATATTATTTATTTCAACCTTCACCTAATGTTTTGGTTTTGGTTTTGGTTAGGCTTTTGTTTCATTTTGAAATTGTGTTTTAGTGGAACCTTTGGGATTTGAGTGAAATTGATTATTAGATCAAAACTTACGGGCATCAACTTGTTAGAAAAAACTTTAGATTTTTTGTAGGTTTTTTTTTCAAGGGTTTAGGTTCTCATTGAAGATGCAAAAGTAGAGTGTCTTTTTAAGCGTGTGGGCCTCAAACTTGAAGATAATCATCCCGATTGAAAAGTTTGTCCCCAAAAATAAAATAAAATTGTCGATGTTATACATAATTATTGGAATGGATTAGGATTTTTGTGAAGAGGGTATTTAGTCCACCATAGTTGTTTTCTAGGAAACATTTGCGTGACATTACTTATTTCAAGTCCTCCAGGATTGGGAACAAAAAGTGAAACCTATAATGTTTTAGCATTAAGATGTTTAGGTCGTGTTGACCCTAACACATTAGTAATTGTGCCTCTTAAACCTTTAGCAAAGTTAAGGTTTGGTTTTGGCATAATGCCCTAGCTAAAGGACCTTTAAGCAATTCCCTATATTTATCTTTTCAATATGTTTAGCCTTTTATGGCTTTATAAATTTAGGATTGCCTTATAATAATAGGTATTTTTTTAATAGGTGGGGGACGTGCTCCTTTGAAGCTTTGACGTGCTCCTAAGTCACGGGGTGAAACCCACTTGAAGGTTTCACAAGGTCAAGTTGCGGAAGTTGAGACTTGGAGGCACGCTCCCGGTTTCCAACTCTAGAAAGGGGTAGAGGGTCGAGTTGGGAGCCCAAGGATTAGACTAGGAAGAGGACTTAGTTGATCAAGCTAGAATCTGCATCAAAACAAACCACCCAAGTGGTTAGATCACTTTCCGGGACACCCTTTGGTGTTGGGACAAGTCACGGGCACTTCGGACCACAAGACTCACCACGGCCCGGACTCGGGGGATGCCACCACCATCCCCCATATAGTATACTCTGTGACGCCCCGTGGGGGCTACATCCCAATGGCACAAATTCCCGGGACTTCCAAGTTGGAGTCCCGAAATCCACCCAAGTGTCCTGGTTCTGGATTCCCAGGACTTTGAGAGGCCGTAGCTCCTCTCCCTGACCTTGGATCGCAACAAGGTCTAAACCGAAGTTGTAGCCCTCGTTGAGATCTTTTCAATGACGTATTGTAGTCCTGAATTGGACATTGGGAGCTGGTCGATTCCTGATTTTTAGTGGTCGGGAGTCAAATTGCCAGTTTGACTCCCGGCCCTTCTTTTGCCCATAACTTGGGCTAGAGATGTCCAAATCAAGAATGCGAGGGCATTTTCGATATTTACGTTTTAAAAACTTTTCAATGACACCAAAAACATCCCAATGAAAGGTGTTTTGCCCCTTGTTGTCGAGCTCTAAACATGCGGGAGTCCCGGAGGACTCCAAATCCTCAACTTTTCCAAGTGTTGGGCTTCACCCCCACACTTGGCCAAGTTAGGGTTGCGACAAGCTTCCTTCCTCATGGGCACCAAATATCCCATGTCCCCTAGTTCATCATGTCCTATTGAACTTTGTCTTTCCCATCACCCGTGCCACCATTAACCTAGTTTCCACCCCATTTCCCATGCAAACCCCACATCTTCCACTAATTCCCCTTCCCATTTTAACAAATCATACACTACCCATTGGTTCCCTTATCAGCCCCTAGTCTTTTGTGTGAATGTGAAGCCCCAACCCTACACTTTCCCAAACCCCCTTGATCATGCACATGTAGGACCTTCCCCCCCTTCCACTTTACCAACCCCTCCAGTTGCACATGATCAAACCCCATCCTTTTGTTACCCCAATGGTGTTTTGTTTTGCCCCCTCGTGGTGAGGTAGCAGGGTAACGAAGCATAGGGAAAAGTGGATTTGATTCAAATGTTTTTTAGCAGGCAATTGGGAAAACTTGTATGAGGAATTTTCTTCACAAGCCCAAGCCTTGGCAATAAGTTTGAGTTTAGTGCCTTTTCCCCAACATGATCCCCTTGTTCATAAACATTTTATTTGTAGTTTAGTTTTTAGACGTGCATGGAACACTCTAGAATAACCCACGCCTTGGCACCATTTTCCCCTACACCCACGTCCTTTGACAACACTTCAACTCTCACCACACTACACCCTGATTTAGAGGGTTACTTCTTGCTTATCTTATAAAACTACAAACTAGACCAAAACTTTGAACTTTCTTCTGATTCCTTCAAATCAACATTCCAACACATGCCCCATCTCTTGGCAAGTGGTCATTTTAAGATGGTTTTTGAACACCTTCAGGAATATTTTCATCTAGAAGATTCATCGAATGGATTCCCTTCATTATATTTGTTTTGTTTTCATATTGCTAAAAGTCACATTCCACTTCGAATTGCACGTGTATTTAACGCAACCCACCTATTAGCCACGACCAAGCTTTTATGTGGAGTTCATGTCATTGCATTGGGGAAAACATTATATCGCTTCACAAGTTGCGCCTAATGCCTTCAATTGCATGATACTTTTGTAACACATTTTTCCCCACACCAATTCGAAATTGTAACTAAGGGTAGTTATGAAGTAGTAGTCCATGGCATCAAGTGAACCGTAGACCTTTACCCTAATTGGGTTGTTCACTAATTAGATGTGGCACACGCCTTCAATTCAATGTTAAAAGGGGTCATCTTTTAAAAAAATTGTGTAACAAATGGAGACATCATGCAACTCATCCTTTTTATTCGTGCATTTGAATCTCTCATATTTTACAACCATCGTAATCATGAAGGCAATGTTACAGTCATCCCTTTTGCCATGGGAATTCGCCAAGGTGATCCTTTAGGAAGGGCACTATATGCATCAACCCACTTTAGGGCTTTAGGTTCTACAACTAGTCATTTCCTTTCTTGTCTATTTTCATCCATTACAGATGACACTCACATCATAGGTCCCCCTTTTATTATATCATGTGCATATGAACATTTCCAAATTAAATTTTGTGTAATAGGTTCTTCTATCCAACCTCATAAATGTGTAACATGGTCTCTTTTTGGCTTATCGTTTAGCTTCAACACCCAATCCTAGTTTACCACCCCATAAAAAAGAATTAGAGTTTTGGGAATTTCATTAGGCATTTCATCATTCACATCATCTTTCATTAAAGATGTCATGTTAAAAGATGTTTGACATGTGGATCTTTTTGCTAGAATGGGTGATGTTGAAATATCCATTATAATTCTAACTCATTATTTTGCAACAACCTTCATATCTTTTACAATGTACACCTCCCTCTTTCACCTTCATAGAGTTTTTCATTTAAATTTTTTTTCCCTCCTTCAAATGTTTGGGCGCCTTTGGGTCCAAAATCTTTTGACAACCTAGAAGGAACTCTAACACATAAATGAGTTTTTTTCCCCATAACTTTCAGTGGCATTAGGCTCATACCAATAGCCACCATCACCTCATTAACTTATTTAAAGAGTTGGACCCTTATAGCTTCATTCATAGTTGATAGGTTTATGGTTGATCAATATCTTTTCCTTCTTGAAGCCTTAGCATGAGTTGATAATAACACTTTCCTTTTCTAGCAACATTTCATGGCAATATGTGATTTCCTATCGTTGCGAGCTTATGCATGTCTTCTTTATTTGAATAAATCATTGGGCAACAAATGGTTCGTTTTCAAGATTCCATTTCAAAGCATTTACACCATGATACTCTTTTCAACATGCTTTTTGACGAGAAATCTAAAGCCCATCATGCTCGAATTTTATCATTTTTTGGCCCAAGGGCAAATGTTTGGCTTATAGTTCAACCAATCTTCCCAAACTTTTAACGAAATTCCCATATATTTTCCATAGTGCTTCGAATACAACTTGAACTACTTCATCCCTCAATTACAAATATCTTTCAATGCATGTGCACACATCCCATCAACCTTATGGGTATCCACCTCATATGGCACAAACACATAAAAACCCATAATGCAATTTGCAACACCTTTGTTACCATCCCATAAGATTTTGGCTTCCATGTCGGGTGAGAACAATTACATGTGTTTCCTTCAAACACGTTCAACTCCTCCCGTTAATGAATCAACATTGTGTTCACCAAAAATGACATTTGCACCTTAGTCTACATTGTTATTGCCAACCTAACATGAGTGAATTTATTTCCTTGATCTTGCGCCACCCAAGGATTTGTTGCTTCCAAAAAATGCAATTCAAGCCAAAAAATGAAACTATCGCAACCAACATCTTGTCGATTGATTCCTCCCCTTAATAGTGGAAGTATTTGGATGTTTACATAAATAGGTATATGAGTTTTTACACAATTGTGTTAATGTCATTTGGAATTTGCAAAGACCAAAGGGCCCTTCTCTTTTTGTCTTGGTTACTTTTCTTTGGCAAAAGAAATCAATCACATTGCAAAGGTTGCAAGCATCCTCCATGTTAAGTCAAGCGATAGCCATAGGCCTAACTATTTCTCGACTTCCACCCCTTTAGAACACATCTCCCATCTCCACAATTGACTTATTACAAGTGATCGATTTTTGATATAAATAAATACAATTAACCTATTACAAGTGGTCAATTTTTGACATGGATAAGTTTTGACATCTAGTTTGAGCTATCTAGTTGTCATGTAAATTCTCCCTTTTCTTTTTTCTTATCCCTATGTACATTTTCCTAATTTAGGGTGTGTCGATCAATAAAGCTTTGCAGGCTTGCACCACTTAAATAACTCCCTTTGAACCCGAAACCCTGGAGACTGGAATACGCCTTCTGCAAATTCCGGAGTCTTGGCGTGGACTCTGGAGTCTGGAGTCTTTCGCGTCGTAGAGGAACGATGATGATGATTGTAAACTCGCAAGTACTTAACCTACTTACTTGAATATCGTAGCTTGAAAGAGCACAACTTCTGAAGTGGTGGTGTCAGATATGGCAGTCATGAATGAATGCACACTAGTGCTTCCATAAATGGTGCTCTGTGCACCACAACTGACTCTCCATCAGTGTGGACTTTGGTGTCAGAAAAAACCTTCTTACATATGTGTTTGCAGAGCTGCAGTCACGTGGCGACACAGACTTTTGCCAACATATTTTGCAGCAGGAGGGTACTACCTACTGTACTTACCCTTTTCTCCGCTTCAATTCTTTCTCTCTTTATTTCTCCTCTCTCATCTCATCTCATCTTATAATCTGAGTTTTTGGACCTGCAAGTCCCACAAGATCGATGCATCGCAAGTAAGTTGGGTTTTGGGTTTAGAAGCTAGATCCCCATTAAGTAGTTTCAAATGGATCAATCAAAATATGTAATCTACTTGCTCCTCTCCAGACAACCAGAAGCGACTTGCAAGGCTCTTCAGCAGTTCACAGTTTGAAGGCAAGAACAAACTGTGCAAGAGAATGCTGCAACGAACGACACACATGGCCCGGCTTCTAAGTGTATGTAGCGGGGTCCGTATTGGCTATTTTCCGAGATACCCATGATTTTGTGCCGTATTTCTGACAGCATTTCTGGCTTGAAGAACTGAGTTCAACAACCTCCTTAAAGCTCCCCCAGCTTGGTATCTATCTCATGTGCCCAATAATAATTCTCATCGCCGTGCAAAAACTCGGGTTGCAGAATGCAATGCATAAATGAGAAGCTGAAGTAGGGGGAAGAAATGGAGAAGAAGTCGTCTCTGAAAGGAGAGCAGCAAGAGCGAAAGAGGTCTAGTGAAGAAGGTGAAATACCCAGGTCACAGCTGAGAGAAAGATGGAGAGGGACGTATAGACTACACTACAGGAGTTGCTACGTATCCACGAGTCCCGCATTGGGTTCTTAGCTTGACAAGATCATCTAGATCTACTCAACTGGATGAAGAGAAAGAAGCAGTTCTTGACCCAAGCTGCAAGGAGGGTTTAGTGCATTTCCTCTTTTGTTTTGAGCTCGAGAACCTTCAGCAACCTGATCATTGATGGAGCGAGCACAGCAGCAGGAAGGCATTGTTTTCACACTAGTGACATTGATGCTGGGTATCCTGTACACAGCTGTGACTGTGGAAGCTCAGTATAGTAACTACGAAGTCCAGTCGTTTCTGGATCCACAGAATGAAGCTCGAGCGCAGGTGGGACTGCCGCCTTTAGTTTGGAACAACAACCTGGCCGCATTCGCACACAACTGGGCAATGGAACGATTGGAGTATGGAGACTGTCGACTGGAGCATTCAGGCGGGCCTTACGGCGAGAACATCTTCTGGGGAGTAGGCAAGGACTGGCAGCCATGGGAAGCGGTGCAGGAGTGGGTGAATGAGCGCAACTGGTACGACTACTACACCAACACATGCTTGTATTACGATGCTTGCGGTCATTACACGCAAATCGTTTGGCGACAGACTACCCAAGTCGGATGCTCACGACAAGAATGCCCCGATGGCAACATCTTCATGACTTGTAACTACTATCCTCGCGGCAACTGGATTGGCCAACGCCCATACTAATCATGTCAGCTTCTTTCTTGCAAATCATCACAGGAGCAAAGTAGACGAAATCCGAAACAGCTCCAGAGCTCCAAGATCTGCTCATCTTCTACTGTCTCTTGGTCTTGAGTCCCCGCTCCCCCACCTAGCTCCCCATCTTGTTCTTGTTCCTTCTTCTTACTCATCATTTCTCCTCCCATCAGCAATAACTCAGCAGCATGCAGGATGGATTCTTCACAAAAGATTCTGGATTCTTTGCAAAGTATTCCTGGAAAAGGATTCTGGGATTCTGGATTCTTTGCAAATAGGATTCTGGATTCTTCTGGATTCTTTGCAAAGTATTCTTGGAAAAGGATTCTGGGATTCTGGATTCTTTGCAGAAAGGATTCTGGACTCTTCTGGATTCTTTGCAAAGTATTCTTGGAAAAGGATTCTGGGGTTCTGCATTCTTTGCAGAAAGGATTCTGGACTCTTTTGGATTCTTTGCAAAGTATTCTCAGAAAAGGATTCTCAGTTTCTGGATTCTTTTCAAAGTATTCACGGAAAAGGATTCTCAGATTCTGGATTCTTCACTTTGCAGCTAGACTTCATATTATTCTGCAGATTTAGGTCTTATGATGAAGAGCATTTCAAGCTCATTGTAATCTATAATTCATTATTCATCAATAAGTAAAAACAAAGCTAGCTCTAGAAGAGCACAGCCAGCAGGGTTTTAAGGGTGATCACAATATCCCAGATTCTGGTACAGCTTGGTTGATCCCCAACCACCCATGAGGGACAAATTCTGACCTAGTAAATAAGGACCCTCAGCTCCTCCATCCAAAAACTCATGCAGACTGAGAGGAATCCAACAACAGCTTAAGGCCATCACATCTGGTGAAGCATTCAAAGCTGCTAGCTGCTGCTACCTCTTGCAGCATTTGTCCATTGCAGGGGCCACCAGGGCTTGGAGAAATGCAGTGAGCAGTTAATTGGGGTGTGGACAAAAAATTTAGTCTGAGAAAATTGAGTGCTCATCTTTAATACTTCCAACCTGCTGCAGACAAAAACATATATCTATGAGTTTGCAGAGGAAAAAATGAAACAAAAACCCTGCATCATGACTTAACACTTTCAAAGATAACCAACCACATGTCAATTCAGTTGTGACCAAACCAAAACCAAACACAACAGGAATGAAATGGAAGGATTAGATATGAGAGAAGCCAGCATAGAGGCTAGAGCTGCAATATTGGGCCTTGGTCCAGCTGGAATATATGATCCTTGAACCATCGGTGCAGCACTCTTGAGAATACAACAAAAGTGCAAGAACTTTGTTTAGCAGCACAAGCTGATGATGATGATGATGACGAGCATCACTGGCCTGCTCATCATGGCCAGGTAATGTCCATCATCATCATCAACAGCTTCAATCCAGGCAACTTTTACAATCACATTGCACAAGAGCATCATACATGTCAACTTTCTTGGGCTGCAAAGCTTCCCAAAAACAAAACAGACATGATGATTTGAGGAGTGGACAAGGTAAAGAAGCTCATGCCATGATCTGCAATGAAGGTCAATAGTCATGAGCGTTGGAGCTGTCACTGCAGGCTGCAGCAATGCAGATCAACAACAACAACAAACCTGAAGCAGCTGGCTGGGTCTCAACAACCAGCACACTGCATGCTCGTGATCTGATCTCCATGAAGAGCTGGTGAGATTCACAGCATTTGCAAATGGGCTTGAGTAGTGCTGCTCATTGTCATTGTTGTTGTCGTCATCATCATCATTGTCGTCATCCAAATCATGAGAAGCTATGAGCAAACATTGATGTGTGCCTCTAATATTTGGCTGCAAGCACCAGGTCTGTGATCTGCAATCTGCTGCTTTACAGAAGAAGCAAAAGACCCATTACTAGCTTGCTGACAAATCTCAGCTGCAATAGTACTACTGCAACTGGTTTCAAAGAGTCAGTGATCAGAAACTGGTTTCAGCTGGGAATGATGTAAAGATTAGGCAAATTTGTAGTAAGTACCACCTGCAAGCTGGGTGAGAGCATCTGTTTGTATTTTGCAGCTCTGTTTGTTAGCTCTATCCTTCAGGGTAGATACTAGGGACATTGTGATGCACCCAGAAATGGGCCAAAGTTCGATATCCCTACATTCTAGGGTCATGTGGAGTCCACTGGAGAAACATTTCTGGCATAACTGAAGAAGGATCCAATTGGGCTTTACCGTGCTAATCACCATGTGTTTCCAATTTAGTGTGTTGAATATTCATCATCCTTATGGATGTCATTTAAGGGGCAGAGCCATCATGCAATGAGCTGCTTGCTGGTTTCTGCAGCTGTGTCTGTTAGGGAGAGCAACTACAAAACAATGTAGTTTTCATTTGAGTCCCACATTTTGTGGAATGTTCAGTAGGTGTTACACTTTGGTGTAGTTTTTTCACTTGGTCCTCACATTTTGAGGAATGTTCACAGTAGGTGTTACTATGTGAACTCTCTAAGTTCAATTTTTGGGAACTTCATTGAACACTTGCTAATCTAACTGATGTAATTTGATCTTGCTGGAAAGGTTTTAGCTACATTATGATGAGCTTGAATGTTAGCTATTTCTCCCCCCCCTCCCAAATTGACATTCTTGTTTGGATTCTTTTGAGTGGGTCTCTTTGGTGTCCTTCCATCAATCTATCACATTTCAAATGATCTGGTTATAGAAAGGCTGTTGATGAGGTTGTGGCTTTGCAGGGTGAGAGGTTAGTGAGGCCTATTCTGTTATTGAATTAGATCTTTGAATCCTGGACATTTTCCATTGTGGCGTATGTACACAAAAAATAAAATGCAACAAGACAAGTTGGATAATAAGTGTTATCAATTGCATTCTTGTGTAGAATGACAACCAAATAAAAGGATATTATCCTTATCCTCCAACCTTTTAAGTGACTCCTTATCATAAACCACATTATGTCAACTTCAATGAAAGTTGTTTTCCGTGTCATCTAGCTTCAAAGGTGTCACCAATATACCCTTTTTATGCAATTTTACTTTCTTATTGTCTCTCTTGCTCACACCTTTTCCTTTACTCCCTCTACTTTTAATGAACCTCCGTAACATAGATTAAAGACCACTAAGTTTTACCGACCTTCCTCTACCTACTTTTATTTGTCCTTCTCAATTTCAATTCAAACATTAAACTGACAATGTCATCCTCATGTTCCAAAATTCAAAGATCTAAGCAACACATAGATTTACTCACTAAATTTAAAGATTTTTTTGAGTATCATTGAAACCTCATTGCAATGACTCGAAAGCTCACCTCTAAGCATGAAACCTTTGCTCATCTCAAATGGAAAGAATTGATTTCTCAAGTAATTAGATCCATTTATAATAATCACATAGTCTTTCATAAACTTTTCAATTGATGCTACCACTTTCAAACCAAATGGATATTCAATACAAAATTAAGAATTCAACATGGAAAGTTTTAAGGCAAGGTGAGTTGCCAAGGGTTAGCAACAACTTTGGGGGTAGCTAATTTGGGTATGGGTGTGGAGGCCTAGGTGTGGAAAGTTGGTGTGCATAAATAAGGGTGGGGTTTGCAAATTTTGGGTGCATTTATTACAAGGGTTTGAAATGGATTGGCATTTATGTTACCCTTGCCAAGTAAACAATGATGTGAAAGATGACATTATGTTTATGTGATAAATGACATGTCATCTAATGGCATATGATGTATTATATTGCCATATGGCTAATGACATGGCATTTATGTGGTGGATGGTTTCATGTACTTTTATTTTGAGTTAAATTTTGTGGCATGCCTTAACTTTGAAAGGCCAATGTGCCCTTCACATGACAAAGATTGTTCCAAATATTGCCCTCCATATTGAAAGATTGCCACCAAATATCATGTCATTCACAATTTATAGACAATTCAAAAGTATGCCCTTCATAGAAACAAATAAGTATGACCTTTGTAATAAAATTTTATTTGTGAGTTATTTTTAGTGGATTTTTGGAACTTGGCTAGAAAAAATGGAAGAATGAGTGATACAAAGAGTTTTTCTTTGGGGGAACTATCGAATGGGTCCAAGTCACCATATTAAGAAGAGAAAAAGTTTGAAATAATTATATTTAAAAAATAAGTTGCAGCATGTTGCAAAAATATAGGACCAATCCTAAAGGCTAATTTTTTGTACTTGCCTCAAGGACATGGTTAAGTCCTCTTGTGGATGAACACCAACTTGCCAACTTCATAATTTCTTTTGAAAACATTGTCTATAAGCATGGTAAATTTCATGAAAAAATCACATAACTTCTAAGCCATTTTTACTACAAAATTGAATATAATTGAAACATTTTTCGAATCCTTGAATTCTTTCGAGGGTAAAAAATGCTTACCAACAATTACACCAAGGATCTTAATCCTAAATCAAGATGACATAGATTCTAGAATTTATGATTGAACCTTTTATTTCAATTATTAACCATATTGTTTAAGCAATAAAATTGCATGAAGTTATTATTTTATAGGTGACCTTTGTGCATTGAAAGTTTGATAAAAAAATTACCTTTCATGTGAAAGGTTTCACTATTTCTTGTCCTTCATTAGAAGGGCAAAATGTTGTTGATAAACATTAAAGGCTTCAATTTACAACCTAGGTAGGAATGTTCATTGAATGTACATTGAAACTAATGTTGGCTAGTTATTGTTTTTCTCTTATAATTGTCAAATATATATATTTATAAAATGTTTTGGGACCACACATTATCAATATCAATATTTTAAAATTATGTTGTTAGGTAGGTTATCAAATACATTTGGATAATTATAATCATATGTTATGCATGGGGATAGGTTATCAAATAAGCAATTGATAACCACTTAATATCTTGCCAATTATTAAATGTTTATAAGGTTATTTATACATTTTTTGTGTTAAATGTTTTTGGTAGTAATATTTAAATGTTGATAACCTACTTGGATAAAAATTGGGTCATTTAAGTTTGTTATCAAAAATTTGAAAAATTAATAGTAAGTAATTATCAATTTAACTGCTTGTCGAAAAATCATAACCAATTGGTAGGTTATTGATAACCATTTATTAAACATTTTCTTTTTCAAAAGAATGGTCATTGAAATGTTACTAGATGGTGATATTTTTAAAAAATCGTTCAAATGATTTTACACTTTCAAAATGGAATAAATGTAATTATGTACATTATTGAAAAAATATTAAATTTTAATCATTTCATTTGGACAAAATCTCAACAATATATGAACCTTCGAAGTTTATATTAAGTATTTGATAAATAGAATGTAATATAATGCATTATCACAACAAGAGTGGCAGTTTGATGGTAGAGATGTTTGCTTTCATCTATGGGTCAAGTAATCAAACTTCACAAATAGTGTGTTTGTGGTCAACAATAGTAAGTTGACTAAATATTTTCCTATGTAATTCCTTATAGTAAGTGCCCACTTAGATTGATTACATGGCCTATGTACTTAGGCTAAGTTTTAAACCTAACATAGGTAGTGACACATATCAATGATTCATAAGTTGAAAATCATGAAATTATCAATAATTTTAAATATTACATTAAATATTAAATAATTGAATTGATTTCCATGTTATTTAGTTAATTAACTAGCAAATGAAATGACTTGATAAATTTGTATTTCACTAGGTACTAGTGAATTAATTCGTTGTCCGTAACAACTATTCCTTGTTCACTAGGGGGTTGACTAGTTTCACCATGGTAAAAATGTTCAAATTCATTCAAAATATAGTGAGACCTAACCTAGAGTGAACTAGGATGTTTTTTGGAGTAGTGTCACTTCAAATGACAAATAAAATGGAGGTAAAAAAAGGAAAGGTCTAGACCCCATCTTACAAAGGTTGAAATGAAACACCAAGAGGTTGATGTGTTAATTCCTTTAAAGTATAACTAATGAGATTGTCAATGTTGTTGAAAATGATGGAACTAAACATTGCATCTAATGGGAGGATCCACACATTACAATGGCATATCCAAATGAAAACCCAAACCAAGAAAAAAATAAAAAATCAAACGAATAATGGGACAAAGTTGAAGACAAAAACAATGATAGGGTTTTTCCACCCCAACCTTTTAGAAGCCCCCCAACATGTGACTTCCAAAAGAGGTGGATGTAAAAAGAAGGTAAATTGAAATTTTGTTGTTCGAATTCGATGTTTGTATTTGGTTGAGAGTAAACATACATTAAGGTGTTTTTTTTAAAAACACCTATCCTTGCATGTGTCATGGAGTTTCAAAGAATAACAAAAGGTTTAAATGGCAACTCTAACATTATTTGACGATGATGAGTTAGAGGGAAAATCTCTACACTAAAAATAGGTTTTTCAAGATAAAGAAATAAATAACTCATCCCTAATTGATATATGTGTTATCAAATCTCGCATTCCTATTCCTTTATGCAAAATGGTAAACATGGAGGTAGTCAATCCCATTCTAGAAAATGATGTAGCCCTTTTGTCAAGATCATTTTTAATGGGTACATACTAATTTATGCATCTTTTTGTGTTTCATTGGAGCACAAAGATAATCACACACATGATGTAACAAACAAAATCCAACATAATTGGGATGATGTTGAGGCTAGGAAAAATGACATGTTTGAGGCATCTTGTTCAAAATTAACCTCAAGTGTTTTTGCAACAAAATGTTTCATATTTGGGACAACAATCACTAATACAATGCATGATATGAAAATACAGGCATTTTCCAACGAAAATTTCCACATATCTCCAATAGCAATTGTTTTGGATGGGCATAGAGATAATCGTGTTCACATCATTTTTCTTTGCAACAACATAAACATGTAAAAATCAATGTTGGTTATCTACATATTTTAGTTTTGTTCATTATATTTGTACCATTTGTATTTTGTTTACAAATGTAATTTAAGCATATGTTCCTATCCTTGGTGATTTTTGTGCAAATCAATAGAAAAAAATGTCATTTGGTTTTTATTCATCCATCTTCTTTTCCAAGTTGCCAAGTATGGTTCAAGGTCATTTGAATAATGGGAGGGGACGATCATTAGTGAGCAATTGGGGTAATGTCGTAAAAACATGGCACACATGGACAAATGGTACATTGTAATGCAAGATATGTTAATCAAATGGATCTAGAAGGTTACTTTTCCACACATTTTTAACATGCTTATTTTAGGCACTTTATTCACCTACTTCTAATGAAACATCACATTTTTAGCCTCTCCATCTTCTGCTATCTTTAGTGGTGGGTACCAGCTAACCATCTCATTAAACACAACATCTCTACTCATTTGCAATTTTCAAGTGGAGGGGTTGAAGCATTTATATCCTTTTTATTTTAAAAAATATCCAATGAAAATACACTTATTAACATTTTGATCTAGTTTTAATCTCTTCTCATCAGGAACATGCACATATGTAATGCAACCAAACATTCTAAGGTGTGAGACATCTGGTTTCTTGCTTGTGAATTTTTCTTCAAGTGTCATGCCATGAACTAATGTTGTGAGTGTTCGATTCATGATATAGATTGCAGTTGCTACCGCTTCAGCTCACAAATAATTTGGCAAATTCTTCTCATTCAACATGTCACATGTTATTTCTAGAATGTGCCTATTTTTCCTTTCAGCAATTTCGTTCTGTTGTGGGGAATAACTACATGAATACTTCCTTTGAATCCCATGCTCCTTCAAGTATTCACTGAATTCATTTGAAAAATACTCTCCCCCTCTATTGAACCTTAAGCATTTGATGCTCACACCTTTCTCCTTCTCCACCATTACTTTGAAATTCAAAAAATGTTGAAACACTCCACCTTTGTGTTTCATGAAATAGACCCACACCTTCCTTATGTGGTCATCAATGAAACTCACGTATTACTTACATCCTCCAATGGATTTTGTCTTCATGGTCCACACATCTAAGTGGATAATTTCCAAAGGTTTGGAAATTACACGAGTTGTTTGAACTATGAATGGATGCTTAGCCTACTTCCCTAATTGGCATGTTTCACAAACTTCTAACATCACTTCTTCTATTCCAAATTTAGGAAGACTTCCAACAAGATTTTGTTTTTCCATTACCTTAAAACGTTGATTAACATGGCCAATTCGCTTATGCCAAATTTCAATGTCTCCAGCTCCTTTTCCACGTGTGAATAACATGGAATTCACCTCAAGCATGTTCCCATTCAAGGTGAACATTTGTCATTTGTCCATTCTTTTCCCCTTTTGCAATTAATTTGCGTTGGTTCTTCATGTCTTTCACAAAACATCCATTTGGGTCGAATGTCACTTATAAACCTTGTTCCACCATTTAGCCTACGAAGATTAAATTTTTTATTATGGTTAAAACATGAAGTACATCTTTTAAATATTTTGTTTGCCCATCTTGCATGGACAATGGCACCTTGCCAATTTGTGTGATGGGATGTGTAGGGTCATCACCAATTTTCACAAACCTTAGTGTCTTCAAATCCCTTATGTCTTTAAACGATTCTCCATGACTAGTCATGTGATTTGAAGCTCCAGAATTTACATACCAGACATTGTTATTTGATACACCTCCTATCATTGAATTTGTCATGTGTTGCATCACAAACAATTGTTCATCACCTTGATTACTAGTTGATGCATAATTCCCTTGTTGCAATTTTCCATTTTGTGCATCATGTTCCATTTGATAATAGTTTTTTGCCATGTGCCTAAGTTTCCCGCAGTAGTAGCAATTTGAGTCGTTATTTGGTTGTTGACCTCAATGACTTCCACCACGACCTCCACGACTTCCTTTTCCTCTAAAATTTCCTCGTCCACCTCCATGAGACTAACCTTCAAGTTGATGATGTCCACCATATGAGCTTTCATGTTGACCTTGAAATGAGGTTTTAACACCTCTACCTCTACGTCTATTATAATTTGAATAGAAAATATTTTCTTGTGATCCTCCATTGGATGAGGTACTAATAATTTTCATCTCTTCACTTATAAGTAAGGTTATTAAGTCTTGGAAATCGAGAAATGTTTCTCAAATTACAATTGAAGTATGAAATTGACTATAGTCTTTTCCAAGTCCATTCAAAGTCACGGCCACTAGATCTTCATCATCTATAAGGGCTCCTATAGATGCAAGAGCATCTGCAATGTTTTTCACCTTTGTAGAATAGTCACTAATGTTCATTTTGTTTTTCTGTAGATTATGCAACTCTTCTTTGAGCTGCATTTTGCAGGCTTGTGTATTGGTGCTATACATCTTCACTAATGTATCCCAAACTTGGGTGATTTTGCATCTTGAATATGCACAATCATGGAATTGGACACTCAGAGAAAGCCAACACAAAACTTTCCTTGTTTTTTCATGCCAAGTTTTATTGGCTTGAATTTTTGTTGTGTGGGGTTTTCTGGGAGAGGAGGTTTTACTTCATCATCAATTATGAACTCCCAATAACCTTTCCCCATTAAGAAATTCATAATCCTAAATTTTTTAATTGTAATTTGAGAAAGATCGTCCACCATTTCTCAAGGCAACATTCAATGTTTTTTTGGGGTTTCTAGGATTGGGATTCAGGTTTTTGTTCCTTAGGTTTCTAGGATTAGGGTTAAAGTTAGGGTTGAATAAGATGGACCTTGCATATGTATGTATGTCTCAAATATTATACGAATTTTTATACTATACACAGGTTTTACGTATATGTACATATATCGTATAATATTTTGTATGGTATTAAATACATGATTACATACCAAACTTTCATATGAAGGTCTTGATAATTTATTTGCACTTCCCAATCTTCAAACTCCTTCTTTCAAGTTCTCCCAAGTTGTATTTGTTCCACTTCAAAATTTTGTTTTAATGTCTTCTCAATGTAAGTTTTTATCACAATAATTTTGCAAAGCTACACCACTCACATATGACCTTGAATCCTTTTGAAGTTTTGTTAAAACATGAAAAGTTATGTCTGCTACCGTCTCTCAAAATTTGAACTCATTTGATTTCATAAAGTGAGAGATTTTGCTACTTCCTTGAAGTCACCTCAAACTGGGACCTGAACACAAAATGACTTATAACTCACTCTGAACAACTTCAAACTCCTTGAGATTTTGGGAAACACATTAAATACATGTCTTCTACATGTGCTCAAAATTTCAACTCTATAAAAGTTTCCAACAAAGTAAATAAGATCCTTTTTTTTGTGACAAACTTTTTTTATTTGTTCATAAAAAATAATGTTTGCACTTCGAATACATTTAGTGCATGTATTGTGTGTATACTAATCTTTATTCATCTATTTATACAATTTACAAAGTTCAACATGTTGATAAAAGATATGGGATAAATTTATAACATTATCTCACATCATCCTTTGTCCCATACAAAAGTACCCAACTTTGACCATTATTGTTTTGTGCACGCTTTGTCCAAATGAAAATAAATATATTTTATTTTGAAATATATTTCCAAGATCTACACATCTATAACAAAATTGAAACCAAATTTTAAGTAAATTGACTGAAAATGCATTTGATTATCACTATTCATACATTTGAACAACAATGATATCTTGAATTTGTTTTTCATAAAATTATTTGTAAATAAACATATATAAAATCAACATGTTTCTTTTGGTATTATATGTACATAATATTTTCCCACCTTCAAAGATACATTGAATCAATAAAAATTATACAAATGTTGTGTTATATTTATTTGTAATTATATTTATTTATAAATTAAAAATTGTTATATATGAATTGTGAGTAGTAGATTCTTATATATATATATATATATATATATATATATATATATATATATTTAAGTAGTTCATTAAATGTGATTTAATATAAATTATTAAAATTTTCCAAGTTGTATGACCAAATATTTTGATAAATGAATAAAGATCAAAATTTACATTCTTTGCTACCCATCACATGGAAACATGAAAAACAATGCCATTTTGGGGCATGTGGATTTTTTGGAATTTCTTTGGATATCATTAATTTAAATACATTTTATTATTTAATGTCAAAAAATTCAAATAATATATTCACCTAAATAAACCATTAAGCAAGAGTCCAACTTGAATGTTTTAATTATATTCTAAACACCAAATTTTTAATTAATTTGATGGTTTCAAAAACTTTGGCAATTTGTTTTCCATTTGTTGGGATTTTTTTCAAGAATGAAAAAAAATTCCCGAATTGTTTTTAGCCACTATCCAAAAATTCACATTAAATAATTAACAATTCAAAGGGAAAGTTTGACAAATGATAAGGTATTAGTTATTTATTTATGCATTAATTATGTGTTTGATCATTTACAAGCAATTATAATATGCTTACTAGGTATATATGTATGTCTAGTTTTTAGTTATTTTCCCTTTTAATTCACAATTTTTTAACGTTTCAAATTATATATTATTGAATAATTATATGGTGTTCATGATGACTTTTATTAATCATGTAATCTTATCCATGAAAACTTTTAGTCATGTAGTCATATCCATGGTTATAAGAATATAACTAGGCACAAAAACATGGCATATATGATTGTATGATTATAAATGGTTGATAATCATACTTGTCCTGGTCATAATTGTCAAGATTTGACGTAATAGTATATATGTAAGGTATAGGCAAAGGTAAGGTAAGATATTAAGGTAATGTAACTTGTATATAAGGTTAGATATGTAAAATTTATATGTACATGTGAAGTAAATATATATAACTTATATGTGTATAGACTAAATATGTATAAATTAGGTTATACCTAGGCTAGCTATGTGTAATTAAATACGTCTAACCTACTTTAACGTAAATATATATCATTAGATACTTAGGTAGGTACATAAAAAATTGTATATTGGTACCTAGCTTTGATAAGATATGATATATTTAGCCTATGTATAAATTACAATAGACCTAACCTAACTATAGGCAACAATAGACATATTTTTTGGTACATATCCTATTCTATCTAATTTAGGTATAAATTGATTACCTTAACCTAGGTAGGTTTCTACTTATAGTTACTTAATATTCATTTCTATGTTACCAATGGCTATGTCAAACTTAAGTACAAACATATGGCATTTAAACAATGACCACCCAGGCTAGGCCATCTGGCATTCAACTTACATAGTGGTTACCTATTTACCTACCTACCTACCTTGTAAGGTGGTTAACCTTGTGCACAATGCTTAAAATCACCACTAGGAAAAACCCCCCAAGTGGTTTGAAAAATGGAATGGAAATTTTTCAACCATGCTCGAAAGCATTTCAGGTAGAAAATTCCTAAACCACCATTGCCTCCTTTTGCACGACCACTTTGGTGAGTTTTTAGTGGGATGCCCACTCAACAAAATCATGAGTGGTTTGTGTCATGTGAAAACCACCCAAAGTTGAATTGGGTGGTTGGTTGTAATGGTTTTGTCCACACATTTTCTAATAGTGATAGATGGTTAATAATCATTGTTGTAGTCACAATCCTAATACTACTATAACCACATACATAATTTTTTAAATTAAGTATTGTAGTTTTGTTTTCAAAGTTGTTTGTTGCCATAAATTTATAATATAGTTATTTAACTACTACATATCCCCAATGTGGTCGGAGTTTGTTGTCCAATTGTCTTTTAATTTGTTGCTTTTAGTATTGGCAACCATTAATTACTATAATGCTTTGGCGTAATTGAACTTAATAGAAACTACCTCCATTGGCAAAGTCTTGTTACATTGAAAACTATAGTAGGCTTATTGTCTACTATAGACCAATTTTTTATGCAAATTAATAACCTATGTACATCACTTTGGCATGATTGAATTTAATGGAAACCACCTCCATTGGCAAAATCTTGTTGCATTAGAAACTATGGTAGGCTTATTATCTATTATATAAACCAAATTTTTATGAGAATTACTAAACTAATACATTTTATTCCCTAAAAACTCACGAGTAAAGGTGAAAGGACATAAGAGTTTTGAATCATTGTAGTCACACATTTTATTTTTGTTGCATTTTTTTTTAATTTTTAGATTTGTACATCAAATATGTAAAATATTAGATGGTGAGTTTTAGGTAGTTTTGAAAGGCTTCAAATTTGGCCTATTAATCAATTATTAAAATTATTCAATAGATGATGAATATTTTACATTTGGTGATAACAAACTAACATTATGCCAAAACATGGTTTTTCATGACTAGGGTAGTTTGTGACTAGTGTCTAGACTCAATCATAGAGTCGTGTGTGGACACTAGTCATTAACATTTATATCACTATAATCATGAATACCAAAATATTATTACGATTATGGCTACACAACTAATAGTCATGTTAAAAGACATGACACATGTCATAATCTAAGCCATCATAAATTACCCTACATAGGCCAAATAATTAGTAGGCTAACATAAGTAGGCTTAAGTTAACCTATGTAATCCAAAAAGAGGCATAAGTTGACTTAATTAGGTTTGAGTATGTTAACTTATGTTAGTTTATGTTAACATAGGTAGGTCTACATGAGCCTAAATGAATGTAGATATATTTTAATTTAACCTAGGCTTTGAATTAGTTAATATGATTTAACCTAGGTTTAATTTAATTCAATTAGATTCAACCTTAGTTAACTTAGGTTTAATTTTGATAAACTTAGGTTTTAGTTAGGTTTTGTTTGATTAAGTTAAATTAAACCTAGGTTTTGTTGAGGTTTAACTTACATTAGTTGAAGTTTAATTTAAGTCTATTCTTCAATAATTTATGTTAATTTAAATTTAACCTAGGTTTTGTTTTAGTTAACTTAAATTAAGCCTAGGTTAAATCAAGGAGTAGATTAAAATTAGTTGAGGTTTAACGAAGGTTAATTTAAATTCTTCTTTGGTTAATCTAAATTGAATATAGGTTTAACCAAAATTTTATCTATATTTTGATAAGGTTAACCAATTTGACCAAGTTTTAGCCATTTTAATAAAGGTTGAACCAATTTAACCACTTAACTAAGGTTTAACCAATTTAATTGAGGATTAACCGATTTAGTTTTGGTTTAATTAATTTAACCATTTACTTAGGGTTTAACCAATTTAATTTTTAGGCAATTCAACCAAAGTTTTATTGAATTTTAATTAATTTTGTCAAGGTTTAATCAATTTAGCTAAATTTTAACCAAATTTTAACAAATTTAATAATTTCACCAAAATTTAACCATTTAGCTAAGGTTTAACCATTTTAAATATTTAGCCAATGTTTGACCAATTTAACCACCGCTTAGCCAATTTAACCATGTAACTAATTGACCAAAGTTTAATCAATTTAGTTGTGGTTTAACCAATTAACCAAAGTTTAAGTAGTTTAGTTAAGGTATAGCCAATTTAACCATTTATCTAATTTAACCAGGGTCTAATTGACTTATAACTAATTTAGTTGAAGCTTAATTGAGGTCTAGACAATTTATCCAAGCCTTTATTTACATTTAGCTAAAGTTTAGTTGATGTCAAATTAGGTTTAACCAAGATTGATTGAAGTTAGCTTAAATTTAACATTTGATTTAACCTAGGTTTTGAAAACATTTTTTTAGGTTTAACCTAGGTGGATGTTTAACATAAGTTAACCTATGTTTATCATTTGTTAATTTAAATTTAACCTAGGTTAACTTTAATTAGCTTAGGTGTAAATTATCTTAGGTTAACCTATATCCACTTAGGTTAAATTTTGGCTAACCTTGGTTAACTTATGTCAGGCCTATGTTAACTAGAAAGATTTAATGTAATTTAAGTGAACTTAAGAAGGTTTCTATTAGCCTATGTTAACCTAGGGTTAATTTATGTCAACCTATGGAAGTTTAAATTAACCTAAGTTTAGCCTAGGTTAGTCTAGGTTAACCTAAATTAACCTTAGGAAGCCAATGTTAATCTATGTTGGCTTTGGTTAGCTTAAGTTAGGGCTAGACTAACTTGGGTTGGCTTAGGTGAACCTAGGTTAAGTTAGGCTACATCTAGGTTCATTAAGTTACATAGGTTTGGTTAATTAAGTTCGAGTAATTTAATGTTTATAATTTTGTGGGTAACATCCTATTACATAAAAAAGTTATGGTTCAATGGTTGAGGGAATTGAACCCTTTATCTCCTTGCAATTTAATGAGGGGGCTTAGGGCACCTTGCAAGGCTTAATTAGGCCTATTTACGATCCTAGACTAGGTTTGTTGGTTTTAGTTTAGACTTTTTTAGGCTAGGCACCTTAAGGTAGGTTGCTTAGCCTAAGCTTGTTAGGATAGTATTTATATGTTTAGGTTGCCACATGGTAGCAAATAAATGGTTCAAAAAAAGTCCTTAAATGCTTGTGCTTAGGTTGCCACATGGTAGCATTTGGTTGAATAATAAAAAATTCAATATCCATGGTTAAGTTGCCATGTGATGGCATGATTTGAATCCTAGGTCTATGCTTGCCACATGGCAACAAATAAATAATCAAGAATTCATATGTTAGATTTTTAAATTAAATTTAAATTGTTAAATGTTTTTAATGATTATAGTAAAATATGATTGTAATCATGGAGATAGTAATCACAATGGCATTTGCAATTGGGGGCATGGATATGAATCATGACATTTACAATGTGAATGTTTGGATTACATAATCATGTAATCACATTTGGCTTATATGACTATAGATGTAATCATGTATGTAGTTCTTAAAACCACGTTTTGGCATAATGTAGTGCACATGTCACATAATATGTAAAACTTATAATGATATTTCAAAAGTGATGTTATAAATGATATTTTGGCATGAAATTATTGGTGACAAATGATAATGATATAAGTTGAAAGAAAATTCACCAAAATTGGGGGAAATGTGTTTACTTTTAATATAATGTTTATTAGATGCACATTTTCAAGAATATTTGTAAATAATTATAAAACCTTTATTTTGAATAATTTCAATGAATATAAATTTAAAATGAAAGAAGAAAACATTCTTGAGTTAGGCATAATGTTTTTTTTCACATTTTTTAACTTACTTTGTAATGTTTTTGAATCACAAACATGAGGTCTTGTCATGTCAAAATTTGAGATCAAAATGTATTTTACATCATGTGTACATTGAATGATATCTTCTATGTATAATCATTTAATCAAGATTCATTTTGACTCAAAATAAAATCTAAGTTTTAAAGAATTGTCATGCACATTACCAAATTTTTTGATTAAGATTGCCGAAGGTTGTGACCAAAATTCAAGCTTATTGCACATTGTTACATTAATACACACCCACAATAATGATTTTGCCTAAAATGATTCATTTATAGTGTGTTTTTACTCATAATAATTCCTATCAAACCCTTGGGAAGGAATCTTAATCTGAAAGTTGTGGGCACATGCTACCTCCACACAATGAAGTTGTGTGGTTTGAGGTCCAACATAAGATTGCTAAAAAAAGTTATACAAGTTGAATTCATGGTCATGTCAAACTACAAAAACTTTTTATTTTTTTGTTATTGTGTTTCAAATTAATGGCGCATGGATGGGTCATGAATTAGTGTCACAAAATATTAGGGTAAACTTTTTCATATAATGTGCTATGGAAGATTTCAAAACCTCATGTGCATTGTTAACTCCACACATTCGAAAAAGGGGGCCATGTGGGATTTTTGGGATCAAACTAAGATGAATTCCTCAAATTAAATTCATGGTTATATCAATTGCACAAACCAAATAAATAAATTAGTTAGTGTATTTAAAACCAAAATGGTCTACAAATGTAACACCGATTCATTTGAACAAACAAAATTGTTGACAATTCATATTTGAGGAGAGTCATCATTTTCTTTTATATAATTTATTTTATATTTATCCATGGAGGCTACATTGAAATGACCATTTTTTTTCCAAAACTCCCAAATGAAAATCCATAATGGCCAAGTCATGACTTTTGCAACATTTGAATTCATAATTTGTTCATTTTACTTAAAAAATTGGTTATAAATGCTTGATTATTATTTTAAAAGTTGAAAACTAGATGGGAAAAAAGCCTTTAAGAAACTTATAACTAATTGGTCCCCTTTTTGGATATTTAATTACAAAATATTCAAATATATATTTTTAATCATTTTTTATTTGAAGGTTCAAACCCATCGATTCTTAAAAAATAATGAAAACTACCCAATGCTAATTTAAACAAGATTGTGTTATTGTTTTAGATTTTATGTTAATAGTAAACACACCATTTCCATGTAGTTTGTAATTGGTAAATTTAGCATCAATCCATAACATCATAATTGGAGTTTCGATTAGTAAATATTCTGTTAAAATTAACATTTAATGAAAGTTTAATATGATTGTTGAAAACAAAATTATTGCACATGAAGATATAAAACAATCCAAGTTGTATTTCATGTTTTTCTAAGTAATTTTCCCACTTTTCACATAATGTTTAAACTGCATATGCATAATTATTAAAGGTGATCATGGATCATACATGTTCAACAAAAATTTAAAGGTTTAACATTATTGAAACTTGACATGGATGTTGTATTAGTTTGAAAATGATAAAGAGCAAGTAGAATTCAAATACTTATCTAACTATTATTTGGTACACAATATTGAATCACTTAAGCTTTGAATTGATTACCTTGTGCAATTTTTAATAAAAAAAATGTAAATATTTGTTTTATTTGTTAATTTCAAAACCAAGACATCAAACTTTTTGTTTACAATGCTCTTGAAGTTGGCAGAACATCTACTACTATATAATGGAAACGCATTATGCATGGTGCTAATGCTAGAAGCACAAGTTGTAACTTGAAAGTGTGGGAATCACTCCATTTTATGGTATCAACTCTCCACATATATCAATGATAATGTATTGGAATAAAGGTGCCAAATGCATTAAATGTAAAAAAAAACACATTGAATTTAAAGTCAAACACATCCATAAATATGCTCCACTTATGTATTTGTTAAAAAATTTAATTTTTCTCTTTTTTTCATTTGTTGCCATAATAGGTAATAGGTATGTTTGTATTCTTCAAGCTCATAATGGGAATAGTTCAAGGAAAACTTTGCCAATTTAATGCTTTACGAGAGGCTGTTAAACATATTAGACCTAAATGTTTTAGAAGCACATAATTGTGCTTGTGCCCTCTAAAAGGTGACTAAAGTACCTTCAATTGATAATTGGTAATACTTGTAAAAGAAATTGGAAAAATGTGGTTTGACACCCACTTTGAATATTTTGAAATTTTGATAAAAGTATGTTAAGTGTCTTCATATGTCTCAACGATAAATGTGGTAGCCCATTGGTTAAGATTGTTTAACGTGTGTAATAAATGTAAGATTTGATTTTCCTGAAATCCAACACAATGGGATTTTGATTATTTTGTAATTTTATTTGTTTTGGCTTGTGATTTTGGCAATTAAGAACACTAGTCACAAGTATGGCAATCAAATCCATCCATGTTCACTTAAATCTTGTCATAGACCAATAAGTGATGCTTATTTGGGTCATGTCATGAATGCCTTGGCTCAACCTATCGATCGGAAGGGTCGGATCCCAACTTTGGAAAGAAAAAATACATCAACTTTTTTTATTTAAATGTTTCCCCACCCCACCCTCTTTTATTTATCGCTTTTGTCAAGGTAGTTATCAATATTTCTCACTTTGAAATTGAATGATGAAAATCCCATTCACGATAACTTATGCAAAAGTGATCTCTTCCATGTGTTCACCCTAAACCACTCCACCCAACATGGCAAAAAGACTTGATCTTGGGTATTGCAAGAACAAAATTTCACTTGAATTGCATTTTTTGGTGGCTTTTGAAAAACATTTTTTGGAGGTTGACTACCTTGGACAATCAAAAATTTTAAAGGCCTGTTTTCATTCTATAATTGACCTAGGTAGAAATTGATATTTAAATAAATAAATGCAATGCAAAGAAAATGCTCTTACTAGAATGATATCTACTTTCACTCAAATTTTGTAATTGTTAATATGAAACAAATCTATCTCCTAACAACCAACATTATTAATTGCAAGGAATGATTTATTGATATCACATCCTTCAAAAGTAATATTATTGTTTTAGTACATTTGGGATTATTTGTCTCTAAGTTTATTTTCATTTGTTTACTGTTATATTTGGAGAATTTCAAGCAAAACATTACCTTCGCCATTGTAGGTTAGTGTACATTTCCACATTCTTTATGATTAGTTAGTCAATGATTCAAAGTTTCATATTCAATTTGTTTATAAAGGGCTTTGTCATTTGGGCTATCATGTTGGCCTGATGTGTGTGTTCTTGTATGCTTTTGTTTTTTTTTGGTGGTGGGTATTTGTTTAATGTTTTTTGAGGAAATGGTATGCAAGGTATCGTACCATTTCCTTTCAATTAACTGGAAATGGATTGAGAATTGAACCAGGAACCCACCTAGAACCCAAACCCACTAATTTTGAGTTTGGCAACCTATTTGAGATCCAGTTTTCTTTGGTGTTATTTAGCCTCAATCAAACAGGTTTCATCAATTTCCAAAAGATAAATCCGTCTCATTATACATCATGCGAAGCCCTCTCATTTATCTATATATGAAAACTTTTGGGCCGGCGGGGTGAAGCAACCCCTAAATCCGTCCCATCATCCATCCATGGATGAAGCTTCCTCTGAAGCCGGACGGAGAGTGGCCACGGACAGTAGCTAAAAAAAGGTAGTCTTGGTACATAGTTATGGGCCTCAAAATAATGACAAAGTCAAAGAACCGGCCAACGAAGTGGCAGTTCTTCCACGAAAACCATCAGGTCGACAAGGTTGTTGAAATGAAGGGAACCGACGGTTCTTTTGTTCCTGTTGGGTTCTCAAGAACCGGAACCAAAAGGTTAAAGAACTGTAGTGGGAAATGTGAAGGACCGGTTGGGGGGGGATCGACGGGTTAAAGAACTGGAGTGAAAAATGTGAAGGACCGGGCGGCGGGGGTGGGGGGGGGGGGGGGTCGATGGGGTAAAAAACCGGAGTGGGAAATGCGAAGGACCGAGCGGTGGTGGGGAGGGGAGGGACCAATGGTTGTTTGAAAAGAAAAGTTGTTTTTAAAAATCAAAAACATGAACCAAGGAAGTATTTGGTAGATTGTAGTGTTTGCATGTATATGTAATGGATATATATTTGGTGTAATAAAATGATTACATTATCCTTCACATCAATGCCTATCCCAGCAGCGAACGCAAGGGGTACACGCTAGTACATACATATGAGTTTTAATTTTTGTGGTTCATGTGTGTGAGTTTCAATTACTGGAATACACACACAAAATTTAGACTAATATCATTTGCATGACTCCTATTTTCATCTCTTTTTCATTTGAAGTTATTTTCAATGAAAAATTTTGAATGTCCCAAAGGCCACTCTGAGTTGCACCACACAATTTTTTAAAATTCTAATGAGCTATTAGAATGTTTTTTCCAACTCAGTAGATGCTCATCAGAAATGTGGTTTTCTCTTAAAAAGTAAAAGAGGGCATATGGACTTGACAATTTGCCCACTCTTTTGCCCAATTTGATCATGTCTTATGGTATAGGACCAAATGCTTGCCGAAACATAACCAGCAAATTTGCCCTCAGCTGCAAAAACAAGGGGTGCTTGCCACTTACATTAAAAAAGTATCTTAAGGCAAAAGAAGAATAATGAAAACTCAAATATTTCACCGTGCAAAAATATAATCTTCTTCAAAACAAGCCTCTAAAACAAGCCAAAATTATCATCTTTCAAAAATCTTCCTATAAGAATAGTCCTATTATTATTACCTAGGGGCCAAAATCCCTTAAGCTACTATATTCGATAACTAATCTAAACATAATTTCCTTGCCTTGGTAGTAGGCAAGGCCAATAAAAACAAATGTAATTGGGACAATAACACTATCATTGGGTAAGAGTATCCGTCCAATTTGTAATGCATTTTGGATTGCGTCATAAGCAAAGAAAAATACTTATTACAACAAAATGGTTTGTACAGGATGCAAATTATGTACTCATTTAAGCACAATTTTATATGACCCACAATCACATAAAATTTACCAAACACAAAATGTGAATCTACCATAGATCTGAGTTACACCAACTTGGGTGTACTTTATGCTTAAAATTGAGAAATGGAGGTCATTTATGGGTACTATGGTCACTTTGAACAATTTATAAGAGGTAAAGTACATAAGTAGGTAGTTAATAATCAAGTTAAGCAAGTTCAATTTAACACTACATTACACACAAGCTGATTCAAGCAGTACTAACTAGGTCATACGTTTGGTACATTGAATAGGGTGCATTTAAGGAATTTGGTATTGTCTAGTTGCCCCAACCCAAAAAAAAAAGAAAAAGTGTTCCCTTTCATGTTCCCAATAGCCTAGACGAATTGAATTTTCAAGCTTTACATATATTAGGTTATTACGATAAGTACACAATTGTAGTAAACCCTAGTATAGAAGGTTGGAGCAAAATGTGTTTGGTTATGGCCATTCTAATGATTTCCTTCCCATGTTGAAACTAACTAGTAATCCTACTCCTTCCATTAGAATTTTAAGAGCCAATGTTAGTAAAACCCTACTTAATTCACTAAAATCTAACAAGAAGATTTATTTATTTATTTACTTATTTTTCTTTCCTAATGAGAGTGAACAAGATATCATGATTTTTTTTGAATTAAAAAGGAATAGAATAAGTGGGCTGAACTAGTCATTAATTGCTCTCCCCTTATGGCAAGTTCAAATCGGCAACAATCGCAATTGGAAATGTTCCATCAAGTTCTCAAAAACAAAGAATTCACACTTTGCACTATGATGATCATTTCTCAAAATGTGGGACCAAATGAAAATTACATTGGTTTGTAGTCTCTTCAGGGTTTTATTTTTCAATTTTGTGATGTAGCCATATTAGTGATCATGTACAAGAAAACATAACCGAATTTGGCTATAGATCCCCTACAAAAGTAAAATTTGTAAAGAATCTTTCACATTTTTAGCTAGGTACATGTTAGACCCAGATAGAGAAATTTGGATTTATCACACCCCCTAAAATAAATAAAGTGAAAAGTCATGACTATGGGGAAGAAAAAGAAAAACAAAATTTGAAAAAAAATCCAACTGGCTAAATTTAGCCAGAAGAAAACAGCGATCGCCAAAAAGAAAAAAGAGCACAAATAATCCCTCCTCCCCATCCCCACCCCAAACTCCCTGCCCGGAACCAAAAAAGAAAAATCGAAAAAAGAAAATCAGTTGCAAGTCCCCAAAAGTTAAGAAAAAAGGACGTATTTGGACGTTAGCTGTAAAAGAGAGTCTTTAATTTCTTTTTCTGCTCTTCCGTGCAACCGGCCAAAAAAGAAAAGAAAAGACCAAACAAGACCCAAACCCCCCCCCCCCCCCCATAAAAAAAACTCCAAACCCTAATTTATGAAAATCTTGTGGCGTACAGATTGAAATCTAGGCGGGCAAGCACATGATTGGTGGAACCGGTTATTACCAGTCATTCAGTGCAGCTTATTCCACATGCTTCAACTCGCGTCACCGTTAATCACCAGTCAGAAACAAACAACAACAGCGAGAAGGGAGGGGGGAGGGGGGGGGACCAGGTATATATCACCGGATCCAATAATTAATTAATTAATTAAAAAATCACGAAATAAAATCGACGGCTGAGGTAAAGCTCAACATCAACGGAACTTTTAAATAAATAAAAACACGCGTCATCAATGGCCCCTTTCTGACAGCACGCTGAATTATGTAACCGCTGGATAAAAGGGATTATTTCATCTCACGGTCGGTCGGCCGTATAGGAGTAATAATGAGTAGAGAAGAATGGGGTAGCCGTCCCCTGGATAGAAGCTACCCCATTCTGTCCGCTGGATTCTTTCCCCCCCCCCCCCCGCCTCTAATTAACTCTGGTTTAACGTTAGGATTAAAGAGTAAGTACTGTTGGGTAATCAAAGAGAGGGGGGGGGGGGGAGAGGGGGAAAACACTACGGGATAGTACGTTTGTCTTGTAACTGGCTAGGTGGGTGGCTGCTCCGCTCGCTCGCTCGGGCTTTCTCGCGATCGTCTCCTTTTCTCTCTTCGCGATCGTCTTTTGCTCCGATTTCTCGAATTTCGTGTACTGATTGATGATTCTGTTTCTTTAGCCTTCAAACTTTTGTGGATCCCTAGCCTAGTGGTTGTTCAAAGTGCTGAGTGTTCTTGGGTTTTTTTTATTTCACTCAATTTTGTGGAGTATGCTTTAAGGTTTTAGTCTTTTGGATTCTTGTTTGTTTCTCTGCCCTCAGAGAGATTCTTTGTCGTTTGGCTGTTTTGCATGCTACTGTTCCTGCGTCAGCTGCCGCTGCTACATACGTTGTTTGTTTGTGTGTTATGTTTCTTTTTTAAGCCAGTGATTTTGTTGCAACTTTGTTTTGTCGTCGCATGACTCCACTGTTTCTCTCTCTCAATTAAACAAGAATTGAACCAAGCTTGAGCTAATACTGAGCTCGGAGTCTGTTTTTTTGGGTTTGGCAGTTTAGAACAGCTGAACAGATTGCACTTGAGTTAAGGGAATTATTAGTTTTGCTCTGTACTCAGAGCAAGAGTGATCGTCTGTTGGAGCTTGGAAAACGCGGAAGGATCGGATGGGGAAGCAAACCAAAGATCAGTCAAGGCGTGCAGCAGCTGAGGCGGCTGCCATATCATCTCCCAGTAGTACGCCAGCGTACCCTCCACCGGCTGCAGCATTTGCGGACAACGAAGCTGGAGGTTCAATACGAAAACCTGGCATCAAACAAGCCCGCAGATGCCAAGACCTTGCGTTCCTTTCCATCATCTCCTTGCTTGCATTTGGCTTCATCGTCGATACAAGCTTCGGCTTCAATCGAGGCGATCCTCACAGGTTCGTTCGCTACCAATCTCCAGTCCTACAATCTATTGAAAACTCTGCAGTAAATTTCTTTATATGTCTCTCTATTTGTTCTTTTAATTTTTTGTCTCTTTGGGTTTGCATGGCAGTCTTGAATCTAAGGTATCCTCGGTTAGCTTTAATTTCAGTGACAACTGAAGAGACTCTTTGGATGGATTTTTCCTTGTGCAGGTTGGTGTATGGATTGGACTATAAAGGTAACGTATGCGGCGACAGAAGAGCAAAACCGAATCTTAAGGACTTTCAGGTGCGGTACTGGATGAATCCAAACCAGCTGTATTGGTCAGGAGTATATCCTGATAGATATAAGCTCAGCACCGCCCGCAGCATTTGTCTTCGCAATTGCCCAACAACCGCCTCGGCCGGAAACGGAAATGCTTCTTCACAGCTCTCTTGGGTTTGTGATTATCCTGAAGGGACTTACAGCGGTTTGTCCATGCGTGACTGGGAGCAACGCAACTATGATTACTTCGATTTACTCACTCCTGATCAGATCGCTTCGTCCAGGAATCTCACAGGCCCATGTTATCCTGTTCTATTCGAAAGCGTAAACTGTATGAAGAGTTCTCACCTCTCAACAACTACTTGTGAAGGAAATCGTTTGGATGACAGAGTTGATTTGTTCAGAGATTCTGTCCATGAAGTTGTTTGAGGAATTGGGTGCATAGTATTTTCTGAAGAACGTCCATGGAGGAATGGTTCTTTCCATGGTTGCGGATTTCTCCTTAGTTTTCCTATCTAGGGTTCAGGGTTTTAGTTATTCTTTCCTTTTCTGATTCTTTGTTTTGATTGTTGTTGAATTTTTGGCGCTCCTCAGTGTACTGGAATTGTCAGCCATCACCTGCTCCAGAAAACAACCTCCTGCAGCTCTGGAATTCTATGAATGGAGTGCAGATTCAGTCTGGTAGTATATTGCCACAGGTGGTGCACGACACATTGTCTACTCCCTCTGCAATTTTCTATGTAAGTTAAAACCCCAAATTAGATCAGTTCTTGGTCGGATCATTCAATTGCGCAGGGAGTGTAATTTTGGTGATTTCAATCTGTTGCAGATTAACTCATCTCAATCTATAGAGGATTGCATGATAATTGGATCTTTTTGTGGGCTGAGGAATAGAATTGATTTGTGTTTTATGTTACTGTTCTTCCCAGAGATATATGGCTGATTTGGCACGAGCATGGCCTGTTTTGTTTGTGTGTGGGGGATTACTACCAATGCTACTATGCATGTTATGGCTAATTGCAATCCGCTATTATGTGGGTGTCGTCACATGGCTGACCTTTGTACTCCTCAATGTTTTCATGATCTTGCTCACGCTATACTTCTACTTCAAAGGTATATGGAATTATTTATACTAATGTGACACCATATATCCAGTTCATATTTCTACTACCTTTGTGGCATGGGTTGGGAAGATTTTTACCTTCTTTCTCGCAACAAAATGACTATTACTATTGCAAAGCGTCTGTCAATCTGGGCAGGTTTTCTGATCTTCTCTGCTGTGGGTTTCTTACCGTCAGCTGGATGGCTTGGTAACGATGCAATTTCAGCTGTAATTGGCACCTCGGGTTCTGATGATCTATCAGTTTCATTTACTGTAAGTGGCTTTTGAATCTTATTGTTTTTCCTTTTCCCAGATCAGTAATTAACATTTTGGTTGTTTGGAGTTGGGTACTGGGGTTACGGCTGTTGAAATCTGATAAGGGTGCTGAAAACTGTTACTTGTTCTGGAGTAGTCAGGATGCTGATTCTGATCATTTGTGAAATCGGGGCTTGTATTTGCAGGAATTGGAACATTTGAAGGCGCTGGCAATTATAATGACTTTGGTTGTTTTTCTGACAGTTGCTATGACGTTTGTTCTCCTGAAGCGTGTAACTGAGGCCCTGTCCATAACCAAGGTGCACCAGTTTCTACCTTTGCAGGATATTAACTCAGTCTTCCTTGATGTACTTGTTTCTTTGTTTTATGGCATGAGGTTCTATTTAAAGAATTGAAGACCTAAGGTTGAGTAATACCTGCAGTTGTTGCATATGGGCTGAATAGGGTACCTGTGAAACTTGTGGGCTTGGAAATGCAGGTGACAGTGCAGGCAATTGGGGCAGTGCCGAGCTTGGTTGTATACCCTGCTATTCCATTTATCGCATTTGGGTTTTTTTTCATTTATTGGTTATCTGCACTACTCTATTTGTTCAGCGCTGGTAAAATCCGGCAAAACAATTGCACATACAACAGCTGTGCATCATATGATTTATACTCACAGACTGTCACACAATCTGGCTGCTGTGGTTACACTTTGCATTCTACTCACAACATTGTGTGGGCCATTTTGTACCACCTGTTTGTTTTGTTTTGGGCCATTTCATTTATAGCTGCTTGCTCTGTAACAACCATATCAGGAGCAATTGCTTCATACTACTGGGCTCGAGGAGAAACTGCTGTAAGCCTAAGTTATAAACCTTCTACAAGTCTCAATTTCTTGTTTTTGTTTTGCAATGTTGAAGTTGATGATACTCAAAAGCAGATGGCTAATATGTACTTTGTACATCAGATGTGGAATGGAGGAGATGGTATGGACTGGAAGGGAATGGGTTGGTTTCCAGTTGTATCATCAGCAAAGCTAGTATTAAGCTACAGCCTTGGCTCAATTTCACTTGGCTCATCAATTGTTCCTCTAGTTGACACTTTTCGGGTTGTTCTATCTGCTGTTCAAAAGAGGTTGAAGAAAGCACAACGGACTCCAGGTGGAGTTGCAGCCACTGTACTGAACAGTGGTACCCAAGGTTGTTCAGGGTGCATTGAATGGACCTTGAAATTCATTAACCGTAATGCCTATGTTGTGGTATGACTTCAGAACCTGTGTACCCATGTTTTCTGTCTTCACATAAATCTGGAAATTTATTTACATATTTCAAACTGATGTTAAGTCCTTAATTTATCCCATATCATTACGTTGTAAGCAGGTATATACAGATTTTGTGAAGGTTTCAGATTTGATCTGGCATATTTTTGTTGCAGATTGCTATCTCTGGGAAGAGCTTCTTTCGAGCAGCTGGAAGAGCTACTGTGCTGATTGCAAACAACAGTATGAGAGTTGGAAATGTGAATAACATGGGCCGTTTATTCCTATCAGTTGCAAAGTTATGTGTGAGCCTGGCATGTGCTGTGTTTGCTTTTCTTATGCTAGACAGCCACTTGTTCAAGACAGGTCACTACCGTGTCTCGTCACCACTATTCCCAGTTCTGGTTTGTCTTCTCTCCCCTACTCAAATCTTTTCATAGTGCCTGTGAATATCCTTGGTGGGATTACATCTGCTTTCACATAAGCTTCTTTGTGTACTGAGATGCTTGATTGTTATTGCAGTTCTGCTTGGGCCTAGGGTATATGGCTGCAACCCTTTTCTTTGCGGTGGTGGGTACGGGCACAGATACTATTCTCATTGCCTATTGCATGGACTCTGAAGAGCACAATGGCACCCCAATATTTGCACCAGCATTGCTTGCTGAAACACTGACTCTGCATGCTGAGCGTCAAGATGCAGTGGATGCAGACCGACATATCCAAAATGTTCAAAGGGATGACGAAGATATTTACTCTTAGAAGAAGAAGTTGAAGCAAAATTTATTCTAGAGAAGTATCACAGAATCTAGTCCCACAGTTTTGCCCCTTTGAAATGGTTTTGAACAGCAAAGAATGCCCCGGCTCTGGGAATGAGTGAAATGCGCTGGTTCCCAAGTCTCCCTAGCCTCTGCATCAGCTTTCCTGTGAAAACATTTTTGCAGTTTGCAGGTTTGCTGATAGGCTTTGAGAATTTTCTACAAATGTTCTATTAGATTTACTTGAATAGAAGACAATAGCATAATGTTTCTCCTTGCATCACAAATTCTTTGTTTCACATGAAATAGAAGCATATCTAGTAGTAGAAAATCTCGTTGATATGATTCCTCCTCTTGGACAGCAATTGTTTTTAATTGGAAATACAACATAATTCATATACCAGTTATCATTGCCTTGTGCGTGGCATGAGTCATAGTTGAGACATTTAACAGTTGGAGATTGTCTGCTACCAGTTTTGTTAACAAAAACCTTCTATGAAGAAGCATGTCTATTGTTAACATTGTCATGGTGCACAAAGTTTTACAGGAAGATGGAGAAAATTCGTAAGCCTATTCATATATTTCCCTCCTAGAAATGGGAGAATCAAGAAATGCCCCCTCTATGGAGGATAGTCAAGAATTTAGGGTTTAGGAAAATTCTAAGCTGAAACCTCTGCATTTTACATTTGCCAAGTTAGTAATACGTTTTTATTCATTTCCTCTCTACTCTTCTCAATCCTCAACCCTAAACCTTTGCTCCTTTTGGTTTTTTCTTTGTTACTATGATATTCTTTTGTTGCATCAATTGCTTTCAAATTTTAAGCTCTTTAGACTAAAGTTACTCCCACTGTGTCCATCGCTTTTGAGATTCAAGTTCCCTAACTTTGATTGCAGTTTCATTCATTCATTTAATTCCTTGTTATTTTTCCCCTCTTTTCTTCTTGAGTTTTCTATGGTTCGCATTCTTCACTCATATCTTGTATGTTCTTTTGTTTCTGGTATTTATGCAAGTAATTTTTCTTTTTTTTAAATTGCTTTCTATTATTCTGAACAATTTTGGTTTTTTCTTTTTGCTTTCTTGAAGATTGATCATCACAAGCTATTTAAGAGCTAGTTGGAGAGTGAATTATTTAGACTCAAATCTGAATTCACACAAAATAGATTCAAAGATCTACTATGAACATGAACCCTAAACCCTTGATTTATGATGATCTTGCAAAACTCACTACACCTACAACTAGACCTTGTTGAATTGTTTTGCAATAATTGTAACAGTTGCACCTAGATCTTGTTGAAATATTGTTTTGTAGCAAATGTTGCTTGTTGTTGAATTGGTTTGCAATTCTTACAATTGCACCAACTCTTGTTGAATTGTTTTGCAATTGTTGGTGGGGCATTGTTCCAATGTGTTGTAAGCTTGCTAAAAACATGATTGCTTTTTTTTGTGTGTTTGGATAGCATGGATGATCAACAAAATCTTCATTCTTAGTTGTTACATCAGCCTTCTTGAGCTTGTACAAGTAATCTTTCTCAAATTTCCCCTATTGGACACAAATAACCAATTTACACATGACCTTGGTGTTGCGGAGTTACTTGTCAACAACTATTCTTTTTTTTAAAAATTATCTTGGCCATTGGGTGAATCCAAGCAAGATCAACCACATGGGTTTTTCAGCTTTTCATGACAAAGTATGATGATGAAAGGAGAATCCAGAATTTTAGGATGAGCAAAGGCTTGTTGTTTGGAATTTCCAAGAGAGTGAGGGACTTGATCATCAATTAAGACAAAATATTCGAAGGAAGTCCCTATTGAAAGTCATGTAGCTTGTTCTATTTACAAACTCATTCAAGGTGTCAATCTCCTTGTATGTAGTGAATTATCTCCTATTGGGAAGTCTATTATTTTTGTTATTTCTTCATGAGTTTATGTATGTTGTCATTGTTGTCGATAGGACTATAATTCAAGGGCCTACATATTTAAAAATGAAAATGTTGATAGAAAAGTTTAAAAGATGGTGTGGATTATCTTATGTTCCAAGGCTATAGTTGGGACTCACAAGGCTATAGTTGGGACTCACATTGTTACAATAAAACCACTTGGAGCTTTTGCAAATGATTACTATTGTCTTAAAATGGGAAAGTATAGCATCGTTGTAGCCCAAGTAGTTGTTGGTTATTATAAAAAATCACAAATGTGTTTATTGGTCTACTTTGTTCTACTAATGATTATTGAAGAGATTGTCTTCCTACAAATGTGCACATTATAGTGGTTTGTTAGATGTCAATAAGGGAACAATGAGTGAACCTTTTCCTCCATACCTCATTGGTGATAAGGGGTGTTTTTCTAATGTCATGGATCATGGTCCCTTTCAAAGAGGAAGGCCAACATTCAATTTTGGAATTGCTTTACAATTGTAATATAAGTGTGGCTAATCAATTGTTGAGAATTCTAAACTTTCAAAAAGTTTTTTTAATAAATCTGATCTTCATGTTACATTCATACCAAACTTGTTCATGTGAATGCATTGGACAAAGGGCTTACAAAATGTCACGATTAAAAGTTTCACCTCTAAAGCCAAACATTTCAACAAAGGAACTCGGTAACATAACATGCCCACATAATGTTAAAGGTTTCCCAAATGTGTTTTAAGCACTACTACGAAAATAACCTCACGGGGGTAATCTATTTGATAAATTCATTTGATGTAAGGAGAGAATCTCTTCCAAAATGTGACCCATCTCTAGATGGATTTAAGTAAAGAATAATTGGAAAACTAGTAGGATTTTACATAACAAAGCCAAATTGATGTGCCACAAGAATGACCAAGAAAATTTTACAATGCCTACGTGTTTTAATGAGTTCATTGTGAAAGTTGTTGATCATGTTTGGGAATTGGTCCTTTTATAATAATAATAATAATAAATGACAAATGGCGAATGACAATGGTTGACGAAATGAATTTTGGATTTCACACAATCAAACATGGTAATTAATTCAATTGCCCATAGGAAAGAATTACTTTACAATTGTTACATAAGTGTGGTTAATCGATAACATCCAAATGGATATGTAAGGTGAAAAATGATTCCTTGGGCAAACTTTCAAAGTACAAGGACATGTTGGTAGTTAGAAGGTTTAAACAAAAGGAAATTTTAGATTTTCAATAAACCTTTGCTCCAATAATCAAACTTGTAACACACCAAAAAAATGTGATAGCTTTTTTGCACACCTTGGTTAGAAATTTTTGCAAATGAACATTTTTGAATGATGATTTAAAAGAGGAGGTATACATTAAGCAAACCAATGGTTTTGTAGAGTTTAGATTTGAACACTTGGTTTACATACTTAACAAAGTGTTCTATGAACTTCATCAATCTCCTTGAACCCAATACAAAAATATTGATTTAATTTTTTTAACTACACATGATTTGGTAATGAAAGTAAACTCCGAACTTTATTTCACAACACATATTGGGTTTTACAACCAGTTAATAAAACGATTGTTATCTTTTTGTATTACAATTGTAACTACAAGTTCATGTTAATGATTGTGTAGTTGCAAATGACATTGCGTTGTCATGTGGCATTATGGTTTTATGACTGTAGTTGATATCATGATTAGATGTTTTTTACACAAATATCAAAATATCAAAAATGTATTCTTAATGTATTTTTAATCATCTAAAATTAGGTAATAACAAGATTTCATTGATTTTTGCAACTTTTGATGAATAATAACAACTTATGGTCGTGTGAAGTTGATGTGCCATGCCACATGGCAACAAGGTTGACAAGTAGTCACAACACCTCATGATTTGTGACACTAACTTCACATCATGATTCCTATCATTGATTTGAAGAATTAATTTCATTAATTAACTAGTTGAAATATTATTGTTCCTTGCAATTAATGACAATTCATTCTTTCATATGATGATGACATAACATGCCATTTGGCAACAAAGTGTCACAAATTTTCATAATTATCCATGATTTTTTATGACACCATAAGTTTTTATGTCTTGAATTTATGGCAACAATATTTGTCATGGCATGCCATAATTTTTTGTGTGCCATGAGGTTTTTGAAATCATGAATTCACATGCATGTGTATGAATGTTAAACAATCTATTTTAAACTTGTAATTATGATTACAACATTAATACTCATTTTGAAAAAGGTGACAGATAACTCCATGATTTTTCTACTACTTAACATATTAGTTTAGATTAACATACCTATTAAGTTAACCTATGTATGTAGGCTATTTAGTAAAAACGTACTTCGTAATATAGGCTACCTTGTAAGTTATTTAATTGAACATAAGAAATTTACTACATCTGGTATGTTTAAATATATACTTAGAATATGTCACCTTGCTAATAGGTTAACTTGGGTAGGATTTGTTAGGTTCCTAACTTTAGGTTTTTACCAAGTCAACCTAAATAGCTTTATTACAAGATATTTTATTAAGTTTGTAGCCACCTCAAGTTTGTGCAACTAGATGTGACATAATTGTCCTAGGTTGTTTTTTAGCCTGAGAATGCTTAGGTTAACCTAGGCTAAGTTAGTAAGTAGGTTTACAAACTAGTTCATCTTAAGTCAACCTAGAGAGGTTTAGGTCTAAGCTAAGTTGGTAGGTATGAAATAGGTTGACCTCGATCAACTTAAGGTGGCTAAGGTTAATTCAAGGCTAAAATTTTTGAGCTTTATAACTTTGTGTTAAACATAATTAGTGTAAAAAAATGTGGAAGTGCAATGGATGAGGACTTAAACCCCAAAATGAAGGTGAAGGGTTCAAGTCCTCACCTTGTAACCTATGATACCTAAGCCACTTGGCTCAAGTTAGGTAGCCTAATATAGGGTTTTTGGGATCAATGTTTGTTTTTAATCTAGGCCAACTAGCCTACATTACATAGCCTAGGTTGTCTAACATAAGTAGTTAACCTAGTTAGGTTGGCTTTTGGTTAGGCGAACTAAACTAGGTTGCCTAGCTTAATTGGGATAAGTTAGGTTGACTTTTGGTCATGTGTAATGACTCATAATGTGCATATGGGTTTTTGACACATGTCATCCATCCATCAAGGTGTCTTTTGTAACAATTAGTCAAAGAAAATGAATAAGTTGAGATGGCATGCATTTTACACATCATACCAAGGTTCATGATAACATGGAATTTCATTATTATAAAAAAAATTAAAAACCCTAATTGCTAAATCGATTGGGCTTTGCATCTAAACGTCCATTATGACTAAATGCATGAAATGACATGGGTTTAAAACTCACTAGTCACTAGTCGCACATGTCTTTTTGACTAATATGTAATTACAAAGGTGAATCACAAACCCAATAGGTGTTCTGTTTTTAGCACAATGAAGCAACATTTTGATAGGCATGATTTACATAGATGATCTAATCAACACATGAAACATAAAAGAAAATATTGCATGCCTCAAGATGCAACTTGAATAAAAGTTGCATAGTAGTTTAAGATGATGAATTTGGTGTAACTTGGATGTTATTTAGGTGTTTATTGCAATCCAACAAAAGTTCAAATGGTAAAAGGTACCAAAATTTGAATCAAACATGAATGACCATAAGGTGGACCCTATTGCCTACAAGAACATGGTGGCAACACTAATCCACTTAACAAATATTAGGTGAAACATTAACTTCTCCATTTCTGTAGTAAGCTTATTTATAGCCGAACCTAAGTTATCCCATCTAAATGCAAAAAAACAAAAAGTTCAAGTGTTTAAAAGGTACCACACATTATGGAATTATTTTCAAGAAGGGGAATAACATTGAATTGGGAGTTTTTGTGGACATTGATTGAGCAAATAATACAAAATTCATAAGGTCGATTAATGGTTATTTTTTGAAATTGGAAATTCTTAGGTGTCATGGAGTGGAAAGAGGCAATCTACAGTAGCTTTGTTTTCAATTAAGGTTGAATATCTTGCATTAATGGAAAAAAAAGGAGGTTGTTTGGTTATAAATGATCCTGAATGCAATTGAACATATAGAACCAAAACCAACAATTGTGTTCCCAACAATGTTAGTAACATCAAAATGGCTAGAAACTTGGTTTTCCATTCTTGGTGAAACACACATTGAATGTTGTTACTAACTTAACATCATGTATTTATTCTATCAAAGATCAGTAAATTAACGCTATGGGAAATATTGTTCACTTTAGTTGGTAGAAAATATATGCAATAACTTTCACTACAAGAAAATAGAGGTTTTTGCAGCCTTGCTTGTAATTGGATTTTTGAATTACATTGGACACTTGCAATTTCAAATATTTCTACAACATGAGTGCTATTGAATGAGTTGGAATAGTTGCATTGAACATAATTCATCATATATGGAAGCGTATATTTATTAAAAATATATTCAACTAGGTGTCCTCATAGGGTTCCCATGAAAAATACCCACAAATGAACTAATGTTTATGAAACTTTTCATTCATCAATTAATGAAACAAAATTGGTGTTTATTGCAACTAACTTTTAATTAATGCATTAAAATCATTGTCTTGTGCCTAATGGACTTTGCAACATTGTATATGAAGTTACAACTTGAATTCAATTAATGTAATTCTAAATTGTAACTTATCAATTTGATGTTGGGATTACTTTGCAATTAATGTTCATTTATGGATGTCACAAGGTTCCAAGTTTTTGGGGCTTAAAGTTCTTGCTTTTGATGTTTTGAACTAGTAGTTTTAAATTAATTATAAGTTGTATTTAAATCTTTGGTGTACTCCCCCTTGAGCTTTTTGTTTTTTTCTTTCCCTTTCTTTTGATTATAATGCACATCAAAGTGAATGTCAAGTTCCTCTCAATGAAATTCAAAAATAATTCTCCAAAGCTTTTATGCATGTTTTTCTTTTCTTGCTTTCTAGTATTGTTACTTGTGTTTGCAATTTGTCAATGTTACCATTTTGTGTAGCATTGTTGGATGTAGGAAGTAGAAAGAAGGAAAGAGGTGGGGGGGGGGGGGGGGGGGGGGGGAGAGTAGGGAGCTTGCCCCCTATCTATCCCCTACATTGAAAGCAAAACTTTTTTAGAACGATATAACTCTCATGATTTATTTCTATTCTTTTTTTTTTCATGTGCTTGTGGTGGGTAATAACATAGTAGGGTGGACCAAAAGTGGCATTTAATATTCCCTTTTGACAGTCCATTTCCTTTGTATTTAGAACCCAATGAATTGGTTCAAATGATGTTAAAATTAACATTTTTTCCATATCTTTTTTTTTCATATCTTTTTTTTAAAAATAAAACACATTGATTGAAGGTTGGTCTTGAAAAACATTAATCAAAATATCTAAAAGGATTTCACAAAATAGATATGCACATTTATTGTAAATGGCAAAGTATTTTTTGGTATTTAGATTGATGTTTTTCAAAATTCATCTTTGAATCATTGTGTTTTAAAAGGTCTAAAGGGTGTTTTCATGGTATGATGTAGACAAAAATGAAACATAGTGTTGCAATTTTCATTGTAACAAATTTTTTCAATGGCTTTTTATGTATTTGGAGAAGATTTTATGGTAGAACTATGGAATTATAAATGGACCACATCATAAACTCTCATTATGTTATGATGTTGGTGCATATTTGAACAATTATATATTTGATTAAAGTACATTTCTAACTTGTAAGAACTTGTCACAAATATTGTAATTTAACAGGATGACTAAAAAATAATAGTTTTTAAAAAATGCATAAAAATTTTCACATACAAAAAAAACAACCATAATGAACAATATATTTAGGAAAAATTTAACTTTTTCTCAAAAATGATGTTCATATTAGATGATAAGTAAACATTTAATAATACATTATGTTATGATAGTGTTGGTTATTATGATTTTTTTAAGTTAAAATTTTTTCTCCCATTAAAAATGTAGTTGGGTAAAAAAGAATTCATCATTTTAGAAATACAATGTGAAAATTTTTAATTAATGAAAAAAATGTTAAACAAGGTGTTTAAATTAACTTTTATTAAATTATTGATGTACAACTACATAAAACTCAAAGTATGAATTAATTGCATATTCATGGTTTATATAATTTGTCTTGATTTTAAGCCCGAAAGAATCCATATGTGGTTTTTAGAAGGATTCAAAGTGAGTAAAATTTTATGCATTACTACATTTGATATTATATGTACTTCCAATTTTGACACAAAATGTGTACACCATACCATGGAAACATCCTAAATTATGGTGGTATGAAATCATATATATAATTGTATAAACACATTGTGAAATAAAAGTTCATATTCTGAATATTAAATTGAATTGTGTGATGGGTCATAGTCCATTTTAAAATTGTTCTAGGGTGGACCTTTAATTACTTTATTATCTTTTTTGTATTGTCAAAGACTTATAGTTTCAAGCCTAGTTTAGGTTTAATGTGGTTCATTTAAGTTCTAGCCACATGGCATAACCTAAATGTTTAATGTTTAAATGCCATGTAGCCTAGCCTAGGTGGCCAATGTTTAAATGCCACATGGCCAAGCCTAAATGGCCAATATTTAAGCACACATTAGTGGACCATCAACTTGAAAGTAAAAAAATCCAATTAGAGTCCTTGTCTTGTTTCATACAATAGTTTGACAACTTTGACATTAATTATATTATTTGTAGAGATGTTGAAATTTTCACATTTTTTTCCAAATAACAAAGTTGTATGAATTATATATATATATTATGAAAATTATATTGTCATAATGGAATCTTCAAATTGGAATAAATTATTAAATATAAATGTGTTGAAGTTGCATTGGAGGTAACAAATACTTCCTAAAACATTGGAGGTATTGACTTTCTGGCCAATTCTACCTATCATTGTAATAATTACCATAATAATAAAAACCATATTAAATAGTAAAAATGAACCATGTATTTGGTAAATTTCCACTCTCCTTGATTCTGTATTTCCTCGAGTTTCTTGTTTTAAATGGCCCCTAATCTTCCTTGAACAAATTTTGGTTAAGGATTTTTGTCTTGTGAACCTAAAATGTAATTTTAAAAAAGGTAACAATAAGTGAAAACTTCAAGAAATTTATTTTAAAAGCTCATAAATGTTTTGAAATTTTGACAAACGAAAAGAAAAGGAAAAAGGAAAGCAAAATACAAGAATTATTTAGAAAAGGAACAAAAGTCATTCGTCCCTTTCATATCATGAGATGACCCATATAATGAAATCAAAAGAAGAAATAACCCACTTAACATATCAAGGAAACAAGTATAATTATTTGACCATTCCCCATTCAATTAATTTCTTCTTTCAAATCACTACTTTAAATAGCTAGAGGCCTAACTTCATCATGCAACATGGAAATCTATAAAATGGAAAAAGGAAGGAGACTAACATCTAGAAAAAATTCATGAATAAACAACTATGTAGATGTTTTATTATTTTCCTAATAATCATTGTAGGCCCATGACACTTTGTGCCTCATGTTTTAACTTTTTCTTCGGTTGGTGTACATTGAAACATTAAAAAATGCAAAAACAAAGGAGGGGGAAGCACCATTGCAAGTAATGTTGAACAAAAGGACAAGGGGGAAACATAAAAAAAAGCAACACCATGAGCAAAAGCACAAGCAAAAGAATGGAAATCACTATTGCAAGTAGCAACACAAACATAATCATGAGCACATAAGGGGAGAACATAGAACACCACTAAGAACGTCACACATACAAATATTAGCAAAAAAAAGAATAACACCACCATGAATATAACATCACAAGCAAAAGAAGAAAAAAAACTAGCTAAGAAAAAATAATCTCATGAAGTGTAATTGATAGAATATTACAAATAAAAACTCATTATTGCAATGGTTGGTATTCAACTTAACCCAAGTTGTACAACAACTAGTTTTTTATTTGATTTTACAAGGCTACTCCCCATGACACAAATCTTTTACCTCCATTTGTAACCACTTTGAACCTTAATCATAAACCAAAAAAATTAACTATATCTTAAATTGTACCCCTAGGTAGGATGTATATTGTTTGCTTTATATTTTAGCTAAGAATTAGAATTGAAGGTTAAAATTTACCTATTGGAATTCAAGCAAAGGCAAATACAAGAGAGGCTATTTTTTGCCAACCTAGTTTTCTCCTACTAAAAACCCAATTGGTTGATTATAAGGTCAATTATTGGGGTGGTTCACATCTACCGGTTATCTCCAAAAAAATTTAATTGAGTTCCTTTTTGGTTTTGCATTATTTTAAAGTACTTGTTGAACATTAGTTTAAACCAATGTTGGTTAGTTATTGAAAAATCAATAAATTATCAACAATGGTTCAAGGGTTTGTTATTTATAACCTACTTATAGGTTATAAATTTGACTAATGACCAAAAGAAAACCTACCTTATTACATTTTATTAATTAGGTTTTATATTTTTGAAAACTCAAAAATGAATAGGCGTGAAAAAGACCACCATATCAATCTAAGCAAGTTGATTTGTACCTACCAACATGACTTGGTAGTCAATTTGGACCTTGTCATTATGACTAACAAAGTGACTAACATAGTGACTAATTATTTGATTGGTAAACAATGGACTATTTGATTGTGGCAAGTTTAAACATAAATTGAATTTTTTGGGGGATTATTATTGTTTAATTAATAAATAGGTAAATATGCAGATATGTAGGTAGTAAATAGGTATAAGTAGGTAAAAAAAATGCACTTGGGTAGGTAGGTGTTAGCTTAACCTAACTTAAGATACCTAACCAAATTTAATTCAACATAACTTAACCTCACCAACCTACCTACCTTAGCCTTCTAAGCATGCGCATAGGTTGCAAGTATAATGAGTTGAACCCCAAACCTTCACCATGACAAACCAAGTTTTTACTAATGGATTACACCATCGAAGGTGTTCAACTTTTGTCAAAAAAATTTAGTTCACACTTTTACTTCACACCACTAAACATAGTGGTTAAACTTAATGGCTAAATCAAGTGGTTAAACCTAATGGTTCAACTTAATGGCTTAATCTATGACTAAACATAATGGTTAAACCTTGGTTAAATTTAATGTCTAAATTTAGTTGATAAACCTAATTATAGCTAAATTTCATGTATGATCTTATGATAAACACCTAGTGGTTAAATCTAATGGTTAAACTTTAATGGTTACATTTAGTTAATAAACTTAATGGCTAAACTTTGGTTAAATTTAATCATTAAACATAATGGTTAAACATAATGATTAAACTTTGATTAAACAAAATGATTAAACCGAATGGCTAAATTTAGTGGTTAAATAAAATGATTAAACCAAGTGGTTAAATTTAGTGGCTAAATCTAAAGGTTAAAGATAATGACAAATTTTTTATTAAATATAATGGGTAACCTAGGTTAAACATAATGGGTAAATTTAATGACTCAACCTAGGCTATATTTAGTGGCTAAATTTAGTGACCAAATGTAATGGGTCAACTTAAGTTAAAGCTAGTGCCAAACGTAATAGCTAAACATCGTGGCTACGCATAATGTTTAAACCCAATGGTTAAAGTTTATCTAAAATTTAGGCAAACCTAGTAATTAAACTTAGTGGTTGCACCTAATGGCTAAACTTATATAGGTAAGTGGATAGATAGGTAGATAGGAAGTATGTAAGTAGTGGCTAAGAAAATAATTAAACTATATGAATGTGAAAAAATATTCGTGAGTAGGTAGGTAGGTAAGTAATAGGTTAGTGGGTGGGTGGTTAGTAATAGGTATGTAAATAGTTAGTTAGGTAAATAGGAGGGTGAATATGTAAGAAGTAAATACAAATACATTTCATGGTCTCAAATAGACAATGGGGTTAGTTAATGTTCCACTTATAATCAAAATTGGGTTGTGTTGCAACCTTAACCTTGGGCTTGCAACCAAGGCGAGGGTTTGATAAAGTGCAAGCCTAAAGTGAAATCTGATAATCACATTTCATGTTCACGGGAATGTAGGAGAGTGCGAGGGAATGAATCCTCACACTCCTAAATGAACTCCCATTTTGGAAGTTGGAGTCCCAATGGACTCCTAAAATTTCAAATGGCAATTGCAAAGGTCAAAATTCATTAGGTTAAAGAGTTCCTTATACCATTGAAAAGCTCTTACAACGTAGATGTTTAAAATGGGCTCAATTGACATTTTTGGGTACTTAAAACATAAATTATGGCCAAAAGAAAGGTGGAGAGTCAAATCACCAATTTGACTCTTAACCACTAAAAGTCAGAAAGTGCCATGGTTTACTTATGTGTAGGTGGCGTGCCACATACCATTGCAAAGCTCTAAACAATGCTATAATTTTACTTTAAACTTCACCTTAATTGGAGGTTTGAAAAAAAGTTATTGGCTTCCAAAGTTGCGGGAGACCCAATTTCGAGAATTTCGGGACTCCCAAGTTGATAATCCCGAAACAAAATGACATTTGGGTGCAAGCCCCACGTCCAAGCACAAAGAACATTAGGAAGATGATGGCTTCCCCTAAGTCTGGGCCGGGTTGAGTTTTGATAATCCATATTTGCCTATGATTCATCCGTGCACCAAAAGTGTTCCAACTACGCACTAACCAACTTGTTGTTTGGTTTGTGTGAATAATTGACGCACTTGTCACTTGTCCTAGTCCCCATCTTGGAACTCCAACACACCTTTCTACCCCCAAAATGATGCGAGCTAGGGACCATACCCAACTTTTTATCCTTTCATTGTTTTCACCTTTGGACTTGTAGTTGAGTTTGTCAAAGAGTTTGGGGTGTGTTAGGTTGAATGAATTCATCACATGTTCACACAAACTCACCATGTGAACTAAACTATTATGAAAAACATTATTTTCCTCATAGTATATTATGTATCTTGCCATGAGGACTACATCCCAATGCATTTTCTTTAAATCCCCAAAATCCATTTCTCAAATTGAAGTTCATTTTGTTATTCTATAATTTTGGAGATAGTAACCCTAGGGAAACACATTTTGTTGAATAAGAGAATACATTCTCTTGTAATTATTGAAAACAACTTCCAATATCATATCAAACTAAGTACATGTGAATTAAGATGGACCAAAATCAACAAAAAAAACCAAGCCTTTTCAAAGATTTTTTAAAACATTATGTCATGTTGTGATGCAAGCATAGGGGAACTAGTTTTAAGGTTTTTATTCCCTTTGAAAATTAACACATGTAATGGCCATATAATAATGCATGTGTGGGAAATTCTAAGATGAATAACCATAATTTCAATATGATATGGACTTTTGAAAAAACAATTTAAAAATTAATTTAAACAAAAGTCCATGGCTTAAGAATTTCATGTGATATGATGCAAAATTCTATAATATAAAATTTTCAATTATTCTCACCACTATAATTCATGAATTTTTCGATTGGGTTTTCTAATATAAAAAATACCCAAAAGTGATAGGCATAAAAAAACCACCATGTCAATATGGATAAGTTGTTTTGGCCATGTCTTACGTGATTCGGCAATCAAATTGGACCTTGTCATTTTGATTAGCAGTGTTGCAACGCTAACCTTAGGCTTGCGACCAAGGCAAGGGCATACAAAGGTGTGGGCCAAATGTGAAGGCCAAGAGTCACATTTCATGTTCTCGGGAATGTGGGAGAGTGTGAAAGAATGAACCTTCACACTCCCAAGTGAACTCTCACTTTGGGAATTGGAGTCTAAATGAACTCCCAAATTTTTAGGGAGTGATTGCAAAGGTCATAACCCATTGGATTAAAGAGTTCCTTATATCATTGAAAAGCTCTTGGAATTAAGATGTCTAAAATGGGCTTGCATGATCCGTTTGGACATTTAAAACACAAGTTATGGCCAAAAGAAACGTCGGGAATCAAATTGACCACTAAACGTTGGGAATACAGGTGGCGTGCAACATACCGTTGAGAAGCTCTCAATGAGGGCTACAACTTTGCTTCAAACCTCATCTCAATCAAATGTTGACACACAAAATTATGGGCCCCCCAAAGTTGCAGTAGTCCCAATTGTGAGAATTTTGAGACTCCCACTTAAGAATCTCGGGACAAAATGACATTTGGGTGCGAGCTCTATGGCCAAACACAGAGAACACTATAAGGGGGAAGGTGGTGGCTTCCCCCAAGTCCGGACCGTGATGAGTCTTGTGAGTGCGTGTTTGCTCGTGATGAGTCCCTGCACCAAAGTGTTACAACTATGCACTAACTAACTTGTTGTTTGGTTTGTGTAGGTCTATGTGAGTGATTGAATTGCTTGTCAATCATCCTAGTCCCATCCCAGAGCTTGAAAACTCCCTTCTACCCCCGAAGTGCTACAAGCCAAGGAATGCACCCTAACTCCTCCTTCCGTTGTTCACCTTTGGACTCGCAATTGAATCCATCAAGGAACTTGGGGGTGCATCAGGCAGAGTGAATGACGAAATGATTGACTATTCAACTAGTAAATAATGGACCATTTGATTGGGTCAATTTTATACCTAAATTAAAATCATTTTTTGATTATTAATCTAAAAATTAATAGGTAGGTAGTTAGTAAATAGGTTTAGGTAGGCTGAACACATAAGTAGGTAGGTGCTAGCCTAGCCTATCTAACGTAGTTATTTTAGTTTAACTTACTTACCCTAGCCTTCTAAGCATGCCCATAGGTTGTAAGTATAAGGAATTGAACTCCAAACCTTCACAATGATAAATTAAATGCTTACCAATGGATTACACCATCAAAGGTGTTTAACTTTGATCAAATTTTTTATTTCACATGTTTATTTCACATCGTTAAACATAATGGTTAAACCTAGGTGACAATTAATGGTTAAATTCAATGATTTAAAATAATGCAAAAACATAGTGGCTAAACCTAACAATTTTAACTAATGGTTAAAAATAGTGGTTAAACCCAACGATTTAAGTTAATGGTTAAACTTAATGGCTAAACTCACTAACTTAAATTTAATGGTTAAAACTAATGGCTAAATTCATTTATTTAAAATAATGGTTAAATCTAGTGGCTAAATTTAGCAAATTAAACTAATGGCTAATTTTAATGGTTAAACATAATGCTTAAATTCACTGAATTAAATTAATGGCTAATCCTAGTGGCTAAATTCATCAATTTAAACTAGTGGTAAAACTAATGGTTAAATTTAATAATTTAAATCAATAGCTAATTTGAATGGTTAAACTTAGTGGTTAAATTCATTAAATTAAACTAATGGTTAATCCTAGTGGCTAAACTGATCGATTTAAACCAATGGCTAAACTTAGTGGTTAAACTCACTGATTTAAACTAATGGCTAATCTTAATGGTTATATTTAGCAACTTAAACTAATGGTTAATCCTAATGGTTAAACTCACTAACTTAAATGAATGGCTAAACCTAGTGGTTAAATTCAGTGACTTAAACTAATGGTTAAACTTGGTGGCTAAATTCAACCCTTTAAATTAATGGCTAATCTTAATGGTTAAACCCAACGCCTTAAATTAATGGCTAAACCTGGTGGCTAAATTCAACCACTTAAATTAATTGTTAAATATAATGGGTAAATTTATCGATTTAAAATAATGGTTAATCTTGATGGTTAAATTCAATAATTTAAATTAATAGTTAAAACTTAATGGTTAAATTCACCAACTTAAAGTAATGGATAATCCTAATGGTTAAACTCACGGACTTAAAATTAATGGCTAAACCTAGTGGTTAAATTCATGAGTTTAAACTACTGGTTAAACATAATGGCTAAATTTTAATTAAATTTAATGGTTAAACATAGTGACTAAACCTAGTTGATAAACGTAATGGCTAAATGTCATGGCTAAATTTAATTAATAAACCTAATGGTTAAACATATTTCATGGAAAAACCTAGGCTAAACCTTGTGGCAAAATCTAATGGCTAAACATAATGACTAAACCTTGGTTAAACATAATGGTTAAACCTAAGTTAAACCTAGTGGGTAATCTTAGCGGTTAAACATATTGGGTAAACCTAAGTTATATTTAGTGGTTAAACATATTACATAATGGTTAAATTTAGGTTATACCTATTGGCAAAATTTAATGGTTCAATTTAAATTAAACTTAATGCCAAATTTAGTGGTTAAGCATAATGGCTAAACTTAATGGTTAAATTTTAAGTAAATTTAATGGTTAAATCTAGTGGCTAAACATAATGGTTACACATAATGGCTAAAATTTGGGTAAACTTAATGGCTAAATCTAGTGGTTAAACATAATGGTTACACCTAATGGTTAAAATTAGGTAAGTAAGTGGGTGGATAAGGAAATAAATAATATGTTGGTAGGTGGGTAGATAAATAGGTAGATGAAAAGGTATAGGTAGGTAGGTGAAAAGGTGTAAGTAGGTAGGTAGGTAAATAACTAATTGAATAAATAAATGGATGAATAAGTAGGAAGTAGATTCATAGGGTAGTAGACCGTGTCATATTTGACTAAAAATCATTAGACATATTGATTAAATGTTAATTTGATTAAAAACCATTGGCCATTTTGACTAAGGTTGCACAACTGGACTATGAGCATTTAGTCAAATCAACCACTATAGTTAGGTTGATCAGTCAACAAATACATGTGTCATTCAAGCCTTTGGCCTTTAGTCAAAATGTGTATGTTTATTAGTCAAAATGACAAATTAATCAATTTGAACCTCTTAAAAAACCATGAATTGTAGTAATGTTTTAAAATCAAAACCAAATGAACTAACAAGTTTAAAATCTAACCATTAAGCTTAATCAAAGTCCAATAACTTACATTGTGCCTACTAAACATCTCATAATTTTAATTTCAAAAGTCCTTAGCTTTTGTAATTTCAATCATTTTTCATAACAATAAATTGACTTATGTACATATTCAAATCTATAAACTAAAAGTGAGTTAGTATTGGCAAATGTTCTAAACACATATAGTAAGATGTAATTATTGTAATCACAACATCGGGTCCAAATGACATAACAAGTTAACATGTTTATTTTGCATTTAAAAGTATTGTATTTTTGGGGGTTTTTTTTCCCAAAAAACATGTTTTCCTAAAAAGGAATTTTCAAATGAAATGTTTTGAAACTCTTTATATATTGTATTTATAGTTGCCCCAATATGTCATATGTTTTTTTACAATCAAATTTGGAGAAATACAAATATTTGAAAGTGCACAAATTTTGCCAAATTTTGTGTTTCATCTTGAAAATTTGTCATAATTTCAAATCATACCAAAACATGTTAAGACTTTGAAGTTTAAATTTTAATATTATAAGCTAGAAGTTTTTTTAAATACCATATACATTGCATCACATTTACATTTAAAAAAAGACTCATGAACTTTTTATGAACTTTTTGAAAACTTTATTTTTTTCTAAACAAAAAATTGAGAAAATATGAAAATTTGAATGCTTTTTAGATGTGTTTAATAGAATCATGTTGTTATAAAAAAATTGAAGATGAAATAAATTATATTATGAAAATTAAAGGGCCCTTTATGAAAGTAATGTCATTGAATGAAGTTGTTAAACATCCTTTATTCAAACCAAACTTTGATAGTGCAATTTTGTTTGATTCATTCTAGATTTTTCAATATCCATATTATTCAATAAGCACAACTTTTTATGATTCACATGCCATTAAAGTGGCACCACATGGACAAATGTAACAAGAATTGTAGAAAAGTTGATGTTTTGACATCAATTTTGGTTCATTTGAGCTCATCCGCACCCCATTCAAAAGAATACCATGGTGACTCCACTATAACTCGCATTGATCCAACTATTTAATCAAATATAAGATTGTTCCCAAATCATCCCTTCGGTGGTTAATAAACATTTTTGCAATTTTCATTTAAACTTTCAAACATTCGTAACTTCTAGAAAACAACATTTGTTTCGAGAAGAAACCCAATATATGTTATAGTTTGTATTGAATTGTTTTAATGACCATGTAAACGTAATTTCATTCAAAAACAATTTGACTATTTGAATTTCATTTAAATAATCAAAACTTTTCATGAATCCCAAGAATGTGGAAGCATGGTAAAGTAAATTGATATTTTTAAATTGTGTATTATGCACATGAGAACAACAAGGCAACATAAAAATGGATATAAGTATGATATCCATCCCCTTTGTTAATGTTATAATAATTTATTTCCAAAGTATAGATATATATGAGTTTTATAAGCAAAACTTACCCAAAAATAGATGTAAATGTATGTTTGAAAAGCTTCAACACAAAACACTTAAATGAAATATGTTGATATTAGGTTAGGATATTAAAATCATTTTATTCATGAACACACCATACAAATTTAATTATGCTTCCAATTTGTTAAAACAGAAAAATAACACATATTATAAAAGTTCGCATTACAAAAACAATTCACATCTATTTGCATTCAACGTTGACAAGAAGATTTTTTAATCTATTTTATTATTCTTACACCTTACTCCTTAAGTTGGGAAGGCAATTTGGGGCTTGCAAGTTTTTCCCCTTGATTCCCACACACCTCCCATTTTATGTGGGAATGTGTTTGGGTAGTTGCAAGGTGATTCTTTTTTTGTGTCACAATGTAAACATGTAAAAAAGAATTGTTTAAGGAATGTGCTTGTGATTACATTTAAATTGTACTTGAATTTTTAAACATATGTATAAAAAAATGGTAACATATATACATCAAATTTATAATAACAAACTTTTGAAGTTGAAAAACATGGATTGGTTTTCAATTTGTGCTTTATATGCATGCATTTTTGCATATGGTTTTTATTTGAGTTTCTTAAAAACACAATATATAATACATTATAAAAAAAAAGAAACATATGCACAAAAAAATGTTAAAGTAACCTTAACTAAGGGCCCCTAATTGTTTTTATTCAAGGACCCTTAATTTTCATAATATGAAGTCTTTAATTTTCAAAAAATTGTAGTAATGGGGGAATATTAGACACATTTAAAAACACTCAATTAAAAAATAAATAATTTTTTTTGTTTTATGAAATTCAAGGTCCATTTAAAGTTCATGAATCCTTTACAACATGCAAATGTGGTGTAATGTATATGGTGTTTAAAATAAAATTATAGCCTATAATACAATAAATTAAACCTTCAAATGTCAAATTGTGTGGGTGTGATTTGAAATTATGATCATGTTTTAAAACAAAATTCAAAGTCTAGCAAAATTTGTGGATTTAAGAAATTAATATTCATTCAAAATTGATTAACACAAAACATGTGATATGTCGGGGAAATTTTTAATATGATAATAACAAGTTGCAAAATATTTCATTAAAAATTTCCTTTATATGAAAAATGTGTTTTTTTGGCAAAAAAACTTTGAAAGAATAATTGTCCTTAATCCCAAGTAAACACATTGGTTCGTTAAATCTCATTTGGACCCATTGTTGAAATGTTTTGGTGATAATTACAATAATATGGGGTCACATGCTCAAAACAAGGACATATATATAACAGTATTAAATGTTCATTTGAAAGGTTAAAAGTCAAACTACTAAAATAACTCCATACAACTCAAATGATTATTTGAAAAGTCAAATGACCTTTGATTAAAGAACTTGATATTTTATTTTAAAGTTATTTTAAAGGATTATGAAAAAAATCTTTAATTTTTAAAATTTTGATGTGAAATAAAAAAGTTGTGAGTCCCCAAAATTGCAAGATTCATAAGTCGATATTTCAATGGAAGACTTACAAAAATGACCAATCCAATGTAGCCCCCATGAAAAGTTACAAAGTATACCATAAAAAGAAGGTTAATGCTTCCTTCAAAGTCCAAGCTATGGTGAGTCTTCTAAGTCTGTTAATATTAGTATATACTTATGATGCATATATTGACAATGTTTACATAATTAAAAGTTTATTCAATGTAGAATATTATTGTTGTATATTTTTGATGTCTTTGGACCCTATCATAAATAAATGATTATTTTCATAGAATCTAAGGCCATGCTTTAACATTTTTGGTAGGTTGTTTGATGTTTTCCCATAATCCAAGAGATATATTTGCAAATAATTCAATGTTCATTGTCATTTGCACTAAATTGAAAGAAATGGACATAAATATTCACACACTAGAGGAAAAAGCCATTTCTTTTTCATTAATCATGAATTTATTTGTTAAGAAATGGAATTTCCTCACTATTCATATTTATGTTTTAACAATTAGATTATTGCACTATTCATCTTCATTATATTATTTATGTATATTACCTTGGATAATGCATTCAATTAAATTGACCTTTGTCACAAATGTGAAAATTCCCACAACCAAAGAAATTCCAACATGGAAAAGGACTTTGACAAATTATGACAAAATTAATTTCAGCCTAAGTCCAATCACACATTAAAAATATAATATACAAGGGTCACATAACATGCAAGAAAAACACCCAAAGAAAATTTCATATGAGACATGGAAAGGTTGGAAAGACAAAAAAAAGGACAATATTAAAACATAAAGCCATTCCAAACACTAGTGGTGAAAAGAATAAATGTTTGGGGATGTAGCTTAATAAAGTTTACACATGAACCATAGTCAAAGAACCTCTTGAACATTTTCCTACCTATACTTCTAAATGAAAAATTGGACGACAATGAATGGACTTTGTCCACTCTAGTTTCATCAGCAATGACCTAAGATGAAATTCTTATTTTCATAACCAATTAAAAAGTATTATTTTATGACATATGTTGGGGCAGATTCTACCATGTCATTGCCTACTAATTTTGTGAGTATATTTGCTTTTAATTATCTATGGAAAAACGTGCAAGTTGTTTCTATCCATCAACCACTAAAACTTGGATGAAAATGTTATCACTAGTGTTGTCCAATTCTCCACACATGCATGTGAAAATCAGAGGTTATAGTTTTGGGTGTTATGCAGATAATGTCTAGAATTAGTGCTAGTTTTAATATTTGTTCCAAGAGTCGAACACGGGATTTGTTTGGATTCCATAACCAAGTTTAGTTGATATGTGAAATATTATCTGTACACCACATGTAGTAAAGTAGTTATGACTATTTGTTGTGTAGTTTCATGAGTTGCCACTATTCAAAGTAAATCAACTTGTAGTCACTTGAAGTGATGATTGTGAATCACAAACAATACAACTTTAAGTTACTAACAATATGTCTATCTAGTAATAACAATGATTTAAGGTAGGAGCATTGACCCACCAACTAACATCTTAAGTTTATTCTATTAAATATTTATAGTTTAGCACTTTGGGAAATATGGTTCCTTTCAAGTAGTAGAAAATTTGGATGGTATCAAAATTATCTTGCCCATAAGTGATACCTTATTTAAGAGTTTCATTTGTTTCATTAGTGAGATGTAGAAGTCATTCCTAGAGTTGTCCATATTGATGTTTAAATCATTGGAGATAAACATTGGACCACACAATCTTCTATCAACAAATTTAGAACACAACCCTCAATTAGTAGATTCAAAACATAAATAGATGATGAAGGAGTGTAGTTCTACAACATCTGACCAAAAAAACTTGACCATTCAAATTGTTAAAATATGGCACTTAAGAAGTGACATCATGGTACCAATACAAGTTGTCAAGGGTTGCCAATTTTGGAGCTTGCAAATCCAAAATGAAAAACATTTTGATGCATAAGATGTTGTGGTATCTAGTTTCACTACACCTTACAAGAGTAATTGTTGAGGACTCAAGGGTGAAAGTATATTGTGATGCACCAATTTTGGCAAATGCAAAATCCACACATGAGTACACAAATTTTGCAATCCCTTTGTTAGCCCTTTCACAATTCCAAGCCCTAGCTTGGGATTAACTTATATATATATATAAGTTCACTACAATGGTTAATATCAATGTGGACTTTTATTTCACTTCATTTAAGTTTTTTTTTTCCCAATCGTAGTATGTTTAAATAGAAAGTGGTTAAATATTCATTACACCTTAGGCCTTATTGAATGAAATCATTAATTTCACACCATTTTTAGCATTCATAATTTACAAACATGTTGTTCTTAGATTTTTTGTAATCTTCATTTTTATGTCCATTATGGATATTCTAAACTATTTTGCTTTAGATGGCTATGCAATTTTTTTTTACTTTTAATTTTTTCATGTCATCTATAATATGTTTGATCAACTTGTGTGATTGAAATCTAAAAACTTGCCTTTTCCATGGGAATAAAATTCCACATTCATATTTGTAATTTGTAACAAAATAAAATCACAATTTTAAAAGTCCAAACATACAATGTAATTATTTAAAAGTGAAAGAATGTTTTATGTATTATATTACAAATATAAACTAATACCCATATTGAGCTCAAATCACAATAATATTAATACAATTATCTTTCAGCCTTTGGTTGCATTTCATCACTTGTAGATAAATAATGATTGGAATGTCCATTTTGGTTTAGTGCACCATACTTTTACCTTCAACAATTGTTTCACAATGGTGAATGAGGGTGTTGGTGGTTAGCAATCTTGTAGTGAAAGATGAAATTGTTTTTCACATTTCTCATTTTGAAAGTCCCCATGAGGTCCAGAATGTACAATTTTTTTTCTTTTTGGCACACTAAACTAGTAGTTCCACTTACACAACAAAATCCATATGAATAATGTTAAATTAGTTTAGATTTTTATAAATCTACATAAATAGTAAAATAATTCATTAAAAATAAATTCTTTAAATTGACCATGCAATTTGACATAAACATGTTAAATTTCTTGTTTATTATCACTAAGGACCTTTTGGTCCAAATTCTAGGAGTAGGAGATGTTATCAAAGATGAAGATGTGATCATAATAATATTAATCGTTTTAACAAAATCTTACAAGAATTTCATGCAAGGAGTATCAATTCAATTTTCTTATGAACTTTTGGTTAGTTGTTGTCCATGTTGTTGCAAGAACACAACAAAAGGGATTGTGTGGTGATCACACCAAGATTGAAGAAGCATTACTATTAAAATTCAAAAGAAAAATAAGACAAATAAAGGCAAAAATATCAAGCATTTAAAAAATTGCCATAATTGCAACAAGTTAGATCATTGGGATAACAATTGTTCATACTTTAAAAAAAGTTACTTAAAAGTACTAGAAAAATAATAAGTTTAAGAACAAGTTGGTGAAATCTTTAGTCAAAGAAAGGGAGGAGCCATTTGAACTTGATCATACTATAAATGTGATGGAGGAAGAGTTGAATGAAATTACATCTAAAGAAAATGATTTCTTTTTGAGATAGTAGTGGCTAGATTTAGTATAAAAAAGTAGTACGAATGCACTAGACATTTAGAATCTTGACTAGGTGTTATTAAACATATGTTTGGAAAAATCTGGTTTTAAAGGTCTAATTTTCTTTGTCAAAATCCAAAATGTAAAATATGTAGGACAAAATCCATGGTGTGCATGGAAAAAGTGAAATGTTACTTGCTTTTGCTTTTGCGAAAATAAAAAATTGTTTTTTATGTGTTCTCCATCCCAAGTTTTTCAAATTTATCACTTGTTGACATGCTTGCAAAAAAAGGAAATATTATGTTATTTGCAAAATGTTTAGTCATGTACACAATGGGAACCTAGGCACTATTGTGGCAAAAGGTGTTAGGTTCAAAAGAATGGACTTTGCAAACTTGAAGTTTGTTATGTCAAGTCATCCACATAGCTTGTGGAAGTGTGTGTAGTAGAGGTAGGCCTACAAATTGGTGATGCATGCCATTGTCAAACCATGTTTTGGCATAGGAGTTTGGCACACTTGCATTATCAATCTCTTTACACACTGAATGTCAATAATTTGGCAACATGCATACCAAGATTGACCAAAACAATAAAGTTTATGCAAAATGCATGGTTACCAAGCACTCTTGGAAGATGATTTACCATAAGACACAATCAAAAGCTAAAGAGGTGGTGGAGTTAATACACATGGACATTTGTAAACCTTTCTCCACTCCATAATTATATGGATTTCATTACCTTTGTATGAATGACTATAATAGTTCAAGACTTGGATGTAATTTTTAAAGAAGTTCAATGCATTGTCTACATTCAAAAAATTCAATAGTGGACCTAAGAAGGAGACATGAAAATTGATCAAAATCCTTAAATTAAACAACAATGGGGAATACATCAATTGTAAGTTTAGCAAATACCATCAAGATAGTGGGATTAGAAGACAATTTAATCAAGTTCATGTGCTTCAACATAAAGGGGTCTTTAAAAGAAATAAATAGATTGTTATTGGAATGGTTAGGAGCATAATGTTAGAGAGTAGGTTGCTCAAATTTTTGTGGTCAAAGAATGAATACCATTAATTGTGGTGTGAACAAATCACCATTTCAAACCAATCAAGGCAAAACATTACATGAATTTTTTTTGGGATAGAAATTGAACTTGCAAGACTTGAGGATTATTGGGTGTGTTGCTCACACTTTGATCCTTGATCCCACCATGAAAATAATTGACCCAAAATTTGAATTGTGTTGGTCAGTGCACTATGACACTCACACAAAACAGACATATTGTTCAGTCCAAGGACTAAAAAGGTCATATTACAATTTGTAGGCATATACAAATTGTTCAATCCAAGGACTAAGAAGGATGTGACATTTGACAAGACCCAAAAGGGCCAAAAGGGGAATCTTACATACAAAGGTTCATGCGTATTAACAAGTTTGAATCACAAGAAGACAATCAACATATCTAACAAAAGTAGCATATTCATCCTTTTGATGTTGAACTAACATTTCATGGCATTGAAAGCCAAGAATAATCTAGAAAAATGATTAAAAAAAAGTTAAAACTTTGTACTTTGGTTGAAAATGTTCACGATTGCATGTGAGTTCAATTAACCTCTTTATTTTTTCAATGGCCTTTAGCACATGCATCAATTTCTTTGAACTAATGGGTGCCCGTGCCCTTCGAACACTGTGAAGTCCCCCGGGAGCATTTTCTTTCCTTCTTTTATTTATTTATTAATTTATTTTGCCTTCACTTCACTAATCTGCTCTAGTCTGCCATTAAAATAACAATGTCACCCTCAAAGTAAACAACTTGCATAAATTCAAGCAATCTTCCAATGTTGGAGTCGTTTTCTTCACCCATTGGCTGGTATTATGCTAAAATCCAAAGATAATTTGAGTTAGTTAGATATGTTGAGGTCCATTCTCAAAGTACTAAATTCTGGAATTTGGCCACCTTGGTTCATGTTTTAGAAACTTTTAACTTTTTTATTTTTATTTTTATGTATTTTTTATTTTTACTATTGTTATATATATATATTTATTTGGATGCAAGTTTGAAGTTTGGAGAAAGAAGACACACCTCATTTTTTTTCAAGTAGGGTTTTTCTTATTTTTTACTCTTTATTTGGTTTTTTCATTTTTGGAATTTTTTTCTTTTAAAATTATTTTATTGTATTTCCCTTTCCTTGTTTCATTTGTTTCCATTCCTTTTTTATAGTTTTTTATTTGTTTCATGTTTTTATTTTTTCTATTCTTATTTTGTCTATCTTCATTTTTTTTGTTTTTATGTATTTATTTATTTATTTATGCCCTCCCTTGCCGTGCCCGATCCTTCCCCGCCCGTGCCTCCCCCCCCCCTGTTGGCCCCCCCCCCCACCCCTTGCTTCACCGGGCTCTCCCTTCCCCACCCCCCAAAACACTCCACAGGGAACATGAGCCAATGGGATTACGCCAGAGAGGTAATGAAAGTGAAATGACGTCAAAGAAAAAGAAATAAGTAAAAGATAAGTAAAAGACGGACAAACAGACACACACACACCATGTTGTAATTATATAGTAGACTGTTCAACTTTAAAATTATAGGCATGTTATTATAGTATAATCTAACATCTATGGTAGTAATTAATGCATGTAGACTATAAAATCTATGTATTTATTATATCCTTTTTTGCTATAGTGGAACTTCATTGGATGCATTGCCTCTATTTGTGAATGAAATGTTGAAGATTTTGATCAAAGAGCTAATTGCATTGACTAGGTTTATTTAACTTGTGTTGGTGGTTAAGTATCAAGTCTTGAAATAGTTGAATTGCTTTTGTAGTAGGTCTTTTTGCATTTTGGATTATTTCTTTTCAACAACAAAAGTTGTTGCATGCATTCAGTTTTGCATTTGATCTATAGAGCCCACTAACAATTGACTACCCTTTAGATGCATTTGCCATTACCTATTAAATGCCATTACCAATTATTTTAACTCTTTGCTCATACCTAACCTCCTTATAGTGACTTGATTTTTTGATGGAAGTGTGTTCCTTGTGGCATACTTGTTTTGTCCATGGAAATTGGGAATCATTAGACTTGGATGCAGTGGGATATTGGTGCGTTGGGGAATGGGTTGTGGGTATGGTAGTGGCATGTCTTCATGAATAAAGGGCTTGGTCATATCTTCTTTGAATGCTTGAGTATTGATGTTGTCCTTCAAGTCATGTACATTGTCTATTATAAAACTTGTTGGCTTGTAAACATCAAGTTGTGGTGACTTGTAAACTCCATCCAAATCATCCAAGAGGTTTCTAATGTTAGGAGGTTGGTAAATTGGTTGTTGTCGAAAAGTTTTGTCACCATGTCATACATTCCTCAACTAAACTGATGCAATAAATGCAATGTAGTTTTGTCTTGAGGAGTCATGGATTAATATGTTTTTGCTATGGCCAATGCTAATCATGTAATTGAAAATGTTCTTGAAGTTGCCACTTAATGCTCCCCAATTCTCTTTGTAAGTAGGTTCATTCCTAACATGCAATGGATCTTTTTTCATCATGAAAACATCAATATTTGTTTGGAATTAGTTGTGAAGATTCCCTTTATCAAATGTGATGAGGTGTTCATTCTTCTTTACTTGAATCAATGCAAGCTAATGAGGTTTCTTAGTTCCACATAATCCTATGTCTAGGAATTCTTCACACTATGTGTTCTCCTCCCCTTGTTGATTTTTTTTGGTATTGAATTGAACATCTTTAGACTCGGGAAGTTGTCCTAAACAAAATAGATGTCTTTTCAATCTTGAATGCATTTTGTGTGTTGAATGTTTTTGCAGGTTTCAAGATTCAATTCATTTGTGAACTAAAAGAGTAGGATGGTTCAAGGTTCTTGTGACTTTTGTTCTTACAACTCATGTGCATACTTTTTGTCGAAGTCAAAAATTGTGCTATTTAAAAGCTCCATTGTCCATCGTGATTGTTGTCATCTTTTGGGTTGTGACTTTTTGTTGTCATGAACCTCAATCTTAAATGGCTTGCAATGTCCTTTCATAGTGTAAGAATCTTGTGCAAAACATTTTTGGAACACACTTTTTTAAGCTCCAAGTGAAGAAGCTTTGTTAGTTTAGAACCTTCAGATAAACATTTTGCAATAAAGGTGCAAGTATAAAGGTAGGCCGTACAAAAACTTACCATTGAATTACACGTTCCATTTGCTTGATATTATGTAACATTGTTTTTTCCCCCCCAAAATCTAGTTTTTTAAAAGATATTTTTTAGCATAATTAATTGTGTTAACATTGCATCCAATTAGGGTTTCCATGCCACTTTTCGTGTTAAATAACATCACATGTGTGAATGCTGAAAAAAAGTTGTTTCTTAACATTGACTTATGAATGAGATATACCATTACATGTGAATGGCACATTACTCACTTACACAGGTAGTGACCTTGTTAGTGTGAAGGGGAAGTAGGAACCCTACAAAGTGGTATGGAGTCCAAGTTGGTGATGAGCGTTAGGCCAACTATATAACTAAACCTCAGAAAGTTAGCTGAAAATTGAACATCCCTATTTGATCAAATGCTTAAAATATACACTAGGGTGTGCCTAAGCCCAAGAACACAATAATGATTTGGGTTGTCTACATAACAATTTTCTAACACCAAATTCTTGGGTTTTCTAGCTCATGAAAATGGAACTCCCAAAAAATGAGAACCCAATGATTTGGGTTTGACTCAAGGGTTGCAGTATTAATTGATTCACAATTTAAAAAACCTTTGCTATTGGATGGAAAGCCGTCTTTCAAAATGTGGAAGGAAGGAGGGGAGAGGAGGAGGAGGAGCAGGAGGAGAGGTACACAAGGGGAATCTTTCTTGGGACCATTCACTATACAGATCAACACCATAAATTTAATTTTGAGTTCAAGTTGGCCCAAAACATTATCATTTACTTGCACTCCTTTGACATGGTAGTTCAACAAAAGTCTTGAACACAAATTGTGAAGGTCATATGTTGGAAACATTGGTGACAATCTGACCTTATCTGAAAACATTACAAATGATTCACATCCAATGATAAGACCTTAAAAGACTTCATATTGCCAGAAATTGAAATTTTCAGTAGGTTGGTAGCTTAAGAAAGAGATAAGTAGCAACCAAAGGATGTAAGGTGCTTTGTGAACCTTCACCTCAGCTGTTGCAGTCAGTCAACCTAGTCTTAGCAGTCCCACACTTGACTAGGTAGATGGCTTGCAATGACCTAGGTCTTGGCACTCCAGCACCTCACCTAGGTAGATAGATGGCTTGCAACAACCTAGGTCCTGGCACCCCAGCACCTGGATTAGGTAGATAGATGGCTTGCAACAACCTAGTCCATTGTGCTTTTGATGCCCACAACATGACCGGCAATGGAGGAGCAGTGTAAATTGCATCATAGCCAAGGAAGTGTTCACATGCATATGAACTGCTTCACCAAGCCCTGAGGCAGCAACCACTCTCACCTCTCTAATAATCACCTGTTCAGACATTCCTGTAATTATTCCAAGTAACAAGCAGTGTGCAACAGGGAAAAAGATCACAAAGACACACACTTTGCAAAAACATTGGAAGCTCAAACATACCAAAGTTTGACAAGTTCTCCATGCATTTTCATCTTCACTGTGCATTCCTCAACCAAACACCAGCTAAACTGTGCAGAGAGAGGCTTGCTTATGCCATCCATGCATTCATGCCATCACTATGTATCATTCCTTGTTCAGGTGCTTCCACATGTGCTCTGCAACAAACTTGGCATTTGGTTGCACACTGTGTACCTACAATCTTACATCAACCACAATCTATGATACACAACACAGTTACTGCGTTCATAAGATGCTCAATCCTGCACTCAGGAACTACAGCTTTCAAATAATAAATTGTCTGAAGAGGCATCAGCTGCAAAAAGCTTGACCTGTAAATCTGCAGCCAATTTCTTCTCCATGTGAAATCAGCTCACCAAATCCACTCTGCAACATTGAAAAAGTTCCTACAGTCTCCAGATATTAGAAGTCATCAAATTACATGTTAGCTACAAAGGTGCCATTGTCTTCTAAGCAGCAAACTACTAAACTGTTGGGAAGCCTTTCACTAAGTTCAATAAAGAATAAGCTTACCCCAGTCAGAATTAATACTTGTGGAGAACACAAAGACCCCGCCACCAAAAAGTATTGAAACATCCAGAAAAAGCATAAGTAGACATCAACAATCAGCAGAAAAAACTGTGTAACACATCTTAATAGCTTCTCAAAAGGCAAGTTTTCCCCTCCCACGGAAACACAAACTTAAATATCACCTGCACTTATGCTATTAGCTTACCATATATACCCTGTCAAAACCTGCCTTACAACTAACAGATCTAACCTGACCTCTCACAGTGACTGCAAGAATCCAATATTTACATTCCTCGATCAATGGGAACTTCTAGCTGCTATTGAGATTACACAAGTGTTGATCACAACCTGCCCCAAAAACCATTGATTCTCTACAGGTTTGCAGTGAACCCCTCCTGCAAGTGTGATCAGGCACAGATTTATACAATCTGTCCAATACAAAAAACACTGGCCCCTTAGCCAGCTGCAAGTGTGCATCAGTACATTCCACCAGTCAGGACATCACTGAGATACACATGCAACTGGCTGCCCATTATGATCACCTCTTATTCACAAGCTAACTTTGTGTCAAAGCTGCTTAGGCAAATGGCAAAGGCCTGGAAAGCTGAGAGTGGGTAACGATAGTCCATAGTAAACATGTCCTTCCCAATTTTCCCAAACTGGAGCAAAACTTTGTCATGGTCACTTTGAACAACTGGTTGGGCAGGCTCAGTGGCTGCCACAAGCTGGAAATTCTTCACTGAAGCCACTGTAACCCGCCCTCGAAAGTTCAGGCACCAGCACTGCAATTGTTCATGCCATCGGGGTGCCTTATTCTTCAGCACAAGAGGCCCATCTTTTGTTAATGGACCACTTGCAAATTCACAGTCAATGGTGCTACAATCAGCCACAGCTGCTCTAGATCTTGGTGAAGAGAGAACACTAGAATGTGGGATTGAGATTTCCTCTAGAGTGCCTGCAGAGAACTCTGTTGGTGTTGGAGCTGAGCCTCCCAACTCCATGCAGGATGCTGGAATAGTATGCAGTGTACATTGCATGCGGCGGGGACCTCTCGTACCTAAGACATTCAGCTCATAGGCTATGTGTGCAACATTGTAACTCCCAGCAGGCATTCGAGGAGCTACTTGTTTTGACCCAATACGCCGGCTAGAACGACTTGCAGAAACTAATGCCCCACTGTTGGGACATTGGCTGTCATGAATAGTAAATTTTGTGCCCAGAAAGTTAGACCTGCAACCATACATGCATGTGAGATGACTTGATTAAAACTCATCATGACAATACAATTTGAGGTCAGACCAAATGAGACAGGAAATTTAGTCATAACTGCAACAGGGCACAGTCAACCAATGACAAGGAAATGTTGATATGCTTAGACAGGATGTTTCCTCAACTAAAACATGTGCCCACATCACTAAAGAACTGAAGAACTGAGCAAACCAGTCCTCCAGTGCAGGTAGGATCAAGAAAATTGCAACTGATATCTTCACAAGTACTGGAACTCCTCAACACTTACAAGTGAAGTTCATGTGAATAAAATTGAAAGATGACCATATAAGACAATTCTAAACAATTCCAGATTTGTCCACATATCAGCAAGCAAGTAGGAAACCCAACCCTAAAGAACAAGAAAAAAGAAAAATAAATTCAGGAGTGGTTTGAACAACAGCAGCAGCAAAACACATGTTCAGAGACCTCCCAAGCATCCCCACTGCCTTCATCAGCTCCTGACAGTGGGTGGAGGTGAATGTCATAATTAGCATTTGCTGAGTTTCTGTAAGACCAGGCCATAATGCTGGCTAACTTTTAAAACCCTAAAAAAGGAGAAGAAGACAAAGGAAACCAAGAAGATAATGGGATAGAAGATGGAAATGAGAAAGAAATTTAACCAAACGAGAAAAGGAAAAGGAGAAAGGAAAAGGATGGAGAACTTCAAGAATCTTTTGAGGACAAAAGTGGACAGATAATTGAAACTGATCAACAGAATGGTGGCATGCATGAAGAGTTAATGAAAACATCTTACCGCAACTTGCCCAAGTAGGTGTTGCTTCCTCGTGACATATCCTCAGCATTGAGTGATATAATGTAGTCAGTGCTGGTGGTTCGCCGGAACTTCCGAGCAGCCAACATGAACTTACCATTCTCAACAAGGGCTGCAAAGGCAAAAGGCAATCAATGTCAGAAAACATGTACCCCTCAAAAAACAGACCAGCAGTATATAAGCATTGAGAATTTCCCAAAAACCCCATTGAATGTGTTCTACTCCATAATTGGGACAGCATGTATCTGTGAGTGATTCATCAACATTCCATTCTTGTAAGCAAGTCTACAAGTACAAACCAAACTTATAAACCAGGGAGACACAGGTCAAAATCCTTATGAGCCACCTCAACGTCAGTAGTTCTATTCACCTACCAGATACAGAAGCCGATAGACCACAGGAATAACAAAATTAACCATCTAAATATATGCAAGAGTAGGGTATACCACCACCAAACACTGTAACAAAAACAACAAAAGTAAGACCACAGAGGACAGATCAGAAAAGACTGAGAGCTCCCCATCTCACCTGCCCCAAAAAGGGTAACAAATAGATACAACAATCCAAAAAACTGGAGTAGAGGCCAAACATGCAATAGGCCCACTCCAAGCTTAAAATATTAATATAAACAGGAGCCAAGTCCTGACAATGCCAGCTGGCTTTCTAAGTTTCCAACAACAGATGTCAAAGACCTCAATTTCATCAAGCTCAAAACTGAGTACAAGAAAATGTACCAAAATTCAACAAGTAAACCCTGACAGGCAACAGCTTATAGAAAGAAACACAAACAAAGAGGAGTAAAAAAAACATATCAAGCAAGAATTGACCTCCTGGGCTGTAACAGTTCCCAAATGTTAAGTCCAAATAAAATTGTGTATCCAACAGTACAAACTGGAATAAGAGACATACTGGGAGGCAAACCCAGAAAGAGCTGATATGTGGAGGTTGCCCTGTCCCGTTTGATGAAACATTGCACAGTATTATCTCGAGGTCCAGGCTGCAAACAAGGTTCAAAAACCAGAAACAGATCAAGAATATGTCTTTACTGGTTCACACATAATCAACTCAGCACCTACAATCTTACCATATCAACAATGGCTTAAAGTTATGAGAGCAGGTAATAACAGATCTGGGTACCTCCTGACTACAAACAAATGCTCAGGCTCAGAACCCTTTCACATTAGCGTTCTACATTGCCTTGCCCTCAGGCTGTACCATCCCCCTGCTCATCTACATTAAGAATCTTATCAGCCACACAGCCTCATACTCAATCTAGCAGATGCAGAATGGTCCCAGTGAACTGTAGCACTGATCCATGATAATGCACTGGGCAGTAACCATCAGATTTGATTAGTGGATCTACTACAGTGATATAGCTAAAATGCAACAAAAGGTATGCCCAGGTAGAAGTGCCAAAGAAACAAAACTCAGGTACATCAGGACAGCCATTGGCCAATTCATATTCATTTGCTAAAGATGAAGAGTCAGAGTAGATCCTTACCTGCTTCAAGGAGATAGGGAATGTCAGTTTTCCAGATCGCTCAGGTGTGTCAACAAGCTCCTTAGTAATCTCTCTCCAGGTGCTGCAAACAGCGGCACATGCAACAACATGTTTCCGGATGGGCCAAACACTCTCACTGGCTTCTATGCGCTGAATTACATCTCTCAGGAGCTCTGGTGGCATGTTAGCCCAACAACTCTGCTGCTGCTGTTCTTGAGTTTCAGCCCTAAGCTGTGTTTCATCCAGCACCACACAACTTGAGCGTCCCTTGAGGTGGTGCTTGATTTCAAAACTTCGCCTGGAAATGCTCCCTATTCCTCCTTTCATCTCCTGAAACTCCCGAATCAAGCTCTTCAGGGGCATCAATGATGACTTTTGACCTGACATGCTTGACAGTCCCCCACACTCAGCAAAACCTCCCTCCTGAAACTGCCCTGAGCTCTTCCCCCTATCCACAAGAGGAGCAGCCAAACCTTGCAAAGTACCTGTTGAGTACACAGTGTGGAATAAAGAAATCCCCTTGAGTAGCCTACTGTTTGAGTAAACTCTGGGAGCAACAATGTAATCTGTATTGAAGAAACAGCCTTCTGTATCCTCAGGAGATCCTAGTTGCATTGATCCTGAAGATGTGCGATGCCTCTACCCAAGTGGACTCCTTTCCTTTGTAAAACTACTCCATGGCTGCACTCCTAACAGTGCAGTGTCTCCTCAAAGAAGCGTACTCCAGCTGATATGACAGATGGTGTAAAGAAAACAGCAGCTCCACCCACTCAATCCAGTCCAGCTTCAACTCATCTCAAATTCTGATCCTCAATGTCAGCTTTTATCTTCAGAAAACACCATCAGGAATGGAAGACAGTCCCTGTCTGAAATTGTCTAAAATGCCCCAGATCAGATTCCATAGCTACACATTCTTGCCACTCTTTCCCTTCAGTTGTTGACCTGCTTTCTCATCTGGTTAAGGAGCCCAAACTCAGTGTGCTGAGCTGTTTCTCTGGGCTCCTCCTCGCTCAGCCTCTTGACTTACTGTCTGCAGGAAGGTGTTTTGACAGCCATCTCATGCCGAACTATTAACAACTCTGAGAACATCCAATGTTGTGCAAAAGAACTGAGCCATGGGAGGATTGTACTGTTTCTATCTTCAGTCACTGTTCAAAGCTTCCTCTGCAACTCCAACTTCCTTCTTCGCAACAAACTCTGTATCGACAAGTTCCACTGTGGGTGGCTGACATACCTGTGGAGACATACAGCACACATATGGTGCTCACCATTTCAGACTTGGGAAAACAAGGCTGGTTTTTTGCGGGCAAACGGCAGAAAGAACAGATGGCACAACACTGAAAGAGAAGAAATCGAACATCAAATAATCCAAACCTCAGTTAAAGACATGAAAACTTCAACACCTTGACAAACAATAGAGGCTGAGGACAGACAGCATCCGGAAACTAAAAGAACAATCTCAGACAGTCAGACAGACAGACAGAAAACGAAGGAAAAATATGCAAAAAAACTCTTAGGTTAAGCTTCGTCAAACCACCAAACCAGTTACAAACTCCACCTACTTCTTCACACCAGACGACGCCATCTATATACCTCTTGTGAGCAGTCGCAAAACTCTCCAAAAAGAAAGGACAAAAACACAAACGCAAACACATCAATGTGTGTGTGTGTGTGTGTGTGTGTCTCTCTCTCTCTCTCTCATCAACAGAGCCACAAAATAAAACTCCTCAGTTAACCTAGAAAACAACGACGACAACCGATTGCCAGAACAAAAACCCTCAAAGCATAAAAAAATCAAAATTCCTCGCCATTGAGACTCCACAGACGAAAGGGAGGGAGGGGGAGAAGCTACAACAACAGTTACCTTATTACTGCACTATGTCCATCTCCACGGCAAACGCGAACTGCGGCCATCTCTTCTCGATACGCGACATTGGAGAACCCAAAGTTTTGCGGAAACGGCCCAAAAAACGGCACACACAGAACACGGTTCTAATCCGCTGCTGGCAAAAGCCAATACCCTGTACAGAGAAATCGATGCAATGCTCTCCTCTGTGAAGCTCCCGCCTCTCTCAATCCTCTCTCTCTCGCGCGCGCGGATTCTTCAGTCGTCGCTTGAGCGCCTGGTCTCTGTGCGAGCGAAGTTCTACCCCCCCGCCTGGGGCTCGCTCTCTTCCGAACCTTAGCGAACCTAACTCTGACCTCCGATTTTACTTCCGAACCAGATCCGAACCTCCCTTGGATCTGCTAGCTTACCTTCCGATCCCTACATCTGAACCTGGTCGCTCTCCTTCCGAGCCTACTGACGGACCGGAACTAGCCTATATACAGACCTGCTCTCTCATTCCGAACTTACTGGTCGTTCGGTGCCGAGCCTAAATCCGGACCTGATACGAGTCTGGATCCAAACCTTTTTCCGAACCTGACCAATTTTTCGAGCCTGGACCTGTTATTTACTAGTGTGTAAAGGGTACTATCCCTAGGTACCCGGGTATGTATATGTATATGTATGAGTATGCCATATACCCTATACATGTACGTATGCATGTATTTAATCTAAATCAAGTTTTCAGACTTTAGGCATACAAAAATATTAAAATATGTCATGTTATTTAATTCTAAAAAATCAAAAATCACATATTATAATATCATCAATCAGATTAAAAATTGGCTAATTTTTAATTTGTTGAATAAGTAAGTAACCTTGCATTTCACCTTGAAACATTAATATATTGTAATACTTTGGCAGCCTTGGCACTAATTATATTATTTTAAGAAATGCCTTTATTTTTGGAAATTTTTTGTTTCTTGAACTACAATTTTTTGTGAAGGAAAATGAAGAATCTTATGAAATATTCAGTAATATTCTTAATTATTTGGTAGACATGTGCTAAAGTGCCCTCATATTATTGTATACATAAAGGCATAGTCATTTCAAGAACCACACACACACACACACACACACAAGTTTTGAAACAATATAAACCAAGATTTTTCTCCCAATTTTGTGATATCAAAACTTTGATGATTTTTTGTCAAAAAATTAGCAAATTTAGTTGAATTTACATTTAAAACAAACATTTTTCAGAGAAAAAAAGAAAAAAGAAAAATTATGATGTTAAAATTTTACCTATTTACTTTGTTTGATTTTTAAGCAAAACTTTTAAAATTTTTTTTTTGACAAAATGAAGAAATGATGGGTTGAAAATTCAAAATGCAAAAACTGACAATTGCAACTTTTATTTGAACAAAAAAGGATTTTACTTGGTTTTTTAAAAACTATTTATCTAATTATGTAATGGAAACCTTTGGGTTTTATTTGTTTGGACAAATATCATAAATATGTGTAAGAAGGGTATTTCTATGTGTGATTGAGTGTTAAGGTGTGTGTGTGTGTGTGTGTGTGTTTTTCCTCATCCTACTATTAGCAAATTGAAAAATGTTAGGAAATATTTAATGATGATATGAAAAATAGGCTTTATACTATTCATTTCCGACTATAGCTCACAATTTTAAAACCAAAGAAAGCTGAAAATAAATTATCCTACCTTATTTATTTCAAAACTATTCTAACACAAAAACATGGTGATACTAGGAAGTCATGTTATTAGAAAGACATCAAATTAATCATAAAAATTGATTACTATAGCCACAATATGAAGATGGCCACAAAAAAAGTGGATGGGTGTGGATGGAATGTAAATGCAATCTTAAGGGGATTATGACATTCATTGATTGAATTTGCATAAGTGAAGGATGTAGTTTATATAATTCACATTATTTTTATTTTTTAAAAACGGCTTCAAAGTTATAATGCAAACTAATCAAAGCTTGTGTGAACTAATATCAAGTTAGCAAACATCATGATGAATTACATAATTGAACTAAGTGATGTACATCATCTTTGCCATTTGCCTTGATGATGCGAGTGGGTAATGGAGCATGAGCTTCACATGTTATTGAAGGCATGTGGCAATGAGAGTTTCGTGGATTTTAAGGCAACTAACCTAAGGTATGGGCTGAAACATGTTTGCCAATTTTTTCTAATGCAATCGGTGCTATAAAATTGCTTAACAAATTGGTGGGTGTTTTTAACCAAGTGGGCTTTGAGGACAATAGTTGCATGAGATTTTGCTAGTTAATTGTTAATTCCATTGCAAATGTATACCTATTTGGACATGTATATAGTGTTGAATCAAACTATGTGTAGATCGATCTTCAAGTAGATTTGCACAATCTCACATACTTTTCTTTTGCACTCACATGGCTATAGTGTGATACTTGGGAAACATTGGTACAACTAAGAGATTTTGTTGGTGTTTGTACTAATTCCAACACTTTTAAAGTAAACCACCATTGTCATTTTGTTCTTTGGGTGGCCACATAGAAATATCACACATTCTTATTTTGCTCTTCTTTTGCTAGAAATGCATTGTACCTACTTGCACTTTGGTTTCAACATAAAATAATGCAAAAAGTGGAGCATTCCGAAATGAAAAATTCAGCTTTAGGTAAAGATTGGGTTGGATACACAAAGATTGACATCTCAGAAAGGACTTCTGTGTGGGGGTAACTTATCCTTCCTTTGAATAGCTTACTTTTGCTGGTATAGAGGAGGAGATCCCATTTGCATATCGGCCATTGGGCAATTAATTGTTGAAATGACATTTGTTTCTTTTTTTATGGGCAAGGGTCTCTTAGGTCTACAACTATATTGTTAATTTCATAACTTAGGCTAATCCAAATCCATCACAAAATTGGCACCATGAAGAATGCTTGCTTGGGAGTGGGCCCAATTGCATTGTAAAGATGGAAATGACATTTTGTAAAGAAAAAAATCTGGCCATAATGATTGGCCCAAATGATGACATTTAAATAGTCTCTCACTTTACACTCTTCACCTTTTTTGTGTTTTAGTGTGGGGATAGGAGAATATTTAACTCTCTATTGTGGGTGTGTCAAACACAGATAGAGGCCCAAATACGGAGTGTGGAAGCAGATGCTCTACGTTATAGCAAACTATTAATACCGATCATAGCAAACTATTAATACGGATCTATGTCCAACAAAGGAGAAAATTGAGATTGGTTGAATGTGGTAAGTCCAGTATTATGTGTTGCCTTAAACATAATTAGTTACACATTGGAAACCAAATGAATGAGTGTGTCAATGTTTTGACATAAGTGGAAACCTATCAAAATTTTCAGTTTGTAAATTTCAATTTTAAAAATATGGAGGTATTAAAAACAAAGATTTTTTTTCTTGGGGGAAAATTTTGAAGTCTAAGTAAAGATGGGCCACACCAATCCACTTCAGACAAACAAATAAGTTTGCATTTTGTATGACAAGAGGATAGAGGCTTGACATAAGAATCATAGAGAGAAAGCAACCAGGGAGCTCAATCATTTGTTGGGGGGTCAAAAGTGTACAAAGTTGTTATGAATGCCAGAAATTATCAAATCATGTGGGCATGGGGAGTGGACATATGAGCACTTGGCCCATGACTTCCTTAGTTACTTGCATTAAAGTGTTACTTGGTGAGGATAGGTGACCAAGAAACACACAAGAACCCAGTTGCTTGTTTGATGTTCTGACCATTAAAGCCAAAATGCAACATGATGGGACCAAAATTGAGGATAGGATGAGAGGGCTACCAATTTCCAAACTAGGTATTGTTGGTCAGCCCTCAATACCCAATGGAAAATTGGCCCAATTGAAAGTGAACACTTAGAATGCAAATGGGTCCACCACTAAACCCTCAACCCCACCCCACCCCCAAAACTTTGGGGGTTAGCACTCAAAACCCAATGGAAAATTGACACAATTAAAAATGAAATATTTATAATGCAATTGGGTCCACCCCTAAACCCTAACCTCACCCTAAATCCCATTCCTGGTTTTTCCCAATCTCACCCTAAACCCATGATACCTAGCGGGTATCTGGGGGGTACCCATTGAGTATCAAAGAAATTTATAAAAATAAATAAAATTGGGGTGTGGGGGCCATTTTGAAAAATGGAATGCCCTTTGTACCATTGTATGGAGGCCATTCTGGTTTCCAAAATGCCCTGTAGTCATATTCTGGTTTATAACATAACCTCAAAATACACTTTAAAAAAAACTGGCAAGGCGTTACGATTTCATAAAGCATATGGAGAAAATTGCTAGTGTGTTTGGAGGGTACCTTATATCCTAGTACATCCATCATAGTAAAGGGATTACACCCACTCCTCAAGAGTGAGAGGGACCTTAGACATATGCCTAAGGACCCTCTCCCTCCTGTATATTTTAGGTTTTTGATAACCTTCGTCTCATGCTTTAGGATGGGTTTGATAACCTTTGCCTTATCCTTTAGGATGGGTAAAAGCTTATAGGTGAGAAACATTTCTTGATTTTGCTATTGCTTGTCCCTAGGCCCCTTATTTTGAGAATGCCCTCACCTTGAGGCTTTACTTTACATACAATAATATTAGGTAACCATTTAACAATTGCATGTAAAAACTGACTATGGAATGTTAAAAGAGCAAACCATACCTTTCCTTCATCTGTGTGGGAGACAAAGGGTCACAAGTCTCTCTCTTTCTTGGGTCTAAAGTCCAGAACTATGCTCATTAAAAGAAATGCTGTGAGAAAAAAATGCTCACCACATGGAAAAACAAAGTAAAAATAGCCCATAAATAAATAAATATTTTAAAAGTACATTTGTCATTAGATGAAGGGTTAAAAACGAACTTGCACCTGCATTGATAGGTTTGTACCTCAAATGTCTTTAGTGAAGGCCTCTTTAATAGTTAGAGCCGACATCACTTGGGAAATCTTAGAATTGAACCTTGATTTAGTCTAATAATCAAATATTTATATTGTTTAAAAACAACCCAAGAAAAACAAGGATTTTATTTATTTATTATGGTTTCATTGTAAATGTTGTCAACTAGTTCACCTTGGGCCTAAATACAGTTAAGAAGAAAATTTGCTTTTACTAGCTTATTAGTAAGTTGTGATTTAAGAAATTTTAACTCTCCTTATTTTTCAACCTCTAATCTTCTTTAAACCTAGACCTTTAATCCTCTTATTTTCTTGCACAACTTTCTAGAGCTTTTGATCTTTCAAGACATATGAGTCAAGATGAACCATCACCTACATTGGTACTTTCACCTTTGTATGGGAGGCCTCTCAGAATTTATATTTAGCTCAAGAAAATTTGGTAAATTTGAACTCAAAAACCATGATTTAGTCTAAGGATGGGATATTTCTAAATAACCCAAATGCTCTTGGGTTTTTGCCAATGTTCTGTGGTTTTTTGAACTTTTTAATAAGCAATGGTTTGAATTATTTTATAAAATATTTGACCAAAGAATTGTTGATTTTGATTATTTCAAGATTGGAAAATCACCTATTTTGATTATTTCATAACGAAAGAACCACATATTTAGTTATTTTAGAAACATCAAAGAATTAGTAGTTTTCAAAACTGATAAAGTATTGATCGTCATAAAAACGTTTTTTGAATTTTTTTAAAATAATTGAAAACCACAATCATATATTGAAACTAGTCATTAAATTATGTTACATATATCAAAACAAATTCTTGTTTGGCTTAATAATTGATTTTGAAGTTGATTGGTTTTCAAACAAGTTCTCAATTGATATCGGAAACTTTGGACACTTTGATGCAAGTGTCATTCTGTTTGAAGCATGATGCCACATGGAAAATAAAAATCAAAACTTTTCTTTTCTTTGCTCATTTCATATGCTTTGATACTCACATTTTTGTGTTGAAAGTACATCATGTGAAATGCATTTGTTAAAACTATTTGTCGCATTGAAATGCAAAATGAAAACTAACTTGTCACCAAAAAAAAAGAGTAAACCCATCAAAATACTCCAAACCCTTGACTTCTTTCCCTCCTATTTCCTTCACTTTCCCAAAAGGGAATGATTTGACCTTTTCCCCTTTAATTTTGTTTTCAAAATTTGGATCACAAAAATGGATCAGCTGTATAGTTCCTTAGAGAATAGCGAGTAAATAAGTGAGTACATGGGATCTCCAAACTTAAATTTAAAACAATACCATAGAATTTTGATCAAAGTTTATCTTTTGCCAAACAATTTATACCTTGTGCATCACATATTAAAAGTTAGTAAATCAAATCCCCCCATGTGCAATTGTAAGCAAATATTCCTACTTTTGATTAATCATATTATTTTACAAGAAAAATGTCCTAATACATGTTATCACGAATATTATAGTAGTGTATAATTGACATGAGTTTTCCAAATTAAAATTATGTAAATTGTTACATAATTAGAAAGCTCCTATGATTTGTAGCATGCAAGTTATGGCCAAATGAAAGGTTAGGAGCTAAATTGTCAAAATGTCTTCCAACCAATCAATTGTGAGGTAGAAAGGTCAAATCAACTTTGATCGAAAAGCTTGATATTTCATTGAAAAGCATTTTCTAAAGCTTACAAATTTGCATTTGAAAGCTTTCGATTTGGAACAAAACAAAAAAATTATGAACCTCCAAAGTGGTGCCTATTCATAACTTAATAGTTTCTAGATTCTCACTTGGGAGTCTCAAAATAAACTGTCATTTTCATTTAACCTTCACCAAAAAAACGTGTATTATAAAGAAGTTGGTGTTTCCTCCCAAGTTTAGGGGATGGTGAATCTAATGTATTTCAATTTGTTCATGGTTTGTTCATGCATAATTTTGGTTCAAAATTACACCAACCATTGTCTCTTTTTGGTTCATGCAATTTGACATGATCATGATTTCAACTTAAGTCATGTCCTAGTTTCACACATTTACTATTACAAGTGCATGGCTATGTTAATAATAACATTGCAAATAAGATTATTGTAAAGTCAAATACATTTATTTAAAATGATTAAATATCAAAACTAAGTTTGTTTGTTTTGACTAAAAAATTCATTATTTAATCAAAATCAACACTATGTTAAGACATGGCACCTAGTGGAATTGTTCAACTTGACCTAATTTGATCAATGTGACTAAAATCAATCATTTATACACAACTAATTGTGATTATAATGTCACCATTGATGATATGGCAATATTGAAATAAATAAATAAATAAATTATTCTAATTATTCTTTAATTATTAATTATTAAATACATTGATTAAATAGAATATGGATCTCATGTTTTGTATTTTATTAACTTATTACAAAAAATAGAACATAACTAATGTACATGTGGAACTTGAACGATTTTAATGTTTTTAAATTTCAAGTTAACAACAATTTTATATATATATGAATTTAAATTATATAATTTCAAAAATGAAATCCATTTCATTGTGAATGTTTTTAAATAAAATAAAGTAGAATTATTATAATTGATTTTTATGAAATGGAAATGTAAAAATAATGTAACTTTTTAACGTTTTGAATTTTAAATGCATTAAAATTTTCAATGTAATTATGATATTAAAAAATGAAATGTATTGAATAGTGGTATTAAATATGTGTAATCAATTTGAATATGAAATTATTTAATTGTGTAATAAGGTTATAATGCACCATATTCAAAAAATGTGTGTGTGTATATATATATATATTATGATAACAATTTATATCATCACATGAGGTGGCCATTAATGATTGGATGATAAAAGCCTTAGGTTGTGATAAAAAAAAGTGAAGGTTCAAGTTTCATTTTGACCATGTTGTGATTCATGACAACATCATGCCAACTTGTTGTGGGTTTGATGAACTATCGATAGTTAGCTTGATCTTAAAGGTTAACCCAAAGATTTCAAATCGCCTATGGATAATGAACATAACACACATACATATACAAGTTTTGATGTAGAATTTTGATGGGAACGATTTTGAAAAATTGGTAACAAAAGTAAAAAGATGAAACCGTTTCCCCTTAACCTTGTTAAGTTAATTCAAAATCTTAAGGCATGGGTATTAGGCCATGCCAAAAATGGCGACAAATAGATTTAAGAATAGAAGTTTTAGGTAGCTCATGAAAAGGCTCAAGGTGCACCCAAGAGGGGCCAAAGTAAACTAGCACCAACACTTACTTTCAACTTTTAAAGTCAGGGCTTTTAGAAGCCCTTTTTTTTTTGGCAATTTGTGGCCGGATTGCACCATTTGTTGGGGAGGTGCAATGGGCCAAGTGGAGTACCAAAATCCAAATCGCCATCAATGATGGTGGATGAAATGGTAGATTGCCAATATGCATCCAAATCACACGTTATCATTGCCATGATGTTTCTCATCAGAACTAGCTATAGGTTTGATTAGTTGCCCATGAACATTCTAAACCCTAGCAGTCAGCGTTCCACACAGCTCAAGTGTTTGCTTGAGAATCAAATTTGCTTCAAGCTTGTTGTCTCCATCACCGACACTACTATAAAAATTGGGTGCAATGTACTAACCTAAATCATTATGGGAACTTAAAAATGAAATAAGTTCATTGCATTTTACTAATTTCACCCTAGTGAAAATTATTTCACTATAATATCATTATGTAGACATCATGTTTCAATACTACTTAACAGAATTCACTATTATAATTTACTATAATAAATAGGTTATTTCTTTTGTTTTAAAAAATTATAATTATGCTACTTTATGATATACCCTATATTATTTTAAGCTACTTTAGTTATTCTAATTTATATTTTATGTCATTATAAATTATTTTATCCTAAGTATAATAATTTAAAATAATCTAAAATATAATATAATGACCTAAAGTAAAAATAATTTAAAATAGAAAATAATAACTAATGAATTGTTTTTTTAATACCTTTTAATATAATAATTGCTAATAGCCTATGATATTATAACATAGAATATCAAACAATAATTGATAATAAAATAATCACCAATAATTGTAATATAACATATAATAACCAACAACAACTTATAATACAATAACCATTAGTAACCATTAATAAAATAACCATCAATAACTACCAATAAAATAACCATTAATGGCTTACAACAAAATAACCACCAATATCCATTAATATAATAATCACCAATAACCACTAATATAATAACATTAATAACCACCAATATCCACCAATAAAATATTCATCAATAACCATTAATAGAATAGCCACCAATAATTATTATTAGAATAACCACTAATAAGCATTAATAACCACCAATAGAATAAGTACCAATAACCATTAATAACCATATATTAAAATTGCTTAAGATTGCGAAAAATAATTTAGGGTGAAAATAATTTATAATAAACAAAAATAATTTAAGGTGAAATAGCCTATAATAACCTAAAATTGCCAATAATAACATAAGGTGAAATAACTTTCAATAGTCAAAAATAACTTATAATAGCTACTGGTAGCCTAAACTAAAATAATTTCCAATAGCAAAAAAAACTTAGAATAATTTTTTAAAACTTACAATAGTTGAAAATAAGCTAAGGTGAAATATGTTTTAAAAGCCAAAAGTAATTTATAATAACCAAAAGTAGCCTAAGGTGAAATAACAAATAATAACCAAAAGTAATTGAAAATAACCATAAATAGCCATAAATAATGTAAGGTGAAATAATTTAAATTAAAGGAAAATAATCATATAATGATTAAAAGTAAATAAACATAAGTAGTATTACTATATCAACAAAAAAATCCATTTATTAGACTTTTTTTTTCAAAAAAATGGTCATTGTAATGTTATTGAATAATGATATCCAACATTTTTTTGTTCAAATGATTTTAAACTTTCAAAAGGAAATAAATGTAATTATGTACATTATTAAATTTTAAAACAAAGTAAACTCGAATCATTTCATTTGAACAAAAATAACAATAAAATATGAATTTTCAAAGTTTATGTTTTTGTAATGTTTAAAATGAAGTATTTGATAAATGAAATGTAATGTAACATACTATCACAACAAGTGGGGTGGTTTGATGGTTAACGGTGTTTGCTTTCATTCCAAAGGTCAAGGGATCAAACCTCATGGGTGGTGTTGTGTGTGGTCAACAATTATATGTTGACCAAATATTGTCCTATCTAGTTCATAGAATAGGTGCTAAGGTTGATTATGTGGCCTACCTAGGTTAGGTTAAAAACCTAGCTTAGGTAATGACACGTGTCAATAAATCATAGGTGGAAAAAATCATGAAATTATCAATAATATTATATATTAAATAATTATATTTTAATTGATTTCCATGCTAGTTAGTTAATTAATTAACAAGTGAATGGTTTGGTAAATTTGTATTTCACTTGAGAGTAGCCTTGTTTCACTAGGTACTAATGAAACAATTCATTGTCTGTAGCAATTGGTCCCCGTTCATTTGGGGGTTAAACAATTTCACCATGTAAAAATGTCCAAATTCAATCAAAATCTACTGAAACCCATAATGAATTAGGTAGCATTTTGTAGTAGTGATATAATGAGTTACAAGAATCTTTTACAACTCAAAAATTGAGTTGCAAAACCGATTGCAAAACACCTTTTTTCTTCATAATGTGTTTTGATACTAATTGGTTCTTTGATTAAGTGTATAAGTTGTTTGGATATTGGCAGAAGTTGTTATGAACCGGACTAGTGTGAGGCAAGGCAAAGAAACATGGTTATAATCAAGTGGAGGATTACAAGACAAGACAAGACAAGATATGACAATACTGGAGAATTGAGAACTTTATTGATCCATCAACTGGTGTTGGTCTGCTGGAGGGCTATCCCCCAGACCATCTCCTTTTATAACCCTGAACCATCCCATCTTGAGATGCCGAGACGTGGTTGCACTGTTGCATGCTGCAACGCTGCCAAGTCTGCACTATTGCATGCTGCAACGCTGCCAGGTCTGCACTGCTACATGCTGCAACACTGCCAGGTCTGCACTACTGCATGCTGCAACACTAAGACATGGCAGCACTACTAGTCCCTACTTTTGTGTTGTCATGACATACTAGTCCCTACTTTTGTGTTGTCATGACATACTAGTCCCTACTTTTGTGTTGTCATGACAGAAGTGGTCAACTCTACAAATTGCAACCCGTCATTTTTTTAATTTAATGTACTTCATGGGGTGATTGAAAATGTAGTTGCAATTGGTCTACAAATTTTTTTCATATCCAAGCCTATGGTTGGCTCTTCTAGCAAGTTTGTAAGTTGTTGTTTGGATACATGCACATGTGGTTAGTTCTTTAAAATACAAGATTAAAATTTCAAAAATGGTCATATTTTATGAATAAAAAGCTAAGTTCTTTTGGTTATGTTGGTTTATGGGGCTACTAAAATTGAATATGTGCTTGCGTTTATACTATGGACACTTTAACAACCTTTTGCATTTCCAAACATGGTCATTTTTTATAATTGAAAAACTAAGTTCATTTCTTTATTTGGTTCATGTGGGGTTACTAAAAATGAATTTACACTTGTGTTTGTACTACATACTTTGTAATGACCTTTTTCATCTCCAAATGTTGTCATTTTTTATGACTGAAGAACTAACTTCAATCATGGGTTACTGCAAATGAGTTTGTAAATGTTTGTAACAACCTTTTTCATTTCCAGAGGTGGTCATTTATTATGAACACAGAGCTAAGTTCATTTGTTTGTGTTAGTTCATGGAGTTACTAAAAACTTAGTTGTAAATGTCCATATTATAACCTCTATAGTAACCTTTTCATTTCCAGACATGGTCGCCTTTTATTAATGTCGAGATAATTTCATTACTTTGTGTTGTTTCCTGGGGTTATTGAAAATGAATTTGCAAGTTTTTACAATGTCCTTTTTCATTTCCACAAGATATCATCTTTTATGAATGTAAAAGTTCACTTCATTTGTTTATATTGCTTCATTATTTCCTAATGTAAATGTTGGTGGTATTATCTTATGTTAGGATCACGTTAGAGGCTGCAAAAAACATTATTCTTGAATTGGATGTTCGATTTTTGAAGTAGTCACTGTTAGATGCCATGGGAACTATCTATCCACAATACTAATTACAAGCAAATGTAAAGGCAACCTTTCCTCAACACTTGGAGGTGTTGAAAGGAATTTATTACAACCCACCAACATGTGGAAAATATGTTCCTATTATTCTTGCAATTATTTTAGGTTGGGATTTGGATGCTTAACAAGGTCTTTTCAAGCTAAAAATGAAGTCCAATTTTGTTCAAGCCATGGTTGAAGTGGTGGCCCTTGCATATGACAAGGCAAACCCCATCATTGTGAACTTGTTGACATGCATGCGGTGGGCAATCCATGCATTTCAACTCTTATCTCATTCCTTTCCAAAGTACTTAAAGTTTATAAAAATTGACATGGTTCATGTTTTCAATTTTGTTGATAATGAACGTTTGTTTTAATTCTATTTCTTTCTTGAAGAATAAAGTGCGCAATTGCTTGAATGCTCATTTACAAATGACTATTACAATGTATTCACAAAAATTCTTCACACTTGATACCTTTCCGTATGAAATTGCCTATGATATGTGGTCAAATGTGTAGGCATGAAATTATAAAGGCCAATATGCTTAAATTGTGAAGCTATTTTCATTTATAAAAATTGGCCAAAATGTAACTAGTTTGTGACTATTTTGGTGTTCATCTTTCCATGTGAACAACATTTAGTTTGGTTTTCATCCAAGAAAAACAATTTATGTCCCATTACTTGCAAATGTGATTAATTTAATTGCAATCCTATGAGTATACAAATGTGTATTTTGTGAATTCCAAGGAATATAGTTGGGTGTATTAAAATTTATAAATGTATATTTTGAATTTATTTGAACAACCATAGTAGATGTGTATTTCAAGTATTATTATTAACATAATTGACCTTGATATTATGGTTACATTAAATAATGTATATTTTTTGGTATATTAAAAATTTATGTAAGATGTTTGCTAAATATATTGTGCCCATATTACAAGTTTATCCAAACAATGTTATTATATTTTTTACAATTATTACACATGTCATATATTATTATTATTATTATTAATTGATTAATATAATAATTAATAAAAATACTAATATATAGTTTTAAGTTTTTATATTTCAAATTTATAATTGGTAATTATTAATAATTCAATGTTTATAATCAATTACTGATATACAGTTTTTTATTTTCAATTTCACTATTTTATTATTTAAAAAAATTGTGTTAGTTAGAATGGAAATCTAGTAAATTATTATACAAATTTAGAAAATATTTTTGAATGAAAATACACTTATTAGAAATATTAGACATTTATTGTAATAGTTCATAAATAACTTTAATGAGTGAAGTAATAATATGAATAGTAAAAATAAAATATTTAACCTTGGCTACCAACTAGCTACAATAATAATTGAATTAATGTTATTGTTACTATTAGATATTTACATTTATATTATTACTAACTATATAAATTAAAATAATTATTTTGCCTAGGCTAGGTTTTTGTCATATTATTATATTTAAAAACTAATATTCAATATTTATAACGAATAGTTAATGATGATTATATACTGAATATTTCAGTTATTATATTAGTTTATTTGGTTATCAATAATAATTTATTAGTTATTAATAATTAGTTAATTATTCCAATACTAGCCAATTATTAATTAATTAAATTGGTTTATAGATTATTATAGTTAATATATATTTAAAATGAATAATTATTTTTAATCTAACTAATTAATTAATTAATTAATATTTAATAATAATTGATAATGTAGTTAATTTAGTATATCATAAAATAATGATGATTATTAATGTAAATAATTAATTAATTGGATGGTTTATAAGTGAATTAATTAATTTCTAGTTTAGTTGTCAATTAATTAACTAGTCAGTTAATTAATTAATTTTTATTATATTTTATTCATTACATAATTAATAAATTTATGAGTTAAATAGGCAATTATTTAGCTAATTAATTAGCTAGTTAGTTGTCACTTACCTATTTAATTATAAACTTTTCAAGATGAGAATAAAAGCCAAAACATATGGGATAAACTTTTTTAGTTGCAAGCAATTTGTAACAAAAAATGTTTAATTGCAAACAACTTACAACTAAATTTTTATCCCATATGTTTTGGCTTTCTATCTCATCTTGAAAAGTATATAAACAAGGTGTTTTGTTGTACATTTTCATATTAAAAAAGATGGGCATATGGGATGAGTCAATAAAAATGACTTGACCCATAATGAAATACACATATTTATGTACTTACACATAACTACCTACTTTTTTACTTACCCACCTAAGTAGGTTTTGGCGTAGGTAGGTAAATAGGTAGGTAGGTAGGTATATAGGTAGGTAAATACCTAGTTCAACCTACATACTTAAATATTGAATTAAATTAAATTTGGATTATTTTAATCAATATGTCACATGGAAATTTTTTATTGCACAACATGTCACAATTTAAACCATTTAAACATAAAACTTAAACATCTTAGATTATTTCAAAATAATAAATATATATGTTTAGTTATTAAAAATTGAGACACGTGGCAACACATAACTTGTTCCCATTGTCCACCAAAATAGTTGCATTTTGGTTGTAACCTAAATAACCAATCAAAGGATGAAGGCGTATTTCGTTGATTTTTTCTTTCATCCAAAATTCATTGTCGTTTACGATTAATGTCAATGCGATTTGTTCAACATGACTATTACGATTTTAATTACAAATGTCACTTGTAACTAAAAATTAGTCACATAGGCCAATTGCAAAATAGTCATTTTCTACTAGTGTTTTGTGCTTTAAAAAAAATTAAAATGTTGTTAAATAGCTATGAATTAACTTAGGCCTATTGCTATATAACTTTCAGAGAAATATCATTGGTAGCCAAGCAACAATAAAGATGGAACTTTAATAGCCACTTCATATAGATTGAGTTCTACACATCATCACCATGATGAACTATCTAATGTTTTAGTGAAGTGCCCAAGGGCACTTTGATTATTGAAGCAACAACCAAAAATTATTAAGAAACATTGTATAGTCTTTGCCACTTGTGTGTATCTAAGTAGTAAATGTTTTTGCCACCTACACCACAACCCAAAAATGAAAAAAAGGTTGGCTTTTAAAGATTATATTTAACATGGGAAATGTTAAAGTTGAACTTAGAGACCTTAATCAGTATAAATATGGGATATTTATATGTTTATAAGTAACCAAATAAAACTTGGGATTTTAACCATGGTATGAGTGGACTTGTGTTTGTTCACCCAAGGCCTTAGGAAGGCCCATGCATATTTCCTTTTAGGTAGGGATAGGGTTGAGATTTTTTGGGCATTTTGGTGTTCCCACCATGTTCAAATTAAGTACCCATAACATAAACATCCAAATGCAATTAGGTGTGCAACTTTTTGAAATTTTATGGTCATTTTACATCCAAAACTTATTAAACTTGGGAGGCAGCCCATCTCATGAATAGGATAAATGCATAGTCTAGGCTTAGGGGTGAGGTTAGGATATGGAATAAGTGAGGTGCTATTGGGTACACCTTTGAAGAACCCATTGGGAATTTGAAAAAATAATTGGGAATATATGGAAACACAAGAATTGAAAAATTCCATCCTCACACCCCTGCCCCCAAAGGAGAAAAATGAACATTTTAAAATGTTAAGTTGAGTCATTTCATTGGTTGTGTGAATATTCTATTCTTAAACATGGTTGCCGGTATTTTTTAGGCATCAACTAATACCTTTTGAACACACCATACCTATTAACAACCCCATGTGGAACTAAACTACTAGTACTATATGAATATTTAGCCAAATTTGGTTATAAACCATATATGGAGCATAATTTTAAAATATTATTTCAAAATATGAAGCAATCTAGTGGAACAAAATATATCAATTTGGTGATTTTTCCCTTTTTAAAATTCAGACTTTGGTGATTGCAAGGTCTGCAACAAGTTCATTTTTATTTATTTTTAATTTAAAAGTTTCCTTTTAGGAAAAAATTGCCAACTAAAAAAGATGCGACTTCAACGTAATCAATGAGGGCTAAGATTGATGGGATGCTACAATGTAGTTAGGCAAAACACAACGAATACCATACATAGTAAAGGTTGTTACACCTCTTTAGATTTTTTTTACATGGGGTTAGGATGGACCAACAACCACCAATGTACCATGCAAGATGGATGATCTCTGTATAGAAAACATTTTTTCCATTGTATTCCTATTTTGTAGCTAACCCTCCACATGGTTAACTATGTATCAACCATTCAAATGTATCTATCTATCGAGTAGCCACCAAGTGCCTTATCAACTTACCTCTCTAGATAGGAACCACTTACATTCTATACCTATTTGCCTATGCTACTTACCCACTTACATGACTAGTTAACATAAGGTAGTGTGAAGTGGCAATATGAAGGTTTACATGATAGGCTACCTAATAACATGTATAGTTACTTTGGTAACTCAATTGTGATTCAACAACATTTGCCTGGCTTGCCATACATTCTTTGTATGTACCTAGATCATATAAGTCTACAATATTAGTGATTTTATTTTGCACAATGGTGATTGTGCAAAATAATATTTAGCCAAACTTGCAATAAAAAAGATAAGAAAGTTTAGAAAAAATAAACATCCTTCTATATTTGGTGCCTAGTTGCTATCTACTAGGACCTTAGTATAGAAATTTGGCAATTAAAAACCTCAAACATCACTCATTTATGTATTTTGTATTTTTTAAATTGTAACTTGCAAACTTTTGCTACAGAAAACAAAATAAGACTCCAACTTCATAACTTCCTTGAAGATCTATTGTGTAATGGTGGAATTTTCCACTTCTTGTCCATTTTCTATCTATGGGTAATGCTCATAATTCATTTTCCACCTTTGTTCAAACAATGATAAGCATGGATAATCCAATGAACTCAAAGAAAATTACATACCTTTTGAACTTTGATATTTGTGGAACCATTGAACTATATATCTATTAGGGAAGAATGAATTTAAAACAAGCACTTAACCAAATTTTAGAACATTTTCAAAATTAAGTCCTAAGTCTCTTGAATTGTTTTTTAAAAATGCATGTTTGTTCAAAAATTGGGGAAATTGTTGACTTAAACTACATTGCAATTCAAGTCCACACAACCTCCAACATGCCTTGCATTGATTCAATTGCGTCATTTTTTATCATCTCATCTAATCTTCCTCTTTTGAACCTAGAAGACCATTAAAATCAAGGGCATCATCACCCTTGATGTGCAAGTTTGAAAGACATCGACCTAAGCTTTGAAATACACTTACACCAATCTAAACGATTATAAATATATTCCCATGCAATATAACCTCTTTCCTTGAGAGTCTCATGAGTCATAAGGGACATCTTTTGAAGGCAAAATTTCACCATGTTTTAACCTCTCATGATTTATTGTACCATGACATTTGGAGGTATTTGAAAAGGAAATATGCAAGGTGGCTAAAGATTTGGTCTCCTAGTCCATCACCAAAGTCAAATTTTTTTTTTTCCCCCTTCTTTTAATATGTCCCTTGGTGCAAGTGTTTTGGCACGTGTTTTTAATTTCCAACAAATGCACATAGTCACCATTAAGGATACTTGTTAAAATCCTTTAAAAAATGCCCCTAAGATTGAAACCAAGGCATTTGTGAAATGGGCTTCAACAATAACCAATAGAGAAAAGGGAAGGTTCCAAGTTTTGTTGAACTAGGTATAAGACCCAAAACTTAATTATTTTATCATTTTCTTGCTCAAGATTCATAAATTACTTAAAAGGTATTTTGTTTACAATGTAAACATATTACCCCAACTCCTAATAGGTGGTTGAAGTATGATATTAACTATTGAGTTTACTCACCTTTCTAAGCTAACACATTTCCCAAACATCATTTCACACACAAATATTTATGTTTTAGGAAAGCCCTTTCATAGAACTTGTGTTATTTGGATTACATGATTTGATTGGATTTTTGCCTTTTAGGTAAATGAAGCATTGTTAATTGATTTTCTTACCATGAAAATTTTGAAGTTGTGATTTTTGGGTGGTAAATATATATTTTCTGAAATATTTTTAAGACAAATCTTGGAAGTACATGTGTTTTTACAACATAGAAAAGTGTTTTTTCTAGCAAACTTTTGTCACTTTTGCAAAACCAATCAAATATATTAAAAACAAGATTTGAATATTAGACCCAGATTCACTCCAAAGGCAAACAAGGCTTCAATTGGAAGGACTCCTTTCAATGTTGGTTTCATTTTACTAACAATAAACTTTGGTAGCAAAATATTACATAGTACAAGATTTACATACTATAAATAGAACAAAAGGGATGAATATGTGTTTCAAATCCTCATGGGGTAAAGCAAAGGATTTCATTAAATCACCATTGAATTTTCGTTTGAAATGAAGTAACTATTTCACATCAAGCATGTTATAGAACCATCACAAATTGCATAAGGTGTTTAAAGTTTATAAATCACGTTTTCAACCTTTCAAAATGCCAAATATACAATACTTAGTTCAATTTATTTTAGCAAGTGTGAAATTGCAACATTTAAAAAAACCAAATCCCAAAGTGATCATTTTCTAGTGTTAAATGGTTTTCTATTTTTCTATATGGATCCTTGATCAATGGCTTTCATAAAATCCAAAAATCAGTTTCATACATACCACAACTACTCTTGGTGTCATGGAAATAATATTTTATAAAAGTTTCTAAAAACATATTTAGTGTATAAAGTGTCCTTATTAAAAATTCACATTTTTTTTTCATTGCATCCTTGTTCCTTGACAATTGGGGGTTACACTTGCTTAATGGGTGGCCTTTGCTTCACGTGTAGTTTATTATCAACAACATTTCCTTATGCATAAAACTTGCTATCAAACTAAAGTAGATCATATGCTATGTTATTATGAAAGACTGATTAAAAAATTGGTTGCTTATTAGTTATTTAAAATAATTTATCACTTTCCCCTAGGTTTGGTATTTAATGTCTTGATCTTTCTCCTTCTTTCCATTGTTAAATATTACTTGTTGTCAATTGACAACTTTTAAAATTCTCCTTTGATTTGGACATCAAGTGTTTAGACAAAGGTTTTTAAATGTTTATTTTATTCCTCCCTTTTTTCTACCTATTGTTCATTTGTTGCATTAATTTTGTGAACCGATGTTGACCATTGAAAGAAACCCTTTTCCTTGGTGTGATACCATTAATTTGATTTCTTCATGTTGAATTCTAGAACCTAAATTGTAAGTAAAATGTTGTAGAGAAAAACTTTCCACTCACAATTTGGAATGTGAAAACCAAAATTTTTAACACTTTTGGTGCAAGCAAGGTAAAGTAGATGGTTCATTGTTCCTTGTAAAACAAATTTACATGTAACCGATAATTTTTTTTAATATATTGAAAGTTTTTTTTTGGGTACAATAATTAACATGATGATAATTTTTCATTCTATGTTTAAAATGTTGAGAAACCCCATCTTGAAAATAAAACTAAGTAGAAATTTTTAAAATATTTCCACTTGCACAAAATGTTTGATCTTACAAAATGTACATGTAGATGAAATATTGATTAAAAAAAAATCAATTTAGTAGAGCCCTAAAAAATATTTATGTATTATCAAATTATGAATTTTATAATCTTAATATATTAAAATTTTAATATGAAGTAGGTTTTAACACTATTTTGACCTAGTTAGTTTCAAATGTATTTTCAACCTATTTTTATAATACCAAAGTTGTTTTAAACTTTGTATTCAACTTCCCATAAACTAAATGTAGGGCCTTATGGTTTTAAATTTCTACTTCAAAATATTTTGAATCTACTTTCTTGTGTCCATATAAAAATTGTTCCATTTTTTAATTGGACCTTAGGTGGACTACTTTTTTTGTTTATTTTACCTTGCCAACACCCTTCAATGGTATCTAAATCCCCTTGCCTTTTTATCCCACATAACTAGGATTTAAATTCATGATGAATTGTCAACAAAAATGCATAACAAACACAAGTTCTACACATACTATTAATGCCACATGCCACATGCCCATGACCTAATTCCTTAAGTTTTATTTCAACTAAAAAAAAGCTATGCATAAAACTAAAAATGTCGTAACTCTAACTTTGGGCTTGCGACCAAGGCAAGGGGTTGCAAGGTTACGGGCCAAGAGGGAAGCCCAAGAGTCATGTTGCATGCTCTTGGGAGTGCAAAAGAGTGCGATGTAATAAGCCCTCACACTCCCAAGGGAACTCCCACTTTGGGAGTTGGAGTCCCGGTGGACTCCCAAATGTTTAGAAAGCGATTGCAAGGGTTAAAACCCAAGGGATTGAGGAGTTTTTTATATCATTGGAAAGCTACTAAAATGTAAATATCTAAAATGGCTTGCATCACCCATTTGGACATCTAAAACATAAGTTATGGCCAAAAGAAAGGTCGAAAGTCAAATTGGCAATTTGACTCTCGAGCATTAAAAGTCAAGAATCGACCCAATTTACTTATGTTCAGGTGGCGTGCAATATATTGTTGAAAAGGTTTCGATGAGGGCTACAACTTTGCTTTAGATCTCATTTCAATCTGAGGTCTGCACGTAAAGTTATGGGCCTACAAAGTTGTGCGAGTCCCAATTGTGGGACAACATGCCATTTGGATGTGGGCTTCGTGGAGAGGCATAGAGTATACTATAAGGGGGAAGGTGGTGGCTTCCCCCAAGTCTTGGCCATGGTGAGTCTTGTGAGTTCGAGTTGCCCATGACTCGTCTTAACACCAAAAGTGCTTCAACTATGCACTAATCACCTTGTGTTGGTTTTGTGCAGGTTCGTGTGAGTAGTTGAAGCTTGTCAATTCTTTCTAATCCCATTTCGAAGCTCCAGCACACCCCTCTACCCTTCCAAAGTGTTGTGAGCGAAGGAGTGTGCCCCGACTCCTTACTCTTCTGTTATTTTCTGTTTATGACTCACATTTGAGTCCCTCAAGGAGTTGGGAGCGCGTCAAAAAATGCACATAGGAATTCAATATCTACAAGATTCTTTGTTTTCCCATAATTTTAGCATCTCCACACATTTATCCCTACTTTTCTTAGCTTGTTTACCTTTTCCTTGTGGTCCCCTTTATTTATTTAATGTAAGTCCTCCATTCATATTTATGTTAATCGAAATGGTTGAATCATGAAATCTCAAAATTTTCCTTTACAAAACTACATATTATCATACACCTCACTTCCAAAATTGTTCCATCATGTTGTTGCTACCAATCTCCTCGATCATAGCTCCATTTAAATGTTTCCTTGTGACACTTTAATGTTCAAGAAGATAGTTTTATGTGAAGCCACATAAAACTATCATTTGGGTTAATGGTAACCTTATCTTTTTCCACTTTGATTTGTTTCCTTTGCTTTGTTGATTGGTGGGATATTGACAATTGTTTCCAATAATATTTTTCAATTGAAATATTATTTTTGATAATACTACTAAGCAACTATAAGCATCCTAAAAGAAGTAATGCATGATCCCAAGTACATTTTACACATCCCTTGGGCTATAGATAATTTATGGCCACCTATAGACAACCCTTTCAATCCCTACTCATGCCAAATGGAACAAGTCATCATGTTATCCCCTAATTGCAAGTAAATGTGGCTAACATACTAGAGCCAATACATATTTGATAAACTACATTTATATTGAATACCCCTGCTTAACAAATTATTGTTTCCTTGTTGGTTTTATTGTAAAACCCATCAATTCTTTGAAAACCCCAAAATGGAAGGTTAATTTGATTCAAAAGCTTGAAATTGGAGGTAGCTTTGATTTAAAATTTTCAATAACACTCAAAAGCGAAGGCTTATTTATTGTGACAATTTTCAAAAACTTGAAACCATAATTGTAACAAAATCAAGGAATTGCCCGACATTAATATTTTCATAGGTCCATGCATGTTTCCCCTTCAAAGTTTCCATTGCATCTAACATCATGTTTTCCATTATTCACATTTCTTCCCTTTGGGCTTCATATCACTATAGGATTTTGGGGAATTTTTGACTATGAACTTGAAACCAATATGTGGGTAATAGTTGAAGATTTAGCCCAATTTGTATTTTATTTTACCAAAACCAATCTTCAATTCAAATTTCCCATTCATGTTACACAATTTTTGTGGTTTTGATCGAAATAAAAGGAAAAATATTATGACATTTAGACATGTGCCAAACCTTGTCTTAGGGCCATTTTTCAAAATATATTCAAGCTTTCAATATCCAATAGTAAAGTTGCAAATATAAATTATATATTTGAAGATAATTTGTATTGATTATCGGGCGAACCCATCCTTGGGTGGTTCCATTAGGAACCACCTCAAGGAATGATTAAGGAAATAAAATTGACCAAATAATATCCTAGTCTCTTTTCCTTAAAGTCATTCCCCATTATATATATATGTATATATAATATCTTTATCCATTGCATGCAAAAGTATATGGCCTTCATTTTTTATTGGAATAAAAAAGATGAAAATTGCTAATTATTTTATTTTAAATTATTGTAGCTCCTTCAAGAATCATGCCCTTGCAATTTGAAAATTCGTAATTATACCTATTCAATTAATTACCTAATTAAGAAAAAAAAACATCAAAAGTAACTTCAAAGAAAATCTCAAAAGATTTTTCAAATTTGTGTTTTTTAAACCAAAAAGTTCAAGGAAAGGAAACATTTTAATATTTGTGAAACATTTTCTAAATGAAATGATTAAGAAAATCAAAATTAAATATATTTTTCATATCATTAAAGTTTCAAAAAAATCACCAATTGTTTTGGTTGAAATTTATTTATTTTTCTAAAGTTCAATGGGTCAAGTAAAATGAAATTGTGACATTCTTAAGTGGCACCACCCCAAGGATCGATTTGCCCTCTTGGCAAGTTTGCACATCCATATATAAATTTACATATTAAACTTATTTATAAAATAATCATGACTTTTGAAACATTTTTCACCCTAAAACCATTGTCTCCCACACCCAAAGGTTGTGTATATACAAAGTCAACAAATTCTAGTGAAACAAGGTTTTAAACACTAAAATTTTGTCTTAATTGCACATGATTTGAAAGATTCTATGAACAATTGATTAAGAATAAGGAAATCTAAAACTTGGGCTGAAATTATTGGGACCACCAATTTTGGTGGCCATGGCAATGTCAACCATATTAAATACATATGTATTTTTTTAGCCCCATTAATTGATCTTAAGTTCTATTTTGGCCAAATTGGGGGTTTTCACCCCCATATCAACCAACCTTATGAATAACTACATTTTATCCAATATAATTTTTTATTAGCTTGGGTACACACTCAAGAATGTTTTTTTTAAAAAATTCACAAGGATTGCCCATTATTATGATAATTGTCATAATACATATTATCAGCATAAGTCCAAAACAATCTATTAACTTAGAGTTGGGTGTAAAATCCATGTACTTATTCTTTCCTAGTTATAATGTGTTTACATTGTAGTTTTCATATCCTTTGTTACAAACTAAAAAAAATATGGCCAAAACTTAAGCTTAAACTATTGTCAAATTACCATGATATTTGTCATAAGTACAAACAAAACAAAAATTGATGATTCACAAATTTGAAAATTATAACATGAGAAATTGATTGGATTCATGAACATTAAGTTATGACAAATACAAACACTTGAAAATTGGGTGATTGGTTACCTCCAAGTTTGAAAATTCATCAACACTCAAATTTTTTAGTAAGAGAACTTAAAATCTTGTTCTATGAGATTAAAAAACAAATGAAGAAACCAATTATACTAATATGGGCTTTATAGTGGTGGTGCATAAACTTGCCTCAAAACTTGCAAGATTGTTATGATATGTAAACTAACATGTAACATAGATATTGGGTTGTTATTGGGTGAGTAGATGAATGTGAATAATTAGTACATAAGCGAAGGTTATTGGGTTGTTGGTAGGTAGATTGCAAATACATAAAACTATTTACACCTATCCTATAAAATATAGGTCTTTAGGTAGGTAGGTAAAATGAATAATAGGTGGTTACTAGGTAAATAAATGTATGTAGATAATTATCATACTGCTTGATTAGATTTGACAACAAAATGTTGAACAATTTATTAAATTTTAATTTTAATTTTGGCATTTGGTTTTTTAATTCTAAATTTTCCAACAAATAATGTTTATTAAAAATAATGAACTCCACCATTTCAAGGTTATGAAGTGGTTTAGTATGTTTATGTTATTTCAATCTTTAGTCCTTGTACCTTAGAGTCTATGGTTCAAACTTAATAAATGATAGCTTATTGATTCCAAGTTTTATTCAAATTTTCGACACGTTATAAATTTTTTTCATAGATTTTACCCAACCTTTTCATTTAATCGTTTGATCGAGATTAACTTTGATTCAAAATGAACTTTGAGTTCCAAAATGTTGTCACGTATATTTTTAAGTTTTTTGTTGTGTATAGGATAGCCAAAATATGTCATCAAAATTTCAGCTTATTGTGTATCATAATACTTGTTATACATCACTTTCTTTGGTGAAAAGTGGGTCACTTTTAGTGTGTTTTTGCCCTTAAGTGACCTACCAAATCAGGTGGAAATTTTTGTTTTTGTGACTACAATTTTTGGGGGGCATAGTGTGCTTTCACCCTTTTGGGCAATTGTTTTTCTAAATTTTTCCTTTCGTGTCATTTTGCCATCCAATTTTTTAATTCAACTCTTGGCTATAAACCATCCAAGGAAAAACCTTGGTGTGGAATGCAGAACCCTTTTTGCCCAAAGCTACTAAATGAATGCCAAGTCAATGAACTTTCTCAAAACCCTTTTGATTATGTATTATTTGTTTAACAGTAATCACTTAAGTTAATTTTATATGTACAAAAATTTCAAACTTGACAACAATCAATCAATCCAATCTTTTAGGTATTGAAAATTTGCAAATGTGATGGTTTTCAATCAATTGAGGTTTGTCAATCATTAGAAAGGACCCATTTTCTAGTACAAAACCCCTCCCCTTCCCTTGCATTTTGTTTCATATATTTGGAATAGTTTTAGCTTTTTAGATCTTCAAAGTAGACCAAATTACTAACCCAAACTACACCTACCAACCCCAATTTTCCCAAAACTTCTACAGGGTATTTCATGTATACCTAGTGCCATGAAATCTAGTGCTTAGATACATCCTTGTTTTTTGCTACACTCAAATTGGGGATCAAATAGGGACCATGTTAAGAAAACTTTGGTTAGGTTGCTTTATTCATAAACACCAAAGTTGATCAACCCATCCTCTTCATTTTGCACAATGAGTGCAAGTTAGAGATTATGCACAATCCTTCTATAGAGGTGACACACAAATTCACAATTGTTGAATAAATTACTTTGGAGAAAGAAGGGCCTAGGTGTTGTGATGCATGCATGAGTACTTCTTTCTCTTTGTAATGAATTCTTTTCATTTGTGTCAAAAAAAAATTGGATAAAGGCTATAGCCCAAACAAGAAATGCATGCACTTATTGCTGAAGAACTTTACTTGACCAAGGGAATGTACTTTGAATCTTTATAAAGCTTGCCAATGACTGCCTTGATGCAACTAGTACCAAGAAGAAAAATATGAGAAAGAACTATGATATTCATAAACATTCTATAACATGTCAATTGCATATATGGTATTGCTAGATTATTCCAATACCACTAGTGTGGCACGTGGCATTGGCCCAAGTGTGAAGTCGTCTTCAGCTGATTTTTCCTTTCAAAACCTGGTTTTTTGGAATTTATTTGAATTTTCAACAACATAAATCATTTATAAACCAATATCTCCCACGTTTTGAATCCAAATCTTACCAAATAAATTCCATTAAAGCATGTTCATCAAGATCTTTCCAACAAAAGAAAAGGCACATTCCAATTCTTCCAAAACTTTCAGCTACGATTTAATTTAATTTTCAGTGAAAAATCCATCCAATATTCAAGAACTTTTGCAATGCAAGTCCAAATCTTGTGAACCAAGCCCATTCACCCCTCCTTGTTGAAAGCTTTCCAAAGACACCAAGAACATGATTTGGAGCATCCAATTTAGTGGATCTCATAACTACAAAACAAAACAAGCAGAACAACCACAAGAGGTTTTGTCTTTCATAAAAAATAAAATAAAATAAAATGACATTAGATGAATAGAGATAATATTGGTTTAAGATGATATGTGTTTTGTATGATCACTATAATATTTCAATTATTAACTTTGAAGTAAAAAATTCTAGTTCCAACCAAAGTTTTCTTTTTCAAATTTGTGAAGTAATTGGGTTGGTGATCTCCCACAATAGGACTTAGCAAAATTTGGGCAAGAGGTGAATGAGGGAAGTAAAAAAAATTGGGTTTCCCCTTATAAAATAACAACTTGTTGGAGCCTATTGTGTAAATATGGTGACGTTAGACCTTTTTGTCCTCATGATGTGGTATTGCCTTGGATAGAAATTCTATTGGACTTTTTGGACTTTTTGTATTTTTTTCACATTTTGTTACATGCCTATTACAATTGCATATTTTGGTAGATCTCTTTTAATCTTTGCCATATTTTTCCATTGGTTTCCATCTTTCCCATATGGCTATGCCATGAGATGTTTTGTCTTTTATAAAAATTTAAAATTTAAAATACATTAGATGAATGGAGATAATATTGGTTTATTACTATAAATTGGAAAGGTGGTTGGAAGGTAGGGTGACTCATTTTTTGCATCACGATCCAATTTTTTGTAGGGTGGTGTGCATTTACATGTTATTAACATGGCATAAAAACAATAATTTTCTAAATTTGTGGCTAGATTTACATTGTCAACTTAAAGAAGAAGACATCTATAAAAATAAAATTTGTAGCATATATCCACCAAATATATAATAATGGGTTTTTGAAGTTGAAAAATATGGATTGGTTTGCTATTTGTGCCTTTATATACATGCATTTTTGTGTATTTATTTGGGATATATTATAGGGACTCAATATATATATATATATGTATAACATATGTGCAAAAAAATCGCTAGAAAACATTTAACCCAAAAATTGTTATGAACGTTTGAATTGGTTAAAATGAACCATATTTTCATAAGTCCATATCATAATCAAATTTGGGTGAATTTTTATTTTTATTTTTAAAAATATGTACATTAAAAAGTCATTTAGGATGGCTATTCTTCATGTGGATTTTTTAGTTCATTAATCACCATGTAATTTTTCACTAAATTAATGATATAAAAATAAATTGACATTTTAACACTACTATATGGACTTTTAAGGAGTGGAACATCCACCAAAAATGAGCCACCTTAGAATGTATACACCCAAAAATGTGTTTGGTAATTTGAATGTTATATAAATTTTGTGAAAATCAAGCAAATATGCTTTTGAGACACCTAATATTTGCAAAACCTTAACCCTAACATGAAATCATGATTTTGTAGGTTTTGTAATTTTGAATTTTAGAAAATATTGTGTAGCTGTCAAAATGTTGTGAATATTGGAATTTTGTAGATATTGAAATTTTGTAGACATTGGATATCTAAATTATAAGAAAATAAAAAATTAGCTATTGGAATTCTAAAAAAAAAATCAATTTAATTTTGGGACAACCAAAATTTGCCATTCAATTTCTGAAAAAGGGAAAGTTCAACTAGCATATGTTTTAAAAATCAAAATTAAGCTTTTCGTAAAATGTTAAATCTTTGTTGTCTTTAGGTTAAGTTTTTGGCCACCAAATTCAAATTTTCGTTTTGTGTTATTAGGATCCACATCAACATGAATATTTGATGAAGAATGTAAGAGGAATAGGAAGAGAAAAGGCCACAACCTTAGGGTGTACAAAAAAATCAACAATTAAACTAGTAAATGATTCGGGTTGAAGAACCATTTTTTCAATGTGTTCTTCAAAACCCACAAGTTGAAAAGTAGGAGAGAAAAATAATTTGCCCCATAATCTGGTTTTGATAAGGAGCTGAATTTGTTTTGGACGTGGTAGAATGAGAAAAATAGTTTCTAACATATGCACCATAACTTCTAACCATTTGCTTTTAATGGTAAGAATGATGGGATCTCCGGTTGTTACAATTGAAGCATGTAAATATCTAGCCTTTTGTATGGTTGTCTTCCCATGATAAACATTACAATTGACATCATCATTTGTTGTGGAGACAATAATGTCTAGGGCGTGACATTTTGCACATAGTTTTTGGAGAGGAGGGGTTGTTGGATTCAACACAAACAATATTCCAACAACATAGAAAAAAGGTCAGATTCATTAACTAAACAAATTAATTGTGAAAAAAAAATTATACAATCTATAAGATGGGATAGAGGAAAGTGGTAAGATTATACGTCTCTCACAAGAGGTTGGTTGCTTGTCAACATGTTGTGTAGCATAAGCAATTGTGTTCAAACCCTTCATCATTTACTTTGGAAAATATAGTGTACATTTATGTTTATAGGAATCAACCACTCGTTATTGCAGTCACATTCTTCACCAAAACCATAGCACATTAATTGACGTATTTGATCTTTACTAATTGGTCATATTCAATTCTGAATGAACTTCCAAAAGCAAAGATGTCTCAATTAAATTCACCTTCACTATCAACAACCATAAGTTGCCTTTCATGTGAAGGGATTTCACCCTTAGGGTGATTGTGGTCAAAATTGCTACATCAAGGAGTTCACAATAGAGATGTGTATAGCTTGGATCATTTATGAGTTTTTTGGCTATTTGGTTATAAGTCCCATATTGGTTCAAGACTTTACCTTCAAAAGCACATCTCGGACACCACAATCTAGATCATCTACACTAACAATGCACCTCCTTTTTGGACAACAATAGTAGACGATGACACTCCTTTCTAGACAACAATGGAAAATGATGACATTGTAAATAATAATCCAACAACAAAATCTTACCTCAAGTGGTTGTAGCTCCAATGGGCTCCTAGGGTGGTCAAAGCAAAAGAACCAAACAAAAGGTCACAAGGTGGAAAACAACCAAAATGCACTAGAGAAAGCACACCAAGAAGAGAAGAACAACACTAGAGGAGGAAAGAAGCAAAAGAAAGCTCAAATCATCCAGGGGTGGCTAGGGCATGGAGCAAGCAAAAGAGGATGGAAGAAAGAAGACAAGAAAAGTCCTTAGTAGGCTAGATGCCAAGAGTGGTTATGTCAAAGACAACGTAAATGATTGCATGTAAGCAAAGGTTTTTTTTTTGAAGGACCATATTGGCAAATTTGGCAAAATTTCAAACTTGATTTAGTCCTAGGGTTAAAAATTTAGAAAAAAAATTAAAAATATCCTCGTGGAGGGAATTATCACAACTTTGTAGGGGGAAGAAAATCATATTTTTTTATCATCCTAGAATTAATTGTGAATTTTCAAAGTGCCTTATTTTGTGGACTTGAAGATTTGCTCCTTCACATTTAGCACTGTCCTAGATTTTAGGAAAGACTTTCAAGAATCTTGAGCATCTTCAAGTATCTTTTTCTGAATGCCTTAGTTCAAAACGTTTTAAAAATAATATTTGGAATAAAAAAACCCTTATTTGGTCTCCATCAGGGATTTTTTTTCAAATTTGGCAAGTCACAAAATGATAAAAAGTGTCAATTTTTGGCTATTTTGAGTAGAAATCACACAAAAATTTCTGAAACCTACAACTTTTTCACAGTTTTTTTTTGTCACCAAGTTGCAAAAATTTGCCACAAAAAAGAACCAGCAGTTTTTGTTTAGGTCACATGTGTAAGTTTTGTCATTTTGGATTTTTTCAATAAATTTTACCTTCTCCACCAACCAGGGTTTCTTTTTTTCAGTTTTGTGAGGTAGGTGTGTTGGTGATCATTTAGGAGAAGGCCTTACCAACTTTGGTTACATATTAGAGAAGGAACTCCAAAAGTTTTCAATACCTGTGGCGACAAATCACATGGGTAAGCTAAATATGGCAAATTTGAAAAAATAATTAGTTGCATCCTGGCAAATGTTTTGGATTCCCCCCCCTTAAGATGTGGAGTCTTTGCAACCCCTGTTTTTTGGTTGCAGAGTGGAGAATTTTTGGCAAAAAGAACACACTATTGATAAGTAGCAAAAAATTCATGGAAGAAAATAGGAAATAGAAAATAGAAAATAGAAAATAAAATAAATAGGAAGACCAAAAAAAACTCCACCTGTTGCGTGCCCATTAATGTTCTTTTTCCCAGTTTTGTAATGTAGTCACATTGGCATTTAGCTATCGGAAGGTTTAGCCAAGTTTGGCCACAGGACAAGTAGGACAATAGAAATTTTTAAAACAATGTTGTTTTTCAATGACTTAGAGTACCATGTGGTTTTTTTTTTTTTGGTTTGAGTTTTGTCAGGTCTAAAATTTGGTGAAAATTGTCCTTCTTTCCCTTTTCTAGTCAAAATTGCACCTTTTTTTTTTCACAAAACTTGCAACTTTTTCCAATTTTTTTTTTTGTTGCCATGTAGGCTAAATGTGGCAAACTAAGTCACATCCTTCATCCATCCATTCTTCGTCCATCTATCCTTTTTTCTTCACATGCTTATGATAGGTTAGTCAATAGTCAAACCTTATCCATTAAACTCTTCTCTCCAACCCTTACTCTTGTTCCCTTAAAAGCCTCTTACAGAGCAAAAAAACTACCTCCCTTCATAGATAGACAGTACCTTGGCAGCTTCGACACTAATTAAATTATTTGTAGAAATGTTGAAAATTTCAAAAAATAAAAATAAATTCAAACAACAAAGTTTTGTGGAAGAAAGTAGAGAATCTATTGAAAGAATTTTATTTTGCTGACATGAAATCTTCAAATTTCATTAATTATTTGACAGACTTATGTTGAAATTGCCCTTGTACTATCGTATACATCTCGTGCTTCAGGTGCCAATTCAGTTAGCTGAACTATTGGGTTTGGATTCTGCCATGTCTCTGCACTTACTGCCACCCCCCCGCCCCCATCCACCTCCCATTGACTCTCAAATTGTTGGCATTGTTCTCTTGGGTTCATCTAGGATAATCAGTCACTCAGCTTCTGCCTGAAATGGAAAAAGAGCAAATGACATTTCAGCTTGAAACCTTAATAATTTGTATTGAATGAACAAGGGACCAACCACTTGAAGACGCTACTGAATTGCAAACAGTTTGCATCCAATGGACCAACCACTTGAGAGAAGGCTACTGAATTGCAAACAATTTGCATCCAATAACAAAACGGGACCAAAGAATCATTGTAACAAAAAGTCCAGAAGTCGGTTTGTTGTTCTTATTTTTGTGTCAACTCCTCAATTTGTGAACTGTAATTTAGAACATCCACTTGTCCTCCACAACATCCACAACCGTATGACTCCTATGAGATGCAAACACCCAATTGATCAGCGGAATGGAATGAGGGAGCACCCATCAATCAAAGTGAAATTGAGTTCATTATAAGTGTACAAAAGCGTTGAGAAGGAATATTGCACATGCAACACATACAGTAGATTGAAAGGAAAATCCTCTTCATTTTGCATAGTGGGTGCAAGGAAATTGCATAGAGGTTATGGACATAACAGTTCATGTGAGAAGGTTTCTGAGAGCTACATATCTAGGATTCATCTCGGCCACATTGGAGGCAACTATGAACGAGGCAGCTAATTTCTTTCTGGGGAGCTTATCATTCCATCTTGAAGCATTTTTCCATGTTTGATCAGCAATCCAGCAAACTCAAATGTGTCAAATACAGTGTTTTGAATGAAAATTTGACTTGCATTTGGCAAATAAAAACCTCAGCAACCAACATATCTAAGTCAATTGTTTGCATTAGAGCAGGGAAAAGGCAGTGAGGTCAAATAGATACTAGAATCACTTGGCTTTTGTTCCTAATGAGTATTTGAAACCTATCTATTGCATGGACTTAATGTCAATGAAATTCTTCTTTAAGACAGCGCTTCAGCACAATCTCATTAACAGTGGGAGGATCTGCATCAACTGGTGGTAGGTGAAGGTGTGAGAGGGAGGAAATTATGAGTGGGGCTGGGGAGTTGTAGTGAATGTGGTTACAAAATCTCCAGCAGGTCAGAGAGTGCTTCCTTGATCTGCATTCGTGATGGTGTCTCCTGCAAGCTCATATAGTGTTGATACCCTCTTGCACTGCACCTCTGGATTAGCTCAGGAAGGTCAGCATCTCTGACCTTGACCCTGCCCACCTGGCAGCAGAGGTGAAATGCGTGTGGCAATTTGTTTTTTCAGGAATCTCAGACTATGGCATGCTTAGGGCCAGTGTAGTGATATGTTGTTGCATTGCATTCCTCTGATGTCTTTTAGCCTGTTTTCCGTATGTCCAAATGTTTGTGAAGAGGGATGATATCACCAGATCTGTATGTTTGTTTGAGCAGTGAAAGTTTGTGCTTTAACACAACGCATCTTAAGGTCACCTTGGCTGGGAAATATGTTCACATTGGAAACAAGCTCAGGCTTGTTCAGTTCAGCATCCATTTGAACTGCTCCATAAAACTAGCATCGTGTACAGTTATGTATGACTGGCCATAACAGATGGCTGGATGATCTTTCACCTCAGTTCACCATTCTGAGCATAGTAGAAATAGACACAGTCCAAAGTGATGAATCTTTATGAGAGAATACAACTCCTGGAGAGCTCTCTGCCCTTCACAAGCTGCAGAAGCACTGACTCCCATTTGGATGTACTTAAATTATATACAGGTTCCTGTGCCCATATATGCAAATGATATGTGCCATCAGTGCTCTGTGTGTGTCAGTGCCAAATGACCTGTGGCCTCCAGAAGCATGTGGAATTGTGCTCATGGCAGTCCAAGAACTTGACCACTGCTTTCCTGATGATGGTGTGCCAAAGCTTGACCCCATTGAGGTCATCACCACCAATCCCTAAACCCTATATTACCGTTGTTTTCAATTCAGCAGAAGCATGTATCTTGTTCAAACTTTGCATGTGTTGTTTCAACTAAGGTATATGTGATATGGGGTGCAGGACATGAGCATTGAGGATGAAAATCTGGCAAAAATTACTAGACAAATTGATGCAGAAGAGAAAAATAAACCTGGTTGCACACCTACTCTTTCAGATACTAAAAATGCTGGAGATTACTTTTCCTTGGATTGAGATAACAATCTTCAACAACAGCAGTAGCAAAAATTCATGAGCATTATGCACTTCACTGCAGAAAGCTAGGCTGTTTATTAAGTTCATACAGTGATAATGTTAAGTGTTGTTTGTGGAGATTTCTATGCAATCTCATAGAAGTGAAAACATATGCATTTGACCATTATCCAGATTTGACACATTTTTAAGTCTTTTGATTTGTACCTCTTGTAGTACCTAAATTGGACCTGACTGGACACACCCAAATTCTTGAAGGTTGGGTCCAAGAGGAATTGGGTTGAAATGAGTCGATCAATGTGAGAGGAGGCATAGTTCTTGTGTTCGTTATAGTATGCCAAGGTGGTTTTTTTTTTTGGGTAGGTGGATCCAATTGATTACATAGAGAATATTTTTCTTAGATGAAGCTATCATAATACCATTGTAACTTGCAACATTCCAATCTTCTGTGTTTCAACATTTATGAACTCATAAACATGTTTGTAGCTGTTGATTATAATTAGAAAGAAATTATATAAGTTCATGCGTACTTTCAAAAACAAAAATATGTCGATACCTTATCGTTGTGTCACTACATACATTGAAGAAACCATGGACAAGAAAGGTTTGATCTTGAATGCAACACCACAAAATGATGCAATCAAGGTAGGAACATGAAGATTTGCAAAGAAAAGTTTGTGAGCTTTGGAAACTTACCTTTAGAGAGGAGAAAGTTTTGCCTTTGTAACATTCCTTCATTGCACCTCTTGCCATTGCAACTCGTTCATTGAACTTGTCATCATTGCAATTTGCCTAATCTAAACATTCAAGACTAAATCTATCAAGGCAAGAAAAAAAAATCCCATCCCATTATAATATTAAACCTTTAAGTCTTAGATTGATATTAATGTTGAACGTTGCTCCTAAACTTTCAATAGTGCCAATGATGGGAGACACACTTGGGAAGCAAAGTGGTGATGGAAATTCATTATAAATCATATCTCTAACCTTCAATGAAGGGTGTTGTCTAGTGTGGTAACAATATTGGTCGACATGATGGCTATTTCACCTCTCCACATCATCACATTATGGCATGTTAAAAAGATTTTGTGGCTCAAAATCTTTAAGTCCATTGCCAAGCATATTTTTCAGTCATCATGTGGAAAAACATTGTCACAAAAAAAAAAGATTCAAAATGTTGAAGTACACATTTGCAAATCCAACTTCAAGTAACCTAAATCAAATGGACATTTCTTCCATTATCTCAAAAAAAACCCAAAGTTGAAGCCCATCCCCCTTCAAGTTTGCTTGCAACTTTAGTTTTTGTTTTTCAATTTTGTGATATAGCCTCAATGGTGTCATATTTAACTAAATTAGCCAAACTTGGTTGTAAACAAAATATGAAAATAAAAACATTTATGTAACCTTTTGTATTATTTTTTAAAATTAGAACATATTGTGGAATTTCGTCACTTTTTTAATTTTTTTCAAAATTAGGCAATCCAAAAACCCTAAAATTTCAAAAAATTGTGAATTTTTTTGCCAATGATAAAACACTATTCACTGGCCTTTCAATCTCCTATGTTATATTTTGACCTTCTCTCCAATGTCATCTTCTCTCTTCTTTTAACAATTCTTGCTCACTTTTTGGTTGATTATGCGCTTTAATTGAAACAATTGAATCATTTTGTATCCTTGACATTTGTATAGGGGGATGGGGGGGCATTTCAAGGTTTAATTATTTGGTGCAATAATCAATTACCTATTGAAGGATGATCTCAAAATCTTTGCTTAGTTGAATGTGCTTTGGTTGTTGAATTGATGATGATTTAAGGATTTTTTTTTCAACCTAGCTCAATGAATGTAACATTGAATTGAAAAATCATGAGATAAGTGAAAAATTGATTGTGGGGTTGTTCAAAGTTTCACCTCGGATGATCACATAATGGGGGACATAATGAAAATTTAAATCATTGCTTATTTGAATGAGATAATTAACCCTTACACTTGTAGCATAAAAACGGGTTACCATGAGGAGGAATTGTAAATAATAATATTATGAAGTAGGGGTAAAAGGATGGTAACTATGGGGAAATAAATAATACAACTTAGGGATTTTATTTGAAAATATTTTCATTATGAATTTAAGCTTGGACTCAAGAATTAGTTAATTGAATAATTTGAGTTAACATAATTGAAAGTTAATTATGCAATTTGATTAGATCTTAGGAAATAAATTTCAAATTATTTAGTGTTTATTTAGAGAAGGATGATAATTTCAAAATGTTAGTATGTGATATAATTTTATTAGCTTTAAGTTGATGAATGGTAACTTTTAATAAATGTAGATGGATGGGGTTGATAATTCATCCATTTTTCCTTTCAAATATATTAAAGGTTGTGAGTGAAATGTCAAGCTTATCCTCTCTTTCATCATTTCATGTTGTTATTTTGTGGAATGTAATCAAACTATGTCACAATAAATTTGCGTGTCAATTTGATTATGAAAACATACAAAAAAATTAAAAATGTTCATGATTTTGATGAATAATTCATATGAAACAAGATTTTCAAACACATTTAATAAACTCCCGATTAGTTGTAATCCACATGAAGATCAAGTTTTAAGCACATGAGTTGTTCTAGCTCAAAAACATGCAAGTCTTATCTTTTGTATTGTTGAAGTGTCTTGTATGATGTGTGAATGTTATGTGAGAATGTAACTTAATTATGTCTTACTCGAGATTCAATTGAAGATTGACCTGTAGGTCTTGATCCTTCATAAACTAAACACTCACATAACGCAAGGAGTACCAAAGTTCCCAAGAGATTCAATTTGCGGGGGGAGGGAGCGAGGGGAGACAAGAAACAGAAAAGTGGAAGATGGCAAACTGAGATGAAGGTGACACCCAAGAAAAGAGGAAGCTTGAGAAAAGAGGAATGATTAGGGTTGGTCTAATACCTATATAGGCATGCTCCTGGTTTGAATGCTGGTTTCAAGCAACTTAGAGCATCTCCACCAATGCGTGACCTTGCACTGGAAATCCCCCACGAGGTTCATCAGTGAATCCAGCGGAAGACTGATGGGACCCTGAAAAGAACCACTGGTTCCAGAGGCCCTGGAAGTGTCCAGTAAGCGCATCGAATCGTATTTGTTGACTTCTATTTGTCTCTGATTGGCTAGATAGTTTGATTGGTCCAAGTGGGTTGCTATTAGTAGTCTTGCACCTAGTGCAGTCGCAGTTTGGGTCTTGGATGTGAGATATACGATTTTATCTTGTTTCAGAGTCCCATACTTAGCATTGGTGCAGATCCTCAGTAGGCGACCCTTGCAAAAATATTTTTCACATCCAAGTTCAATTATTCACTTTTTTGCAACTCCACCAATAAAAGGGACAGCAGATATGTGGGGGACTACTAATAGCAAACCATCTGGACCAATTATTATGATGGGTCGATGAGAAACATTGAGCAGCAGTCAGATCCTATTTATTACACTCTTTTTCTGCAGGTGCACAGGGTTGCTTGCTGCGCCTTTTAGCAAGGGTGGCAAAGTGTGCAATTATGCTGTGACAAAACCATTTTCCTGAGCCAAACCAACGTATTTTGGCTTTTCTGCACCCAGTTTTATTGTGCAGGATCATCACATACTGAGCACTGCTGGAGATGCTGTTAGGCACACATACATCGTTTGCCACATTCCAACCAAAATTCAGTTTTGAACCCAATACAAGATAAGGCTTGCATGAAAGTTTCAAAAAGGACCCCAATGCCAGGACCAGCTATCAATTTTTTAAGAAAATCCAACAGCAACACCAGGCTGGTATGTTCAAAAGTAGATAGGCGACCAACACTTGGTGATAGGGCTGCAGAGGGTGTTGCAATAATGGGTCAAATTTAGTAGAACTCACACAAACATGCAGGGCCACACAACACTCTGATCATTACACAGTGGATGATGGTGAAGAGATCTGGTGCTCACTGACAAGAGATTTTAGTGGGCCTGCTATAAGTCCTTTAACTGAAAATCTGCACATCACACACACACTCCAATCACAGAGGCTCTCTCCTCCTGCTTGACTCCATTTTCCTTTCACTATTCTCTTGTCTGATTGTTTTTATCTCTATCCCTTCCCTTTCATCATATGAGCTCTGGCTAGAGTGAGTTCTGGCTTCATACTCATCTCTTATGAGAATCTGGACACTGTGCATTGGTTTGTCAGGTTGTGTGAGTTACCCACCAGTGTTGTGTGCAGTTCTTCCTTTGTTTTTTTTTTTCAAAGAGAGAACTTTGATATGCCCTCTTAGGTGGTTCATTTGTCTTCTCGGATGTGGGTCCTTCCCATTTTGTTCTTTGTATCTCCTCGCCCCCTGCCCTTTTTTTTCTTGGGGTGCTTTGGTTTATTTATGGTTGGCAGGGTTTCATTACATTTGGTCCTGGTTTTGATATTTTCACATTGTAAATGTTTATTTGGGGATTCTTGGGGTGGGGACTTGAACTTTGAACTCGGTTTTTTAAATTTCTAAATCCTTTGGTTTCAGTTCTAACACATTTTTTCGAATGTAAAAACTTTTGTTGCTCCTGGTTCAAAAATCAAGGGTCCAGTTTCAAAAACACCAATGTAAAATCACTCGTCACCAAACATGCATGTGCTTATCATTGAACACTTTCCAATATTTTCCTCATTCGTTAACCAAATTGAGCGATTTCTTTGTGTTGTTGGATGTGCAAACTGGAAGTTTACAAATGTTCTTTGAGGTTAGAAGCAAAGAATCAACACAGAAAACATAAGAAAAGGATGAGTGATAGTTTGCTTTAATTTTTTTGAAAAAATGACTCTAGATTCTTATCTAGTTCCAGCCTCATGTCTTTCCCATTTTTAGTTTGTTTTGAGTGATCTAAAATCTGATGGGTGCACCGACTAAGATTTTACAAAACTTCTTTGTATCTTAGAGGCAAAAATGCAATGATCAAAGAATTTAAGTTCTAGAGTTTAATCCATTTTAATTCACTTGTTACCAAACATTGAACCCTTTACACCAAAGATCTCATGTCTTACCCATTCATTTACCAAATTGAGCAATGTTTTTGGAGTAGAAAGCATTAGGTGGAGGGCTGCAAATGTTCTTCAGTTTTAGAAGTAAAGGAACAATGTGTGAGGATTCGATCTTCTTTTTATTCTTGAGTGTTCGCTCTCTGGCCTATCTATCCTACACAATCCCCGATGCTAGAGACTCTATGGATACAAAGTTTTACAACAAATTAAAACATGAGTTTATGTAAATATGGAGTTCAACAACTAGTTAAAATTAATGATTTTTATAAAGTTCAGCCTACTTAATAATTTTTGAAAAAAATTCAACTTTTTAACCTAAAGATCTTAATTTAATTTAGTTTAACTTTTTTTCACAATTCCAATTTCAATTTCAAGTCTAGAAAAGACTAGTTTCATGGTCCAATTCCAACAATGTGTGTTATACACGATGGCCCTACCCTTTATGTAATATTCACAATGCATATTGTATGATAAATTGGTCATAGCTAAGGAAAAAAAAGAAAAAAACTATCTATTTTAATATACATCATCATGGTTTTGTAACAGAAAATTTGTCATGATTACTATCTTTCCTTTTTGTTAAAATTTCACATTAGTAATGAGCATTACAAAAGTGATCTCACATTGAATAACCTGGCATATTGTAAGAACTTATCTAAACATTAAAAAATTGCAGCCAAGCCAAAATCAATAAGAAAATGTCTCCATGGGATTTTCAATAAAAAAAACAAAATCTAGTGACTCTATTTAATACTGAAAATGGAGTATGTGATCAAATATTCCTTTTTCATATTTGTGCAAATATTCACACCAAAACCAAAAAATCTATCATGACATGAAAATTTGAATGTTTCCAATCACATTGTTACATTTTGAAAGAATTGCATGAAATTTTAGTGTATAATGGGTGCCTTGACCATTTTTGGAGAAGGTAGTTCTGTATTTAATATTAACTCATTTTTTTTTGTTAAGTTATGGATTGGTGACAAAGTCATTTGAGCATGTGTGTACAATTTAGGAGGTGATTGAGAAAACAAAATGTCATAAGATGAATGTGCATCCTTTTACAAGCAAGATAGGATGGATAATCTCACCTAGCTCCTAGGGACCCAAATCCCTTGAAGCTATTATACCTTTTGACTTTCCCTCTTTAAATTTACCTTCCATTCACTTTTTTATAAAGCTAGTGTGGTGTGATCCATTTGCCTAAGTGTGAACTTGTTACCCCATCTCTTGAATTTGCATTTTGAAAATTTATTTAATTTCCATTGACACGGATTATTTGCAATTCAGGATATCTTGCACATTAGGTCTAGAAAATACAAAATCACATCCATAAAACCTTGCTCTTTGAGCAATTTCCAATAATAACAAAACACACCTTAGTTTCCTTGAAAAAAATAGTTTTTATTTTATTGATTTTTGAATGATGACAAATTTTATTGTTCAGTATTCAATAATTCTTACATGGTAACTCTTAACATTATGAGCCTGTAACTTGATGAGTAACTTGATTACACAATTACTTAGGTAATTGTTTAATGGGGTGTAGGATTCCATAATTTGGTCATGGGGTACATAGACTTATGTCATGTGCACCATGTGAGATTGTTTCCTTGTCATTAATTGTGTAATCACATAGGGAACCATGTGATTTTGTTCCTTTTGATTATTTGAAAAACCTTGTGGTGGATAGTTTTAGGAAGTTTCTTGATTAATTTCTTTTGATTAGTATTTAAGGAAGTGTTTGTGACATTGAGAAACACCTTCATTTTGTACAAAATTATGGTATGAATACAAAGTTTGTGAAAATTGAAATTTTAATTTTGAAAAGCTTTTGGTTTGAATAGTTTTGGTGTTGTTTGTGTGTAGTTCATGGTTAGAATGGTGTGGCTTGCATAGTCACTAGAAGAGTGCGAAGATAATTTTACAACCAAGAACATAGATTTCAATAGCTATGTAGTAATCATACACAATTTTGGTCCCAAATCCGTTCGTGTTGTATAAGCCCAACTCCTACGCATCCCTAATCATTGAGAGCTTTCCAATGATACCAAGAGCATGGTGGGTATCACGGTTTGGGAGATTTCAACATGACAAACAAATAATATAAACAAAATATGTTCCTTAATTAAATAGATAAACTAATCTATGTGCATTGTGCCATTGGCTCAAGTGCGAATACGACTATGTCACAGTTCTGAATGTGAACAAGACCGTAACCAAGACTCTAATTAGACCCTTAAGTGTGGGCATCACTCTTTATACATCTTCCTATGGATGGTAGCCACAATGTCTATAAACAAAAATTCCTAAAAAACATTGATTTTTGCCTAGTGTAAAATTGGTTTTTTTTTGTTTTTATTATTGGATGGCTTTGATTCATTTGAGAGAAGAGAATATACCTTACACCAAGGAGTAACCATATGCAAAAGATGCCATCCTTTGTTGAGGTAAAAAATTGACTCATGGTAAGGGCACCTTCCACATACCTTAACCTATTGTCAGTTTCATCATTAAATAATCCTCAAAATAGTGAAATGAAAATTTGTGAAAATATGAAGTTGTCATGTTGAAAATCATCATAATGATTGTAGGTTATAATCTGAATAATTTCACCATTCATACGAGGAACTAGTCAACATAAATTTAATTGGCATATCACAACATTATAGTCAATTATGGGAAAAATGATAATTTCAGTTATTGAAAAAATAAATTATTTGTTTTGTCAATGTGGAAACTGACCCTACAATACAATATACTATAACATTCCACAAAATCCTTTACATCATCTTAACTAATGAAGACTCTAGGACACGGTAGCCCTTTTTCCTACACGGAAGACCTTAAGTTAGCAAAGGGTCCTCATTGACAAGCAATACAAAAAGTAGTGCCTACTTCTTTTTTGGCCTTTGGCCTGATCCATCTTCTTTCTAAAAAAGATGGATGGAAGATGGCCATACACGTTTTGGTGCTGCCCATTATAGACTTTGGCTCCTGTTATGCACATGGGCAGCACCAAAATGTGTGCGAGCATCTCCAGACACAAAGACATGAAAACAGGCAGCCCAGGAAAAAAAGAAGCAGGCAATACAAAACCCTTTATTTACCTTGACAATTTTCCATTCCCCCTCCCCCTGGAAACAAAAAAAATATTGGGCCTATTCTACGGAGTTCAACCACCTCTGCCTAGGCTAATCCCAAGGGCAATATTGAGGGAACTCAAATGGGGGATGCATGGGGAACACCATAAGGAACATTTTGAAAGCATACTGAACAAATTTAAGGAACACACATGAATTATGGTAACAACACAAAGAACATGAGGCAAAACATATGGGATTGTGGGAACACCATATAAGGAAACATTTGATGAAGTATATATTGAACAAATTTAAGGGAACACGTGGGAATTATGTGAACAACACAAGGAACATGTGGCAAAACATTTATCTAGAAAAGGAAGGTTGTTTGTTTGTTTCATTTGTCATGTTGAGATCTCCCAAACTATGGTGCCAACCCCCCTCCTCCACCCTACGCACATTGTATCTTGAAAAGCGAGTGATAAGTAGGGGCTGCACTGAGGTGGGTTTGCAATGTTTTAGTAAACCTACAATGCAAGAGTCAATGATAGTTCGACAAAATCAAAACTAATTTGAAGGAAATTGGGGCACGCTCTTGTACTTGATTATTGATGAGTGAGATTTCTAGGAAACGATTTCATAATTTTCAAATATAAGGTGCAAGAGAGATATTGAACCTTAAGAGTCACTTAGAAGGAGATGTTAGTTGAGTAACGAGTTCACACTTGGACCAACAACAACATCTCACACTAGTCTATTCCGTTAAGAAAAAGTCATTTGTTTGTCAAATTGAGATCTCCTAAATCAAGGGGTGAGGGGACCTGGCACACATCAACTATTCATGATAACTTGTGCACTCTTGCCAACTACTTAGTCTGTAAGAGGCAACAAATGGATCCACATCAACTATTCATGATAACTTGTGCACTCTTGCCAACTACTTAGTCTATAAGAGGCAACAAATGGATCCACATCAACTATTCATGATAACTTGTGCACTCTTGCCAACTACTTAGTCTATAAGAGGCAACAAATGGATCATATATCCCTCACATGCCTCAACTAACTATCCAGGATAACTTGTGCACTCTTGCCAGCTACTACTATTCTCCAAGCAAATGGTGGAGCTGGTGCACTAGTGGGTGCTGGTTCACTCTGGCCCCTTAGTCGGATCTCTGCACACCCAATTCCATTATTTTTTTGTGATCAATCCTCACTCATTTTTGGCACTTCACTGGTGAATATCAAATTGCACAGACAAAGGTAAGTAGTAGTAGTGTCAGCAAAGTCTCCTTTTTTTGTTGTCCTTCCTCCCACCATCAATCCACCCTGGTGTGTTGGTGGTGGGTGTTGTTTCACTGACTCCTCCTGTACACACTACAAAAGAAAGGAAAGACAAATCAATCAATCAATCAATCAATCAAAGAAATACATACTACTAAAATAAATGGTCACCCAGATACCTTAGTACCTTGGCAACTTTTGAAACATGTTTGTTGATTAATTAATTAATAAATTAATTGAAAATTTTCATTTCCATGGATAGAATATCTTTGAAGAGTCATTATTTTCCTTCAAAAAAATATTTATTCTTTGCAAAAAAATATTTTCCTTGAAAATTTCAACATTTCTGAAAATAATATGATTATTGTCAAACTGGCCCAAAGGTAAACTTACCCACAAAGGCAGACTTGCAGGCCCAAATGAAGAACCAGCAAGGCCCAGTACCCACTTACTTAGCAGGGCTGAATGATGAACCAGAGTCCAGTGGGTATTATCCTCCAGACCTTTGGCACCCACTTAGTTGGGGGCATCATCCAGGACGCATGGATGATGTATGGACAGGAAAAGCACCTTTTTCATTGTGTTTTTATCCCACCTAGAATATGATCTTTACCATATGATCATATCGTCCTAGAAAAATAATATAAAAATAAGGAAAAATAATATATTTTGTTATGAAAAATATGATTTTTTTTGGAAAAATATTTTCTAGAAAATGAGAAAGGATTAGATGAGAGACCATTTAAATTCACCCACATGTAATCACAAATGCACTGGATAATACCAATCATTATATTGATTATAATGTGCATTTGCGATGTTCCTTGGAATAACATCACCATAGACTCAATGTTAATATTTTGGGAATATCAAAATATCATGATTTTTTTGAAAGGCCAATCGAAGTGGCCCATGACAAAAATAAATAAAATTGAGCATCAGGATGCACCCACAACTAATTAATATAGACTTGCAAGAAGGTATGGTCATTAAAGGTATATAATATATATATTTACACACCTCAAAACATTTACATGGGGCTGTCTAAGTGTGTTTGACAATATTTACATTCGCCTTGTCTAAATGGAAAAAATTTAAATGTGTAAATGTAAATGAGTTACACTTACATTGGAGTTACATGTCATATATATGGTTGTTGACACTTAGTGCACAACCCAACAAATATCCAAAGGTTTTCATCTTGATTATATAAGCATTTCATCAATGGAGGTGGAAACTAAAAACAACCACCATCATTAGGAATTGGTGGAGGTCTCGATGGACAAAATAACTTCATGGATGAAATAACCACCTAGATGAATAAACATTATATGTTTCACATTTGGTTAGGGTTTTAAAGAACGAGTTTATTTTTAAACTTTTGCACTTTAAGGCTTAAAGTTTTACAAAAGAAGAGGGGAGAGGAGTTAGACTTACTCATGTAACATGTTTTTGGCAATGGCTTTTGGAATGCTACACATCTAAAAATACACATGGTGGTGCAAATATAACATTGAATCTTTTATTTATGAGATTGTGTGTTATACAATGTTCATTGTGATCTTGTTGTTAATATGTTGTTCATGTTTACTTCCATCGTTAGTCATCATGCACCATGGGTGTCATGCCTCAAATCTCAAAATACATAACAACAACCATTGCAACCATATTCTTCAAGCATGAAGTTAAGTTTCTTACCTTTTACATTGTTTCAAACATTTTCTTGTTCATGTTATTTGAATTGTGATTAGTTGAACTTTTTATGTCATTCAAACAATGGTTTTGTTGTTCTTGAGATGAAGTAATGAGTTACCTCCATTTAGTTTATGGTCAATGCTTTCAATTTTATCTTTTTGAGAATGGATTTTGGGCAAGGTGAAACCTTAAGCCTTGGTATGTTATTCAGTTATCCTATAACTTTTACAACAACTTTGAAGAGAAAAGAGTATTTTAACTTACTTTTAATCCTTATGCAATCCTTGAAAACATTTTGTTTGGCAAGTAATAATGTCATTGTATGGAAGTAGAAAAGATTTGGTTACAAATCTTAATTTAGAAAGTTTTCTCAAAACCTTTGACCAAGCTAGATTTTGGAAACCAAATCAAACTACAAGCACATGGGTTTTTCTTTGTTTGAATGATGGTGAATTTGTTAATCTTGTCAATGCACAAGCTATATGTTTTTTTTTGTGTTATATTCAAGCAATCCTTTTAATAATTTTTTTCCTATGAACTTGATGTTAAAAAAATCTAATTGTTAATTTCAAAACTAAAAGCATTATAGTCATGAAGATACATGTTGATGTTTGACATTATGAATTGCAAAGAAGTATGAGAATAAATTAACTAACATAATTAGTGACTCTTTAGAAAAACAATTCTTTCAAGAAGGATCATGAGTAACAAAAGGAATTCTAGTCTTTTTTTCTTTGTACCAATAATTGTTTGCCAATTTGTATTATCAAAAGTGTTTGGTTGCAAAAACTGGGGTTGTGTCTGTGTCCTCTTCTTGTTTTTTCATTCAAAAAATTGTTCACATAAGAAGTTTTGCCTCCCTTAATTGATGTAATTACATAGTTTGCTATAAGTTGTCCTTTTTTCAGAATTTCTTTTACAAACTTGGGTTCAAAAAATTAAAGGATTGTATATGTTGCCTACCCAAAGTTAATAGAATAGGTTATGTTCCAATATATTCTTTTTCTTTGCAATTTTTTATTTAAAGGTAAGTCACTCAGCATGTGTAGGGCTTAAAAGGTTAGAACTTGTGATGCCCCTCATGTAGTTTACACAAATATTTTGTTCTTTATGTGTTTTCTCAAATATGTTTCAAAAGTCAACAATATTTTGAAATACTTTAGTCAATTTATTTAGTATCTAGCATGTTCTTTTAATTCTTATCATTTGGTGGCCACAAAACATCAGGGTGTTATGAAATGTGGATTAATGTTAGGCAAGTACATGTTTTGTTATTGATATTTACATTGTATAAAAAATATATTAAGTACCATATTAATTAATATTTGGCTATGTAAATACTTGATTGATGTTTGAATTAGGTTGATATGAAAATTTAATAAATAGTGTCTTTTGTTGAACCAAAGAAACAATACATTATTTTTTTGTGCAATATTAAATTGGTGTCCAACATTTTCAAAACTAACAAAATCACATCTTGAACTTTGTGGGTAAATACATTTTGTAATAAGGAAAAATGAGATTCCAAAGCCACACCTTGGGGATAAACCCCCAAAGACACAAAATAGGTGAAACCTTGTTCACAATGAATTGGGTTCCAACCACAAACCAAATCTTACATGGTAATTCTGGAAATTAAGTTCCATTTGAATGATTTAATATGAAATGAATTTGCACCTTGCAACTTGAATTGAATGCAACTCAATTCAATTTGATTTGAATTCAAAATTTCAAATATAATTTAAATAGATTGAAAGCAATTCATATTCAATTCAAATTCCTAAGCTGAAGTGAATTGAACCAAACACAATATTCTTTTCCTTTGGATTCAACATGGTTTGTGTTTTTAGTGAAATTTTAACTAAATTGAATACAAATTGGTTGAATTCAAATTGGTTTCAATTGAATTTTTTGCATAATTTTGTTGAGCAACCAAATGTGAATACTCAATCATGAGAAGGCACATGTTAATTTAGGTGAGTTGGTGGAAGGAATGAGATTTTAAAAGTTGTTTTGGAATTTTTTTTGATTATCACATGGACTTGGTAAAAGGAATGAGTTAGTTAGGTACTTATGGAATTGTTTTCATGATTGTTAAGTGGATGACATCCAACATTATTATGGTGACAACAATTAATGGATCCTAATACTTGTTTCACTTACATGAATTCTGATTATCTTCATCATTGGAATTGTTTGTTGGGAAAAAACCAAATGTTAAAGAAAATCACTATTTCCAATATTCTTTATTTGTTGGCTTTGTCATTGCATGGCAAATATGACTTGAATTTGAATATTTAGATTAAAATATTGTGTGGCAAACATTGATGCTTATTAAAATGTAGAGTTTTAGGAGAAATAAAAGAGGCTTTGGTTATTTCCATCTAGAATAGTTTAGATTTTATTTTTTAATGAGAGTTCTCTAATGTGTAATGATTACTTGTAATTCATTTGAAGTTGAAATTGAGTACATTTAACAGACTCTTTTTTCCTTTCACAAAGTGCTAATATTTATGTTTAATACATCATGATTTTAGTCTTGTGATTAGTATTTTTCTTTTCAATTTTGTGACGTGGTTGAATGGAACATCTAGAAGATGATTTAGCCAAATTTGGCTATAAAATCAAGAGTAAAAAAAAATTAATACCCTTCTACACTTTTGGCTACCTGCATGAACTTAGTATAGAATCTAGGAATTTCAGAAAATTTAAAAATTATTTCAAAATTTTGAGTCTAGAAACTCTAAAAACCAGATTTGCCACATTGAGAAAAAGTTACCCAATGTTCTTTCACACTATTTCTCAATACTTATCTTCACATCATTGCTTCAAAACTATAAATCTAGTTATACTCATATTCTAGCAATGTACAAAGTTGACAATTTGTCTAACATTTATACCATAATATTGAAGTCTTCAAAAGACTTCTATACCATTATGATATTGGTACATGATGTACCAAATACTTGCCTAACACTCATCTAGATTAGTAAAAGGTTTATTCCAATGTATTTGCCCACAACTAAACCTTGACATGTTACATGATTTTTTCAATAAGGAGAACTATTCTTGGGTGCAAAATTGAATGATAGCTTGAACTTTCACAAATAAATAACTTGAAAAACATATTCTTTTCAATTTGGGGCTTTTTATATAGCAAATTTTCCTGCTGCCATTATTAAATTTGAAAACTAACCATATATATAGTATGCACATTGGAAAATCAAATTGAGGAAACAAGTTTCTTTTAAATAGTATGCATTGATTTAATTGTATTGTGTTGGCAATTGTTATCATATCCAAAGTAGTATTATACATGGACAATACATTCAATTAGGGTAAAACATATCAAAATCAAAATTGTTTTTTTCTATCACTTTGGTTCATTCATTTCACCCACACCTCTTCAGAGGTTTACTAACTTCAAAAGGAACTTATCTAGCATTCCCTTCATAAGCAAATCATTAAGATTCACTGGTTGCACTTCAAAGTTTGATTTCATGTTGGGTTAAAAAAACCTTCTTCCCATGAAAACTTCTATTCAATCCTCAAAGATAGTTTTACCTATTCCAATTGAAAAGTGTGGCCTCCAGCCACCAGCCTATCACAATGACAGTGAGTCCAAAGGCAAATTTGAAGGCTAAAACAAAAAAACTGTTAAATAGAGTTATCCTTGAAGTCACGCTGTCTCGTCTGGGGTTGCTTTCAAACCCTATCGCCTCTTTCAGTGGTATCTGCAAAGTAAGGAAATTTTATTAAATAATGCTAAAACTCAGCATTTAATGCACAAGCTTCGAGAGTAATTCTTGTAATTGCACAAGTAGGAGCAGTGAGAAAAAAATATGTAGCAGCAGTGGAAGCGCATACGAAAAAGGGAAAGATAGGATGAAACTCAGTTTATCACCAAAAATTGGTGGAAAAACTAGTTTGAGTCCCAGTTATTTCAGTTTGTAAAATTTTCATTCTCAGTTACACATTTGATGCCCTATTATGCCAAAACTGACTGTTCTCTCCTAAGACTTTATTGATATGTAATGGAAGAAAATTACCTTAAAACAATTAATTTTTTATAACGCATTTTAATGTGAACAAGGATCCAACTTTTATGTGCATAGAGGAATTATCGAGTTTTTGACATACATGAGTCTATATATAACAAAATTATTGCTATCTGTTTATCTATGCCATTCATACCTTTCTCTTCCAAATCTAATTCACAACTCCTTGTCTACCACCACCTGTTAAATTTCTGTCCTTGAACACATATTATTCACATTTTGATTTATAATAATTCAAGTTATGAGGTATACAAATGTCAACATGTGAAATAAAAAATATGTTAAAGCAAAATCTAATGTGAGGATTAAAAAAAGAAGTTTGAAGCTAATAATAATATACTAAAGGGTTTAGGGTTTAAGGAAGTGTTACAACCCTAAACCCTAACACAATAGTTTTGCTAAAGGTAAGAAATTCAAGACACAAATGAAAAAATGCAAAAAAAGAGAGAAAAAGACTAGAATTAGTCACCTTAATCCAAGCAAGTCTATCTTAACCAAGTGCATTGTAAATTGTAAGATGGATTTCTTTTTCATAAATACGATTTTCCACTTTTTCAAATACATCCAACTATCACAAAAATATTTTTTTTCAAAAAATAGTTTATTAACTTTATAAGGTAATAGAGAAAATGTGTTGATTTACGTAGGGTAAAGATTTACCTTGGTGTTACATTTGTGAATCTACTAAGCAAAAGGACTTCCAAAACCAACATTGGTTTTGACAAATGGTAATTTGATGTAGCTCTTATATTTCATGTTATGAAATTTTGTTAGGAGGTGTAATGGAGTGAATGCCAATGGTTGTTTTTCATGTTTTTGCATGTCATCTTGGAAATTTTCCATGTTGTGGGTGGGATTGTTTTTTGATTTGTGCAACTATGTTAACTTCAATAATGGTGCACATTGATCTAGTACCTGATGATAGAACCATGGTTCACCCCAATTAGACATTGGTAAACTAAACTCAGGTGGAAAAAGAATCAACTTGAATGACAACATGCCCACACATTAGAATCCTTTTACCATATAAGGGAACTTATATTTGAGGTAGAGTTCATGGCGAAAGCATTGCACCATGCATGCTTCAAACCTTGATAAGTTCTAGACCCTTCAAAGTTTGAGGTGCAAAGGCCCTCCACCAAAGATAAATTACAAATATATATAATCATCCAAAATTGGGTATATAATAATATTCGTTATCACTTTTCCTTTTGAAAAGATTTGATATGATTTAGGGCTCATTGAGCACCAAATGTAATTTTTAAGTTCTAAAAAGTGCGAGTAGGTTGCACCCTTTCCAAAGGTTGCAACCTCATGATTTTATGCCTTCTTGACCCACACCAATTGTTGATAGCTTTGTAGATGCGCACTCATTCCATGCACTTATGCTTTTGTAGGCAAATGAGTAACACAAGCGCCCATTCATTAAGGCCATCAAAGGTTGCGAGTCCTCAAAAATTTTCGTTCTTGAGGCTTTTTTATGCATTATATGTGGTTGCATGGGCCATACTCTTATGGTGCACATTATCCCCACATCATCATTTTAGGGCTTGTTGGGAAATGGCTACTAATAAGTATACTTAGCAATGTGAGCAAAACGAATGTGTTTTTAATGTATGCTGAATCTCTTTTGCAAAAGTTTGTGTAATAAGTCTAGTAGACCAATGTTATAAGGGGTTCTTCCAAGGCTTGTCCAAAGCATAATTGGTTTTTCAACTATTGATTCACATTTCCATTGCGATCTCAATCGTCGATTCACATTTCAATTGTGATCTCAATCGTTGATTCACATTTCAATTGCAATCTCAATCATTGATTCATATTTCGATCGCGATCTCGATCGTCAATTCACATTGGAAATAGACATTGGCAACACTAAAAGTGGAATGTACACATGGCTACCTATTCCACCTTGGAAAAAGCCTGGAAAACAGGCCGGAATAGGGCCCCAAAACTGGTTGTGTACATGTAGTAGACCAATGTTGTTGGGTTATTGGTTTTAAAGGAAGCCTTTTGTTGCGGTCCTTTTTTATTGTTAATTTTGAAAAGATGTTCCTATTCCCCTTTTTTTTCTTTTTTCTTTTTGGGTTACTTTGATGGAACCTCCTCTTTGCTTAGGTTTGGTTTGTAATGGGTTTCGGTTTCACCTATTCTATGCACGACCCATTATCATAAATTATGTCATAAAAAGTAGTACATCAATAATAAAATATTGCAATGTCATTGAAAATCACATCCTACCTATTACATTTAAAAACATATATATTTAAGAATTGGTTAGTGAACAAGACAATTGTGTATAAGGTAAAGCTTAAAGTCTAGGGCATTACCAAACATAAAGACTTGCCAAATTTCTTTGATGAATAAGATTATCGAAGAAATATCACAAGGCTAAAAAAAAGAAAGATTGTGATGAAAAAAATTGGAGAGACATCCAAACTCATAATGCATATTCTATTACCCACAATTGGGTGTAGAATCAGCCTCAAAAACTTAACAAAGAATCCAGAACTGGTCAATATTACGCTAGAATTGTGAGTTGTTGTAGATTCCATAAATGTGGAAGCAACCATTTCTTTCGGAATCTTGTTTTGGATTTTCATCTCTTTGAATGGAAATGCATGAAAACTCATGAAATTCCGGGCTCTACAAGCATAATTGCAGTGCAGAAATTGTAATAGATAATGGTTCATTAGGATTGGCACTACCATGTTAATTAAAAATCCAATGATAGGGAGAGAGGACTAGATCCATCAAACTAGGTGGAACCCCACTCCTACTACCCCTCTAATAAGGTGAGTATAGAATACAATACAATCTCTCATAGTGGCCACAATTGTTCCTCTATGGAAGGTTAGGTGTACTATGATTTTATTCTAAGGGGAAGAGGAGACAAAACGATACGAATTTCCTCAAAGAAAGTTGATGATTGTTGCCCCATAAGAACTTCATTCCAATGCTTGAAACTTTTTGAAGGGAGATTAAAAAAAAGTGTTTTTTTTTTTTTTTTCCTCAGCAATAAAAAAGGGTCTATAAAGGAGGCTAAATAGTGTTGGAAGGTGCAAAAGCAATTAGTGAAGGAAGCCATAAAGAATAGGAAAAGCTAATTAGGGCAAAATGATGAGAAGAAATAATAAAAAGGGTCTATAAAGGAGGCTAAAGAGTGTTGGAAGATGCAAAAGCAATTAGTGAAGGAAGCCATAAAGAATAGGAGGAAAAGCTAATCAAGGCAAAAATGATGAGAAGAAGAAAGTGATGGAGCACTTGGCTTGCTTGCTTGGTGGTTTGTTGGAGACATTTTTCCCTGTTCCAACAAAAGAGCAAGCCACCACGGTCCTAATACAACAACTTTTGCAAGCTTTTTGTCCAAAAGGTTTGTTTGTCCAATTAAAATGAAGTTTGGAATGGAGCGAGTTCTCGTAAATGGAGCATATCTATTCTAGTTTTGCAAAAAAAATTATACCCTAGTTTCCACACTTCATAGTTAAGATTCATACACAATATCTATAAATATTGACAAATTTTAGCATAAGTGTAAATATATCACACAAAAATTATCATGAGAGTGGTGTTGTGATCTACCCTTATAAAGTTGTAATAGCTTAGCTACGGTGAGGCTAGTGTGATCAAGTCCAATTCAATATTTTAGCCAAGACGGCCTGAACAGATAATATATAATTCCTTTTTAGTTGGCAACCAAAGTTCTAGAATGATCTTTTGTACTGGACCCCAAAGCTAGATAATATTACACACCCACTTTTCCTTTGAGAAGAAAAAAAAATCATTTTAAAATACGAGTGTGGAGATGATGGTAGTACATAAGAAAAGAGAAAACATGTACACCAAAGAGTGCGTAATCGTTCATGAGATAGTCTTTTTCTTTTACCATTGCAAAACAATACGATTCCGCAATTTCAAATCCTCTGGAAAAAATAATAAATTAATAAATTAATAAAAAATTTAAATTTAAATTTAAATTAAAAAAAGAGGCTATATAAATTTATATCTTGATAGGAATAAAATTTTAACCTAAAAAAACGGGGATGTGATTTGCGGGCTTGGGTGGACACATGAATATATTCTATTCGCTCCTTAGTTAGTTACAGGACCACATTCACCTACCTAAGTTTTTTTCTTTTACAGGATGGGTTGGTTTGTGTTTTGATGGATGAACAAACCGACGCACAAACAAACACTCGGCACTTGAGCATAGCGGAATATCATGGCCCCTCCCCCCCCCCCCCCCCCCCCCAAGAGATCTTTTAGACATGGTTACAAGCCAACAAGCAACAAGAAAATAATAATAATAATAATAATTCATAATCATGTACGATTGACCGCCTCACAAAGATCTATGATGTCGTTTCGGACCAAAAAGAGAGAGAGCAAGGGAAAGGGGGCAAAAAAAATCTAGATATTGAGTTAATTTTGCTTCTTTGAGGTCATGCGTGCTATGGTGGTGCGTTTGATGGATGGGCATGCTTACTTAGCCGCCACCTATCATACATTATTGGGTCGATTAGATCTTTTGTTGGGCGTTTGTCATCATCTCCTTCCTTTTTATACGTAGGCTATGGTCCTATAGACTATTAAGTACGGGATGGATGGATTCTATGTATTCCTCATGCTAAAGTCACTTAATACTTTTTGGAAAGGTTTTCGTTGTGTTTGTAGTTTGTTTGCCTTTCACATGTTTGCTTGCGTGGTCAAAATAGCAACAAATTATTATCTACTTGTCATTGCATTTTCATGGTGATGCATAAAGAAAAAAAATGTCGTGTGTAACTTTTGTCATCTTTCCTTTTGTTATGAATTAGAAACATGTGTGTGTGTTTTTTTGTAGGTGTTGGAAGCAAATTTTCTTAGATGGGTGATTAAGGAGACCCATCACAAAATGGAAACTAAAAGGAAAAAAAAATTGAACTTTGAATGACTGAACCACCACAACTAACTAATTGAGTTAATCATGTAAGTCACTTTCTAGAAGGAGTGACCTTAAGTTACGACTTTTAGCAACCCCAATTTTGAAACCACCGAGTTGAGCAAGCAAGACTTCAATCATCTCCAAGTTTTTTGCTTTTTCAAAGGATAATTGACACCGTGACATATATGTATAACTCATGGAATTTTTTTATATAGTGAGATTAGACTTCCCTTAAGGATATCATGTGCGGTTGTGTGCTCATGATAATAAGAGAAATTAAAGAAAGAGTTGAGCCAAGTAGGCCTTTTTCATCTATAGATAGTGGATACACGACTTCTCAATGAGATCTTGAGATGGGGATTGGTTATACTCAAGCTCAAGACCAAAGTGCCACCCTTGTTAAAGCAAGAAGTAGAATAAGGGATGATCTTTTCCATAGGTGATTGATTGTGTTGGATGTTTTATAACATTCATTTCATTGCGATTTCAATTGTTATGCATAATCATGTGCGGTGCACCTATAGGGCATTGGAAGAACCTCTCATATTCTAAAGTATGAAGTATGTTTGAATAGATAATTATGGCGATTTAAATTCAGAATTAATAGATAGAGATTAAATAGAAAATAAAAAAACAATATACATTATGCTAAAAACTTGTGTGACTATTTTGTTGAAATCCAAAAAAGGAGAGAATAAAACATCACACGTTCAAATGTTGAACCTGCTATTGAAAAGTATTATGTACATAACTCATGGATATCCTTAGGGTTTACAAATCATTATTTTACAGGGATTTCTACCTTGCTTTATTCTAGGAACACCCTAAGTAGTAATTTTTTCTTTGAAATTTGACGAATGAATTTAATTTTTTTTCAGAAAATGATGGGAATTTTGTGAGAAATATTCTTTTTTATATTGATTTTTCGCATTTTGGCAAAATTTCACACACGAACAAAATGCTGATTATCATAGCTGCCTACAAGTTAGGCTGAAACTAATATTAAAGGGGAAATGCCTAATAAATTACCCATCAATCCATCATATCTCATTTTGAAAAAATATGCTTGAAAAAATAGCCTAATTTTTTAATAAAAATCACAAACCCCTAATAAGTTAAAATTATTTCAAAGAAGCACAAACAACACATGAATAACATTGAAATCTGAAAACAATATACATGTGCAAGAAGTAATACCATGTGAGCACAACTTGAAACCGGCAATGCTTGAAAGCTACTCCTTAGACCTTCAAATTGTTGATGACGAAGCTAAAATATATGTGCACCCTAAAACTTGGAACGGGTTGCATTGCACCCGGGGGTGTGGGTGGGGTTGGGGGGGGGGGGGGGGTTTCCCCCCTTGGTTTCTGCCCGGGTTGTTTCTAGTCTCTTCTCTAGCAATAAGATTTTCTTATTTGCCTTGAAAATAAAATCAAACAATTCGAATCGTATCTATCGATTCCACATGTCCTCAATTGAGTTGCGTAGGAAAGCAAAAAAAAGCCATAAACACCTAATTTTTTCATTCAAATTTTCAAAATCCATTTTGCGGAACGAACTTTTTTCCTTATTTAATAAAATATTAGGTAACTTGGTAGGCAAGTACGATATTCTTGGTTGTGTTGGGATGATGGGTGATGATCGACGACGACGAAGATAAGTTCAACAACTAGGAATATGTTATGTTTTTTTGGTTCGGAAACATTATTATAATTCAGATGCTTTTGTTATCTAGATTTGTGTAGCTAGCCAAAACCATTATTTCCTCCCCGGGCCCCCCCCTCCTTCCCCAAAGAAAAGAAACCGTGTACACCCGAACATCGTCATGGACCATGGAAACCCCGCTAGGAGGACGAACACGATTTACCTATAGACTCGTAATAGTTGAGCATAGTCAAACAATGCTTGTGGTGTTTTCTTTGTGTACTAGTTTGGGTGGTTAGTAGCTAGGCGGTGGAATTCTTTTTTCTTTTTCCCAAATGGAAATAAACACTATGGAATAGCCATTGCAAAGGGTTTGGTCAATTGATGAATTTAAAATGCAAAGTCTAGAAAATGAGAGCACCACTATAAGGATTTGTAAAATTGATTTTTCAACATACACACACACTCTCCGTCCCTCCCCAGCTAGGCTCATTGATAATTATAATACTAGAATTATTTTCTTGGGTTTAGTGTATATGTAACATCTCTCTTCGTAAATATGCCAATTGGTTAGTAATTTAAAATAAATTTGGCTATTGATTAGTAATTCCAAATGATTTTTTGAGTCTATTACTTATGTACTTAGAAATAATAATGTAAAATTTTATTTTTTAAAATTCTAGATATGGAACATGAGAGGAAATCAAAGAACGTGACAACGACGACATAAATTATTTGTTTGAAAGATGGGACTTTTTTTGTTTTTTGAAGTGAAGAAATTGGTGCACATTGCAAGAATTGTTCAAGGCATGGAGGAAATAGGGTAGTGCAATATTTGTAGGCAGCTTTTGCCTATTGGGAAGAGAAATCGAAAGGGTGGTGAGTTGGTTTTTTCTTCGAGGAGGGCTTGGGTTAGTGGTGGCCGCCGGGCTTGGTGGGGGGGCCATTTGTATGTTCCCTACGGATCTTAGAAACAACAATAATAACGCGGCCGGATGGAAGTCATTTGGAATTGTGTGGAAAGAGCGGAAACATGATAGGTATAGATTAACGTGGGACGGAAGACATTGGAATTGTGTGAAAAATAGCTGACTTCGACGAACATGATGGATTGAGCCGGTTGTGTTGGCACCCATTTTCTTTGATAAATGCTATATAGTACTAGTTGTTGTTGTCGGGTTCCTCCTTTGTGTTTGGAAGATGCCCTCTTGGTCGTGCTCCTTTGTCTCCCGGCTCAACTCAACTGAACAACATACCCATACGTAAAGGTGCTACATTCTAATTGCAACGACCTAATAGCACAAACCCCCCCCCCCTCCAAAACAAAAACCTTTAAGAACTGAAGAAGAAGGACACAAAGTTAGTATCTAGGATATGATGAAATGAATGTTATTTTAAATATTTTTAAAATCTCAAATAGGTTTGTACTAAAGTCATGTTGTTCTTGTGGAAAAAAAAAAAAACTAAACAAAGTCTTATTTAATTTTATTCTTTCTTTCATAACTTCTTTTTCCAAATTGGTGTAATGCTTTTGTTTGGCCCCCTCTGTCGTCTTGAGAAAGTTATTGAATTTGGAGTGATTCTTGTAAATGAAAATTTATTAAAAACTATTTTTTTATAACCAAATGTAGAACTTTGATTGGAATAGTATTGGGATGGGTGACCTTACATGAGGTTTTGTGTACTTGGGTCAGCGACACATGAGCCCACTATAAGAAACGATAATATGTTCCACACTTTGGCCCAAATGGCAAAAGTCCTCTCCCCTACCCCCCAAAGCTCCGAAACACACCCCAAAAACAACAACAAAAACACCAAATTTTTTCAAAAAAAAAAAACCCCTTTTGATCTTAGGCTACCACCACCCATGCTTAATAGGTGGTAACACAAACCTTATGAGTCACCTGCCCTAATGGCAGAGGCCACCTGCCAACAAAAAGCCAATAAGGCATAGAAAGCGTGAACCCCATGCACACACCTTCCCCCCCCCCCCCAAAATCTTCGGTTCAGCTATTTTTAGTGGATGGACCAATCAGATGCTCCCAAAGAGCCCACCTAATTATAAAATCCATTCCACAAATTTAGTTGTGGTAGTAGGTGAGGGGCCACCGATATAGAATGTGGGGTGGCAGGAAAAAGGGGGGGGGGGGTGTTTGAACAGGGAAAAAAAAGAAAAACCCAAAAAAGAAAAAAAGAAAAAGAAATTGTGTACAGAGTCCATACTAACTACGAAAGGGGTCTATAAATAGCTACCTATATCCTATTATATAGACTGCTAGCTGTAGTCTTGTATGTAGGTACCTATGCCTATAAAACCTGTGTCTAGTTTGCAGGAAAAAGAAAAGGGTATATGCTGTAAAGAAATTAATTTTTAAAAAGAAAAGAAAAAGAAGTTGTGTACATAGTCCTTACTGACTAGGATAGGGGTCTATAATTAAGTACCTACCCTATTCTGTAGAAACCTACTTGCAGCCTTGCATGTAGGTAGGTAGGTAGGTAGGAAGGTAGGTAGGTAAGTACATATGCCTGTATACCTATGTCCAGTTTGCAGGGAAAAGCAAAGGTGAAGGGATAAAGAAAATTATATAGGGTAAAGAAAAAGGCGTAAGGTAGACGAAAGGGAGTTCAAAGTAAAAGAAAAGGGAGTTTAGGGTAAAGAAAAGGGCGGTTTAGGGTTTCAGTAGTGGCGCTGGAAAAGCGTGGTCGAGAAAGTTGTTGGTCGTTGTTCCTTCGAGAATTGTCGAGAAGAAAAAAATAAAAAAAATTCTGGTGCGCTCGCAAATTTCATGCTACTCTAGTGTGCGCGCGCGATCGATCGCTTTTCAAATTTGCTAAAAAAAGTAGAATTTTAAATTAGTGTCAGAAAAATAATGCAGCAGTAGTTGTTGCGTGTGGCCGGTAGGCGGCTGCAACTGTTTTTGCAGGAGGGGTGCTTGCTCGCTAGATCGCGGCCAGCGACTTTGATGACACGAAGAAGATTTTGGTGCAGGATTCGGCGCAGTTGGGGCCACTCCCGCGACATCCGCGACAGATACCTGACACCCATTCACAGAAAAAGTCGACAGATGACAGTGGAAGCGCATCAGTAGTTACCAGTTTTCTTCTTTTTGCCCCCCTTCTCTTATATAAACTCCAGAGCATCCCTTCTAAGTTCATCATCATCCACCGAAGAAGACCTTTACTCACACTAAGCTGCTTTAAGAGGCAAGAAGAAGATACAAGAAGCAAAGAACAAGATCACCTCCCATTGCTTCCTCGTTTTTCTCATTCTTACTAGTGTGGTCTCTCATCAATCGGCAATTTGCCATCTTCTTGTCCTCTCTCTGTGTCTCTCTCTGTCTCTCTCTCTGTGCTGTTAAATCTTGGTCTCTATCTGCTTTCATTTTTGATTCTGTAGCTTCGGTTGCCAAGCTCTTGTTTTAGGTCTCGGTTCTCTTGCCAAGCGAGTAGTGCTTTTGTTGCTGGGAGTTTTGGGTTTTTTGGGGGGAGTGTTGTTGTTTTTCTTTTGGATCTGGGTGGTATGGAATTAATTCTGGACGAGCAAGTCGAGGAGGTGGTCGCTAGGTCGTCGAAACGGCCGAGGGAATATAGTGATGTAGATGAGGGAGATGGTGATACAACTGAAGAGGTCGATGTTTTAGGGTTCCGTGAAAGCTGTAAGAAGCTGTGTATTGAAGAAGCAGCGGCTGCTTTGTGTAGTACTACTATTATCCCTAGTGTTATGGAGCTTGAAGACTTGGAGGAGTTGCAAGAACAACAGCAACAGCAGGGAGGAGGCTCCATGGCGACGGAGTGCTGCAGTAATTCGAGAATTATTAGCAAAGAGGACGCAGCTCGCGTGTTACGAAGTCTTGAGGAGGAGTTGGGTGTGTCGGAGGAGCCGTCTGACGACTACGCTTCATCTTCTTCTTCGTCTCTCTCGAGTACGCCAGCAGCAGCTGCTTCCTCCTCCTCCGCAGCTCAAGAGGCGCTGGTGGACGCAGCCATAAGCAGCTGGAGCGGGGAGATCATTTGGAACAATTCGGATCATGATGGGTTCGTCGACACCGTTGAAGAAGATGACGAGTACGACTGTGTGACCGCCGCTGCTTTCTCTAGCGGAACAAGCAGTCTAGCGGATGAGGAGGAGGATAGATCAGCAGCACAGAGCGGCAGAAGCAAAGGATCTGACCACCACGACCTTTGTACTACTGCGCTAGTCGACATTGTGTTCCTTAAAGAGGCATCCGACGACGAGCTTGGTATCCCACCCAGTCCCAATACGGAGAGATTCTTGGACGACGGACTAATGGGAAGCACTCAACAACAACTTCATGAAACAAGCAGCATGAGCGTGCTTTCAGAAGCCGGTGCTCTACTGGAGGAGGCAGCAGATGGACTGTCGCGTGCACCGGAGAGTAGTAGTCATGATCATGATCATCATTTTCATGATGCCGTCAGCTGGGCCTTGCAGGAGATGTGTTGTGTTGAAGAAGATTCAGACTGGCTCCTGATGCCTGTGACTGGCAGCCTTGATTTTCTTCTGGATTTTTCCACTGGAGGCTATGTACCTGTTGCAACATAAAGAGTAGCTGCTTTGCAACTCTTGCTTAGATTTATTTTTTTCCTCCAGTGGCTATGTATGTGCCTTCTGCTGTTGGGACATAGGAGCTTAGCTATGCAACTGTCTTCTACACCAAGAGTTGCAAAATATAGATTTTATGTTCAGGAAGGTACCATGAACTTAGCTAGCACCCCTATTACTGACCAACAAGACTGTGAATACTTACCAACCAAGTCTTTTGTAGATACTTACTTACACTGGTCACATTGACCACTCCACTCACTTGAATCATGTAACACGAAAAGCCTCACCATCAAGGAAGATTTTCTCAACGAGATGGCAATATAAATGTCTCTTGCATGAGATGGTTTCAAGGATTTGCTGTTGAAATGTTATTGTCAAGCATATGTTGGAAGGATTTTGGAGTTTGCAGATTGTGTAATTTTGCAAATTGGCAGGACCAACTTACAGATTGTTGACGCTTATGATTTGTATGAGAAATGATGTCTGGTAAAGAAGATTGGATTTTACTTGATCAAGGATTCTTTTCAAAAGCCCCCAAGCCCCCACTTCTCTACCTGATCATTCATTCGTCATGGTCTGACTTCTGTTGTTGCTCTTTGTGTTTTTGTATTGTTTTTGTGTTCTGGTAAAAGAAATCTTTTGATTTGGGCGTAGTAATGAAGTGGGGTCTCGTTGTTCTTCAGGCACTTTGATGTTGTGGGTGAAGAAAGATTGATTTCATGACTAGGTCCTTCACTGAAGAGGGTTCACTGCAACTTTTGTTTGTTCAGTGTGAGGGCTTACCGTCTGGAAACTCAGAAGCCTATGAACAAAGAAGCAAGTTCTCTGACAGATAGACATTGGAAGTGAGAGAATCTCTTGGCATAAAGAACTCTTGTATGGGCTACAATCATGGCTAACCCAAAAGACTACAGGGGCCTATCACAGAAGACTTTGAAGAATCTCCAAGTTCATGCAGGACACAGAATAGAGACTCTTTTAAGACCCTCATAATTGACGAAGTTCAAATCTTCTAATTGCAGCATCCATGACTGATTTAGGACTCACACTCAACTTCTGGAGCTCAGCCCAGCTGAAGAGATTTCTCTTTTTGCTCTCTAACAATTGATTCACTTTCTTTCAGCATTCTCCCACAAGCTCTGGAACAAAGGCTCAAAGAGACCACAGACAAACAGCACCCATTCAAAGACTGCTCTCTGTACAAACTCAGAGTGCACAGAATTCAGCTTCTGCTGCCATTCTCTAGAAGATAAAAGAGAACCACTTATCAGTTTGGTTGTATAGATGCACAATCACTTCAATCAGAAACTTGACACTGAGAATGTAACTGATTGGGATATGGTAGTCCATTATCTTATAGGCACTGAGAAATCTCACAGATTGGAATATGTGAGACCATTATCTTGGGGTTCTTCAAATGGTCTTCTTCCTTCCTTGCTACATATTTGTGTGCATAACAATAATAGCTAAGACAAGGAAAAACCTTATGCAAACTGATTCATTGGTGCTCATTAAAGATACTTCAATTTTATCTCCACAATAGATTTGGATTTTGTTACCTCTCTTTCTTTGACATTCTTTGCAGACAAATAAAATTGATTTTTGGCAACAATGGGACTGTTGGCAACAAGCCATAATCATGGTTTCTTTTCATGCTAACAACAAAGCAGTAACTGAGATAAAAAGTTTAGTCTTCTTGGTTTGTAGTTACTATACCCTTTTTCAACTTCTTCAATGTGCCAAATGGGTTAAAATTAGTAGTAAGTAAATAAAAAGCGTTGGACCCACACAGCACATTCTGAAGAGGTTGGTTTTTTCAAATCTGTATTATTTTGAATCCCCAAATTGTAATTCAAATTTGTATTGGAAAATCCACACTTGCAAATTGCACCCAACTAGTAAAAGGAAAGCATCAAAAAACACGAAGCTCAAAACCCTAATAAAAAGAGCCTTGTGAGCTTCGCCTGCCTTTTGATGAGCACCAATCATAGAATGTTGTGTATCAAACGGACCTGAAGAACCTGCTGCTGCTGAGAGGTCCAAGAAACTTTTTGTGTTGTGAGACTGACAGTCATGGAGCTCCTGGAAGAAAACTGGATCTATCGATGATGCCTAGAATTGGGTTTTTTCCAGAGAGAATTTTGGAGCTCCGACTAGGTGACTGGCGGTGGTGGTGGGTGGGTTGGTTGGTTTTCTTTTCAGGTGGTTTTTATTAGCGGACCTGTGCACCTTCGAAGGTCTGGCCGAATCCCCAGTTTGCATTTGCAACACGAGATGTTGTGACTCTGCCATCGCTTGTGGTGACCATGAACCAAATGCCTTGCCCCACGAGCTTCCAACTACACTGCCAGTTCTGTCCCCAGTTCCTTGCCATGGGGTACCAAGCTGTGTAATCCCCTCTCATCCTCACCGCCACCACGATTCCAGATCCACCCACGTTGGTGATCGTCACCAGGTTGAAAAACGGGTTCCCGTTGATGGTGAACCGGATTCCTCCTGCCTTGACACAATTGATCCTGGACAAGAAGAAGCCCGGAAGATTGCAACCAGAGCATGAGAACTACCAGTCTAGGATGAGAAACTCCAGCCAGAGAGAAAGAACAAGGAGGATTTGAAATATCCAAAACATGATTGCTTCTAACATTGTAGCTGGTAGACATTGCAGCAAGCAAGCCGGATACAGAAGATGATGGGAAATTTAGGGTTTGAGGCGAGCTGCTGCAACTGGTTTTGTTACCTGCGATATACAACGGGAATGATGCCTGCTTTATAGTGTCCAATTCTCAAGAAAATGGGTTCTGCCAAGTCGAAGTGCGGCCTGGGTGGGTTGCACCATCCGCCGTTGTTGGAAGCTTGAGCCCAATTGGGTGGGCAGAAGTTGGTCGCCGTCACACTTATTGCTCCGGGAATACACCAGGGAGATCCGGAGCACATGAGTTGGTAACAGGCTCCGCACATTGCTCCGTTGTTGAACAATGCCGTGCTCAATGCGGCGGTAGCTGTGCCGTAGCCTGTAGCGTACAGGTTCCCATATCCGCAAGCTCCACCTGCACAGGTATATCAGCCTACGTCTCGAATGAACAAACAGATCCTGAGTTCAGAAACAAACTAACAGCGGAAGATCCTCTGCAGATCCTCTCAGAGATCTCGTGCACAAACTACAGAAGATCCGTGAACCAGAGAGGAGGAAAACCCAGCATACCCATAGTGCCGGAAGCATCAGCACCACCGTAGAAAGTTGCAGTTCCACGAGACCATACCACACGGGCGGACGCTGCAAGACTGACGCCTCCGGTTTCTGCAGTCCCAGGATTGTTGTAAGTGCTGGAGCTAGACTGCACAAACTCTTCAGCCGCTTTCTCGTACTCGTTGTACGCATTCAATCTGAATTCTCGACCGTTATCTACTGGCGCATCATCGCTGCTATCATGATTTTCATCACTAGTGGGTGACGACGTTGGAGAAGAAGATGTCGATGAGAATTGCTCCTTCTCACTAGCTGTCGATGATTGATCGTTTGCCGGGCTAGCTGCAGGCACGGAAGCACCATTCGATGGTGATGCAGGGATCGTGCTATTAGTCGTCGTCACATTGCTTACAGTCGCAAATCCACCTCCAACCACGAAGTTGTCGATCGCCTCCAACGCTGAATCATCGAAGCTTGATCCTCCGGAACCCAAGTCTGCTGCTGCTATTACTACTGATTCGCTCACAAACAACAACAGTGCAGCCAAAAATCCCACTAGCGCCGCGGGCTGAAGAAGAAGCACCTGAGGAGAAGTACTACTCGACGTCGACATCCTGATCATCACGCGGCACAGCACACATCAAAGAAAGAATCAATACATCCATCAGCTCCCACCCATTTCCAGAATTCAACTCCTTGAACGTTCAAGCATAAAGAACAACACAATAGATTGAATCCTTCTTGCATGGAGGTTCTATGAAAACTTCGGATTGGATTTGGCATTGAAGAGGATCTGATCAGCTGCTCTCCCACAATGCATGCATGCTGCATTGGATTTTCCGTCTTCTTTTCGACTTCGGGGATTGACGACAAGATGGGCGAGATTCGAATTCGAGTTTCTATTATTACAGTAGTGCATGAAAATGAGAACAGTTTCAACGTGAGAGAGTTTGAATAATGTAGCATGGACTGAGCTCTTACATTGCAGGGACGACGAGTGATGAAGAAGAGAAGACCACGCGCTAGTTCTACCTCGCAAGCTTGCGAGTGAAGAAGCCAGTCTAGGGAGATTACGAGGAACTAGACGAAGAAGAAGAAATGGGTACGTACGTACAATCCTGGCGAGACCCATGTACTTACTAACGTGCATTTTTTTTTTTTGCTGCAATGCCGCGAGAATGCCGCAACTTCCTCATGAGATGAGATCGATCCTCCGCCCCGGCGCGCGTTACCAGAAGACGAAGAAGAAGATCAATCCACAGCACCAGCAGCCCGCCAAGTTACGTACCTCGATTTAGCCCTACAGGAATTGTCTATCGTTTGATCCCGCGCGCCAAAGCTCCCCACAGTTACGGGACGCACCCTCGCGCGCCAAAGCTCCCCACCATTACAGGAACGCACCCTCGCGCGCGAACCCTTCGCGAGTCGCTGAGCGGGCGCACGCGCGCGCGCGCTCGATCGCGACAACTGGGGCGGCGCCCCGTTTGCGCCAAAAGACCAAACCCTAAAACTGGACCGTAGTTTGTTGGGCCTCCGACAGGGTCCCTCGCATCCCGTGGTTTTTTTTTAAAAACTAAATTAAATTTTATTTTATTTTATTCTAAAAAGTTCCTGATGGAGCCAGTTAGGCGAGTATCAGAAGGCAGATTTGGACTTAACTGGCGACATTATTTGAAGGAACTCTTTAAAGTATAGCCAATATGTGCACATAAATGTGATGGCACCAAGTTTTCTGTCCCCTTTTAGGCGATTTAAAATTATTAACCCACTCTTTTGCCCTTTCTACTGGGAGCTGCCCTTTTACAGAAGTAGCATTCTGGTGATAATATTAGGGTTGCCAGGAGGGACATCCTTCCCACATGATCCTTGACGTCCCTCCAAGCGTCATTAGAAATAATAACTTTTTTTAAATATTTTTATTAAAGATTTTATTTTATTTTATTGGGTTTGGAATTGTTTCTTTGCTCATTTTTTGATGTTTTCTTTTTTCCTATTACTCAATGTTTTCTCAGCATTGTCTAGTGTTTTTTTCATGTGACATAATGTTCCTTGTCATTTTCCCATTGCTGCCCGGCATCTTTTCGTTGTTTTTCAATGTTTTCCCAATGCTACTTGGTGTTGTCCCATTGTTGTTTAACAATTTTGGCTGTTTTTTCAACATTGCTCAATGTCCCCCATGTGACTTCGTTTTTCAATGTTTTCCCAATGCTACTTGGTGTAGTCCCAACATTGTTTAACAACTTTGGTTGTCTTTTCAACATTGCTCAATGTCCCCCATGTGACTTCGATGTTTCTTAGCATCCCCATCATCATTGGAAGAGTAATGTCATCCTTAGGTGCTTGGTATGTCATTGGGTAGAGGGGCAAGAGTCCATCTTATGTCAAATATGGAGCACCTATAAAGGACATGGGTGGCTCATCCTGCACAAGTGGCATACATATTTTTCAAATCCCAAGCCCAATTAGGGCATTCCAAAAGAGGTCTATCTGCGAATCAAACCCTTAATTATCTTTAAAGCCATAGACCTTACAAAGGTGGGGTCACCATCAACACAAGATGTTGATATGAATTTGATAAAATTTTGAAAAAGTGAAGCAACTCTTGACATGAAAAAGGAAGGGCAAAACCATTATGGAAAATTCCACCAAGAGATGAAAGATGCAATGACAACAGGCCGCCAACCATTCATTTGGATTTGACAAATGCACAAGGTGAGTTCACAAAGTTGAAGGGAGTTTGGACAAGAACCATGAAAGAAGACACATATAAACACCTTGACTTCATAGTCTTGAACTTCAAGGCACACACTTTAAAACAATGGGAGACCATCCATGTAGACCTAGCTAAGGTCTTTTACTACGATCCAATCATAAAAGTCAAGATGATCAAAATTTCTATGAAAGGAACATCTATCATCTACTAGGAACACATGGGAAAGGGTGACATGGCTCACCAAGGGCATTGTTGGACACTTAAACAAATGTCATGTCTGCCTATGCAATACATTTGTTCGAAATTGGAAAACTTTGAATGCTCAATGAGAATCAAAAATGGATACGGGGGATTTGCAGTCATGTGCAAAATCCATGCACACATGGTCCACATACTTTATACCATGCAACACAATTTAAGATAAATAGGAGGTATAAGTGTTATATTTGCACCAATTGAGGGTGTTTGCATTTTTTACAAATGTTATTAAAATGAACATAAAACAATATGTGATGCATCTGTTAGATGAAAAAGGTGAAAAGGTTGAGGAAGGAGGTGAAGGAGAGCGAGTTATGGGGGAAGTTATACCCATCATTCAAGCATAAAAAATGTGACTAAGGCAAGTTAGTTTTTAATCAAAAATTGCATGTGGGTTTATACTAAAGTAAGTTAGTGATCAACTTTAAAATATATTGTCAAGGTTTTTTCTAGGTGTCACTTCCATTACTATTCAACATATTTGAAATGGAACAAAGGTGGCAATTTGTTAAAATTGAACAAGTATAACAAATTGAAAGAGTCAAGGTTAAGTGTGACAACAAGTGGAATACAAATGGACCAATAGTGCAAACCAAGTTTGCTTTGAATGAATTATAAATGGACTCTAAATTGAAATTGAACAAGTGGAATGCAAGTAGATTCAAGTGGAAATGAAATGAATCCCTAGTAGAATGTCCAAATACATAGTAATGTAAGGACATTTTGACGTTGAGATATGACAAACTTGTATATGTATGATCTAAAAATAAAATTTGAGCATTCATGTTTTTCCCACATGTGGTTGTAACACTATGAGTTGGCATGCAAGCATCAAAAGGAAAACAAACCAAGGAGGCCAAAAAGGGAGGTCATGAAAAACATATTGTTACAAATCAAGAAAGACCTACCAAGTGAACATGGAGATGTGAGAATGATGCGAATTAATGAAACTCCTAATCAAGAATTACATATATAATGCGTCTATAATTGTGCAATGTAATCAACATAAAATATGTCAAGGTTTTTCTAGACTTCACTCATTGCATTGCAATATTTGACATGGAGCAAAGGTGGTAGACTACTAAAATTAAGTTGATATAGCAAATTGTATGGGTCAATGTCAAGTTTGCGTGGCAAATGGAATACAAATGAACCAATGATGAGAACTAGGTGGAATTTAAATGGACTATAAATGAACTCCAAGTTGAATATAAGTGGAATCTAAATAAATCCCCAATTCAAATGATTATTATACAACAATGTAAAAACATTTGAGCATGAAATGTGATGTTAAACTTGAATACATATGGTTTTAAAATTCAATTTAAACATTAATGTCCTTCCCACTCATGGTTGTAACATTGTGGGTTGTCATGTAGGCATCGAAGGGAAAGCAAGTTGAAGAGGCCAACAAAAGAGGTGAGACGAAAGATAATGCTACAAATCAAGAAAGACTTGCCAAGTGACAGTGGAAACATGTGAGTGAAGAAAGTTAACAAAACCCCTAACCAAGAATTACAAATGGGTGTATAGTTGTGTAATGAAATCAATTGAAAAATGTGTCAAGGTTCTCTTTAAAATACACCTTTTACATTGATGTGGACCAAAGGTGGAATCTACCAAAAATGACTGGGTATAGCCCAATATATGGGTCAATGTCATGTGATTTAACAAGTGGAATACAAGTGGACCAATAGTGAGAACTAGGTGAACTCAAAATGGACTATAATTGAATTCCAAGTGGGATCCTTAGTAGTAAGTCCAATACACAACTAGATGTGTTTGGCCCATGCATGCTTGGTAAAACTTAAAATCATACATGCATGTATACTCTCTTAGGGCAATAATAAATTTTTATAACATAAAAGGTTGCAATAATACAAAAAATTTGATGAATTAAAAACTAATTTCATTATGATTTTTGTTGTTAAATCTTCATCAAAGGCTTATTGAAGTTTTTGAAATAACATCAAATTAATTAAAAACATTTAAATTTTGAAAACAAATTTTACTTTTAAATTGACATGTTTTAATTGAATCAATTTTTGCATAATCTTTGAAATCAATATTTTAAGAATCTCAGTTTAATAAAATTTAAAGGATTTAAAACTAATTAATTGTATGTCTATCAAACAAATTTCATTTAAAAAAGTAGTCATATGAATTGTTTTGTACATACTGATATGAAACCTTGTGATACAAAAAGGCAAGTGACAACCCAAAAAAATTATGATATAGAAACATGATTAAATTAGTTACCCAATATTCATATTTTGAGAAGAAACCCAACAAGTAGAAGGGTAGATTTCAAAACAACACATCAATTGGATGGGTGTGCACAAAATCTACACATGCATGTCCATCAGCTTGGGGCAATAGCAATGTAAGATGGGTTTAAAGATGCAACATGAGGAAAGATTCGTATGCATATAGTCTACAAATCAATTTGCAGCATTCTTATCTTTCCCATGCTTAATTATAAGTATGCAAATTTTCATCTTGGCATTGAAAGGAAAGTATTCCATGGTGGAGTTACAAGAACCATGGTGGAATGTGTCCTTGGAAGCAAAAGTGAAAACCCAAGGAATGGAGAAGTTAAAGAGGTAAGTTATAGACAATGTTGGGTGAATAAAACATTCACAAAGGCAACAAAAGACACCTCCAAAAAGAGTTGGAATATGATGAAGCATTCCATTGCCCCCCACATACATTAGTGGCAAGCATTCCATTGAAGGAGTTTACATGTGTGCTTTGCCAAGCCTAGAAGAAATCATAGATCTTCTCATAGGTCTTTATGTATAGGTCTTCTCATATGTCTCATATGTAAAGCATTGTCATGAGAATGTCATTGTAGAGGGATAGCATTGCAATGACAAGGACAATGAGGAGGGACAAGCTCATGAATAACTTTCACCCAATGAAAGTTATTTTGACAAGTTGGAAAGTATCTTTCAAATTGTGTAAGTTAGTGTTCTTACAACATCGATGTGACATGAGAAACAAGCTTTCTTCATCCCAATGAAAGACCAAAATATACAAAGAAAAAAATGCAATGGTGCTCTATGTCAAGTAATGGCCTCAAACATAAGATCGACCAAACTTTTGGTCTAAGATAAAAACCCTTGCAGCAGGTACCTGATTTTTTTTCACCATACTACGCACCCGAGAAATGCTAGTGGGGTTTTGATGTGTAATAATGCAGCCTCTGAATGCAAAGGAAAAATTAGGTCAGGACTTTACGTCCTTTTACTTTTGAGGAACAGTAGCCCTTTTCTGAACCCTAATTTGGGTTCGTCTTTGCAAGGCCGATTAGGGTTTCGTCTGTTGCAGCTTGCTCAAGCACCATCGTTTAAGCATGGAAGGAATTAGGGTTTCTTCATGCGGCAGCTCGCTCAAGCTTTGAATGTGTTCGACACAAGAAGCAATATGGAGTTGATTTCTCTTCGGCCATGAGAAGGAGATGGCAAGGTTTTTTTTTGGAAAAAGATTATTGCGCTTTCCTGGTGATCGTTTTCTGGTACACTGCATTCGCGAGCTGGGAACATATTCTATGCGTGCTATTTCTCCAACTAAAAGGCCTCAACTGCAATCCTATTTCGAGGCCACAGGTATGGGAAACGAATGCTCCCACAGTACCTCCTTCTGCAGCTGTGCTCTTCTTCACTAAGGCTAAGATTGTAGAGTGAGGAGACTTTTGAGGATATGAGCTTGCAAGTAACTCTAGATTAACAGCAGTACCTACATCCTCCTCCAAGGATTTTATTGCTTTACTTCCACAACCTATGATGTGCAAAGAACAATGTCCTGAAATAGTTTTTGTTTCTTCAACAGGTATGATCTGTGAGGATATGTGTGATATGTGTGTTAAGGAAATGTTTCTGTTTTGCTCACTCAACTACTAAATCAAAGAAAAAAAACGAGGTTGCTGAATCTGTCACTGTCACAATTTGACATGGAACCTATGCAATTATCAGGGTAGTGACATGCATTGAGGATGTTGAAGGCAAGGCAAAAGAGGTTCAAGACTTGCATGACAGTAAAACACTTCAACCATCGTCTCATCATTCAGATGTGGTTAGACTATGACAGCTGCTGCCTAGTCAATTCGGTGGATTTTGAAAAATCATGTGGTTTCAGCTGTACAATGGCAGGGTCGTTGCAAAGGGGCACCACATAGTTTGGACACATGCCTCCTGCCTTAATCAGTCCCATGGCTGTAGTGATCAAAGGCATCATCATTATCAAACACATATGGTTAAGAGTACAGCAAAGCTTTTGATCATACACAGGATTTACATCAACTTTGAACAGAAACTTCTCTGGAAAGAAGTTGTTGCATAGTTGCAATTGTTGCATAGTCAATCATCTATGAGTAATTTTTATTCTTGACTACTAAGGAGATTTCTCTTTGCAGGCAGGTACAGTTGCTGGTGTCAGGTGCATGGGTTCATATGCCCAGCAATGACTCTTAGAAACTGCTTTGACTGCCACAGACACGAAGAACCCAACAAGGCATATTCAACACTGCTGAAGGCATGGGAAAGGCATATGCAACATTCCATTCCCATGAGCAGTTTTTAGTACCTACTATGTAGTAGGTAAGAGATGGGAGATCATCATTCTCAAATGTAGAGAGGATGCCTACAGTAGTTGTGTCCATCATCTTCAAAGATAAGATCATACACAACTTCTGTCTGTCCTTACTGACACATGGATAGAGATACACTATCACTAAGAGCAAGACATCATACTTTTGACATGCTTCTCACATTCATGTTGTCTTTTAACTTGGTTCTCAACACTGCAGTCTATTGGTACAATCCTCATCGCTCAGAGCAAATCTTGGAGCATTGTCCTCACTTGGAGCATTTTTCTGAAGAAGAAGATTGCTCTATAAGTGATGCAATCCCTTTGTGCAATACTTGCAAATATATGATTCCAGAATTGAAGAGATTGAGAATTTGCAGAGCTCTAGTTGCAACAAAGCTCTAGATTTTGCACCTCCCTTTGTTTGTCATTTGGCAGAGCAACATGTGTTTGCATGCAGAGTAGTCTTTAGTGGTGACTGGGAACTTATTTGTATCTTCTTTTTGTGTGTTGCTAATGCAACCGGCAGATCTGTGTTCCACAATTCTGAAAGATGCAACAGAAGCTCACTATCAGCAGCAGATCTCTGTACCACCCCATTCTGAAATTGCAACAGAAGCAGAGACCACAATTCTGAAAATGCAACAAAAGCTTGCAATCAGTTGGATCTCTGTACCACCCAACTCTGAAATTCCAACAGAAGCAGAGACAGAAGCAGAGACCGCAATTCTGAAAATGCAACAATGGCTCACAACCAGTGGCTCTCTGTACCCACCCAATTCTGAAAATGCAACAAAAACTCGCTATCAGTGGATCTCTATACCACCCAATTCTGAAAATGCAACAGAAGTTCACTATCCAGAGGAATTCGCACGAAGATCTCCTCAGAAGAGCCGCGGTATGAAAGCATGTCCATGGCCAGCAGCGGCATGTGGCATGCGAAGCGGGATGACAACGGGGAGAAGGAAGCAAGCAACCGAGAGTGGTAGCTAGTTGCGCGGTCCTACCAAGCGTAGAAAGAATTAGGTGCGAGACTTTTCTTCTTTCTTTTGTTTCTACGCACAGTTTCGAGCACGGTTGAGGAGCGCGAAAGCCGGAAGAATGTCTTGATGCAGTTGTGATTCTTTCTTCTTCCGGTCCTTCGTCCATTTGTTGTTGGTTGTGTTGGCCAGCGATGATGCAGAGTTTGTTGCGCAGGTGGTGAAGGGAAGGGATTTGAGGACGCGATGGCGGAGTCTGAGAATAAGCTGGCAGACTTCCAAGAGATAACAGGCTTACAAGATTTGCTTCTGTGCCATCAAGTGCTGCAAGATCACAACTGGGATCTAGAGGCAGCTGTAAGCTCCATCCTTGACCTCCAAACCCTAGAACAAGAACAGCAGAATGGCGCTGCTTTTGCTGCTGCAAGCTCCAGTTGGGATTGGAGTGCTACAGATGAGCAAGCACGGGAGGAGGAGCCGGAGAGATTCTCGTCCGGGGGGGAGACATCAACTGCAAGCTCAGATCGCAGCAGCTTTCGTAACAACCCTAACCTTTATGGTGATGGTGCTGCCTATCATCATCATCCTCTCGCAGTTGAGCATTCCAATTCTCTTCTAAGACCCTTCGACACAGATGCAGAAGCGTATGATGATGGGGTTTGGCGGCTCGTGGATTTGCCTTCGTCAATTCTGCGAGGGAGCTACAATCTCATGTCTGATGCTGTGGGTCTGGGCATGGGTATGGCGGGAGGTATGCTCAACTACAGTATGGATGTGTTAGGGTTGAGGGGAGACAGAAGCCGGCACAGGAGACAAGACATCAGCCAAGAGGTTTTCACTCCAGCTTCCGAGGTTGCAAGTTTCATTCAGAGGTTTGAGAGAGAATATGGAGCTTATCATCCACAGTTTCAGAGACTGAGCTTCCTACAAGCATTGCGGTATGCAGAGCGAGTGCACAAGTTCCTTTTTGTGTACATTCACTCCCCTGAGCATCTCAGTACTCCTGGGTTTTGCAAAGAAACTCTGTGCCATCAAGTGGTGGTGGAGTTTCTGAATGAGAATTTTGTTTCTTGGGGAGGTGAGGTGCTTTCCAGTGAGGGTTATCAAATGAGCAAGAGCCTCAAGATTGCCAGCCTCCCTTTTTGTGCCATTGTCACCAGTGCCCCGAATGCTCAAATCGCAGTCGTGCAACAGGTAGGAAAGAAACAAAACATCATCTCTGCGTGCCAATACAAACAGCACTTGCAAATTCTACAGATGTGAATTCCTCCTTCTGATCCAGCCATGCAATTCTATGTTGTAACCCTAGGTGTTGTGAATGATTGATAGATAGAGGGATCCAAATCAGCAGGAGAGTTGTTGTCGATAATTCAAGGAGTTGTGGAGGAGCATGGTGCAGCTTTTTCATTTGCACAAGCTCAGGAAGAAGAACATCAAGACCATATTCGTCTTCGCCAAGAGCAAGATGTGGCATATCAAATTGGGCTTCAAGCAGACCAGGTCAGGAACTCCATCTTCCCATTCTCAATAACATCTTTCAAGATAGTTGTTCGCAGAATTTTTCTTCATTGCAAATGATATTTCTCAATGTAAAAGAACATGTACCTTGAAGGCCTGTTATCACATGTGCTCAAACCCTAAATTGTGTTGTTGAGGCAGTTTTAAGGCTTACTGGGTAATCTTTTTTATTTATATATTTTTTGGTGTTGCAGGAAAGGGAAGAGAGACAGCAAGATGAAGCTGCACAGATAAGCAGAGAAGAGGAAGTAGCAGAGTACCAAAGGAGGGAAATTGAAGAAGCTGCAGCTTGGGCTGCACAGGAAGCTGCAGAAAAAGAGGCAGCTCTTGAGAGACACCATCGCAAACGAGCCATCACCCTTCTTACAGAGCCTGACAAAGGCCCTAATGTCACTCAAGTAAGTGCACTATTTGATTTTGGCTGACACTATGAGCTGCTGCTTCTTCTCTTGTAGTGTTTTTTTGTCACACTGAAGGTTTTCAAGTAAGAAATGTCATGCACTTTCACAGGTTTTGCTGCGGTTGCCAACTGGAGAGCGCATACAGCGTAGATTTGAGAGCAGTGCAAAGGTGGGGGCTCTTTATGACTACGTGGACTCATTTGGAACAGTTGGTGCTGGGAAATTCAGTCTGGTGTCCAACTTTCCTCGAGTAGTCTATGGTCCAGACAAAATGGACCTCACTCTCAGGGATGCAGGCCTCCATCCTAATGCTAGCCTTTTTGTCCAGCTGAATTAGAGCAGAAGTTTCTGTTCTTTGACAGCTTCCACAGATCTGGTCTTGGACTTACTTATATATGACAATGCAGAACAGAGCAGGAGCAATCAGGTTGAACATCTAGTATGAAGAGTCACTACTACTGTGACTAGTTGTACATGAATATTGTAGAGGTAGTGAATTGTCATTGTGGACTAAAATCATGAAGCAAAGAATGAAATGCTAAGGAAACTCATCCTGCAATCATGTATAGCAAATCCTGCAATTCCACCAGATTTTGGATTCTTTACATGGGCAATTCTTGCAATGGATACTTGGTTTCAGGGGTTTCCCTAACACGAGATGTAGATTCACGTATTTAGGTCACAGTAGGTGGAGGGCATAAGCTGATGATGATTGTTCCAGGTTATGTCTTGTTGATTTTCCTCTATACAATAAATAATTCTGACTTGCATCCAAAAGCAGTTTGTCTTTCACCGAGTAAGATGCAAAGTGGTCAGTAGCTTGGTCTGGTGTCTGAGTTTTCTCCAGAGACCGTCTGAAGAGTCCATCTTTCTGCTACTTTCTTTGTTTGCCTTTATTTATTCACTTTTTATTTTGAAAAGGGTTCATGGTTTCTTATTATGTCAGGTATGCAGTTTCCATCAGGACTTTGGAATTAACAGGGACAAATGCCTGGCAATGCACATGAGTGGCAGCAATCTGATTGGAATTGTGGCCAAAAACCTTGGCACAAGAGATTCATTGTTAGCAAATGTGCATCCAAGTAAAATCTTCTTTACCTCCATGAGAAAAGCAGGTCATGCAAGACCATGGTACTATCTGTACTACTCGTAAAGTATTGCCCTGATCATTTTGCTCTCATTCTCTGACACAATCACAACTTCAGGAGCTTTGAGAAGCAAAGCATTTTTTTTGGTAGATGACCAAATGTTTGCATACCTGTAATGCCATTGCATTTATGAACCCAACAATGCACCTTCAGATGCAAAAATACCAATCCACCAACAATGATAAACAGTAGGACACACAAAATAGCACTCTAGCTGCTTACCTGGTACCATCTATGTTACAGGGTATTAGAAAAACACAAAGGACCAGATGATCATCCAAGCATACCTACACTAAAGTTGTGTAGGTAACCTTCATCTATAGGCCTTTACCAACACATGCTGCAATGCAACAGAAGGTGCTCCAAAAACCCATTGCTTTTAGGTGCAATATGGTTCTTGGTGCCAGATCCCAATACATAACATTTTCAGTCATTTCCTAGAAGATATTAGCTGGGTTTTCAATTCTAAAAGCATCTTGGGTCTGATTCCTCAACATACACTAAGGAGATTTGTATTGTTTGCACTAATTAGTAGTTTGAGCCGATCAACTGCTTCAGTTGGTGTCTAATGACCTAAGATCAGAACTTGAACTGGGAGACTCGCCATACAACGACAGGTATACACTCCTTATCCTGTAGGTTAACACACTGGTTAGCACCACCCCAATAGCACAGACACATGCCATGATTATGAAGGTTAGCCTGAAGCAATGTGCTCCCACACAAGTTGGAACGTCATCATATATGGCATCAGAGCCTACTCCTTTTGCTGCATTAAACCAGCTGCTGGATCCAAGTATTCTCCAGCCATTGCCTGGGGAACCTTTGGAAGCTTCTTGATCATAGAGGTACCCAGCAATGAGACCTGAGAACAGGAGAGAACCCAATGGGTTGCCCATATTGAGGACGTTGTAAATCATGCCAAAGTGGCGTAGCCCAAAAAGTTCAGAAGCTGTTGGCACCATGATGGAAAAGTGGACACCATAACAAAGCCCAAGAAGAATCGAGCCCATGTAAAGAGATCCCGGCCATGCAAATGCAAAAAGAAGATGAGCAAAGATCATTAATACTTGTGCTACTCCCAACCATACTGTTCTTGGAAGTGCACTCGTTCTGCAAGCACCCAATCAAGAGGAAGCTTACTCAGAGTGATAGGAATGCTGATCTTCATCTCTTTTCCAGAAATGGACATAGTCTAGACAGAATTCAAGCCACAAGCCTGCCATGAACAAAAGTTTCACTGAACTAGAGCACTTTAACACTGAGCGATTTACCATTGAAGAAACCATAACTTCCAGAACTCTCCCAAAAGACATGCAATGGAGAAAGAAAGTACACACCTGATGTAATGTTCAGATAAGGAGCCACCTCCCAGGCGGCCAAGAAAATTTGCAATACTGATCAAGGAAACAAAGATGTCAACCTTGGCATAGCCCTGAGCTTCACCAATCTGTCCCAGGTTGTTTAAAGCTGTCACCCCTGTGCCAACTCCACAGAAGAAAGTGAAGAAAAGGAGCCAGAAATCTGCCTTCACTATAGCTTGCTTGAGTTTGAAATCCTCCCCACGATGAGGCCTTTTCCTCCTCACTGCGCCTTCTCCCTCTGCAAGCAAAATCTCTGCATCATCCCTATCCTGATTGTTGCCAGTTGCACCCTGACCATCTTGCTGCTCCCTCAATCCTTTCTGAGCTGCAGTTGGTGACCCTTTCCAAGTTTCAATGTCTGAGGCATAGCCCTGCTTTTCAAACCTAGGCTCTGGAGTTGATATCTGTTGCTCATCCTCTTCATTATCATCTGAAGCAGCAATGAGAGGCTCATTGTCAACATCAAGGTCTTGAGCTGGCTCAAAGCTTGCAGCTCCACAGCACTCATTCATGACTGCTTTGATGGGAACTAGCAAAGGCGTAATGAGAAATATGACCATGATTGCTGTTAAAAGTTTTGGGATGAGAGGTGGCAGGAGGAAGGAATACTGGAGACAAGTAGCAGCCAAGAGGTAGAAGGCAAGGGCAATGCAGACACCAGTGATGTAACGGAAATTGCTGCTCTCTTCTGGGTCCACTACCTGTGCTCCTGATGGAACAGGGCGGATGAAGAGCATGGCTGCTAGGCAGATAACAGTAGGACCAATTGCCAGGAAGAGGAGAAGTGCATTTGCATCACTAGCAAGCAGAGCTGTGAAGATCTGAGTGAAAATTGCAGCACTCAGACCCACAAAACCCTTCAAGATGCCCACCACTGTGCCTCGACTATTTGGAAAGTTGCGCATGCATGTCACCAGCACAGCTGTGTTGAAGTACGTTGCGCTGCTGCCTCCTAGCCACAACAATGCAATCATCTGACCTGACAAAAGGTTTGCAACAAATTGTTTGCATTATGGTCATTATGGTCACCTATTACAAAGTAGTAAAATCCCAAACTCTGTCAGAATTTCAGCTTTGACAATCGAGTAGTACAGACAACAGAATAAACACTACTATATCTTCTGTGAAGCTCTACAATGTTGAAAGAGCATGATGACATCCCTCCTGGAAATCCTAAATCAGAACCAAGGAACCCGGACAAAAGGAGAAGCAGCACTTCCACCTTTCTTGAAACAAAATCCAAAACCAGATAGAGACAAGAAGAGCAGTCCACTACACAGCTTTCAGCCTTGACAATTGAGCAGTGCAGACAATAGAACAAACACTGCTATATCTTTTGCGAAGCTCTATGATGTTGAAAGAGCATGATGACATCCCTCCTGGAAACCCTAAATCAGAACCAAGGAACCCAGAGAAAAGAAGAAAGCAGCAACTCCGCATTTGCTGAACCGAAATCCAAAGCCGGATGAAGACAAGAAGAGCAGTCCGCTGTGCAGCGTTCAGCTTTGACAATTGAGCAGTGCAGACAACAGAAAAAACACTACTACATGTTTGGTGAGCTCTAGGATGTTGAAAGAGCATGATGACATCCCTCCTGGAAATCCTAAATCAGAACCAAGGAACCTGGACAAAAGAAGAAGAAGCAATTCCGCCTTTCCTGAAACAAAATCCAAAACCGGATGAAGAAGAAAGTAGACAATGGGGGGGGCCTGATGATGCTTGCTTGCTTTACCTGCCAGTAAGGTAGAGCTCCGATGCGCTCGCTGACTACAAGCCAGGTGACACCATAGCCCAAAAAGCCTGCAGCAGCGCCAATGCTGAGAAGGGCCCATGGAGGTACTTTGTTGCAGAGATAACCTGCCAGCAAGCCTACATTCTCGCCCAAATCCTTTGCCACCCCGAGGTTGTTTACCTGCACCTGGTTGTAATGGAGTACGGACTTGAGCTTGGAAGAGTAGAAGGCGAACATGTAGGCATTCCCTCCTGAAGCTTGCACCCACATGGCCGCTGCTAAACCTACCCATTTGGTTGCTGTCACCGCCGCCTCTAGCCTTAGATTCGCCATCGCTTCTGCAGCTAGTACTAGTGATATCAGCCTCTGCAAGGCTGAATCACTCTCTCTCTCACACTCTTCTCTGGATTCTCTTGAGCTACTAGGTAGCTGCTAGGTTCTTACTAATTAGTTCATGAATTGCCTTCTCCAAGCTTTTTCGTCTTCATGCAGCACCACCCAACAAACATTGCTGGACCATTTCTTCGGCATTTGTCCGCAGCGTGATTTGGTCCACGAGAAAAAATCTCGACGCCGATCCTGAGCAGGAGCGACAAAGCACACAAGAGGCAGGACAAAGCCCGTGTGTGTCGTCTCGAGGGAGACGGAGGTGGGGCGTAGGGGCGGGGCCCAGGTCTTGAGACCTCGACCTTTCTGGGACTCAATTCGGGATCTGCATTTTGAGACCTGGTAGTTTCTGGGACCCGATTTGGGATCTTTATTTTGAGACCTTTTCCTTTCAAGACGTGGTTTCCGGGACTTCAAATTTTGGGACGTCACTGTGTCAACAACACGCCCAAAAAAAATTGCTCTTTTCTTTTTTTTTCTTTCTCTTGTTTCAATTTTTGCCTTTTTCTGTTTTTTGTGAGCATTTTTTGGAGGATGTTTTAATTTTATGATTTTTGGGGCAAAAAAATTCAGTTTTTTGAAACTGGTTATTTCATACTTTTTTAATTGATAACATTTTTACCAATTTCAAAACTAAATTAATTTAAAAATAAATGATGCTTTTTTTTTAATTATTGAATTATTGAAGCTATTATTGCATTCTTCTTCTTCTTCTTCTTCTTCTTCTCACTCCTACTACTCAACGCTTTCCACATTCTTAGCTGCTTTCACCACAAGGCTACAACAACAACATCATCCAGATGAACACAGAAAAGGTGTATCCACAAGTGTATGTGTCAAAATCTTTGCACATCTGGATGATCTGCTGCTAAAAAACAAATGGGTGATGGCTTTTTTTCCTGGTGAGAAGAGAACAAGAACAAGAAAAGTGATGACCTAGAAGAGGCCTGAATTGCAGAAGAGAAGCTGCCATGGATCTACTGCAAAAAAACAATGGGGTGGTTTCGTCTCTAGTGAGAGAAGAAGAAGAAGAGAAGTGATGACCTAAAAGAGGCCTGAATTGCAGAAGAGAAGCTGCCATGGATCTACTGCAAAAAAACAATGGGGTGGTTTCGTCTCTAGTGAGAGAAGAAGAAGAAGAAGAAGAAGAAGAAATGTGAGGGCCTAAAAGAGGCCTGAATTGCAGAACAGAAGTTGCCATGGAAAAAGAATGTAGTTGTAGTAGTACTAGTAGTAGATCCTCCATCCTTGCTAGCAATTGGGTGTTAGAAATTCCACCATAAGCATATCACCCAACTCCACCAACAACAAACAAACAAACAAACAAGCAAACAAGCTGTGTTGCAATTCTCCTCCTGCAACAAACTTCTGGCTTCCATGCATCCTTCTTCACATCAGAGGAAGGAGATCTAGCAAATTTGGACCATTTTAAAATTTACAATCCTTGCTATAGGTTGAAATCAAATATTTATAGGCTGAAAAATTGAAAATTTTGCAATGAAAGAAGAATCATTGAGAAAGAGTTGATGTTTACTATTTTAAAGACCAATTTAAATTGTGATTTTTAACATTTTTTTAAAAAGTAGGTTAGGAACAAATTTCACCATATTTCCCCCCTATTGTCAAATGCAGAAAAATAAAATAAAATCAATTTTACAAAAACACACAAAATGATGAAAAAAACTTAGACCCTACTAGTAAACCTCTCAACATAAATTTTCCTTTATTGGTTTTCACCTTCATGGTTAGAGACATCATGATGCACCCATAAATACACCAAAGCTCGGTGTCCCTACATTCTAAGCTAAAGGATCCACTCACTATTGACCATTGCTACACAATCCACTTGGGTTTGACCATGCTAATCACCATTCAATCTCAAATTAGTATGTTGAAGTTTTGTCATCCTTATCCTTATGGATGTCATTTAAATGTTTCTACATTCTAGGGTCATGTGATGTCCATTATAGAAGCATTTTTGGCAACATTCCCCATCAATGCATATTGGAAGGATCCATTTGGGTTTGACCATGCTAACCACCATTTATTTATAAGTTAGTATGTTGAACTTTTATCATCATTATGCATGTCACTTAAATGTCCTCACATTCTAGTTGGGTCATGTGGACTTGTCATTCATTCACAATATTGACAATGGTTATAAGGAGAGTGAGGTTTATAGTCACCATTAGCAAATTGGACTATATTATTCATGATGTTGTTTTTGAGGGCTTTGTGCTCAATTGTTATGGGAAATTTGGTAGTTCAAGTAATTTTACGTATTTAGATGTTATTGTTATAGATGAAAATGATCGTTTCACTATGAGTCTAATCTTGAGTGGGGCATTGGTGACATTGCATGGTGATAAATTTGGGTGTGAGAACCAAGTGAGGATTGAGAATTTCATGTTGAAGCCTTGAAAAAAATTTGAACAAAGAGACTTTGAAATTTACATCCATATAATTAGCACAAGCTTGGTGGATGTACCCCAAGCAAAAACATCAATTTTATTATGTTCACATGGACACAATTGTGAGTTTTTGCATGATAGACTTGCAATGGCTTGGATTGCTACAACTGTGATTGGTGTTGAAGGGGAAATAAACAAGCAATTCAAGCTCATAGTTGTAGATGGGGAGACTAATGATGACATTTGGATTGTAAGTTTTGACAAAATTTGATTTGTTTGTTACTTTCAAATGAAATTGATTTCTTAAGTCCCATTTATAAGCAATAAATTCAATTATTAATGTTTTTCACTATTTCAAGTTGTAAGGTCATTCAAAGACATATCCAAAAAACCATTATGTTCTTTGGTTGTGTTTAAAATTGTGAAAAGACATAGGCAATTTTTTTATATAAAAGGTGTAATGAATAAAAAATATAATAATAAAAAAACCATTCCCAAAGTCAGATTGGAGGTTCTCCCAAACCCAAAAAAAACAAAAAAATTAAAACAATGGATCCTTTCAAAATCATGAACTAAACAACATTGATTTAAACCCAATTCAAAGACCTTGCCTTTATACTACAATCACATTTAAAATTGTGAAATGATACATGTGACCAATTTCTTTTATAAAAATGAAAGTAAATCAAAAATATAATCTACAACAAAAAAGTTAAATGTTTCTTAGATATTTGGATTTTAGTTTAGTTAGTTTCGTTCAAACTCTATTTAAAATTTATTTCAATGTAAATTTGCCTTTATTTTGTAATCAGACATAAAACTATGAAAATAATACATGTGACCAAAAAAAATGTTTCCTAACAATTTGCATTTTTGCTTTGTAAGTTTGGCTCAAACTTTATTCAAAGACCATTGAGCATAAATTTTCCTTTATTTTGTAGTCACACTTATAATGATGAAAATAACACATGCAACTAAATTTTTTTAAGTGTAAATAAATAAATAAAAAGCTTAATATGTGTCCAAAAAAATAAGGTTCTTTTGCCACTTTGAATTTTAGTTATGTTAGTTTGGTTCAAACCCTGTTTAAAGACCATTCAACATTAATTTGAGCTTCTTGTTGTTATGCACTACATTGATGATAAACTTCTTTTTTTTTTAATGTTGTCATATGGTTTTCAATAATTTGTCATTATTTATGTGAATGTCAAATTTAATTTAAATTAATATACATTTCATGGACATGAAAAAACACATGTTAATTTTTTTTTTCATATCCATGTTGATGGATAGGGAAATCGAATGAGGTAGTTATAAAATGGAGGTAGTTATTAGGAAAGGTGGGAAATAGTTATTAAAAAAGTTAATAGAAAAAGGAAGTATTTATTCCAATTAATGAAGTAGTTAGGCTTGAAAATGATATAGTTATTTTTGAGATTGTCTTTGGAATGGTCTACGGACAACCAAACAATAAATCCAAAAAGTCCCCCATATATTAGTTTTGATTATTCATCACTAGAAATTTCCTTATTTTAAAGTCATATTTTAAAATGTGAAATAATATATTTGATGACAAAATTTAAATGACTATATATAATGTGTGATAAAAAAAGTTAATTGCATCTTTCCATGTTGAATTTTAGCTTGATTAGTTTAATCTAAAACCCTATTCAAGACTCGTTCATGATTGGGGAACAAAAAAAAGTGTCCAAGTTTGAAAGGACTACAAAGGGCAATTTTAAATTTTTGTATTGTTTAATATATTACAACTATGATATGATTATATGTTCATACATGACCTAGAATATTAAGAAAAAAAGTTTTAAAGAAAATCCAATAATTATTAAATGTTGTTTAACAATTCTTTTGAGTCCTTGATTGATCTAAAATACTTTGTCCATATTATAGTTTTTATACAGGAATGCAATTGATTTCAAACCTTTTGTACAAGAAAAATGTTTTTCCCTTTATGACATTGCATGTTCATTAAGTCAACTTAATGAAAAAAACAACATATGAAATTTTTAAATATTATAATTTTGAAGCAAAGGGGTTGCAAAGGAAATGACTCTTCTTTTAAATCATTTTTCTAGTTGTTTGTATAACTTTAGATGCAAGTCACACGTGCAAGAAATAAATATGTGAAAAATCATGTTTAGTTAATTTTGGCATTTTTTGCAATTATGCTTATAAACCAAAATATTGATGCACAATTATGTATGTACGTGAAAAATCACCACCACCACCACACAAATTATCTTATTTTGGACTATTTCATTTTTCTCATTTAAATTTGTTGAATGTAAATGTCATTTTCAAAAAACAACCTTAAAAAATCCCTAGAATATTTTTCCTTTTCTTTTAACCCCAACCATGAATGGACCCTTGAATGACCATTCAATGTTTATTTTTCTTTGTTTTGTGGTTATATGCAAAAGCAGGGAATTCCTTTCATAATTTTTTTTTACCACTTTGAATTTTAGTTGATTTAGTCCAATTTGCAATTAATCACATCTTTTTATATAAGATTTAAAGGAAAATCAAATAATGTTGTGCATGGTTATTTGTTTTAATAATCCTAGGTAGTATATATATTTATAATATTCTTAAACCTCTAGGTAAGGTTTTGAAAGAAAATTTGAAATTTGTCAAAACTTTCAAATACAATTCATGTTGCTTTCCTCAAACATGGTGATTTTGGCAATAAAGATTTATGATTTTTTAATAAGAAGTGATTATGGTTGTGGTCAAGGTTTAGGGTTACCAACTGAAAATTATTATTTTTAAATGTTAGCCTATTGGTATTCAAATTGACATAAACCATTTTAGTTTTTTTGGTTTTGAATTTTTTTCTTAAAAAAAATTTACATGAAAAATGGTGTTGGTGTTTTGTTTGAAATATAATACAATGTTGGATGGTTTTTTTGTTTTTTCAGGGAACTAATAGTTTAAAACAATTGAATTTAAAAAATTTACATAATTAACTAATTTCAAATCTTACCCAAGAAGAAATTTCAAAAAATTGACCAGGTTAAAGCATGGTTGGCGTACCCAAAAAGACTATATCATTTTATATTGATTAGACCCCCTCATTTAAACATGTTGTTAAAACTTAATAACACATTCATATTGAAAGTTTGATTTTATTCATAAATATCATTATAAAGGTATTATTCCATCATAAATTGTCAAATTTGAACAAGTTTAAATATTCCTATGAAGTCTTTGAAAAAAAATTAGGACTTTGTTTTATGAGAAAAAAAAGGTTAAGGATTCATAACGAATGTTTAAATAATTTTTTTTGGCCCAAGATTTTTATCACAAACACCTTATGTGTTAATGTGTATATAATGTATGAAGGTGATAAAAACCAAATGCCCTATTATAATGTGAAAAGTTTCAAAAAGTCAAAATTTTGAGAGTTTTGGGCCATTGATAGAACATGGCCCATATTGACTAGATTTTACTATTATCATTCTCATAAGTGAAAACAATAAACACTTTAGAGGCCACCTTAAAACTCGGAACAAAATTATTTCATTTGATAGGAGGAAAAAATGTGAAATGTAAAATATGTCATGGGAAAAGTGAAGAAAAAGGTGAATTTGGGAATTCTTTGAGTGAGTTCTTAAAGTTCAAATGTGGTACCCCAATCATGCTTGGACTTGACCAATTTTTTGGTTTTTCAAAAATTAATGATTTGTAAAAATTAGTTGGTTCTAGGGATTTAGAAAATTGGAAGGGTGATTTTCTTGATTAAATTTTTGGGAGAATTTTTTTTGTTAAACAAAATGATTATCAAGCAAAGCCCTTAACCTAATTACATCGACCCAAATTTTAGATTCTTTAATTTAGATTTTTGAAGCCTTGGTTTTCAAGCAAAACACTTAATCAATTGCATTGTTTTGGTTATCATATAAGCCAAATTTAGTTATTTCAATTGTGAATTTCTACTTCCAATATGAATTATTTTTAATATTCATTTACATTAGAAAGGTTTTTGAAATCAGCCATGTTTTTAGTGTTTTTTAAAGTAAAATGAACAACACAATGTTTTTAATTCTCATTTTCAATAAGGCATTAAAACTATGTATTCCTTTAAAATTAGCCAGAAAAAATAATAATAATAATAATAATTCTCATGCATTTTCATTCAATAAAAGCACTTACGCAAAAAATCAAAATCCAAAATACAAAATAGTTGTGAAAAAAAACCTCATTGATGCACATAAAAATAAAGATATGAATAAAGCCTAAAAAATCAGTTTTATGTTTGTATTGGTGGAATGAAGAACAAGGAACAAAAGGGGAAATCTAAAAGAACAAAAAAATATTCTTTTCATTTAACTCATCTTCAAATTTTGCATGAAGTTCTTTTGCCAACATTGCTTTTGCCTCACAAGCATATGCAAGGTCAAAAGGTTTAAAACACCCAACCCTTGGATCAAAGAACCAAAATTTGCTATTAGAAATCATTTGGTCAAGGTGGTTAGTTTATAATTGACATTTTTGGAATGTAGTGAATATTTTAGCAATTGAAAAAATCCTCAATCTAGTTCATTGGAATCCCAAGAATTTGTTGAACCAACAAATCTATAATCAAAAACTTGTGCGCCTTTACACACCACCAAGATGATGCACATTTGCAACTATCCATATCAACATGATAGTGACAAAAAGAAATCAAGTTTCAATGCCACAAGTTGGTTCAAGGCTTTTGCATTAGTTTTTTTGATCTGAAACAAATCCTCACACTCAATGTCAAAGCTCTACACTTGAATCTCCTCATCACACATAATGGGAATCAGAAACTTGTAACACTGTATGAACAAAGGCAGTAACAATTATTCATCATATTGACCAACCAATGTGGATGCACTTTCACAACCTAAGTAATTAGTCACCAATTACATACTTTTAATCTAGCATTAAAGCTACCATATTGTGACTTTTTTATAATCAAACCCATGGCAAAATGCAAAAATGAAAAGAAAGGTTAAAGAATATCCAACACTTGGCACTTCACATGAATTGTGAATTCTTTCAACTTTGCATAAAAATTATTTGCCTTTAAATCAACCATATTATCAAGGACAAACACATTAACAAATTCATTTTAAATTGTGTGTGTCTTGGTGTTGACAAATTGTAGAGCGTGGCAACCAATGTCCACAACTTGTTCCATTTGTTTTTTCATGGCTGATATTAAACTAACCTTGTGTTACATAATGAAGCCTTTGTGGCATCTTGTGTGCAAGTCTAAAATATTAGGGCCAACCATTCCACTCGGTCAAACAATGCATCTCATGACTTGACTTTGCCCCAAATCAACATGTTGGTTATTGTTCACTTTGAAAAAGGCCCAAGTTTGAGAAGTTCTCTTGTGAAGCTTTCAAAGCTTTACTTGCTTCTTCAAGTTCTTTAACAACATTTCTTGCATTATAAGCTCATTAGTGCCAACATTAAACAAAACTTTACATGAAACGTCTTGCTTTAGTCTATTCACAATGTTGTTACTATTACACCCATTCCAAACATTTAACACCAACACAAAGGCCATTAGGTTCGACTTTCATGCTAACAAAATTGTTTGGATTTGAAGATTCCATGATAGTTGTAGCAAAGAAATTTGGGAGGGATAATGGGAGTGTATTGTGAGTAGCGATGATTTGAGAGGGTGCACAAATGGTAAATAAAAGTGAGTGGTGGTAGTAGAAAAGAAGGGTACAACACTTGCAATTGTATAACACATTGAACTTGATATATCTTCAAAAGAAAAAAAATACACATTAATTACGCAAAAAACAATGAAACAATAGAGAAAAAACACACAACATATTGGAAGATTTGACAATATTATGTTTTAAAACTTTCATCTAATGTTTATGATGCTTCTTATGCACCTACCATCACCAAACTTGAGTAAAGCTTGAGTAAATGAATAAATCGTAAGGAAAAGTGATGGCTCTTGCTTTTTCAAGGTTGCATTCAAAGAGCTAGAGAAAAATTGTAGTGTTGAATGTTCAATGATCCCTTTTTTTTCCATTGTAAGAAACAAAAAACCAAAAACTCAAGAGTTTTAAACAAAAACACAAAACCAGATCGGGTTTGTTTGAAAGAACATTAGAAAAAACCAAGTGATTTTCATGTTTTGCAAAAGGTTGAGTTTCTTTGAAAGACCCTTTGAAAAAATGGAAGCAATTTTTTTATTTTGGAAAGTTAGGTTTTCTTTTTAAGTCCTCTAAAGAAACTGCAAGCGATTTTCATATTTTGCAAAGTTGGGTTTCTTTGAAAGAACCTTAAAAAAGACTTAAGAGCAATTTTCGAACTTGTTGCACGTCCTCAGGCTCTTTCATCCTAGGCAAGCATCACCCAAGGAGCAATGGATTCTATAAGGCTCACCCAAGGAACAATGTATTCTATAAGGCTCACCCGAGGAACAATGTATTCTATAAGCAGTTTTCTCATTGCACACTTTTGTCCATCCTTGTTGACAGTGTCATCAGTCTTACCAAGTTTCGGTTGCTTAGGCGACTTAGCCTTTACAGCGACCTTTGTTCATGGTTTCGTCATTTTTGTTTGCAGATTGCAGCTTGCAAGTTATGTCCTATTCTCTGGTTTCTTTTGAGATTGAAAGCACCTTGCTGTTGGTTGTATGTTTTGTCACCAGTTTCTTTCTGTCTTTCTATTCTGGATAGATCTCCAGGGGAGGGGAGTTGGGTTATTGTGATTTGCACAAGCTTCATCCTAAATCCGGCAACAATAACAAACTGGACAAATTTATTTTTGGGTACTTCCCAAAAACTATTTTTTTCTCCAAAAACACCGCACATTCAGGTGCACGATTGATGCTGAAGAAGAGTCAAAACAACTACTGGGTCCTACCCTTACACAAGTGATAATCATCCTGCCGAAAACAGTGGAGAAGAAGTAGCAAGAAGCAAGCTAAGTCAAGGATTGCTACAGTAGTTTCCTCCCTTCCTTCCATTTTCATGCGGACTCTGGAAGGAGCAATGGCAAACATTGATGACAAAAGGATGATGCTTGTCCACAAATCCATTCCAGAGACATCCTTCCTTGCATGTGTCTGCCACCAGAAGAAACCCATCAGACATTTCTTTGGCCTCTCTAACATCACATTTCCTTGGTGATAACAATGCTACTGTGCATTCTGCAGACAGTTGACATCTAGCATGAAATGGGTGAAACCCATCATCAGACATTTCTTTTGCCTCTCTCTAACATCACATTTCGTTGGTGATAATGCATGCTACTGTGAATTTTGCAGAGAGTTGACATGCAACAGGAAATGTTTGATCCATGATCAAACAAATCAATGTGCAGATCTTTGCTCCTGCTGCTGCAACAAAGAACACTTTTGTTTTGAAGTCACTGGAGCATTTAGTGCAATACTACTAGTGCACTATCTAATGGATCAAGCTTCAAAGCTGCTGCTTGTCAAGCTGATCCTTGTGATGTCTTCATGCATTCTGATGCACTCAGAAGCTGCTTGCTTGCTTGCTTGATGAAGGTTTTTTTTTTGGTGCTCAGTTTCTGATTTCCTTGGTTAATTAATCCTGAGGTGGCTTCCATAAGCTCGAACAAAAAGATTCTGACATCCAGTGTGATATAGTGACTTCCTGAGCTGCATCAACATCACTCCTGCAATTTGTTTGAAAGCAACAGCATCATAGATAGCTACAGGAGGAGTTCAATGGCAGAAGGTGGCAAGAAATCATCTGGACTAGGGGATAGAAGACAATGGCAGAGTCAAAGAGCACCATCATTTCTCTTCATTGCTTGGTGCTTGATCTGCTTAATTTCTCAAATCCAAGGTCAAATCCCAAAATCTGTAACGCACTTTTTGTGTTGATTATCTAATCTTGTAAGACATGAGTTTTTGGTTGCTTTCCATTGGAAGTTTCAATCATGGAGTAGTTTTTTTTTTTTTTTTTTCTTTTGCAGGGAGTTCTTCATATGCACCTGAGCCTAAAACAATTGGCATCAACTACGGAACTGTTGCAGACAATCTGTTGCCCCCAGCACAAGCTGTGCAGTTGATAACAAGCATGAAGATAGGAAGAGTCAAGATCTTTGACACACAGCCAGCTGTCCTCAATGCTCTCGCTAACACTGGAATCGAAGTTGTTCTTGGTCTTCCTAATGATGCCATTTCAGCTGTAGCTTTGCATGCAGCAGCTGGGGAGCAATGGGTAGTACAGAATCTTGTCCCGTACTACCCTGCCACCAAAATTGTTACAATACTGGTGGGAAATGAGCTGTTCAGTGATCCCAGTCTACAGTCCTCATGGCTCCAACTGCTACCTGCAATCCAAAACATTCAACTGGCTTTAGTGACTCGAGGCTGGACAAATGCAATCAAGATTTCAACAGCTGTGGCACTTGATGTTCTTGCAACTTCTTACCCGCCATCAACAGGGAGCTTTCGAGCTGACATTGCAGTTCCTGTTCTTCAACCTCTCTTGAACTTTCTGTCTAGCACTAGCTCATACTTGTTTGTGAATGTCTACCCATTCTTTGCATACTCAGCTGATCCTGGACAAATCAGTCTGAGCTATGCAACTTTTGGGTCACCAACACTGACTGTTCTTGATTCTGGATTCACATACACGAACCTGCTGGATGCACAACTAGATGCAGTTAATGCAGCTATTGCAAAGCTTGGGTTTGCCAATAATGTTCGAGTAGCAATAGGAGAGACTGGGTGGCCAACTTTGGGGGATCCAGATCAGGTTGGTGCAACTATTCAGAATGCTGAAAACTATAACCAGAGACTGGTAAACAAGATCTTGTCCACAGTTTCTGTAGGAAGTCCCGCACGACCAGGCATCTTTATCCCCACTTTCATCTTCTCTCTCTTCAATGAGGATCTGAAACCAGGGCCAACCACCGAAAGAAACTGGGGCCTCTTGTATCCAAATGGAACTCAAGTATATCCTATTGATCTCACAGGAACACTTGCTGTATCACATTTCACACCTACTGGAAATGGTAGTAGTTCCCCTCCTGCTGTTGTTGTTCCACCTCCCATACCTGTTGCAAATCCTTCTCCTCCAAGTACTCCTCCCCCAAGTCCTCCAAGTCCTGTGGCAGCTACAGGATCAACATGGTGTGTGGCAGAAAGTGCAGCCAAGAAGAGTGTATTGATGACAGCATTGAACTATGCTTGTGGTAGTGGAGGTGCAGATTGTGTGCCCATTCAACCTGGTCAAGTGTGCTTTCAGCCCAACACTCTGGTGTCTCATGCTTCATGGGCTTTCAATAGCTACTGGCAGACATACAAGGGTGGAGGTGGCTCTTGCAGCTTTGGTGGCGCTGCCATTCTCACCACTGTTGATCCTAGTAAGCTCATTTCTTGTACAATGACCAAGAAACTTTGCTAATTTCTTCAATTTGTTCAATTTGGAAACATGTGGAATAGACACGGGTTACACTTGTAAGGGGTTTTGATATTGCGATTGCACCCTAAACTGCAAATGAAGCTTTTTGTTCCTGACCTATGGGTGGTGTTGGATCATTTGCATTATGTCAGGTTATGGCAGTTGCACATTCCCAGTGAGCTGAAGAACAAATAAGAAGACAGCAATGATGATGTTTACAATCTCAAATGTGCTGGCTATTCAGCAAAACCTTTTGGAAAACTTGGTGATAATAGCACAGGCTAACATAAGGTGCTTCAGGTTTTTCTCACAAAGGGGAAAAGTGCAATCCAATTCAAAGCTTCTTTCATCGACATTCCAATTCAGCTTCAACAACAACAAGCCTAATGTGCTCATGATCAGAGTGCACTTCACAGGCTTCCAGGAATTGTTGAACTTTTGAACTGACACAATAGAGTTATCGGTAAAGTAACCCTGTCTTCACCCTCTCTTTGGGCCTCCTTTCACCCCCTATCCTCTCTTTCAATGGTATCTGCAAAGTAAAGGGTTTAGGCTATTGTACTTCTTTGGAGGTTTTTTTTAAAATCTCACCTTGTGTATGACCAAACTCAGGGTTCTGGTGCTGTGTTTTTCTTACTTCACGGATAATTCAAATGAGAAGCATATTTGAAATTCCAATCAAGTCTTTTCACCTATTCTTCACTCTCACTAAGCCCCTTTGATTCAGGGACAACAATAATGAGGCAAACTACTCGGCTCCCACCTCATGGTTGCCTAATTATGGTACTCCCCTCACTCAAGAGCTTACCTAGCATGTAAAGCAATACAATCATCACACTAGTATTCCAAGCAATATATATCTAGTGACCATAGAACAAGAGCTACAGTTCCCATCAAAACAAAAGGAATTGTGTACCTTAACAATGATCATCTCACAAGACTGAGTTTGACATGGTGAGGGTGCACGGGCCCAAAGTTTTATTTTTGTTTTGTTTTGTTTTGAAGGAGCTACTTTGATTGGCCCATCATAACTTTGTTTCCCATTTTTTTGAACATTCAACACTACCCCCCCAAAATAGCACATTCAACAAAGGTGCTTCCAAAGTGTTGCGCTACTAGGAACAAATTGGGGAACATTTTGAGAACTTGATTAGAATCTATCGGAAACACGGTGGGAACACATTGGTCACAGCCAAAAAAAAATCCCCTCCTCCATCCCCCCCACCCAAACCCAAAAAGACAAAAATTCGGCCCTCTTGTGAGTGCATGTTGAGTCTTCTCTTTGGTTGCATGAAACCTATGGTCCTAAACCTGTTTGTCACCATTTCTGGCCCCAGTTAATGCTGGAGCTAAGAGTGTGGGTACCTATTGCCCTTTCATAGCAAAAGATTGTGTCTAAACCCTAAATCTAGACTTGAAACCCTAACCCAAAATCCTAGTTTCTCAACTTGGAAAAGTTAGAAACCCACATTCCATAAAGTCTTTCAAACCCATATATCATAAAGTTCATTTGAGCAGCCTGTAGTTCCTCCAAAAAATGTGTGTGTGTGTGTGTTTTTTTGGGAACTCCAGGCTGCCAAAATAAACTTTATGTTACCATAGTACCTTTGCAGCTTCACAATCATCTATGAAGCAAGGTAGTTTGTTTTGTTTTGTTTTGTTTGTCATGCTAAGATCTCCCAAAACCATGATGTTTCATGCCACAAAGCAATGTAGTTTTATTTTGTTTTGTTTGTCATGTTGAGATCTTCCAAACCATGGTGTTTCATGCCACAAAGCAACGTAGTTTGGTTTGGTTTTGTTTGTCACGTTGAGATCTCCCAAACCATGGTGTTTCATGCCTCAAAGCAACGTAGTTTGGTTTTGTTTTGTTTGTCATGTTGAGATCTCCCAAACCATGGCGCTTCATGCTGTGCTCTTAGTATCTTCAGAAAAGCTCTTGATGAGTCGTGGTGCAACAGCTTGGTTTGAGACCATTTGTAGCTACAGTGTGGAAGTTATTGATTATTGAACCATTTTCTCAGTGAAAACTAAATAAAATCGAAACTGAAAACCCTATTGGAATTTGGAGGTGCTCTTGGTGTTGCTGGAAAGCCCTCAGCAAGCCAGATTTAATAATAGAGTTTATTTCAGCGCTAAAGGTGTGAAAAGATATTGATTTTTTAGTGGACTTTGTTGCTGCAAATTTAAACAAATTGCAAAACTTGGGTTTGGAAGGAAAATCAGGTGAGCCCTCACTTGTGTTCACACTTGGAACAATGGCATAGGCTAAATTAGATATTATATTATTTACCAATAAAAATTTGAACCTTTTTTTTTCCAAAGATTTTTTTTTGTGTGAAGGAAAATGAAGAATCTTTTGGGAATATTCTATTTGGTGGGGCATGTAGTAATGGTTGCTAGTGTTTTGATTGTTTTGGTTTTGTCATGTGTTTACATTTGCTTGTACATGCCTTGTACTTTTTGTGAATGGATTTCCATTCTTTTGTGTATCTATAGGGTTTTTCTTTTTTTTACTTGTATTATGTATAAATATGGAGTTTGGTGGGTGGGTGTTAGGGCAAAAATATTGATAGTTCCAAAAAAAAATTTAACCTTAAATCCTAAACCCCATGTTGGCAGCTCCTGTTAGAACTAATTACAACAGACAAGATTTCAACCTTTTAAAACCCTAATTTAAGATCACAAAAATTTGAGCTTAATGAATGGTTGGCAACTTGCAAGTGCATTTGAATGGCAAGTTTTATTGTGACACCAAACCTGTTATCATACTCACAAACTTCCCAAAATTGCAAGACGGACTTTTGTGCTCAAACAAAATCTGTTTTCTCCATACTCTGGTGCTATTGGCAACTCCAGAAAACAGACTCTGGTGCCATTGGCAACAACTGATGAACAACACTCTGATAATTTGCACACTTTTGAGATGGCAAAATTTTATTAAACCCTAGAATCCAACAAAGATTCATACGAGCACAGCACAATCAGCGCGGGAACTAGAGCTGCAAACACAAAACCTCAGTGATGAGGCGTTGGGTCATGCTGTTTTCATATTATGAGAAATGGGCTACATAGCTCTCATTTCGCAATCTGTTTGTTTTTGCACAGTGCCAACTTTCGTGGTGTTCAAGCTCAAGACCCATCATCATCATCATCACCAACTACAATTGTCTTTGTTTGTTCTCTAGCCACAAGACTTCTTGCTGTTGTCAGATTTGAGAGCAGCCTCAGTAGCTGGGCTGATCTTCGCATCTATTTTTAAGAACTGATGCTCCACGCCTCTCTGAGCGGGTGCTACTTCGTCAACCTCGCCTTCCTGCACCGTTTCGCCTGTGTCTGGATCTACCTTCTTCTCCGACATCATGTACTGGTGCTCCACCTTCCTCTCTACGGGTGCTACAGAACCGTCGTTACTAACGCTCTCCATTTTTATCTTTCGTAGATAACAGTGGACAACTTCAGCTCCACTCAAACTCGTCAAATTTTGCGTTAAAACCCGTTACAAAAATCCTCGAAGCTCTTTCTTTTGCTTCCACAAAAAACGCACACAAGATCACAGAAAAACAAACCCACCCAAAAATCAAATCAAATCAAACTCAAAAGCAAATTCACGAAAACTGCTACAAAATCAAAATAAGCTTCCACACCTCCTTTCGTTTTTCTCGCCCCGCCCATCCACAAATCACACAAAGCCTAGCTTCAAATTCTCGAAGCACACACAAAATTTTATCCACAAACGGGAAGCACAATATGATTGAGGCAAAAGGCAATGGTGCTTGATCTTGTCTTATGGGTGCTTGATCTTCTCTCATGTGTGCTTGATCTTCTCTTATGTGTGCTTGTCATGATCTTATTCATCCTCCTACTCTTCCTCCTCCATTGCACATGTGTTGCACAGGATGGCCAACAGATGGCACCTCTCCCATGTGCCTGGTCACCAACAGAAACAAAGGGTGAAGTACCTAGTACCCTGGTAGTACCTAGGTAACCTACCAATGTTCAGCATGGGTTTAGGGTTTTAGGGTTAAGGGTTTAAAGATTTTTAAACCGTATGTATTCCCTGAATTGGGGGTTTGGTGCCATTTCTGATACAACACCAGTAACAACATTTAAAGATAATTAATTACATGGGTTGAGTTGCATCATCAGTAGAATCCTTCTACACAAAGCAAAGTACTTGAAGGTCACTTAATGTTCCAGAAAGCATGTGCAAGAGCAGCAGATTCCTCTTTGAGAATCATTTGAAGAGATCTTGCTCATACTCACTTGGGGTATATGAACTATAAACCCAAAAAAAATCTGAGATTCTGAAGGTAACCAAAAACTCCTTAGAAAGTTCTTAGTGAGTGTTTTCTTTTCCAATTTTGTGATGTAGTCAGAAGTGGTGATCATCATCCATTACAAGATTTAGCCAAAATTGGGTATAAACAAAACATGAAAGTTCCAATTTTTTAAGAGAAAAAACACCCTTCTACATTGTTGGCTACCCATTAGAACCTAATATGGAAAATCTAGCATTTAATTAAAAATCATTTTGCTAAACAACCTCAGATTAACATCCCGTACACCTTCTTAGGCAGTGGTGACGGAAGGGCAATTTTCAACTCACAGTAAATCAATCAAAGGTGGTGTGAATCCACACTGTATTCACCATTTGATAATGGAGCAGTTTGACCACATCAAAAAATATGACACAAGAGATCCTAAAAAAAAAGAATCTGTGAGATGCCAATCAGAAGTTGCACTCTCGTGAATTTCCCAAGCTGCAAAACTCTGCTTGAATCCAGACCTCAGTTACCAGCAATAGGCACAGAATTATAGAAACTGCAGCAAAGGGAGGACTCTGGAGCTGGCTTGAATCTATCAGATGGGAAAATTAAGTTGAGCTCCACAACTACCACTGAAGTCTAAGAACTGAAATAAGCCATCTGTGACAAAGAATCTGAAGGAGCTGTAAGCAAAAAAGGACAAAGGATCTCTTCCCATACAACTGGTTCCAAAGTAGTGGCTATTGTGGGAAGATGATTCAGAGCAGCTCTCCATAAGGACCTGCATGCATGATTGTCCATGTCATCATTCTGTCCTAATGAAGCCAGTGTGTACACAAGTAAGCCCGGACGGTTGCAGTCAACAACTCGTTCTGCTACAACAAGGTCATGAACTTGGCAGCTCAACATTTGAGCAGCAGATTGGGTGCCTTTGGTATCCACCTGATCACACCCACACACAGGAAGAAATTGTACATTAGCTTATGGATTTGAGGTCTAATTTACCAACAATTCTGGCATGATTAAGCCACATCACTAAAGAACTACGAAGATGGATTACTTAATTTCTGGCAAAACATTGTGGTAGCTACACTCATCTGGGTTCACCATTGCAAGCTCTAGCAGGCCTAGATATAGAATTTGAATGTTGTCCACCTCCAGAAAATTCAGTCTATGGTGGTTTGTTTTCTAGGTTGATCTGAGTTTACATCAAAGAGGGTTTGCATCTAGAGGGCTTTTCATTCCTACAGAATACATCAGTAATTCTTGAAACCTGTACAGCATGAAATTTTGAGAAAGAAGGCACATTGTTCAAAGCTGAGAGATCTGAGACTAGTAGGGTTACAGCAAAGATCTAACCTCAGAACTGGCCTTGGGTTGAACTTCCAGCTTGCCATCATACACAAAGTAAAGGTTTGCAGCTGTATCATGTTGGATAAGAAAGCCCCTGACCACCTCAAATATGAAATTTCCATCCATCACAGCACAACACTTTGCATGCCCAAATTCAACACTGCTCCAACAGCCAGAAACAGTGTCCAATATCCTTGCAGAATTGACAATATCAGATGCAGTAGTGGTTGTCTGTCCAGGATCAACAATATCGTAGCCATAAGCCAGAATCTGATTGTCCAAACCAAGCACACCATTGCAGAAGAACTGAGAGTCTACCATCTGAGGCAGTCTTTGCCACTTATCTTCCTCCATGTCATAAACTTCACCTGGGCATGTGCCCCCAAGTACATATACCTGTCCTGCAAGGAAAACACTCTTTGAAAATGCCCGCGTTGAGTGCATGCTGGCACACTTCTCCCACCACCATAACCCCTGCCATCATCACAAGCGCCACAGAATTCATCGGTCACATTTCCAAGAACCCCACTTTTCTTCATGCATCTTCAACAGGAGGATGTAGTTGCTACTGCAACTTCAACCAATTTTTCTTCATGTGCAGACAGCATGTTGCTGATGCTACTGCAACTACAACCACTTCTCTCCATGCACAAGGGGATGTGGTTGCCATGCAACCTCAAAGAGAAACTCAAAAGATCCAGGGAAGCAAAACAGTAACAGAGCTGGGCCACCACAATAGCAAATTTAGCTCCAACAGCAGAGCTCAAACCTTTTCTTTAATGAATGAAAATTCTCCAGGTTGGAATTTACTCAATCAAGATCCTTACCAATGGAAGTGCTCCCAGGTGCTCCCCAAATACACAGTTTCATGATCCGGATCCGTATGTGAAAACAGGGAGAAGGCAGAGATGGGGAAACATTTTGGTGGGGCAGCAAACCTACCCCTCCAAGGTCGAGGGCGTAGACTTCACTGCTCTCGTGCTCTCTCACACTATCTGGGACACCCCCCATGAGGATAAGCTTGCCCTTTGCACATACAAAGCTACAACGAGCAGGGATTCCAGATGGGCAGCCATGAATGGGTGGCAATCTGTGCCATGTATCGTTGTCTGTGTCAAGCATCGAAATCGTGTACCTCGTCGTCATTTGCCTGCAGGTGGAGCTGGATACAATAAATTCTTGCTGCTGTCCATGGCAAGCATCCCAACAGCAGTAGTCTTTACGTCGCAAAAACTGTTGCATATCATCATCAGCGGAAGATATGGTACCTTCTTCATCTTCCTCCTCCTCAGTTGTTGGCTCATTGGTGGGGAGCTGGTGGATCACAAGAAGGCCTGCTGTGTGACAAAGTCTTCGAGTAAGGTTGATATAGTTTGCGGGTCTTTCAAGAATGGATCGCCAGCTTTTGGAGACTGACAGCAGGCGTGGTCTCACAAACCAGGGAAGCCTTGGCAACACCGAATGGGTCACAACAGAGTCCGGCAACCCAGGAATCAGTTCTTGAGGGGGTGGTTCAAAACTGAAGCTGGAACTAATCCAACTACTGCTGCTGCTGCTACTACTACTACTACTGTCCGAGACTGCTGCTTCCATCGATCTTTCCTAACCATAACCATCCTCGCTTCTGCCAGACCGATGCAACCTTGTCTCCAACGCATTCACAGCAAGGAATTAGGGCACAAGGAGGAGGACCCATGAGAGATCATCAAATGTGGGTTCATCATTATCATCCTCATTATCATCATCATCTCCATCTCTCTCTCTTCCGCTTGAGAGTTCAAGCATTCCCTTTAGAACAACAAAAATGCAGCTTGAGCTCCAAAGTTCTTTCTCTGATTTCACCACCACCTGCCTTCCTTCCTTCCTTCCTTCCTTCCTTCCTTCCTTATTGACAAGACACAAAAGAAAGGAAACAAGAAGAACAAAAATACAAAGAACACCCAAAAACCATTAGGAGATGATCTCTCTCTCTTCTTCTCTCAACCCCACACCAAAATCAAGACCCAAATCAAGCCTTGACAGAAAGACCCCAAGAATCTTATAATGTCATTGCATCTGGTCCATGAAGCCCAAATAATGATAATAATAATTTGTTTCAATTACAAACAATTCATGAACTCAACAACAAAGAAACCAAAATATCTGTGTCTGGGGCTGATGAGTTCTGGCAGGATTGAACCAGCAACAACAAGGAGTAAGTAAGTAAGTAAGTAAAGTGTCGTAGTGGAAGTGAAGCGATGAGTAGCACAAAACATCAGCACTTTTCACTGTACACACACAACTCCCAAGCCAAAAAGCAGCCCAAAAGCAAAAAAAAAAGGAGTGGGGGGAGGATCCAAAGCAAAGCAAAGTAAGGTGCGCTTCACATTGGCTGCAGCAGCAAGCCACGATGATGATGTCTTGGTGGGTCGTATCGCCTGAACCACCACCACCACCACCAGCAGAGCAATTGGGTGGGGCTCCACCAAACTCTTCCACCACACCACACACCATTTCTGCAACAACATCATCACCATCACCATCATTTTTTACACAAGATTTTTTTTTCTATTTTTTTTATTTGGTTTGTATTGCAAGAAGAAGCAAGCCATCATCATCCCCATCATCATCATCATCATCATCATTTTGTGATGTAGCTGAAGTGGTGATCATCCATAAGATGATTTAGCCAGATTTGGCTATAGACTAGATAAGAAAGTAGAAAAAAAAAAAAAAAAAAAAAAAACCAGAATCCTTCGACATTCTTGCCTAAAAATCTCATGATTTGGGAACCTTTTTTTTTTTCCTCTTTGAAATCTGGCGAATTTGAGCCATTTTTCCCATGGAAAATCCCTTTGTATATAAAGTCAAAATTATATTTTTCTCAGGTCGAAATTTGGTGAAAATTTGCCCCCCTTACAAGAAAAACATGTGTGCCAATAGTGTTTTTTTTTTAAATAAAAATTTTGGAGTGCAAAATGTCGTCCAAATGTGATTTGCTTTTAGGTACAAAGGCTGTTTTTTTTTTTTTTTAATTTTAAACATTGGCCAATAAAGCGAGGGTTTTAGATTTTGTGTTCACGAGATTGCTTGTTCCTACAAATCGCCAAAACAACAATATGATTACAAATTCTTTTTCATTATTTTATCTGTCTTTTTGCAATTTAATGCTAAATTCTTTTTTGGATGCTAGCCAATGATGTAAGGGTTAGAATTTTCTTAAAAACAAAATCATTGGTTTGCCATCTCAATTTTCTGTTTTTTCAAATGTACATATTTCAAAACCTTGGAAGAGCCTTGGAACAAAGAGCACAATAAATAAATAAATAAGAAAGAACTGATGCTTATTATTTTTGATTGGCCAACCATAATGATTGATTGACTTAGGTGGTGACATTTAAGCTATCTTTTTTTCTTTCTTTTTTTTCTTCATTTTTATCTTGTTTAATTTTTCTTGTTTATGGATGAGGACAGAGAGTCCAAGGGAGGGCATTTGGTTTATATTTTGGAAATAACAATTATTTACTTATTTATTTATTTATTTATTTATTTATTAGAAAAATTTTTTTTTTTTTCCATCCCTTGTTTTTGAAAGAACGATTTCAGTACATTCTTAGTAGACGAACGGGTTTTTGGCATTTTTTTTCTCGAAAATTTATTTATTACTTGCGCCAAAAAAAATTATAATTATTTTCTTATAACCATTACCTGCCCAAATTTTCAGAATTACAAAAACCAAGTGCTGAAGTTAAAACATTTTAAATTCAATTATTTATTTGGCAGTTTGTTGCCGTATCTGATACTTTAGAAAAACAGCACACCCGGATCACCCCCCCCTTTTGGGCTGATTTTAACCAACAAACAAACAGCCTACCTTCGTTCGTTCCTTCAGGGCCAGTCCGTATTATTTAGGAATTTCTGGATCTTTTGGTGTTTCTTGTTGTCTCGTGCAAATTATTGGGTTATTCCGGTGGGATGATGACTTCACCCTTTTTTCTCGAAGAGGAGAGAGCCACCACCACCACCATAGGTTAACCTGGCTTTAGCTAGGGTCTTGTAGGCTGGTCCCACCCCCCACAACAACTAACAACGGTAAAGAAAATAAAGTTCGGCATGGCTTTTTAAGCCTCTTTAGGGGTGCCGAATCAAAAATTGTGAAACAATGGGTGAGAAAATCGGTTACGCTTCGAAAGCTGGCCACACGGAAGGGAAGAGTCCGTTATCATATTACAAAACAATCAGTCATGGAATGGGCCCTACCCCCAACAGGAATTTTTTTTAAAATTTTATAATTTTTTTGTGAAGTAGCTGAAATGGCAATCATGAAAATCTGCTAAACAAAATGCAAGGCAAGGGTGATGCCAGCACCTACACTAGTTAAATACACCCCCCCCCCCCCCCCCCTCCTCTCGAAGAAACACTTTCTTCCCAATTTTTTCTTAAATTTCAGTGACGAGCAAGCGGAATTGGTATATCGGCAATTTTTTTTGGAATCCTTCGTATGGTCATCCCCAGAGCATTCCAAAGATGATTTCAAAAATAATTATCTCATTTTCAAGCCTAATTATTTCAATTTTTTAGAATACATAATCTCTTCCTTTTTTTTCTATTAACTTTCTTAATAACTATTTCTCACCTTTTCCTAATAACTACCTCCATTTTATAAATATCTCACTCTTTTTCCTTTATCCACCACCAACATGAATATGCAAAAAATAAATAAAAATTAACATGAGTCTTTTCATGTCCATGAAGTGTATATTAATTTAAATTAAATTTTAAAACCATATGAAAACATAAGGAAAACAAAACAAAACAAAAAAAGTTGATCATCACTGGTAGTGCACAGGAGCCAATGTTCAACCCAAATCCAGCATTCCTATTGGTGCAAAAGTTGAAATCAGCCCCCAAGGGCATTATATACTAGGAGGCAAGGGTGAAATAGAAGAAAAAAAAAAAAATTAATCTGCCCCAAGTTACTAATAAAAATAAATGCTGAACTTTATTGGCCTTGTATTGGCCCCCAAGGCAGAAAAAAAAGGATACCATCTAATTTGGGAAGCCAATTTGCAACCATTGGGGGCCAATTTTTCAGCATTTACTTTATTAGTAACTTGGGGCAGATTGGAATTTTTTTTTTTCTATTTCAGCATGTACTCCTAGTATAAAGCCCTTGGGAAAAAAAATTTATATATATATAATTCTTTTTTTGCCTGATTTCAACTTTTGCACCAATAGGAATGTTTGATTTGAGTTGAATATATCGCCCTTGACTCCTATTGTAAAGTGGGCCTTATTTTGTGAACACCCCACTCCTGCATAGGGTGCAATTGTGCATAGAGCGACCGCAAATTTTATTTTAATTTTTTTAATTTTTTTTTCCCGGCATGAAATGTGTTCATACAAAAAAAATTCCCACCATTTGTTGGGGTTTCAAAATTTTATGCCTCCATTAAAATAATTTTAATTAAATTAATTTTTAAAAATTTAATTTCTTTTTATAAAACAACATTGGTTTGAACACTTTGTCAAGAAACTTGAGGAGCAAGCTAGTCTCCTTCCTCTCAAGGAAAAGTGCAAAAGCGCACTCAAAAGCATCACACTTTCAATCAGCTGAACTGGACACGAACCATGAGTGTGGCAATTTAGATAGAAAGAGGCATCAAAAAGGGAGCCAGCAATTTTCCATCTCTTGAGGTGCTCATTGAGCCACATTACTAACTTCTTGGCTATCAGGCATGCCCACCACGTCGCCCCAAAACCCAAAGCAGCAGCTTGGATCAAGACCATGCATGCATGCATCGGTCCATGGTTTAGGGTTTAGAGTTTAGGGTTTAGGATTATAGTGTCCCAACCACTCAAAAAATGTCCATCCAATAATCCTAAACCAATCTCTCATGTTGTAGAATGTAATGTAGAATGCACGTCGTAATTGTTATTGTTCACCAATTCTCATGATCAAGCACAATTCATGTCTATCATGTTGTAGAATGTAACGTAAAATGAACGTCGTAATTTTTGTTGTTCACCAATTCTCATGATCAAGAAGCACAATTCATGTGTTAGAAATGAAACATCAATGAAACATCATTTCTTTGTTACTTAATTTTTCATGAATGATAAGAGCACAATTCATATTTTAAAACCACACATAATTTGTTTTCTCCCAATTGTAATGATTGACCATAATTCAATGTATAGAATGAACGTACTTTTTTGGCTCCAAAAATTTCATGATCAAAAATCATTCCCTTGTAGATTCAACATAATTTCTTTATTTCCCAAATTCTCATGATTGAACACAATTCACTTGTAGAATGAATGTAATTTCGTCGTTTTTCTTCGATTTGCCAATTCGTATGATCAAGCACAAAACATGTGTAGAATGAGCATAATGTATTTGTTCCCCAATTCACATGATCAAGCACAATTCATGTGTAGAATGACCATAATGCATTTGTTCCACAATTCACATGATCAAACACAATTCATGTGTAGGATGACCATAATGTATTTGTTCCCCAATTCACATGATCAAGCACAATTCACTTGTAGAATGAATGTAATTTCTTTTTTTTTTGTGATTCCCCAATTCACACAATCAAGCAAAATTTGTGTGTAGAATGACCATAATGTATTCATCGCCATTTCACATGATCAAGCACAATTCATGTGTAGAGTGAACGTAATGTATTTGTTTCTCAATTCTCATGATCAAGCACATTTCAGGTGTAGAATGAACATAAACCTTTCATTCCTTAATCCTCATTATCAATGACAATTCATGTGTAGCTTAAGGTCCATAGTCAATCTTCCTAAGGGGGTGAAATTTGAATGTTGCTTGATTTCAAAAGCATTGTTCCAGGAGCAATTAAATTCTATTTGTATTTAAAAATGTTTCATAGCCATTGATTAAATTTTATAACCTAAATGCATTCACAAATATGTGTATTTGCAATTATTTATAAACATTGGTTTAGAAAGGCATTTTGGTTACTCCAATCTTTTGTCTTTGGTTTTGTTTTTTTAAGTTTGTAAGTTGGCAAGGCATAAGGGCAACAAACATGTCACATTTCATGGCTGAAAGCATGGTGTGTGTCATATAATATGATTAGGTATCATGTTATACACCACCAACAATGCATTCATTACTAATATACAAGCTTATAATGTTAAGGTTTTTTAATTTTCTGAGGGTGAAACAAATTTTTGAACCCTATTTATGTACCCTATTGCAGAGGCTAATTGCTTCACCAAAAGTGCAACCTTGAAGCAACCATGTTGCCATGCTTTGGCAAACTTTCAAGTTTTGCACATGGTTTTTTTCATGTTTTTTCAAATGTGGTACATATTGGGTATTTTCCACCAAGAGAACCAACAAACATGTATCACGATTCATATTTTTTTAAATGGTGACAAAAAATTATTGTACAATTTGGTATTTTTTCTCAATTCTTACAACAATTATATCTTATTGGTTTGATGAACTTTAAATAAATCTTTCTACAAACTAGAACCATATGATTGCCATTCATCAATCAATAATCATTGAGTGCTACTAAGCACATGCACACAAGAAGTTTTCATTGTGACATGAAAATCAAGGGATTTGAAGCCAATCAATTCACCAACATTGTGAAAAGCAAAGCTCCAACATATTTGTAACGTTGTGGAATGTTTACTCAATATGAATAGAAATTATCTTTTTTCAAACATCATAATCCATGGGGTTGTTGAATCACCTTAAATGATTTAGAACAATGATGTCATCCTTGTTTTTAAGTAGTTTTTGAATTAAATTTTTGCATACCATATCTCCCAGGGAAGTCACTTCCATTTTATTACAAATGGTGTGCAAAAAAATATAGGGTATAACTTATTGAAAAAATACATCATTTATAATTTATTTAAATGTAAATAGGGCGGCAATAATTCATTTTGAGAATATTTTTAGAATATATTAAAAATGTACCTAGAATATGCTAGGAATATATTATTATTTTATAGCATATTAAAAAAATTCCTTTTATCTTAAGTGCTTCCTAAAATATACAAGGAGTGACCTCCCCAATCCTTAAATACAATTGATAGATGTTTTTTATATATACATATATATATTGAATTTATTATAGTAACTTAATGAAAAGGATTGCTCTAAAGGTGCAATTTTGGAAATATCAAATACGATGATATCAAAAAAAAAATTCATGACTTGTTTTCTTGAAAATTGTTTATCTCCACACATTAGTCACAAGTACAATATGATGTTTCCATAATGAATAAGATTGAATATGTGATCAACAATCAAGGATTACAAACAAAACCAAACAACCAAATTCTTTTATTAAAAAAAATGATAATTTTTTTTAACATTACAAGGAAATTGTTATGTTTTTCTTTCAAGATGTTCTTTAGCAACCCACATCAAATGTGAAGTTTTGAAGTTTTATATACTAACTAGCATACTTTTAAAGGATTTTTCATGCACAACATGATAATTGATGACAACGAATGCAATGGGTCACTTTTCTTTGAACTTGTTCACTTTCTAAATGAACTAAACAATCAAAAGGAGATACTAAAATTGGAGTTGGAAAATGAATTTTGGGATGAAATTTGTGCCCACATTTGGAAAAGAAATATTCATCTCATTAGAAATGGACCCCAATTTTACATGGGAGTGAGTTCCATACATGTATTTTGAAAGAAAACAAACCTTATTGAAGCCATGTGTATGGGCCAAAAGACCCCCCTCCCATGAAAATGGTTATACATTGTATCAAGCGTCACAAAGAATTGGGACATTGAAGAATTATGTAACACAATCCCAACACAAAAACGTGTTTAGACACAACTTGTGTCAATTGCAAAAAACATAATTCTTTTGAACTTTGCATCCCACACAAGCTTAGGTGTCCTATGATGGTTAAAAAAATTTATCTTTCAATAACTCATGCTCAAATTGTCTCCCAAATGCAACAATCACCATCTAGCCCAACCTTCACAAACCACCTTGGGATTTTTTGTAATCTCTCATGATATTATTTAAAAACTAAAATAGAAAAATAAATATTAAAACTTGAAATTATGAGAATTGATTCATACCACAAAGGTATCGGACATACAATTCCATGGTCTTGCCTTCCATTAGTTGATGACCTTAATCAATTGAATTACAAAAATATAATAAGTCAAGAAAAAAATTCCTCTTAGTTGGTTGTCATTCCATGACACCATACCAATGTAACATATTATTTTTATTCCAACCTTTGCTTTGGTGTTGTGACAAAAGCACAAAAGAACCTAAGGCTTGACTTTCAATTACATGGGAAATAACCACATGATTTCAAACAAAGTCCCATAATGTCACTAAGGGCATTGAATTTTCCTTTTAATGGGAAAGAATGTCATGGTCCAACTTGGGTGTCTAACCAACTCCCAAGAAGGACAACAAAATGTCTTTCGTGGGTTGAAAGAAGTAAAACGTTTTCAATTAGAAATGGGCCATAACCAAAACTTAAGTCTTATCACAAGGGGAGTGGGTCAAGAGACTGTCCCAAGATTAGTGCATATTCATATGTTTAATCATATATGTCGTTAGGTGTTCAACATGATCACAATTGTAAAAATCATGGAATGGCATTTATGATTATGACTACATTTGTGACTAGATGATAAAAGTGACAAGTCTAATTCAACTAATTAGTCATGTAGTCATGTGTAGTTGCTAATGGCACACATGTTTACAAATGTAGTCACATATGTAGTAAAAAAACTAAGGTTTTATCATAGTGATTGCATGTAGCACCTAATTACAAACCTTTTTTTGATAATTTAAAAATGATTTTGAACATCCATTCTTGGTAGTTCTAAATAATTAATCATTTAGCCTCTTAATAGACCATTTGATGCCTAAAGGTTGCATATAAATACTTTCAAATTACTAATTTGTGTTTTGAAGCATCATTTAAGCAAATAAACCCTTTTAAATAAATCCTCACCTTAACCAAATTTATGTCATTTATTTCATTCAAAATTTGGAAGCATTATGACGTGGGCCCATAACATGTAGAAAAATTAAATATTATCCAATGTACATGTAGAAAAAAGAAGTTTCAACAAAATGTAGTGTTTAGATGTTTTTATTAATTGTTACAACAAAATAATATAACAATGTACATTGTGAAATAAAAAACAAAAGACAAATTACCTTTTTACAAAGCTATCCATTATGTAGGAATTTATAAGATTCCAAAGTCACAAAGAAGCTAATGAGACCTTTAAGTGCTCTTGGATTCCCTTAAGGATGCTTGATAGAAATAGGTTATCAAATTATTTTGATATAAATAACATGGACATGAAAAGGCATAGGTTCAATTTCAATGTGTTTTCTCATATCCGTATAGACTTGAGTAGGGGAAAGGAATGAGGTAGTTACACTTGGAAGAGGTAGGTTTCAATGGCATAGACAAAACACACATAATCTATTTGTGATATAAATGCATACTAGGAATTAAATAAAATAGATTTGTGATTTTAAAATTAAATTAATTAAATACTTTTAGCATTTAAATAATTTATTTGAATTATATACATTTAAATTGTACTAATTATTCATAGTTTATGCATTATTTTAAGTGATAGTTTGAACATTAATTTGATGATTTAATGTAACAAATGAATTATAATATGTAAAAAACACAAAAATAACCCCAAGGGTGATGGTTCATTAGTATAACCCCTTTTAAGCCCCTAGATGACTAAAAGGTATAGAGTTCAAACTAGCGTTGGGTGGTTTTCATTGGGACCCCAATTTTCAAATTAATTTTCACATGGAAAATCAAATAGTATTACCAAAGGTGATAACCAGTTTAAGAACCAAACCAACAGTTCCCACTTGGGTGTGAACCAAACCTAATGAAAACTGGGTATCAATTTGTTTTTAAATTGAAATTGGGTTAGTTCTATGAGGAGATTAAACCTTGGTTCTTAGGTTAGATTAGGCATAATAGTTATTAAGTAGATTAGGGTTTAGGTTAGTAATTAATTTATGTGAGTTTGTACAATGACACCCATTGTATAAACCCCTTTCAAGGTTTAACATTTTGAATCAAGTTTTGTTCTTCTTGTTGATCTTTGCATTGTTCCTTGCATTCCCCTTTGTATTTTTTGATATTTTGCTCCTTTGTGTTTCCCTTTATGCTGCAAGTGCTTTTGGTTCATTGCGTTGCTGCTAGTGTTGTAGGTTTGTTGCGTTATTGTTGGTGTTACTAGTTGATTACATTATCAATTCTTCATGTTGCTAGTTTGTCATGTTACTTTTGTTGTTATAGGTTCATCGCATTACTAATTTGTTGCATTGTGAGTCCTATTGCTGGTTAATCACATTGCTAGTCATGTTGTTGTTTGTTCATTGCATTGTTGGTTTTGCTATTATTGGTTCATCATGTTGCTAGTCATGCTATTTGTTCCTAGGTATCCAACTAAACCCCCCATATTGTTGCTCTTAATTTGCATTGCTAATTGTTACTCTTATGTTTTGGTGAAGTATTAACCTTTTTTGCCATCACCTTGTAGCTGATGAATTGGTGGTCCTTCATGGTGCTTTATGCCTTCGACTATTAAGTACCCACATCACCATTTACCCCCCTCCTTTACTATTGTTGCTAGTTTGTCACATTGCTAATGTTGGTGATGGTTTGTTGTGTTACTTGTGCCATGGTGAAGAACTACCCCTTCCCATTACCTTGTGTAGGTGGTGGAGCTCCACTACAATTGGAAAGAAGGTGCAAAAAAATTCAATATTTGCATAGGTTTAAAAAAAATTGAGGAATTTTTGAATAATTTGTAATCTTTTTGTAAATGTTTGCATTGAAAATTATTTTACAAGGAATTTTTTTGGTCTTTTGGTTTATCATACTTTTTTTGGGGTTTTTTTCCATCTAAGATTTGCATTTTTTGGGTGAAAATTACATGGTAAAATTATATATATATATTTGGTTTTTTTTTTGTGTGAATAATAATAAGGATGTTGATGTAAAATGCCCACAAATCATGAAATGTATTTTTTGTTAAAGTGGTCCAATTTTGTTTTGTAATTTCAAAACCCAAGCAAGAAAAGGTCTAATCATATACAATATAATAAATGGAATAAAATCATTGAAAAAACATGTGAATGCAAACCATTGTATGATTGAAAAATTGTTTGAAGAGGAAATAAACAATTCATTAAAAGGAAAAGTGGAAAGATAACATGCAAAAAAAAATCCATCTGGCAATGCAATTGTTAATTTTTTTGTTGTTGAAAAACCTTTCCATAATGATGATATGCAACAAAAAATGTTTCTTGAGGATATGGGCTTGTTAATTGTTTAAAATCATATACACATGTAATTTGTGGAAAGCCTCTGGATGAAGTGCTTATGTTTGCATTTGTGTACAAGATTGGTTTTTCCTTCTAGAAAATGATTTTCATAAAAGATGTTCCCTAAGTTGGTAAAAATAATAGTAATATTGTATGTAATACCAACTTTGGCTGAATGTAATTTTGCAACAACAAGTTTTTATCTTTGGATGTCAAAAGGAACACATGACATATTTGCCTTTGTGATTAATTAAAAAAAAACTAATTGGTAATCAAAACATGTTATACTTGGTCTTTTTGAAGTTGTGGATACTTTTGGCAAAACTAAAACTTTAGCTAAAACCTTGATTGAGTTTTTAGAAATGTATAACTTAATAAATAAATAAATTTGCTTATGTAAAAAATGAAAGGTTTAATTTGAACATAATGACTTTTGCATTAAGATTAGTTGTAAATTGTGACCTTTTGGGTTTAGAGGAAAATCATCAAGACACTTTCCTTGGGCATGCATTTTCCAAGGCCTATTAATATGGTACAACAAATGAATTTTTTGGTAAAGACTTGACATATGTTTCTATTAAGATTGCACAAAGAGTTTTGCAAAATGTATAACTTGGCCAAAACAATCTAGGGAAGGTGGACAACAATGGACCAAAACATGTGTTGAATCTGGTTTGGCCCCAAGGAAGTTGAATGCACTAGTGAAGACAAAATAATTTCTTTATTCAATGTATTGTTGCAATATTGAGAAACTATATGTATTGTAGTTTTTATAATTGGTTTCAATTAGTAAGAAACTCTAACAAATTTTTTTTGTTTTTTGTTTTTGGGAATATTTGTAAAAAAAATTATCATTTTTCAAGAGGCATTACAATTTCAAAAAACAATTGTTCTCTATTTAACATGTAGAGTTCAGTTAGGATGATTCCATGAATGCCTCCTCCTTTGACATGGTATATCTTTCAAATCATTGTTGATGTTCTCTCCCTTGTTGTGTTTGCTTGTGTTTTCAATCAATTTAGAAGTCATTGGCTATTAAGCGATGCTTTAAATTCTCTCATCTCCATTTGTTTAAAGTTGAAAGAAGAATCTAAAATTTCATTTTTTTAATAATTTTATGCAAAAGGAATTTGTTGTTGCTCTTGAATTATGGCTTTTGACCTCCAACATCAAAAAATAAGTTTGTGATGTTTTAGATTATTTTCTTTTTTTCTTGAGAAAATATGAAGAAAAGAAGGTTCATAAAATGTTGTCTTTGATGTTGGATTTTAGGTTCAAAAACTTAAGTTTAGTGCCTTAATTTATTGGCCTTGAACAAGGCCATTGTTGAATAATATGATTAAAAACCTTATATCCCATGTTGTTAAAATGCTACCATCATTTGCACCTTTTGTTTGAAAATGCCAATGTTGACCAAGGTGTTGATGAAGATCGTGTAATTTGGACAATTTTGGAATGACAACAAACACAAATGAACTAGCAAAAATGTTTGTTAGCAAGGAATTTTTGATTTTTAGGAAGTTTGAAATGGATGCAAAAGATGTCAAATGTTGTTTTCAATGGTGGGAGAAGCATGAATTGATGTTTCCTATAGTTGGATTCCTTGCCCAATAGATCTTGAGCATTGTTGCTTCCCAAATTGAAATCGAAAGGAGTTTTTCTTTGGGAGCAATACTTATTAATACTTCTTCAAGAGATGCCATTTGCAATAAGACAATTTTAATAAATAAATTTTTGTTCACAAAAATTGGCATGGTGGTCCTTGGATTAGTTGTAAACCCTTTTTAAATTAATGGAGCTAACTGAAACTAATGTAGAGTTAGAGGAAGAGTTAGAAGAATTTGAAGGAACATTTGAAAGGGATGAGATCTTGGAAATATAATTATTATAGAAAAAAAAGTGTAACATTTTAATCATTTTTTAGGCAAGTTTTATTATTATTTTCAATTTTTAAAATTGAATGTTTTAAAATGAATTAAATTTGAGATCCAAATTGTGAAAGCTGGATATGAAAATTAACTATTATCACATTTGAGAGAATCACCCTGTTTGAGAACCGGCTTGGTTATAATTTCCAAATATTGATTTTGTAAAAATTAAGTTCCAATAGAACAATTTAATATGGAATGAATTTGCATTATGCAACTTGAATTGAATGCAAATCAGTTGAATTTGATTTGAATCAAAATTCCTAAATTAAACTTAAATACATTGGATAAAATTCAAATTCATATTGAATTGCATTTGGTTGAATTGAATCAAATTCAATTCAAATCAATTCAATACAAATTGATTGAATTCAAACCAATTTTTATTGTACAGTGGATCTGCCTTCAAGTCCATCAACCACTCCATTGCATCATTCTAAGCTAAATCCAAGCTGATACATCTTCAAGTCCAAGTGCTATTATGAATCTTTGCAGTTCACTAATTCTGTGAATTCTGCCTCCGCCTTCCAGCCAAATAAACTCACCTTTCATCATATGATTTTCATTTGCAGTTATCCTGCAATTCACCATCAAGCCTACCTTGACAATTCATTCAATTTCTTGATTCAGCACCGATTTCTATGGTCTTTCAGTGTTTCACATTTGCAGAGAAATGCTTTGGTAATCCACCAGTAATAAGAAGAATGCGATTCCTACTGATTGCATGTCACATCTCATCTGCGTCTAAGCATATGATAGTTAATTGTGCCAGGGCTATTTGGGTATAATCTGCAAAATTCGGTCGTACAAAGTACTGCTTCCATCATGCAGATGTATTGCATATACTCTCTCTGGTATGATTCTTACAAGCACCCACCCATACTACATATCTTTGAATATATGATGAATTGTGTCATTTTCTGCTGAGGTTTGGATACTTCTTTGCTTTGTTACAACTCGAGTGCAAGCAAATGTGACTGACCTTCACATATATGGTGCATTTTTTGATGTGGTGGAACTGATTTTGCTTTGGGCTTGTAGGATGTAGCGGTCTATGTTCTGCAAACTTTGATTCTGTAGAAGCACTTCACATCTCTCTGAGGGTACTGTCCTGCCTGGAATAAATATACCAGTTTAACTTGCAGTATGGTGGCATGAAGCCTTTTGTATCCATAAGCTCCTGTCTGCAACAACACCTTCTAGTTTGTGAATGATTGAGGATTGGGTCAATTTACATCTTGTGTCCAATTGGGTAGATAGATTCAGGAACTAATAGTGTTAAGATTCAAGAAGATGGCAAAGAAGATTGTCATGTAAGCCTGCTGTATCATCCTTGCACATCTCTCCTTTACCAGATACATGTGGAGGTGTATGTTGACTTGTGAAAATCGGTGGTTCACTTTGCCACTTAGAACTGATAGCTAATTAATCACTCTATCTAAGTGATGTGCAGGATGCAAAGATGAGGAGGTTAGGCAGCAATGTTTTAGAAACATGAAGGAGAAAGTGGTTGATACCTCACTGCAACATGAGGTAATACTCATCACATCCCTAGCCGACAAACATCATGTAAGCAGGAGTCTAGATGTGCTTGAATACGTACTCTTAGCTTTGTTGCATTGTACAAACACGAAGAGTAGAGCACATCACAGGGTCCTAGTTGAAGCCACTCCTTCATTAGACACTATTGAAGGTTCAAGCACATTCATTCCTGGAAATGCAGCTAATCCTGCATTGACATCTGGATGCAACTTGCCAGGAGGCAAAGTTTCTGAAGGCCACATCTGAGGTTCTATGAAAGGAAAGAGTGTTTGTAGCTGCAGGAGAAAATCAAGGTCCTGATTTTGACCTGCTGTGGCATCCTCTGATGGAACAGTAAATGTGCAATTGAGCAATCAATAGGGTTTGTCTGAGTCTCCATCCTGTTCATCTTCACTAGTCTGCACATGGAAAAGCAAGAGCCATAAAACAATCTAACCTTGTACCATCCTTAGAAACCTCCCACCAAAGCCATTTTTTCACATTTGCTCACTACATACACATGTGAGCCTGATATCTATGAGATTGAAGAGAAATTTCCACAACAATTCAAAGGTAACATGACAAAAAGTGCTGTCATAACCTTACAAGAGTTGCTAACAAAGCATCAGATCATCAACTTAATCATGAATTGCAGTGACAAGCTGCCATGACTATCCACTGACTTTGTGAGCTCCTGATGGAAAGTGTAGATAATCATATGATAGCAATTTCCCCAAACTTCAGGCAAACCACAATACAAAATTTGTGTCCTGAGTTTCCATTGCAATCCCAGAAGCAACAAGAAGACTCAGTCATGATGTTGGCTAGCATTCAAGAGACAGCTAATCAAAAAAGTATATGAGTCTTGAATAACCCTTTCACAGATGTGAGCCTTTACCTCAAATCCCTGGTTGAAAGGATGGGTTGCCACCACTTGTTGAGGGCTCAAGGTCATATTCAGAATCCTCTTCAGAAGCTTGGTTACTACTGCCACCTGTTGCCTGCCTCTGTTTTGCATTCCAAGCCAGCCGATAAAGAGCATCCTGTATCAACAACCTGGACCTATCTTCCAGCTACAAAAAGAGTACTCACTAACAACAATGACTCTACCTAGCTTCTAAGTCCTACACATTGGATGTGAAGCTCAGTCAGGTATCAAGCCACCCCCTTCCTCCAGATATCAGAAAGAGATCCAAACCCAAACAAACATTACTTGTTTAATGGTGTTCTCAGGTTGGAGCAGTGTGTCAGCCTCCATGGTTCGGTCTTCTTCACCCAACACGGGCTGTGTGCTAGCTTGGCTAGAGAGGCTCCTGAGGGCTTATCTCTGATGAAATGGAGATGGCTGATTGTTTCAATGGTCCGACTGGCATGATTCCTGGAGGTTCTGGCATCTGGGAAAGCACTGGCATATCAATTGCCATGAGTCCCCACAAAGCAAGCTGCCGTTGCTCAACAGCCAGCTGAGCTTGCACCTGTTGCTGCCATCTCAGTTTCTCCAATTTCTCCTGAGGGTTCATGTGCTTGAGCTGCTAGAGGGACATGGTACTGGCATATCTGTTAATTTGGGAGTTGTGGCTCTTCTTTTTGAGGGCAAGGTTCATGATAATATGTATATAGGCCCTGGTGTTGCAGCATCTGAGCATGCAAAATATTAGGAGGCAAAAGCTGGCAGGAGATGCACCATGGAAGGTGCATCATGTAAAATGTACCTGAGCAATGCTTGCTTGCGTGCTTGCTTTCTCATATTCCAAGAGACTGAAGGAAGATGATGGCCCAGAATCATCTTCTGATACTTCAACTGCTGCTCTGGCAGTAACATGCTCCATGTTCTGTGAGAAAGTAGAGATTTCGCTAAAGGTTTGAGATTGAACCTTAAACCCTAAAACCCTTTGGTCTTGTACTCGTGGGCTAGATGCTCGGTGAAAGATATTATGTTCGGTGATGGGCGGCTGCTCTTCTTCTTCTTTCTTGCTTGCTCATTTCTAAAACCCTAACAACGGAATTCTTGCTGCAAAGAGGCATTTCTCCTCATTCACAATTGCAGGAAGGCTTTGTGCTGGCAAATTGAAGGAAGGAGATGGAGGAGCATTTCATACTCAGAGTGCCGCAATCTGTGGCTGAGAGGCTGGAACGAGTACTCAATGAAGATCCTTCATGTGCAAATGATCAATCTCTTGATTTGTCTTTCCAAGGTGCGGTATTTCTAATTCCATTTCTCTATTGAAGGTGAGTTTTTTTGTGAGTACAAGCTCTGGAATATCTATCTCTTTAAAACCCTAAGTAGGGTTTTTACATTTCGTACCGCATGAGTCGAGGGAGGTGTGCAGCAGCAGCAGCAGCTGTTTAGTATGGAAATCACATATCGAGTGTTATTTTGTTTTGTTTTCTTAATTGTGCGCAGAGGATGGACGGACAGGTATATTTGTGATAGGAAATGATAGCTTCCCTGCAGCATTGCTGGATCTTCCTTGTGTAGTCGAATCTTACAAGACTTATGACGACAGTGTTCTGATCAAGGCAGCAGATGTTGGGCAGGTCTCTGCACCCTGTTTTTTCTTCTTTTCTTGTTTAACACAGGCCTCATCCCCCTCCCTCATACTTTAAAAAAGGCTACCTTTTTTGTGTGGAAGAGCAGCTTGAAGAGCAAGTTTTTGTTTCATTGTCACTTTGCATCCCTTGTTGATCTGAAACGGCACTGGCTTGCAGATGATAATGGTTAGAGAACCAGAAGAGCCAGCTCCAGAAGGTCCAGAGTACAGGCATGGTTTAACTCCACCTATGCGAGATGCCAGGCGCCGGCGCTTTCGACGAGAGCCTGACCTCAATGTACAATTGTTTCCTTCTCCTCCTCTCTACTTATAGCTCAAAAGATGCAGCATCTGTGCAAACATTCGGTATGCATGATGAGTAGTTCTCCCTTTCTGTCAATTTGTCACAAAGATTTTCACATGAATCTCTGCTATCTGGTATCACTTGGGCTGTGTGAATGACTCCAGGTATTAAGTTCATGGGCATCTCTCTGACTGTTTTAATTGTCTTTTTGAGTTTGCTGGGTTGTTGGATGTGAATTGCAGCCTGAGTTAGTCCAACAAGTGGAGAATGATTTGCAAAGCATCATGGCAGGTGGCACTGCACGTGATGTCGATATCCTTTTTGTTTATGTGGTTGATTTTTTCTTGTTGTCCCTTCGTGTAGCCTGCATTTAGGGTTTGGGGTCTCTGTGTATAAAGGACTTGTGAACAGTATGAGAAGGAAAGGGATGAATGGATCACAAAGAAACAATAGGTGGAGAGATGATCCTTGACTAGGACATGCACATGTGGAGGTTGTGGAACAAGAAGAAGATGCAGATGATGATGCTGAACCTGAGGAGCCTGCACCCCAAGGCACTGCCACATCCAAGAAGGGCAAAGCAAGCACGGCTGCTCCTGCTGCACCTGTTGAAGATATGGCTGCCACACCTGAAGAACCTTTAGGGGATGATGAGGATGATCCCATGGATGAAGATGATGAAGACTAGTTTTCCAGCAGAATTTGTTCTGTCTAGGGCAAAAAAATTTGGCTGGTATTTCCACACCCTAATTTGGTTGCTCTCTGCACAATGAACAAATGATTGTCCTTATGAGATGCTTGGGCATATCTGATCAAATTTCAAATGGGCTGGAAAACTTGGGGTCCCACACTAGGTCCATATGATTTGAATGTCAAGGCTGTGAAGGTGATGAGTGTTGATTCATCATACTCACTGTATGACATTCAGGACATGTGCTTTTTTGTCCTGAATGTCTCTGCAGCTTGTCAAACAGAATTTTATGTCAATATTTGGTGCAAACTGGGAGAAGGTTGCATTCCAAATGACATTGATTTACACAATTCCTGTCCAGCATTGTAGAAACCTAGACTTGACAGTGTTGACTGCTGGCATTGCTAGGCCCTTAGATGAGTTTTAGATATTGACAAGATCTGTGTGCATCAGTTGCTCAAGGTGTCTCTGAGCAATGCTGTTCATATCTTGTTTTGATTCAATATGTGTTTGCTTGTTTACATAACACATAAATGCAAATTGTACATCAACCCACTGAGTTTCCAGTGATGATTATACATTGGAGCTGGTTGAGGGGGAACAGCATTAGGTTCCATTAGGGGTTTCGTCTTTATGGACTATGATTCCAGGTGATGACTCTGACCTGTATTATCTCAAACTGGTTGATGTCTTGTTTTTACAACCGATGACAGTTGATGTCTTGCTGTTTCTTGCTGTTTCTTGCTGTTTTGTTTTTCATTTTCTTTTCTGAAAGCAAGTGCATGAGAGGAAGAACAGTGATATTGCTTTTGGATGGTCTTGTTGATGACAGTTCTGAGCTGGATACTGCATTTGATCAATGGAGCTGCTCAGTGTTGTGATGGGCACTCAGTGATGCAAGTTTAAAACAACTGATGGTTTGTAGGTAGTTCTTGTGTGGGATTGAAGCTGAAGCTGACTGCAAGAGAAGGGACATACTGCTGCCTTCTCTGAGTAAGGGGATGTGTTTTGCTGACCCTATCACCTCACATTGTGTGGCACCACTGAACTCTGGTTTGAGGGCTATCACGGCTGTAGTCAGCTCTTCAATTCCTGTCTCCAGTTTCTCAACAATATCTCAGGAAGATCCTACCTCAGCCAAGTCTGTGGGCTTGCAAGCTTTGGTTGAGGAAAATGATGTTGCTGCATCACAATTTGAGCTTTCTAACTACACTGATCTGCAGCAGTCACCCTATATGCCTCTCAGACAGTACTCCCATTCATTATCCCTCACTTGTGGTCCAATATTTGAAGCACCAGCATCAGCAATGCCCTGCATCCATCACCACACTTGCACCTCTTTCTATCCTTCATTGTCAAGTGCATCCAGAGCCCACCCATCTGTCAGATGTGTCCTTGAACACTGCAGGCAGGCTTGCAATTTGTCAGATGTGCCCTCCTTTTGGTGGCCACAGGAGAGACTGGCACTTTTTATACAATCATTTTTGTCCATGGTGAACTTGCGGTGATGAGCCCGTGCTCCTCACAGCCACAACCTTTCTAGGTTATGCTTACTGTCTTGCTGCTAGTAGTCGTTCTGGTGACATTTGTCTCTTTGACTCTAGCAACATTCTGGAAATGTACATGGGTTATGATTCACCAAGAACTCTTTTGCAGTCAGCCCCCAGTACATTAGCAGGTAATGGAGGTTTGTGCACAGGGCAGCGTCTACTCTCATCCACAAGCTATAATGTCAGGCTTTGGAATTCATCTGCACTGAGTAGTGGATCCTGGGACTTGTTTGAGGACTGCTGAGTGGCACACTGTAATCAATCATGCAGGAAGGAGGTTTTGGGGCTGTAGCATTGGAATCATCAGCAAAGGAGGTACTGCTGTATGATGTGGAGAGTTGTAAGCTAGAGCAGAGGCTGTCAGACAGCTCCATCACAGCTCCTGGGCGTGCCTCTATTCATTTCAGCCCCGATGAATTTCACAATGCTTTATAATGACATTTGATATTGCATTCACCTGACCTTGCTACAGAGATAATGGGTCAGATACTTTTTTGATGGACATTCTCAAGGTTGTTATGACCATACTTGGTCTTGCCATTTCTGGTTTGGTGGGAGCTAGTACCGCAGTTACCTTCAAAGTGTTATTGTGGATTTTTTTCTGCACTCTCATGCTTAAACTTGTAATCTTTATTGCATCTGCAAAGCATGAACTCTCTCTGTGGGAAGGGGACAAAAGACTGAGTGTAACATGGTGGGTAACTTATTAGAGGAGGGACTTTGGAAATGGGATAAAGCTGTGCTTGGTGGGATGCTGCAGCCCCGTGTTTTTCTTTTTGGTGCATTTTCACATACTGGAATTAAACTGAAAAAGTCACCATATTTTGAGAAAAAGAAGTCAAATGTCACCATACTAAGAGAACGAGTTCCTACTGGTTGCCAGAACTAGGCAGGAATCTCAGAAAAACCTACTTTACTTTCTGATCTCTGACTAAATGTAGCTCATTCCTCTTGTGGATGATTGCCAGTCCGCCTACTTAACAAAATTGAAAAAAAACCCTGGTACAGCCTGCGGAGTTTTAAAAATATTCAAAGGCCATGTTGTGTATTTAGTTGAATAAAAATGCTTTCCTCTTTGAGATCATGCAGTTGCCTTGTTAAAAGATGTTAGAGCTCAAGTCCTCCAACAATCATCAATCACTGTTTAAACAATACACATGACCCTGGTCTTGCAACGTCTGAAGATCTTGTCTGATACTCGCTACTCGCTCTCTTTGGTTATTGAAAATATGCACTAGCCTATGTTATAGTATCAATTTAGAAACAGCTTCACCCACAATTACTGTTTGGCACTAGATGCTAAACTGTATGGTACTAGCCTGGAGATCCATCATCAGCCTTGTTGCATACTCATTTCATACCTGTTTGGATGTCAGAACTATGAGGATGCAGTCATGAGCAAAATGAAGATAACAATGTCATAAAAACTGTAAGTACATAATAAATTAAAATGGAATCACATTCATAAATGGAGACAAGATTGTTGTAAAACTTGTAAATGGAAATGAAAGGTTTTACTCTTGCCCATGATACCACTATTTCAAAACAAGTATCTTGCTTGAAGAGAACCCAAATCCCCAACTTGCGTCCCTCACCTTTTGTTGTTCATTCAAGATTGTCATCTTTTAATCTTGAATGTAAGCAATTTAACCTAACCCACAAATGAAATGTAAATTATGTGGCCTTGAAGCCTCAACATGCGATCTTCCCACATTGATCTAGCAAATGAATAAAATCAAAGCACACCCAAGTGAAAGTGAATATAAGAATGTGAATTTAGTTGGGGTGGCAATCAGAAGAACTCGAAGGGGCCAAGGTTTTGGTAGATTTGATAACCAAGATGTTGCCTTTTTATTGCTACATGGATGAATACTTGGATGCCATAGACAACAATCTAGGGTGGATGTCGTGTTTGAACCTCGATCTACTTCCAATCTTCTCCCTCCTCTCAAATCAGCTATTGGAAAGACAACATCACGAAGAAAAAAAAGGGGAGCAATTGAAAAAAATCCATTAGACTGAAAGGGAGGAATATCATCAAAACATCCCAAAACAACAAAATACCACAAGGAAAATAGGGCCCCACAATTTGTCATCCATCAACAAGAAGGGGAAAATTGTTAATCAATAGGACATTAGTTCAGCTAGAGTGAACCAGCATCCACTAGTGCGCCATGCAGGATGGATGATGTGTGGACAGTAAACGTTTTTTCATTGTGACCATTCACATGTATCTAGTATCTACCTACAGGATGGACTTTGCTGTATGGGGTAAGAGAACTGCAACAGATCCATATAGTTTTAATGCATGATTGAATTTGCGCCAAAGTCACAAAAGATCTGTGAAATGACCACACCTAGGAACTTCTTTGGAAAGCATTTGATTGTGGCAAGAAGATGGCAGAGATTGCAAAGAGTGTGCAACAGAAAACAAAAGGATGCTTCAAGACAACACAATCAAGGCACCTGTGTCTAGTAGCTACTGCTGTTCTCAAGGTAATTGCATTCTGTACCAATTCGAAGCCCTAAGTTTTAGCTGTTCCGATGTGTATGCTGATTATGGCAGTCCCCAATCAACAGAAACTTTGTTTTGTGACTTACAAATTCTATATACTCAGAACTGCATTTTACCCCTCCAGCAAAAACTTTTATATACAATGTAGGATTGTAGCACTGCTGTAAGAGACTGGAAACCATAACAATGGTTCAGAGCTATGTTTCTTCTTATTCTTGTTTCTCTCTCATCTGCTCTATACCAAGGCGACTGCAACCACACTGGATCAACTGAAATACACCTGCCCTTCCATTGTTCTATTCAGTTGGGAACAGGATGTGACTTTGGATGAGACAAGGGGGTTGAATGTCCAGAGCTCAACTTGCATGCATACCAATCTGATCTGAAGATGTGCTTTCAAAGATTTTATCTGCATTACCAACTTCAAATCCATCCCTTCGGTGCCATTCATGGATCTGCAAAACAGTAGCACTAAAGTGTGAGACAAATTGTAGAACAGTCCACATTTATTTGCTACTGGATCTGTGCATGGATTTACTGTTTGGATTACAAAAGTAGTTCACAAATATGCATGTGTCATTCAACTTCTCTAAAAATCACCTCATTGGAATGCAGATCACTGTAGATGGGTAGCACAAGTCGCTCAGCAAACTCAATATATGATGCAGGTACTCTCTTCACTTCACCACCTGCAAATGTGAATGTGATTGTGTCGGCCACTGATGAACTTTGCTGTAGACCACCATCTGGACTGACTGCCGGCACCCAAAAAAAGAGCAATTAAGTGTTAAATTGATGCTGTCATCTCCTGCATAGTGTGATCACTAGTGTTGCAGTAACATATGTGTTTTTCAATTTAGGAAGGTAATATGAGTGAATTACCTTTGAGAATGCCTCCTTCACTGTTGAGTCTAATACCATTTTCCTGAAGGAACTCATTTAACTTCCCAATCTTGTGTAGAGACCCTAGCCGATGCACTGACACAGTTGTGTGGTTGAGTGCATAACCATTCACCAACGTCCAGGCAGCATACTCACTCTCTCTGGATCACACTTAACAAGTTCACATTCAGTCCATATAATAAATAAATCCTCGGTCACAATATCCTAGCTGCCAAATGCAGGCAGTATGAAAAAGAGCCAAAAATCATCTAGCGTTCAATGAGGTTCTCACTTGGCAAGGGTCTGGTAGTCAGTCAATTGAGGTGTGGGCCATGTGAGTGAATTGAGGATGCTGGCAGCAGCAGCATGTTTTGCAAGTGGGGTGGAATTACTAGTATACTTGTGGATAATCTCCTGCAGTAGCCACGATGCAAAATTCAACCAATACTCAATCCTGAGGAAAAGCATATCAATGGTCTTTGTGATTATCCAAAGGAGGTTTGCTTTCTCTCATGGAAAAGAGTTGCAGTACCTGGGCTGCAAGGCTGAGCTCATTCACAATGAGCTCAGAGATAAAGATGCGTGGCAATGGCCCATCAGCTTCACTGCCCTCCATATCAAGCAAATGCTTGGGTGGTGAGAACCACAAGGCCCGTACCTTCTTGGCTGGAAACTGAAGCTCATCTCGAACCTCATAACCCAAATCGAGAAACACTTGTGACATGGAATCTATCCCACATCCATTGACCTGTTTGGTGTTTCAATGCAGTGTTTAGTCCTACAGAACAAATGTGAATGTCTTGAATTTTCCATACAAAAGACCATATGTATCATAAACCCTAAAACCAATATTATTCTTACCCCAAATGTGCGGAACGCAAAATGATCATAGCAAAGAGGTCCACCAACATGTGTGCGGATGAGATCCAAAGCAGTCATTGCTGTTGGGTTTTTAATAAGATATGGTTTCACCATAGCTGACAGAAGTCCCCGCAATAGTGGAATTGGGACCTGTCATCAAGAACATGTATTTTTCCACCTCAAGGTAACAAAGGACACATCTCACATGACTTTTACATTCCCCATATTCAAAGAAATTTACCAAAAATATTGCAGACAGTTATGCAAGAAGACACAGAGATTAGGGTTTGAACAGGGGATTCTGACCTGATCTGTTTCATTGAAGCTTTTCAAGGCCTTCATTGCTACACCTTGCTGTTGGATTCTGGAGTTCCCACACCAAGCTCTCTTCAATCCCTGACCCTCACCACTAAAAGAACTAATGGTTGCATGATGATGATGATGATGATGATGATGATACACAGGGGCTGGTTTCACCTCACCACAGTGGAATCTTGTCAGCCCTCCAACAAAGACCTCTTTGTGGTCGCTTGCTCTGCACCTGAAAGCACTAAAAATCTCACTGTCTGTCCATGCTGCAATTCTCACTCCACCTAAGAAAGCCATTTTTCTTAAAATCCTTCCCCCAACCCGTCACTACTCCAAATTCTAACAGAACTTCGCTTCCAAAACGTAAAACCCTAGAACCAGTTGTATCAACAAAGAATACGAATCTGTTGTTTTTCTTCAAATCAATCTCATCATCAAGCTTGGGAAAAGCCCCACACACAATCTTATGTTTCACCTCAAAGCTTGGGAAAAAAAAAAAAAAACAAACCTTCTTCCAATGTTAAAATCCAACTGCATAAATCAGAAACCACGAATTACCAACAACCCTAAAAAGTTTTCTGCTTTTCTAACAACTCGACACCAAGAAATCCAACTCCATGAACTGCCAATTTTCTCCACCACTCTTTCAAAAGACAAAATCTTTAAGCCACATAGTACACTAAGGCTTATTCAACAGGAGAATGATCAGACACTGGGAATTCTTCACAAACTTTTTATTTACTATGCTTCATATGGTAGTAGAAGGCAAGTAGGTTTAATGGATTCACAAGGTTAGGAAAAAAGAAAAGAAATCACAAAATCCTCCCAACCCACAACTCAACTCGTGCTGCTAGATAGATACATCCGAAAACAACATGAAACTGTTGCTGCTGCTGCTGTTGCTGCAACTGATCAATTGAAGAGAAAGAATTGGGTGTTTGTGTGCATGGATTTTTTGATGACTAAGATGTCTTTTGAGGGGTGTGTGTGTGTGTGTGTGTGTGTGTGTGACCCACCCACCTTCTTCTTCTTCTTGCAACTGTGTGCTTGCTTGCTTTGTGTGTTGCTGATGGTTACAAAACTCACAAAAACAAAACCATGACAATCCACGTGAAGGATTGAGTGGCGTGATGAATTGTGATTATCCAATGTTTGAATTCTCACAGTTTGTTTGTTCACTCGAACTTCCACATCACATTTTTTTTGGTTTTTTTTTCCTGTTTTTGGAGTTTCAGGATGCCATCATCAAGCAAACCCATTCACTGAAAGGACATGACTATCCCATTCATCATCTAAATCTGACTTGGGCTTTGTGTTGCTTTGCATTACCAGTGACCATTGATTGACACAAGGTCAAAATATTAATAGATTTAAATTTTATTACAATAAATTATTTAACATATTAAATTATTACCAAAAATTGGTAATCCATGATCATATACACTATTTAGAATATTATTTTCATTTTCATTAGATTTTAGAATATGAGATTTCATTTTCACCTACTAAATAATTAATAATTTTTAACACCCATGATGTCTTTTCTTTTAATACTTTTTATTATTTAAAAAAGAAAATTTTGGAGGCCTTTCCAATGTCCCGCCCACCCCCCCAAGTGTCCTTCCTATGTTTTTCAATGATTCTTGCTTTAAAATATGAAAATATTTTCAACCCTAAAGCCCACTACATCTACTATGTATTTTTTCAATGTCCTTCAACAATATATCCATTGCCTTGATGTTAAATTCAAAGTTTTGATGCCTTTTATCAAAAATTTCATGTTCAACTTAAGACCCTTGGTGTTTCAAATGTGCCTTTTCAACATCTTTATTATTTTTTGTTGTTGGAAAGAGACCAACTAGATGCCAACTAGCCTCCAACCAATTATAATGTTGGTTTGACATGCTAAAGAACTATGTGCATTGAACATGTTTCCCATTTTGTGTTTTGGGCCATAATAGTGCATCAACTAGTTGATTTATTGGAACAAAGTTTTCGTTAATTAACAAGCTTGGAGGAAGAATAGGTTGTCATTTATTAAAAACAAAACTTGCTTTCTCAAGCGAAATTTCACTTCATTGTGTGAAAGATTAGTCTTTTCTTGCACATGCCAAATTGACGAAACCACTTATATCTCCATTGCATACCTACACTTCATGCCCCCCACACTACAATTCATGTCATTTGCATAAAACCAAAACTTGCGAAGCTTGGAAGGTGCACCTAAAAATTAAAAGGACAAACCAAAGTAAGTAAAGCTTGGAACATCAATGGCAATTGACTTTGTAATAATCCTTGCAATATAAGAATAGTTGGTAGTGTTTTGTAATGTTAAACACTAGATGTGTGAGGTGGATGGACAATGTTTTATATTTCAAATTGTATATTTGTAATGAGCTTCAAAGACCTTAGCATGGCCATCAATGGTATTCACAACTTCATACAAATCAACACTATAGGAAGGCCACTTAGATTTCGAGTATGATTTTTCAGTTTGGGTGTTTTCACATGGGCAAGAGAAATTGACATGATTGTGCCTATGGGAAGCCCCTTTTTATCCTTGAGGCAAGTCACGCTCTTGTTTGTAAGAGCCAAAGATTTCTTCCCCTTAATATGTGCAATTCTTGTTATGAAAAATGAGCCTAATGCATAATTCAAAATTGCGATTACAAGTTGTTTCAGGTCACCAAATTAGGTTGTTTTAGAGAGGAGAAACTAACTCCTATCGAGTCCTTAACCTAATTGACCACCTTTTTTGAAATGGTAAATGTTGTTTGCTTAAAAATTCGAACATAGTCATATGAAGTTATAGCATATAAACAAGCTTCCCCTTTTCCCAAATTGTTGAAACCATTGCCATCCCTTTAAAAATAAAAATAAAATTTGATTCCTATTTTAGTTTGAGTTTTATTTAATTTATTGTTCCTTGTCAACATTCCTATCATTTAGTTTTTGTCTTTTTTTTTTTTGTCATTTGTGATATTGTTTACGTGTGTTTTTTTTTGGGACAAAACTTAGATCATTCTTGAATCCAAACATTTCATTAATTTTAATTTTGATTGATTACAAGAATGTTCAAATTTGAAAATGTTTGTTAAGTTGACATTTTATTTGGAGACGTTTCAAAAACTCGGCCTAACAACAAGCATAATGGTTTAAAACTCAAAAAACCTTTGAAATGATGGGTCAAATTTTCATTAAATTTTAAATACGATAATATTGAAAAGAAGCTATATATTCAATTGATGTGAAAAAATAAATAAAATAAAAGAGAAAAAAAAATGTTCACCCATTTTAATGAAATGATGGTTAGAAGAGACAATAATAATATGTGCAACCACCAAGTCTTGTGTGGAGATGATATTAAAATATTGTCAAATACCACTTCCCATTAAATATAAATAAATTTGGTGTTAAGCAATTGGACCCTCCGTTTAATTTTTAAAATCTATTGATATTATGAGCTTAGCTTACTTGTCAATATGCAAAAAATTATAAATTTTCTAGTAGGTAAACAAAAAATGATAATGCAAACTTTTCAATGCAGACTCCAGAGAGAAAACTCCATGTGAGAAAAAAACAAGCTCGGTGCAAAATCTGTTCAATTTCAGCTTTTTTTTGCCCTTTGCGAAGAGCACCATCATCTCTGTCTTTGAGTAGATCTGAGCATTAAAGCTGATGATGATACCCAACTACTGCATGATCTTCATGCAAACTCCCCACAAAAACCCATGTGAGAAGAAGAAAAAGCTTGGTGCAAAAACTGTTCATTTTCAGCTTTTTTTTCTCCCTCTCCAACAGCAGCATCATCATCATCATCATCATCTGTCTTTGAGTGGATCCAACTGATAGCCAACTACATGGTCACCATGTGACTGTGTAAGTAGAGATGTGATTACAGATGGATCAGATGCTTAAGATCTAGAAAATAAACAAAGAGAGAGATGGCAGACAAAGAAAGTGGAGATGACCAAATTGTTGCAAATTTAGCACAACATCACCATGACTGTAATAACAACAATATGGGCTGTCAGAAGAAAACGGCAAAAAACTAGGAACCATATGTTCAATAAACTTTGCTGCAACTTTATAGATTTGATTATCCAGGTTTGTAAAAAGCTATAGTAGAGACATGCACTTGGCACAGAGACTTTAGAATGATGTGATTTCTGATCTTCGTATAAAAGCAATACAAATGTGAAGAAAGTGTGACAATGAAGAAAAAATGGGGTGAAAAAATTCCTGTATAGTAGAAGTAGTAGTAGTAGTAGTAGTAGTAGTAGCTAAGTTTGCTAAGATAGTAGCCCACACAAACACTTGTGTATAGTAGTGCAAGAATCCAAAGCCCACACACAAAAAACTAGAGCTTGAAAGAGGATACATTTCTCCAAATTTCCAAGCAGAAACTACTCCAGCTCTCTCTTCCTTTTCTTCTTCTTCGTCTTCTTCTTCTCCGCTGAAAGTGCATCTGGGTGATAGAATCCGGGAAGCCATACTTGCAGACGGGTTGGGTGCTCTGTGTTTTTCTTCTTACAAAGTCTGCTGCAATCAGTAGCAGCAACTGCTGCTCATGTAAGATCCATCACCTGCTGCTGTACAATCCTTGCAAGAGGAATTCAATGAAGGTTTGCTTGCTTCTAGTAAAACTCATGGCTGAATCGACGACACCTCTCCTCAACAATCAGTCCAGTTCTGAAACTCTTTCCAGAAATTATATACTGGTGAGCCAGTGAGTGAGTGGAGGGCAACACCCACAGAAGGGGGGTGAAGCTGTAGTTGACAAAATATTTAAAGTTCAGCAGTTGTGACCACTGCACCTGGAGCTGCTGTGACTTTGAATCTATAGACCACAAGTTTCTTCTTCCTTGAAGCTGTATTGTCAATGGAAAGCACAAGCTTTCCTGGCTCTACACACTTGAAAGTTGTCCTGATTGGCTCTTCCACCGATACAATTTTCCTTGTCTTCTCAATGATGGAATGGTATGATTCTGTTGCTGTGGGTGCAAACTCCACTCCATAGCTGATATCCCACCCAATCACTGACAGATCCCAAACTGCAGTTGATCCAGCCTGTAAGGTATTCCACAAGATCACAGAGTATTCAGCAAACTTCCATTGTGATCTACATCTCTTGCAGCACAAATCATTTCCTTTCATGAAGCGCAGCTGGTAATGACCTTTATAAAGAAGCAAACCGGTTCAAAAAATCTGGATCAGATGGAACTTTGGAGAAAATTTATTGAACTCTCTTCTTGCAATCTGATCTATCTGTTGGTGATTTATTGATATGAAAAGGATGCTTGCTTGAATGCAGAGAAGAAAAGAATCTGGGCTCAGTAGAATGAGGACTGTGGAAAGCCACCCCAAACAAGTGAAGCTGCAATGGTTGAAGCTAGTCATGTGAAAGAAAAGAGGACAGGGGAGGAAGAAGAAGAAGTTGTAGCAGTACCTGTTCCAAGGCAATTTCAATGGACTCTTTTTCTCCAGCCTTGATGCTCAACTGCTCAACCGAGTACTTCACACCTGCAAATGCCGTATCATTGGGTTGTGCAAACCCACCATACTGAACTGGCACATTCTCAGGTGCAATGGACCTGAGGAGACAGAAAGACAGCAAGAAAGAATCCATCATGAGCAAGTTCCATTAGTAAAATGCAGCCAGCAGTAGACTGTGAAAGATGGCTTCTTTCTTTCTGTGATGAATCAATCTCAATTCTGAAAAACTCTCAATCCCCAATACATGACCAAAAGAACTTTCTCCAAGATTTGTTCAAGGAATCTTCTTCTGATGGAAATTGGATCAGACAGACACAGAGAGACAGAGAGAGAAGCCAATGAAGAAGAAATTGTTTCTCACTTGAAGATCTGGCCAGGACGAGCCAGAACAATCTTTCTCTTCATCCTCTGTGTGATGAAGGGACTGATGACAGAATACAATGCACTGAAGTACCAGGGAGTATTGACAAACACCTGCAATACAGGAACCAAACTTCCTTTCAATTAGATAGATCCATCCATTCCAAGTGCTTATGAAGAAGAATCACGTCTCACAAGAGAAAGAATACAACACAGCAGCAACAGCAGCAGCAGCAGCAGCTGGAGGAGGAGGAGGATCCAGGACATTGCAAGAAGCTCTGACAACAAATGTTGTCTGTGTCTTTAGTTGGGTATTGTCTGCTGAGAGCGGAATAAGTTTTGTTGTTACAGAAGAAGAAGAAGCTTATGGGTAGAAGTGGGAAAAGTTGCAGAAGAAGAAGGTTTGTGGTAACAAGAAGTGGGTGATCTGTCATGGGGATGGCAGCATCATCATCAGTTTGTGGGATGAACTGGAAGAAGTGTGTTGGAAGAAGTGGAAGAAGTTTTGTTGTTGCACAAGAAAAAGAAGCTTATGGGTGGAATTGGAAGAAGTTGTTCCGGCATAATAAGTTTATGGGTAGAAGTGGAAGAAGAAATTTTCTTATTGCAGAGGAAGAAGGTTCATAGGAAAAATTAAGTCGGGGGTGGTCAGTAATGGGGGACGGCCATCATCATCATCTTACATTCTTCACCACAAGCTCAGGGTAGTTGTCTTGCAACAGAGTGACGAAGCCGATGATGACACCTCGCATCTCCTTCTTGAAAAGGGGGATGTTCTTCACATCATTGACCTGCAAGATGGCACTGTGACCACCTGGAACAAAGTCAAGTTGCTTGATACCTTTCTCCAACACCCGAACACGCCATCGGACAAAGTTCTGGATCTTAGTAGCATCGCCAAAAGTCTTGTTGTACAGATCCTTGTCCTGGAAAGCACCCCAGTTGTTGTAGCACACAGGATGGTGTTCCTTGTCAGAGCCTTGCATGTAGAAGAAAGAATCCAGTTCGGAGGAGTCTTCTTCTGCTGCTCCTTCTTGTTGTTGTTCTTCTTCCTCAGTGTCTGCTTTGAAGAAGCTCTTGCGCCATCTGATGGTGTTCACAAGCATGCTACAAGCCTCATCCACCTTGAAATCTCTGGCGCGAAGGAACTTGAGAAGGATCACGTTGGTTCTCTCGTCTCCCTTGCTCTCCGACAATGGCACACCCCACAGAGATATGTCTTCTTTTTCTTCTTCTTCAGGGGCTGTGGGTGTCAGCAGTTGGAGCTCCTCCTTGCAGCTCTCCTCGTCAACAACAGCAGCAGTAGCAGTTGTCGTCGTCTCCGTGGCGACTTCCTTGGTGGTTTCCTCAGGCTCTTCTCCGACCTTGGTCTCGGAAACTGCTTCCTTGGTCTCAACCTCCGGCACCTCAACATCTGCTGCAGCAACAACAGGAGCTTCAACCTCTGGAGCTATTGTGGGTATCTTCGTCTCCACAGCAGGATCTTCAACCTCCGGAGCGAGTGTTGTGTTCTCCACAGCAGGAGCTTCAACCTCGGCAGCTTGTGTCGTCGTCGTCTCCACAGGAGCAGCAGCGGCTGTGGTCTCGACAACAGCAGCAACAGCTTCAGCCTCGGGAGCTGCGGCAGTGGTCGTCGTCTCTCCAAGAGCTTCAGCAACGGGAGCTTCTTCGGCAGTCACAGTTGCCTCAACCTTACCTTCCTTAGACTCGGAGGTTTCCTCGGCTGCTGCTGCTGCTGTCTTGGGCGGCACAATCTCGACAGAAGTCGGAGGCGGCAGAGCGAAACCGTTACTCTTGATCAGAGCTTCGATCTTCTCCTTGAAATCTTGGAGAGCTTTCTTCTCAGACTCCTTCAAGTCGGCGATGAAGTTACTCTCTTCCTTGAACGAGGAAGAGATAGTACCGTCGACATGCGTGATTGCGGACAAATCCTTGGACTCGGCCTCAGGAACGACAGCGGCAGCAGAGTCGTCCACAGCCTTCTTGTCGTCGTCATTCTTCTTACCCTGAGCCTCGTCGTCGACCTTCTGATCCTCATGATCTGCTGCAGACTTCTTCAAAACCGCAGCATCTTCTTTCTTCTCAATCACATCCTCAGTTTTGGCGACTTGCTTGTTCTCTTCCGAGTCGAGGCTCTTAGCATCCGCCGGAGGAACATTGACAGCTTCGGGAGTCGTCGTCGTCGTCGCAGATGCTGCCACTGCTGCTTCCTCTGCTGGTGCACCAGCTGCTGCTGCTTTCATCTTCTTGGAAACAGGCTCTACGGCTCCTCCATCAACAGCTGCAGCACTGTGCTTGCTGGCGACCCCACGATTGCGAAACCTGTTCCACACACCCATTGTTGGTTGTTGTTGATCTCTTTCCCGCAGCTGGCTACCAGAAGAAAGAATGCTCGACAAATCCTGTGCTGAAGAAAGACAGATTGTTGCTCCAACTCTCTCCCTGTCACCTACAGTAGAAGAAAACCACAGTCAAGCACCAGTCTAGGCAACAAAAAATGTGGTGTAGAGGTCGTGTAGTCAAGGACGGAAGCAGCCAGATACGCAGACAGAGACAGAGAGAAAGAGCTTCAGAAGACACACATTGCAGAAAGAAAACCTTGGATCCTCTAAACTACAACTCACTCACTTTGCATCTCAAACACCAAACTACAATAAACACCAAGACTCTGCAACGTGATGACACTGCAAACAAAGTTCACAAAACCCACTCTCCCCTTCATCTACCACACACCACACTCCAAAGAAAGAAGCTCACAACAACAGAGACCCAAGAGAAAAGACTGTAAAAGAAGAAGAAAAACACAGCAGCAAGAGGAGGAGGAGGAGGAGCAAGAGGAGCAAGTGGGTAAGTAGGTAGGTACCAATGCAGCAGCAGCAGCAGCAGCTGAAAGCTGAAAACTGAGTGAAAAATGGGGTGGCAACAAAAACAACAAACAAACAACCTCAACTGGGATATGTCAAATGGATAGCAAAAACATCAACAACAACGGAAACAACGACAGCAACAAACAACCTCAACTGGGATGCGTGAAATGGGTAGCCACAAACATTAACAACGACAGCAACAAACAACCTCAACTGGGATGTGTGAAATGGGTAGCAAAAACATCAACAACAACAACAAAAACAAAACAACCTCAACTGGGATGCGTGAAATGGATAGCCAAAAACATCAACAACAACTACAACAAAACAACCTCAACTGGGAAATGTCAAATGGATGGCAAAAACATCGACAACAACAGCAACAACAGTGGAGCTAGCTAGTTGGGTAATGCAAGAAGGCAGGTAGGAATCGAGTATGCAAGGAAGTGGAATAAGAGGGGGTGAGTGAGGGGAGGGAGGCAGGCAGGCTGTAGGAGGTGGTGGTAGGGTCCCACTGCCGCCAAGCCGCTAGACTGCCTGCCGCCAGCCTGTGCCTCTTCACTACTACTGCACCACCACCACCACCACCCCCGCTGTGTTGTTTTCCAGCACTACTTACCTACCTGCCTACCTACCTACCTACCTAGTCATCACATAAGAACTTCTGTTCATACTTGCAATCTCATCACTTTAGTCACTTTTGTTTTACCATTACTTGATCCCATGCTTAAATTTTTAAATAAAAAAGAATTTATGTTTATATTTATATTTATATATATTTACATATTTGTATTTATATATAGCAATTGCAATTTGCATTTCCAATAGGTATGTTAAAAAGAAAAGAGTATAAATTAATTACCTCAAATTCTTTTCTTTTTTTTCAAAGTTTCATCATGGCTTGCTTGCTTGCTTTGCTTGAGTAGGTACTTATGATTTTATGTATTACTCAATTTTGTTTGTTTGTTTGTTTGTTTGTTTGTTGGGTGGGGTTTAGGATATAGAGGATTTACGGTGGGATATTTAGGATTTAGGCTTGGGTTGACTACCTTTGCACCACTTCACTTAACCCTAAATGCATGTAAAAAAACTACCCAAGTGGGTTTTTTTTAAAAAGGGGGTTTGATTTTTGAGTGTGAGGGAAAAATGGTTCTAAGGTTGAAAGTTTGAGACTCCTCTCAATTTTTTGCATTGTTTTTGATAGGCAAATTAAATTAAAAGGGACAAGAGATTTGAATGGGTTCTTTGGGTTTGGTTGTACATTGGCAAGTTTTATTGTTGACTAAGTGTTGTTGTTGTTGTTATAGTAGTAGTGTTTCTTCTTCTTCTTGTTGTGGGGGATGTGAACTTGATTTCCGAATGATGATGCAAAAGCCGGTGGGTGCCCCCTTTGTCATGTTTGTTGGAGACAGAACTCCTCACCCCACCCCACCTCACCTCCCTTCCCCTCAATAGCTTAGTAATAGTAGTTGTTGTAACTGCAACAAACGGCCATTTTAGGGCCTGCAATCCCATCATGGAACTTTCATGTTCATTTTGATGTGCTACCCAACCTCATGATGAGGCCACATGCTTGCTTGCTTGCTTGCTTTGCTTGCTTGTATGTATATGGGAGGTGACATTTCATCTTGGCATTGAAACTTAACCCGTAGGAATTGGAGGAATTATCGTATGGTAAGAAAATCCTCAAGGTGTGTGTGTGTGTGTGTGTGAGAGAGAGAGAGAGAGAGAGAGAGAGAGAATTTTTTTAATAGGTAACCCAAATTTTTGATTGCCCAATTGGTTGTTTTAGGAGCCATAAAAAGAAGCTACGGGATATTGCAAACATGTGCATGGTGGGTGGCACCACAAGGCTCTCACATGGACATCATCAATGGCTCCTTTCTTTTATAGGGCGCACCTTGAGCCTTAATGGTGGTACACACCTCATGTTCGACCTCTCTCAATCAAGCCTTAATTTGAGAAGCACTAACATGCCCAAAAACACCTTAAATTATCCCTCCCTAATTTTGGTTGTTCCAGCGTTTCATGACGTAGAAACAAACCAATTTCTGCATAGGTCGTCATCATACATACAACCAAGTTTACATAACAACCCTTTTGCTCCATGTTTGCTCCAATCTACTCTCATTTATCCATGATCACCAAATTGTTCTTTACAAACATTTCATTCCTAATTGCAAGTGGACCCAAAAAAACCAAAAAAAAAGGGAAAAAATACTAATCCTTTTGAAATATATATATAATGGCAAAATTAGGTTAGAGAAAATTTATGAGTATTTCCATACTCAAAATATGTACATGTGTATAAAACATACATTGGGTTGTTAGCTTCGTCTATTTTTCTCTTATTATGAATTTAATCAACTCTCTAAGTATGATTTTTTTCATTCAGAAAGTCACTTTAGGTTCGGTGGTGGCAATAAGCATTTATAATTCGTTGGTTTCCCCCAACCAAAACTGGCAAATGCTTCTTATCCTTGTTGAGATTGTACACAAATTCTGTTCAAATGTTTGTAAGCAGCACGCACAATAGTGTCAGGCCCAAACAAAAACTAGCTAGTGCAAGAAGAAAAGTTCAATCAAGCAAAACCGACACTTTCACTTGGTGGAAATTAAACTTTTGTGAAGTTCAAAAATACTGAAAAATCCCTCTCTTTCTTGTTCTTTTCCAGTGTAGAAAGAGAAGATCTGCACCCAATATCCATCCTCCTTCTCCTTTTCTTCTTCTTCTGTCTTTTTGTTTGTTGGCATTGCCTACCAAGAAGGCAAGAAGGATATTGTGTTTAGATTCATTATAGAGTGAGTATATAGTAGCTTAAGAGACTTTGCTTCAGATCGGTACCCAGTAGTAGTAACCTACTTACCCACCCAATCAGTTTCTTTGTGCTCTTTTGCGTAGTAGTAGTATCCATGTTAGTCTCCACTTTGTGTGTTAGTGACTGTTTGTTGCCAGAAGCAGACAACAACCCCCGATTTCTCTGATTTCAAATGACTGAATTCTCTGTGCAACAACAAATTGTTGGCAGACATTATAAAAAAAAAAGATCCAGTACACCAGCAAAAACTAAGCAGACATGATCAGAAGGAAGAAGGAGGAGGAGGAGGAGGAGGAGGAGGAGCAGAGTGGGGGGTTGTTCCCACACACACATCATGATACAAGCAAAGCAAATGAGATAGCAGCAAAGTGACACCGAGAAAATCCTTCCACCAGCATGCATCATCATCAATTACAAGTTTTCTTTGTCCACCGCTAACTAATAATACTCTTGCAACACAATTGTGAAAATGGGTGTTTGGAGTTTCAATCGAGTATTTTGCGCAGGAGAATACACACATAGATCTCCAAAAGGTCCCAGTGTTTTCTGTTTTTTTTATAATAATAAGATTAAAATGAGCTGCCTCTGATTGGCCATGTCAGAATGATTTGTGAAGAAGATGCAGGATGGCATTTAAATTTCTGTACTTACAACCCGATGTGCAAACACAAAAGGACTTACTTGCAAAAGGTTTTAGCCTTAAAAAAAAACAAAGGAACAAAACAAAAAGAAGAAGAAGTATTTGACAATTTTTTCAAAATTGTTGAAAACTGAACTCCATTGGATTACTATTACAAATGTTTATGGGTGGGGCTGTGGAAACAATTAACACTCTATGTTGGATGTGAGAATGAGTGTGAGAACGAGTGTTAGCAACTCAAATAGGGTGTGTGAGTGCACCACCTGCTCTTTAAATGGAGTGGCACCAGCACCAGCTAGTAAAGCTCCTGTACTCATAAAAACTAGAGAGGGAGAGGGAGAGAGATAGAGAGAGAGAGAGAGAGAGAGAGATCCTGATCTCTGCACTGCACCATGTTAGCAATTGAATGCTAAGAGTGCAAACTAAGCATAACACAACTTGGGCGCATGTGATCCTTAAGCTTAAGGATTGAAACATACACTACTTGCACCCATGGGATATCCATCCTGGGGCGGAATGGTAATATGCCCAAATGTGGTACTGGGTGCTTCCCAAGTTCTTCGTCACATCTCTTGAATTATCAACATTTACTGATCTGGGACCCATTTATTTGCGCCCCGCCCACTGGATCACACATCAGACTTTTTCTAAGTTTTGGCCACCACCGTTATTAATTAGGCACCACCTTATCTTCTTCTTCTCTAGGTTATAATATATATATATATATATATATATGTAATTCTCTCAACCCCCAACATAACTTAGCTTGCAGGAACAAAACACGGATACAAAACATTCACCGAAATGTTCAGAATGTCAGATGACCGTAAAATTTTGCCAGATGTGATTATTCATTTAAAAAATTATTAAAAAAATAGCAAGCATTTCTTCTTCAACTCTCTGTCAGATTCTGGCCAATTTTGCTTGCTCGAAGTAAAATTTACTCCATGGTAAAATATACGAGGAACCCAGATACCTGAACATTTATTACGCTTGCTCAATGTTTGTTACTTTTACGTAACTCAACTCGCAAGCTTCAGATATATTGTCGGGGCCACCGTAACTTTATTTTGATACTTCATTCATTTCAAGCACCTACATTGTAATCAATTTGATGGGTTTTTTTCATCTTATTTCTTTCTTTAGTAATCTTTGGTTTAGTTGGATTATTTTGTGTTCTGTAACACGATGTAAAATATATTTTTTATATTATAAATAATTTAATCTGAAAATTGTATATTAGAATGTGAAAATTACATGACATTATTTAAATAACCACAATTCTGAAAACATGTTTTTTTCTTTAATAATTTTGATTTTCTGCTGAGCCCATTTCTTGGACCATCCCAAATTCCTTCAAAGTGATGATATGTGCAATTTCCAATCTACATTTGGTTTCCACCTTTTGTTTTTGGGGGCTCTAATCCATCATAGTTGAACTTCATGACTTTGTCATCCATCCCATACTCTTTTCACAACTAAGAATATTCCACACTTTCAGCAACTTTTTGGGTATTTATAACTAATTTTCAAGGAAACTTTCTTATTATGATTTTGGCATGTTATGAAATGGTTATGATGTTTGAATGATTTTTAAAATTTTAAGAAAAAAAACATTTTTAGTCAAATATTGTAATATGTCATCTACGCCTAATAATATATATGGCTTCCACCCAACAATAGCAAAAACTCATTCAAATAAGGAATATAGGTAGTTGTTGGTAATTGAAAATATGTCTTGCCTTTGTTCTAATCTCTTTTGAATTGCATACCTATGTTAATAGGCAATCAAATATTTTACCCACAAAAGAATGCTTATGTTAAGTTGGGTTAGTTTATGTTAGAACAATCATTGAGAGCTTTAGAGTGTTCAATGCTGAAGTTTGTATGGGATAATGTGTCCACCTTAGATAGACTATGCCTTTCTAAAAGGAATATATGAATATTGTAGTAAGAAATGGTTAAGATGGTCACCAAAATAGACTCCATGAATTAAATTCACAATAATAAAGCAATATCGTTTACTTGTTATTAAGGTCTTGAGCACAATTTATTTTCAAGATTTTAGATTTCACAAACTAAAAGGATAAAAGGGTTATTTTATTAATCCCCATAAAGACTTTTGGTGCTTTTAGCATTTGTTTGATCCAATTCCAAAAAAACATTTAGGGTAAATCTCAAGGCATGCAAAATTGCTCATATGCAAAGCTAAACATATTTAAGAGTTTTAAATTTTTTTTAAAAATCAAGAAAATTCTAGCATGTTATGTACATGGACAAATTTCCAATATTTATCAATTTTGGTTAATTTCCCCCATGACCAAAAACGCAATTAATTTGTTGGAAGTGCATGCCCATTATGTGGCATTTCAAAATTTGCAAATGGGTTTCAGGACATATTCCACACTTCATTAACAATCAAATAGCCTACACATTTCCAAACATTCTTGCACATTGGGATTGTGTATATCACTTCCAAGTTCTTGCATATTCACTTCCTTAAAAATTGTAAGAAATACCCTAATTATGCAATGGGAAATTGAAAAAACACGTAATTTAGCCATGATTGAGAATGCCCAAATTGTTAAAACCCACTTAGCAATTACTTACAAATCAAAACAATTAAGAGTATCTCAAATAAGCCCCAAAGCTTCCCCCTCTACTTATTCCAAACTCTTTCCAACACCCAAAGTAAAGTTATATATATATATATATATATATCATCCATCAATGGGGTACATAAGTATACATCATCCATCCATGAGGTACATTATCAGTAACTCTTGTTATTTACATGGAACAAATGTGTCAGCAGTGGCAGTGGGGACAGCAAGAAGGAAGGCTAAAGGAAGGATGGATGGATGAATGGATGGATGGATGGATGGATGGATAGTGGACAGAAAACACTCTTTTTTCCATTGGATTCCTGCTCCCTAGCTAACCATAAAAGTTGGTTTCAATTTTGCTTGTTTCTACTACCCCACCTGCCAACAAACCACTAGCTATTACCACCTACTTAACCTACTAGTTACCTACTTTCCTACCTTCCTACCTACTTGACCTATTTTCTAAGCAATAGTATTTTAACCATCGAAGGTCCTACATACCTACCTACCTACCTACCTACCCACATGACCTATTTTCCAGGCAATAATATTTTAACCATTGAAGGTCCTACCTACTACCTACCCACATGACCTATTTTCTAGGCAATAGTATTTTAACAATTGAAGGTCCTACCTACCTACCCACGTGGGCCTATTTTCTAGGTAATAGTATTTTAACCATTGAAGGTCCTACCGATCTACCTACCTACCTACCTACCTACTTGCATGGCCTATTTTCTACACAATAGCCTTTAGACCATTGAAGTTGGAACTATGTGCTTACTTCCTAATTTGTTATGGGGGATTTTGCCCAAATAGGTTTCCAAAGAGCAAAGGGATCTATAAAGATGAAAATGTGATATATACTAAAGAATCCTTACCTTACCTTACCTTACTTAAGAAAAATTCTTGGGGGAAGGAGATTTGCAAGCTTTGTGAAGCCACTTCTCATTTAATCCTTTGGTATTCCGAGACTTTGCTTTACTTACTTACATAACCTATCTACTTACCTACCTACTTATCAACCTACCCATCTCACCCTACCCTACCCTATCTTAGTACCTATCAATAAACTAAATGCAAAAAAAATGCAACAACTAAGTTAGAGGGAGGCACAAAAGAAAACAAAAAAACCCAAGAAAAAAAAAAGAAAAAGGCACAAAGTAGTACCTAGTTTGAAGCTTAATTTGGGGGAAAATACTAGAGTGGGTATGCAACTACACAAGGCCAAACAAAGCATCCTTGCATTGGCTGTTTGTTGTCCCAATAGAGAGAGAGAAAGAGAGAGAGAGAGAAAAGCTTGATTAGCAAAGCCCTCCAAGTTAAGTTAAGCTCCATAGATTCTTCACAATCTTGCTAGTTTCTAGACCAACCCATTCCATGATTTGTGGGGGAGCAAATCATGTACTTATATTACCTATTACATTACTACATATCAATCAATCAATCAATCAATCAATCAATCAACATGTATTACTTAGATTGCCAAATTAAAGCCCCAAAATTAGAGATTGAATGCTTATATCATTAGTTATTTAATATTTATTAAATTAGAGATTAAAATGCTTATATTATTAGTTCTTTTTATATTTTTACATTATTTAGATTCTAAAAAAGAGTGTGCCTTGGATAATTATTAATTTAACTAATTGGGCTATTTTGGTGATGCCCAATTCTCCAACTTATTCATCACTAAACATTTGCAATTAAGGTTTAATGCAATATAGCTCCATCTCCAATGCAAACTGTAAATGTTTCCCTGAAATTTAGGGTTATGAAAACTCAATGAAAGAAATGATATATGCAAAATGCACCCATTTAGGACCAGTGTTAATTTTTTTTCTTGCATTTTATTGCCAATTTCTGACCTAGGAAAAAAAAAAAAAAAAGCCTTCTTTGCTTGTACAAAAGGAAAATAGGGTAAGATTTTCTGTTTTTTTTCTTCTTCTTTTTCTTTTCTTTGAACAAATGGAAAGAGTCCATTGCAAAGAGAGATAGGTAAGAATCAAGTAAATGTACCCAATGCTTGATCTTTTATGTTTTTATAAACAAAAATTGTACTAACATCTCAAATCTTTTTATAAATTTTTTGTGATAATGTTTGTGAAATATTATGGGAACATGTGAAACAATTTGGACTGAATCTAATGAGTATGAAAATTTTTTTTTAACTCAAAAAATCATTTTACATTAATTTTTATGGTTTTTAGGGATAAATTGTTTTCATGGATTTAATTTATCCAATGAATTCACCTTTTTTTTAACTAATCTTAATTTACCATGTAATCCTAACAAATAATCCCACTACTTTCTTCGTAATCAATTCAGCTAGTGACCTTGCTCTTTTTTGTCCCGTTTGCATTTCACATTGTAACAATCAAAAGGGTTCACTCAAAAAATGATATGTTGGCTAAATTGATTTGAGATTCCATGTCAATTGAATTGGAAACACCAATTTTAAGGGTTCAAATTCTTCCCTTTCAACTATGTAAATATTCAAGTTGTGGACGTGAATGCTTTGCAATTTGGGTTGCTTAATTTTGCAAGTCTCACACAATTGTATAATTTTTTTTGGATTTTGCATGGTTTTTTTATTCTGAATTTTGTAATGTCAACCTAAGTAAGTCCATTAGATGTCACAAATAGTTACCAATTTTAAAATTTTAAAAGTTTACACATCACCAATATTTTATAAATGCAATTGCACAATTGCTAAAGCATCTACAAGTGTAATCCCATAATAACCAAATGCCTTCACCTATAAAACTAGAATGGTGCCACATACATAGCCCACCAATTTCAATTACAACCACATTTAGGGGGAAAAAAATGGTGGATCATGGCTCTTAAAAGCTTAGACTATTAAGCATTTGAAGACAATTGATCTCCTTAGAACAACAAAAATTTACCAAAAGGCAATGTTAAAAAGTTAATGAGTCACTTGTGTAAATCATAGTGGGTTTTGAAAATGGATGAAGCCATGGAAGTTGGGTAATCTAGGGTATTGGAACAATGATGAATATGTGAGAAATGAAACAATGATTCAATTTTTGGAATGTAGATAACCTAAGGAAGTAAGTTGATGGAAAATTTTGAGGAAATGAAACAATGGATAAATTCAATAAGTTGGACCAAAATACAAATCCCAAGAAGTGATGCAATGGACGAAGATGAAAAAGTTAAACAATGGATGAAAACCTTAATTAACCTATTTAATTGTTTGTCAATCTACTTTCTTATGTTAAAGCAATGTGTGTGCATTTAGTGATATGTAAGTTTGGGAAGTTTATAATGTTTGATGATGGATGAAATGCAGCTAGTGAGAAAACCAAAAAAATGTTAATTAATTCCATTTTAATTAATGTATTTCGTTTTCTCAATTGATTCAATATTCATGCATTGTCCAACTTTCAAAAAACTCTACATTGTTTTACAAAAGATGACATCCAAACTTCAAAAGTTTTTATTAAAAGGGAAGATGAATGGTTTGTTTCCATTACATGCAAACCTTGTTTATTCTAATCAAAGGGCCGATTCAAAAAAAAACTACATGCCTATGAAAGATACACATATAATTATAAAAATACTCAATCAATTGAAAGCATTCCAAAATTTTGAAATTTTTGGGTCAAACCACCTTGAAAAAGTTAAAATGGTGACAGAATGATACCTATTTTAGCAAATTTTGTTTTGACATGTTTATAATTAGTTTTTGGTGTTAATTCCTTGAATACCTACAACCACTTAATTAACCTTTCATTTAGGTTGGTTTACAACATACAACATATTAATTTCTCTTTATAGCCATACTTCTTCTCATTTATGATCTTAATAAGCCTACCATTCATATCGGAAGGTAATCACCAACCTTGGGTGGATAACTTTTCTACCTTGATGTACACCCAAGGTACACATGTTAAATATTAAAGTCCATACACATGTTTGATTGATAAATTTTTATTGTTGCCATTTTAATTTGTTTATATTGCTTGGTAAAATTAGGAGCAAATTTTTAAAAAAAATTGTTAACACTTCAAAAGAAGCAATTTGTAATGTATTGTGAGAACATTCAATAAAACCAAATTCAATAAAAATAATCCATGTGCACATATTTTCTCATCAATGTAATGAGGCTTTAAAAATGGGTCACTTCAAAATTGTTGGGGGATTTATTACAATATAACATTTTGATATGTCCAAACTTAGGGCAAGACCATAGGATCAAATATATAAAAGGCTAATATTTGGGGCAAGTCAAAGAGGATGAAAACTATTGTTGGGTAGGTATCATTTTTTTTTCAACATTGCCAAATTTAGTTTTCACAAAAGTTTTTTTTTAATACATTTTTTTTCAATTTTTTATTTGATTTTTGTGGACATGGATATAGGGTATCAATTTACTTTTATTAGGCCAGTTTTTCTAGTGATAATTTCATAAATACGAAAAAATTGGTTATCCCTACGTGATTTGCACAAACCAATTGTGACCATTTCTTTTTCAAATCACAAAATTATAGTAAAAAAAAGTTATTTATTTTTGATAAAATTACCAAGGTGCCAAATTTTATTTTATTTACATTTTCATAAGTCAAGAACTTCATTTCTTTCAAAAGCACCGTCAAAGCCCTTTAATTTCCCTTCTAAATCTCCATCCATCTCCATGAGTTCTATTAAATTATATGAAAATTTACAACTGGCCTTAAGATCACAAAACCAATGTTTGTTCATAAATATCAAATTCTTTAAATTTTCAATTTATCAATTTCATCTTTTTAAATTCTTAAGTATTATAATTAAAGAAAAGTCATTTATGGGTCAATCAATGATAACAATGCTTAAAATTTGGTGGGTAAAAAAACTAATAATAGGAAACATTGATTTATGTTTCTCCCACCATTGAACAAAACATTTGATGTTTTTCATATTCATTTGGTATCATTTGAAAGTCAACAACTCCTTTTGGATGAGTTCTTTTGTTAGTTCATTTAGCTTTCTAATCTTTTCAAAGATATCCAAATTGCAATCATAATATTAAAAAATACCATGATTAACAACATTCGTTTCAAACTCTACCAAAGGATGTAAATGTTCATGACATTTCACCATCATATGATACAAAAACCTCCTATCATATTCTTGAAAAATAATAACACCTTATTCCGTTCCAACAAATGAAAACATTATACAAAAGCTTTTAAACCTAGAATCTAACATCCATGAAAACATGTTACAAGTATTTTCTTTCATATTTTTTTAAGAACAAAAAATTATAATTCAATACTCCACAAATTGCCTTTTTGATGTGAAGCTAGCAAAACCACCTAATCATTAATAACATTTGAATCATCTTCCAGTAAGCTATGAAAAAATGTCACAACTTCATTTTTTCTTTAAGTTTAAATTCATGGAAATTGTTGAATGCAATGCATCATTAAGAAACTAGTATCCATATGACTTGTTTAGAACATAAGTAGTGACAACAAGAGAAAGGCAATCCACAATAGTTTGAAGGATTTGCCATGTTAGAAAAGGTGACACTTAACCAATAACCCTCACAACAATCTATTTACTATAATATCACACAATAGTTGCCCAAAATTATAAAGCTTCTTGAAGCATAATTATCTTGCTAGCTAACTTGCAAAACAACAATAAGTAAATTAGTTTAATGTTCAATCCTATCTGATAAAAAACAATATTTTTGAAATTGAAAACTTGTCTAAAATAAACAAAATTCATTGCCTTGTTTTCACCAAAGTATTCAATTCCTTGGGTCGATTCTAAATTGAACACACATTTTATTCCACTCCTACCTCCTTTCTAAATTGTTTGGGCCAAGTGATGCACTTCTAAAAAAAAATTCGCGTAGACTCAATAAAATCCTATTTCCAATTTTTACACACCTTTTCATTTGTTGTGCCATATTGACATGTTTTGGGAAAACCATGATCAAAACAATCCCTAAAAATGTTCCTCCAAATGAAGAGATTCACAACTCACAACTAATTTTTGTGCACTAGTCATTCATTGCTTGAAATTAGACCTTTTGTTCTCGACATAAGCATTGATTTTTATCCTTAGGCCATAGTTGTCCAACAAATATGTCAAAATTTGAACTAGAGCCTATCATGTAGTTTTTACAGTTTCAATCAAGCCAACAATGCCATGTTTTGGTTGCCAATCACTTCCCAATAAAATTCATGACCAAAGTGTACACATCAAATGCCCCTTTGGACATTCAAAGATCAAAATTGGCATTATAGAATGACATTGAAAGAACATAAAAGTACTTCATTTTATCCTCCAACAATAGTAATATTTCTTGTGAAAATTGCCTTTTAGAAAGGAAATTTGTTTTTGAACACAAATGCAAAGCTAGACGCTCTCCACAAACTAGATTGGCGAAAAAATTCACAATCAAAAGACCCATGTCTTTAAGGAACTTTTCTATTGCACATCATCATTTTTTAAGGAATATTTCACAACAACAAATTATTTTTGACATAGGCCTCCAAAACACATTTTGGTTTTTCTTTGGTTACTTCCTTTTCCTCTTTTCCTTTCATTAAATTGTTCACTTCCTTCTCAAACCTTTAAAAAACAATGGCATTATTTACATCAACATGTTTTCTTAAAGATGTTATTCCATATGTTTTATAATATGAAATTAACCTTTTTGTTGCTTGTGTTCTTGGATTTGATGCATAACTAGACCATTATGACGCAAGATGCAATGCATAATTTGTGCATGTTTGATATAAACATCTTGATTTTTTTTACACACAAAAAAGACAAACAAAAATAAGTTCTACTATGAGGTTTTCAGAATTTTCTTTGAGCATGCAATGTATTTAAATTTATTTTCATGATCTCGTTTTCTTGTTTTGGATTTTTGGTTTGTTTCAATTTGCACACTATATTTTTTTATTTTATTTTTTCATTTCCTCCATAATTACTTCATTCATGAGGAAAGAAGGAACCTCAAATCTTTGAATGTTACTAATTACATAGGCACCCTAGACCTAGCCTAGAACTAAAGCTTAGAAACTTGAACATGTTGCCACCTTTTTACCCCATTATGGTATCAATATATTTAAGGATATTGGAAATGGTGTAAAAATCATAGTCAATTTTCACATAATAGACACATGAAGGTCAAGGTATTAGTCTATGGATCAATTAATCTAGTACCCACAAGTGTTCAATGTGTAATATTAGGTTGATAACTACGGCATCTTTGATACTCACTCAATCCTAATGAAAACACTTTCACAAATAAAAACTATGGGATTGAAAAGGATGCACTACCAAAACCTTCAAACTACTTTCCCACCTTAGGAGTCAAGACTATTGAGAAGTCCCAAAACCATGGAGTTTTGGAATCATAGTTGGGAGGTCAAAACATGTTCAAATGGATGATCCTTAACTTGTTGAAAAAATCTCATTGACCACTACAAAAGAAAAAACTTATTTTGTAGAAATTAAATATTACTTTTTAAAGGGTTGAAACATAATTTACCAAAAGGATTCCTAACCATTTATTTGCCCATTTGGAAAAGAAAATCATATTTGATTGAGAAGCTTGATATATATTGGAAAACATATTTTCAAGGGCTATAAGATGATATGCTTACATGTTCAATTTGGTTGAATTACACAGAAATTATGGACCTCCAAAGTTGGAATATAACAAACTCTCCTAATTTTAATAAAGGACATTGAAAGTCCCAAGAAAAATACCATGTTAATTGGGGGTTGTGAAGAATTAAAAAATATACCATAAGGAAAAAGGTGGTGCCTTTTCCAAGTTAGGCCACGATGGTGGATGAGGGCCGTGCATTTTCCAAGTCAGGCCATGATGGCAAATGTGAATGTGTTCATGATGAATGCATGATCCAAAGTTGGTTCAAAACTTCATTAAACACACTTTCTACGTCTATTTGTACAAGTGAAGTGACCAAGAAACATTTGGGAATAATTTATTTTAGTTTGATTTTGATGTTTTCACATGTTTTTCTTTTATCATAAGGAACTAAGGAACATGCTTTACTATTGCCATTTTGTTGCCACTACTAGGATTTAGGAGGTTCACCACCAAAATTTTATCACATTTTCTTGCTTGATAGAGTCCCAAGTAATAGGTGGCTTTGATTTAGATGGTTAAATTAACTCATGTAAATAACTTAAGAGGCTTTGAACTAAAGGACAAACAAGTTTGCTCCAACTTTTTAAGGAAAGTACCATTCATTAATGAGAATTTAAATAAGTGGTATGAATTGCTCTAGATGAACAATTTACACTCCATCAAACAAATAGTGGGATTTGACAAGATGTATTGACCTCACGAGGCATTGCAAATAGAATATAGACACCTATCTATCACACATGTATGGGATTGGATGCTTCATAAGAAATAAATGAAATACCATAAGCATAATTTAACATCAACTTATAGTCAAGACATAATGTGCAAAATAATGAGAAAAAATTGAAGTGATTGAGTTGTGAAGTATTTGTTGCAATATATTGGTATTGCTGAAACCCGATCAAGCATGAACAAGGGTTTTAATTTCTACATGTGTGCATGTTTTGTTGTACGTGATTTTGTTAGTTGCCATTGTGTTGAGCACCGATTTAGTTTAGTAGCATATGACAAACTATACACCACCCAAAACAATGTTTGGAAAACATCTATCCATGAAGGAAGGTTGTTTGTTTTGTTTTGTTTTGTTTGTATTTATGAGATCCACTGAACTAGGATGCTTCATATTACGTTCTTTCTCACTTTGGAAAGCTCTCGAGGAGGATGGGTGCATTGGCTTGGTTTCATGGTGTTTGGACTTACAGCATAAAAGTTCTTGAATATTGAATGATTTCTTCACTGAAAATTAAATTAAGTCGTAGTTGAAATTTTTGAAGGAATTGGAGTGTCCCTTTGGTGTTGTTGGAAAGCTCTTGATGAGAAGGATTTAATGGAATTTATTTGGTAAGATTGGATTCAGAATGTGAGAGGTATTGATTTTAAAGTGATTTCTGCTACTGAAAATTCAAATAAACCACAAAAAACAAGGTTTTGGAAGGAAAGATCAGTTGAGAATGTGGTAACACTTGAAGACTTACGATTTGATTCAAGCACAATTTCCTTTCATATTTGGCTATTCAAACAATCAATACATATGTCGCAAAACATTGTTCACATGTTGAGTTTCCCTATTTTGTAATGGGTTCACACTTGGGCCAATGGCACATGCCACGCTAGTGTGCTTATTATTATAAGAGCTTTGGAAAGACAATGGAAATGCATATCTAGAAATGTTGTGAGAAGCTTTTACGAACCTCATTCTCGAGGACAACTTAGTGCGGACATCCCATCTTTGGTGACATTAGTGTGGACTTTTTACATCAAAAGTTGGGGAGCATGAAGGGAGAGCAAGAAAATTCCACCAAAATGAATGATTTCTAAAGTGAGAGAACTAGGGTTTTTTTGAAGCTTTGTTGGAAACTCCAGGTTTTTCATGCAAAGGTAGTAGTAAGTACCACCCACCCAGTTTGTCTCATGCTCCATTTCTCCAATTGCACTTGTGAATGGAAACACTCCATTTCTGAACTCCGAGAGAAGCTCCAGCTTTTATAACAAAGTTGGAGAGCAAACCACCCAATTTGTTCCATGATCTAATTAGACAAGTTTTTTTTACAAGTACACAAAGATATGTGCCCATCTGACAAGTTCCAGTGACAAAATATGGTACACTCATAAAAACCAACAACACAAAATTTCTGGTTCAAAAGGACACCACACAAGATGATGTTTTTGCAACAACAAACAAACCCTATTAGAGCAAAAAAGTCTTCAAAGTGAGCTCACTCCATACACAATTTGTGAGCCAAAATGAACTCTAGGGTAACTCTAGGGTTTGCATTTTACACCAGTGGTGTGCTTTATCGGGTTATTGAGAAAATGGCCGGGTATCAACAAGGAACCAAGGGGGGGTTTGGTTATTTATTCATAACCAACGGGTAGGGTCTAAAATCGGTCAACAACCCATTGGAGACCCTAATTTTGTGATATAGTATATATATAGATACATATATGTTTCCATAGAGACCCGGCCATAGCTAGTTGTGTGAGCTGAAACTCTCAATTGTTGATACTATAATACAAGTACCCGTCACTTCACAAATCGTTATGTCCAAGTAGAGAGCCTTGAGTACATGAATGAACGTTGTTGATGTTGTGGGTTCAGTTGGAAATCTAGCTCTCATACTAGATTTCAATCCAACTATTGAAATTTTTGAAAAATTCTGACAATTTTTTTTACATGATTGTTGTGGGATGATGACTACCACCATTGTTGTTGTTGCATCTCCCTCCCTCCTCTCTCTCTCTCTCTTTCTCTCTCTCTCACTTGGGAATGTTTTGGGATCAAAATGTCACTTGGGAATGAATGTTTTTTTTGGATGAAATGTGAATGATGAAAGGATACTAAAATGCAACAAATTCATATGCAACGAATGATGTTTTTTTGGTTGGGGTTTGAAGTCCATACCCCCAAGGAAGCCTTTGTTTGGCTTTTGTTTTGGACATCCATCCAAACCCGATGATATCGTATCTGACCTAACCCACTCCCATTACATCTTTTTTACATCTTTGGTGCTTGCAACTGGTCTTGTCTGGCTGGTCATTTGTAGTCGGTACACAAGCTTTTAGGGTGTGTGTGTGTGTCCTTCATATGTACTAGTGTCACCAAACCATTTTGTTTTGTTTGGTAGACACTCACTCACTCACTTACTCACTCAACTCTGAAAAGCCTGCCAAAATGTTCACACAAACTTTCAACTCTCATTGTATTCCTATATATCCCATAGCTAGCTAACCATAGTGGCTTAACCACAATGGTTAGCTATGTAGTAACTACTAACCATCCACATGCATCCCCATTACTTACCTACTTACCTACCTACCTACCTACCTAATACCCATTAAGTGTCTTACCTACTTACATACATAGGTAATAACTTATATTACCTACCTACCGATCTATGACACTTCTTACTCATTTTCATAGTGGTCTCCTCCAACCCCCCTAAACCCCCCCCTTTCTATTATGGCTTTGAGTTACCAAGGGGTAACCTATATTGAAAACTACCCTCCTACTTCCACCTCACACTACCTAGTTAACTACCTAGGTTAACTACCTACTTGAGTTGGTAAGTACCATAGTTAAAGTCGGTAGCAAGTGTAAGTTTTTTTTTACTATATAAGTAGCTATGTCCTATGTTGTCTTTGGGGAGGTCATTTTTATTTTTTATTATTAATGACATGCAAAAAAAGAGAGAAAAAAAGTGTAACTTATTGAAAAAAAATTGTAATTTATTTAAATATTAGATGTCGATGATTATTTTTAAAATATATAATATGTTCAAAATATTTTTAAAATATTAAAAATATGTTTATAATTTTTCATCATATTATAATTATACATATTTTTAAAAATATGCTTTTTATGTCAAGTGCTTTTAAAAATATACAAGGAAAATAAGTATGTAAGACATTTGTTATTACAAAGTTAGGTAGTTACATGCATGTGGATGGTCGGTAAATAGTTTTGACCAACCATGGTCGGTTTTTAATTAATTTTTTTCATTCTTGCTGGGCAGGTTATTTTTTCTTTTAAAAATTTGGGTATTAGTTAGGTTATCAATATAAAAGATTGGGTATTAGTTAGGTCATCAATAAAAAAATTGGGTAATTATCCTTAATCATGTATAAGGATAATAGGTTATCAATTAACCGATTGATAACTACTGTGATTATCTTGCTGGTTATTAATTGGTTATTAAGAGTTTTGTTTTTTACAAAATTCAGAATTATATATATATATATATATATATATATAATTTTATTTATTTTCTAGTGTAAAATATTTAGTGTTTTAGGATTGATAACCTGCCGGGTTGATAAATCAAGCCATCCAAGTAGGTTATTAAAATTTGAAAAATTTAATAATACCAGACAATGAGGTTATGAACCGGTTATCCAAAAAAATCAGTAACCGGCTGGTAAGTTATTAGTAACCTACCCAATAACCAGGTTGATAACCGAGTCAGAACTCAATAACCTGTGTGGTGTACTTTGGGCAAACTATGGCCTTCAAATGGTATTAAAATGGGTATTTATTTAATTATTTGATTATATCTTTAGTTTAGTTTTTAATCTAAAAAAATAAAATTTTAAAGAAAATTTGTGGTTTCCCAAGTAAAATTGCACTTTTTTTTCCAAATTTTTTAGTAAATTTTCTCTAATAGTCCAAATAGGGTAGAAGCCCAAATAGGGGGTGTGGGTACATGAAACCCTAAACCTGGATGGATGTAAACCCTTGGTTGGATGGATGTTAAATGTTTAGGGGGGTCAGGAGTATGCATAGGCTATGTACCCTACCTTTTACCCGCCGGTTCCATGTTCCAAGACCATAGGATGGAACCCACATCCCAACTCTGGTTAAAACCGTTTTGCATTTACTTATCCGATGCTTTGCCCCCCTATCACTAATATTCCACACTTCTTTGCCAAATAATTAATTAATTAATTAATTTATGTTTGAAAAATCAAGGTTCAGAATTTTCAATTTTAATTTTCCAGAATTTTCACGAATAAAACAAGTTGTGTGTAAGGGAAGGTGGTCAATAAATAAATAATTTTTTTTTTCATTTATCTCTTTTTCTCCTTATGTCCTTTTTTTTGCCCTTAAAAAGTCCTTTGGGTTATTATGATTATTATTTAATTAAAAAAATTAAAGGTAATATGGTAATCTTTTGAAGTGGGTATTTTTGCTATGATTGGACTATTGTGTTTAAATTCATTTTTTTCATAAAACCCCTTAATTTAGGGTCGAGGGAATATTCTCAGAAATTGAAACATGTCAATTTTGAGGTTAGGTCAAATTTTCTTGGCCAATAATTTTGAATCTAATAATTTTTAGAAAAAAATCTTCAATTCTAGGTTTAACTCGGGGGCCAATTCTGACTTATTCTTAAAAATGACTCAAGAGTTAAGTTCTTAACAATTTCTGATTTTCCTACATTTGGGTGTTCCTAGTGTGTTCTCATCATGTTCCCAAAAGGTTCCCATGATGTGCATATGGAGTTTTTTTAAAGTTTCAAAATGATTCCTCATGGTGTTCACTTGATGTTTTTTCAAGTTCCCAAAGGGTTCCCATGATGTGCACATGGAGTTTCTTTAAAGTTTCAAAATGATTCCCATGGTGTTCACTTGGTGTTTTCTTAAGTTCCCCAAAGGGTTCCCATGATGTTTTAAAAAATCCCCAATGGGTTTCCAAAGTGTTAACCCAACATGTTCCCAATAACATCAATAATGAACAACATAAGGCATAGTTAACCAACAATGGTTGTTTCCATCCACATGGGTCCTATTTGGGCCTCTATGCAACAATAGGAACGACCTAAGGAACACCACAAAATATTTGTGTAAAGGTCATTTTAATGTTATCATTAGAAATGTCCAAGTTATGTATTGAAGCTTAAGGCTAGGACCTATGGCCTTAGAACTTTATAATTGAAACATAGGAACTAGAACTTAGACACTTTAAATAATATTTAAACTTAGGACCTTAATGCCAACCTAACCCTAAGAAGTAGACCATGTAAAAGAAATTAAAAATTTGTCAAGTTCGATTTTTGGTTGAATTCAAATCCATGTGTAATTATCAAGTTTGGTTCTCGGTCACATCTAGGTCCATGTAAACCCAAACTATCAATAATTCGTTAGAAGATGGGCATTGAAGTCATGGGTTTAATGTGTCTATGTTTTGGACTTGTACATAATTCATCCCAAAATATATATTTTGGAAAAAAAATAATTATCATTCAAAATATTATTTATTATTTTAAATTTTAAATATGGCCGTGTCAACCAATAATTTTAACCATGAATTATGCATTTGCAAAAGAAATCTATTAACCTATGATTAAAGAAAGAACAACCTTAGGTTAACAAGATTGACTCGAATGTATTTGGTTCATTTTTGGAACATTGATTGAAATCCATAAATCTTGGAAGAATGAAACATATAGAACCTAGTTGAATGAAATGACTACAAAAAAATCTATTCTATGAACAATATAGTTGTTCTTGATCATGATGACTTGTTCATCTACATAGACACCAACTACCATGGCTTTTTACCATGGTGTGAACATCCTCTACCATTCTAGCATACACATATATTAATGTCAATATTTTGTGCAAGATGATTCAATTACTATGTACTTGTTGGAAGATCCAACATAAATGGGAAATGATATGTCCATCAAACACATAACAGCAAGACATGAATTAGTTGATGATGTTGATCATAATATTGTGGAAGCTTGCAACAATATACATGTCAAGTACAAAATCCAAATGAAGTGGAAAATTAGTGGTTTCAAGTGCAAATGGAGAATGTTCATGAAGGGGTTTGATTCAACAACCATGAAGTTGTATCGTGAAAGTGTAGACCAAACATACTACATCCACATTCATTCACCTTCTCATCTTTGGAACAACATGACGACTACTCTAGGTGAATAACAAGTTCAGCCAATCTTCGACAAATAATTAATTAATTCGAAAAAATGAGGTTCGATATGTAAAATAATCTAAAAGATGCTTCATTTTCCTTCAAAAGGAATTTTTTGTGGAGAAATTTCTATAATTAAAATTTTGGCATCTCTAACGTAATATAATTTTAGCGAAACCTACTATAGAAGTTGGGTACTACCTTTTCAAAGAAAATAGTATTTGGCAAAATTAATTCCACAAAAGTCTACCTCATTGTCCCTTTGTGTAAGTTAGTAATTGGTGAAGTGGGTTTAGGGTTCAACAAATGTTCATCCGAAAAAGAATGGATGGATTATAGTTCTAACATTTTTGGATGTAAAAAGTGGGGAAAGGTTTGTTGATGCAGTGTAAATCAAATAATTTTGCTAATTTACTGGAATTCTTTTTTCCAAATTTTTAATATTCTTAAATTGAAAAAAAAAAACCTTGATGGGCATTGGGGATGCACCCAATTTTATTGGAGAAAAAAAGGGATATTTAAAAAAAAAACCACAAAATCCTGGCCTTCTAAGCCCTAGCTAGGGACCTCATCATTAATTAACATTAAATGGTGATTATCGTAGGCCGGGGGGGGGGCTATAGTATTTTTACAAAAGTGCTGTTGTTACATGTGCCAAGCTAAGAAATGCCTAGGTCTAAATGTGGCTAATTTAGATATTTTATTTTGAAGAAATGCTGAAAAAAATATTTTAAATTCCTTTTTTTTTTTTTCTCAAAAAAAAAGACCAAGTTGCAAAACTTCACCACAACCACCAAAAAAAAAAAAGGAAAAAAAATCTTCCTTGACAATTCATTAACAACCCACCTACATGTATGTATGTATATATATATTGTCATGTATGCATGCATCTATGTATGTATGTATGTATGTATGTATGTTCCTATCCCTTCAGCTTCAAATTCCAACTGTTAACAGAATTGGGTTTTGGGTGCTGTCTGCTACTGCACTAGTTGTTGTTGGGTTTAGTTACACTAGAGTGATGGTGCTTGGGATGCAACAAAAGGGTTTAGGGTTTAGGGTTTCATCATCCCCATTTGATTTGATTGCAGTTGCTGGCAGATTGTGATGAAGACCATTTACCAAAGGGAAGAAGAAGGGGAGAAACTTGTGAATGAAAATTCTTCAAAAGAAATGATGAGTGTTGTAATGAATGTATGTATCATGGAACAATCAATCAAGATGCATGTAAATTAGTATGATGTCCCCTTGGCCAGGATGGGGGAGTCTGGAGTCTCTGGACAATGGAAAAATTGCAAGCATTTTGGTTCATAGATTGGAAATCAATAATAAAAAATAAATAAAAATAAAAATAAAATAAAATTGATGGGTATGAATCATTTCTTTCACCTGCCAAAATTGTGATTCATGCCAATTTGGTCTCTGCTAGGTATTGACTTTGAACATAGCAGCCTCCTCCTCCTGGTATCCACGGGTAGACGATTGATATTTGGCTGGTATGAGGTAAGTCTTATATACCCTGGTTGGGTGGTTGTTAGAATCCACGACAGATAACCTTCGGTTCTTTGCCGATTCTCTCTCTAGGAGAAGAGTGTTTTCTTTTGAAATAACTGGAATCGACGGTTCTTTGATCATCATATACCATCACTTCACTGCCACTCTTCCCCATTCCCATCCCATTTTGGCTGCTTCCAGTCCTAGTGTGTCCTGTGGTTGGTGTGGTGGATGAATTTTTCAGTGTTTCTTGTCAGCTCCAGCTACAGAGTTGCAAATGGGGGTGGGTACCTAGCTAATTTGCAACAAGAGTGTACTGGAAGTACAAGAGCTTTGAGAGGAGACACACACACCAAAATCCTCTAGTGAGGAGGAGGAGGAGGAGGAGAATAGTAGTAGTAGTAGTAGTAATAGTAGTACATAATACTAAGTAGTCTTCTAACATGTTGGAAGTTTTGGAATGCTCTCTCAATAACCTGAAATGGTCCAGAGAACTGGGATTATTTGACTGAGAGCACCTACCAGTTTGCACTGGCTTATTTGACTGAGAGCACCTACTAGTTTGCACTGGCTTATTTGACTGAGAGCACCTACCAGTTTGCACTGGCTTATTTGACTGAGCACCAGGCTACCCCTTGCACCGTCCCCCACCCACTCGGAAACCCATTATTATGACTCGGGTTGTAGATGAAACCCAAACTGAGTTTAGTTTAGTCATGGATGAATTACAAGAGAGTCATCTTGGTTAGTAACCCCCCCAATCCTAACCCATCCGTAAACCATCCTATTTCCCCCCTTCCCTTCCCTTACCTAGGTGATTGGGTGAGTACCATAGGCAAGCAAGTAACTAGGTAGGAAATGTAAGTGATTACAATAATGTATAGCTAGGGTTTTATAACTAGGGGCCATAGTTGTATGAACTAGCCTTGGTTTTTTTTTTTTTTTTTTTTTTTTTTTTGGGGTGAGAAATTATGAAAGTTTTTTTGGTAGTGAATTCAATGATTAAAAAAGGGTCATCAAAATTTGACAAAAAATTCAAAAACCTTTTAAAAAATAGCCACATTTCTATATGTGATTCACGTAAGTAGCCAAAAATATATCGGGGTTTAAAATAAAATAAAATAAAATTTGTTAATAGAATTTTTTGGGGCTAAATTGGCTTGTGGATGATCACCATCTAGGCTACATCACAAATTTTTAAAAATAAAATAAAATAGTCCTACAAAGTACAAACTACTGTTGTTTGGTTCTTGATTTAAAAAAGAACCTTTGGTTTCAGATTTAACCATTTTATTTATTATTATTATTTTTTGGGGGTTTTTATGAAACCTCTAGTGGAATCTCGAAACTATTATTTTGGATTTTCAAAACTTTTGATTTTGTTCATTTTCACAAACGAATTTAGAGCTATTTAGGTTTAAGACAAGCTCCATCATCTCCATTACACACAACTAAACTCAAAAAGAATTAAATAAATGTAATAAATAGTTTGTTCACTTAGTCCACACATTAAAAAAAAGAAAAAAGGCTAACAAAATATTAATTATGTATAACCAATCAAATGCAACAAATTATCTAAAATTTAAGGGTGAGTATATATATATATATATATATAATTGTTCTTATGTACTCATAGAGAGAATCTGAAACCTTTAAAAATTAAGCAGCACCCCTGGTTTAAGTTATAATTTTAAAAAACAAGCTGATTCTCGAGTTAAGTTCTAATAGCAAACCACCTGGACCAATCATTATGATGGGGCCAATCAGAAACACACACACTCAGTAGTAGTTATATCATATTTATTACACTCTTTTCTGCAGGTGCGTAGAGCCGCTGCTGCTGCTGTGCCTTTCACCAGCCACGGCAACGTGCCTAATTATGCTGAGCCAAAAAAAAACCATTTTCCTGAGCCAAACCAACCGACATATGTTCGATTTTCTTCTTCCAATTATATACTCTGCAGGATGACCTACTGAGTACCATTGGAGATGCTCTAAGTTGCCTACTACATATAACCAACCTCCTGGGAGTAATCAAATTTGATCTTGGAGATCCTTCCTGGTTTACTCTAAAAACGTCCCCACCTAAAAGCACTAAGAACTCCCATGAAGTATATATAGCAGTCAAATTATGTGAAATTGCCATTATGACCCCAGCTATATTTGCTGAGGCTAGTGACACACACACACACCTGCAAAGAGTTTCACTATAAACAAAATGACTGCTTTTGATTGGTTGATCATAATAATTGGTCCAGGTGGTGAGAGTTAATAAATAGTCTCTCAATTTTGTATGGGTCACTTTTTTTCACTAGAATAATAGTTGAGGAGCCGAGGAAATAATTAAGAGTGGACCTTAGATGGTGAATATTGTAGCCCAGTGTCAGTTTCCACATTGACAAAACCGAATAATTACCTTTTTTCTTTTCCAAAAAAAAAATCTTTTTTTAATTTTATATTATTTCCATGATCTACTATGATATTGTCATATGAGTAATGGTGAGTTAGTTAGAGTGTATTAACCTATTATAATTATGGTTGATTTTCAACATGTGAACTTCATATTTTCACAAAAGAATGTTTCACTATTTTGAGGATTATTTAATGACAATACTGACCTTAGGATAAGGGGTTACTGCTATAAGAACATTTTCACTGGTGCTCAATATGTGACCGAGGATGTTAAATCAGCAATGGTTTCTTTTTTTTTCCCTGTCTGCCCAATTGCCCAACCAACCAGATGCATCTTGGTGCTGCCCAATACACAATTTTTTTGGGGGTCTTATTATACACTTTTTGAGTGTGTAATGGGCACTAGGAGGCATATTATGGCTTTTAATGTCTATTACACACCCGAAGTATGCATAACTAGAGCCAAATTTTTGTGTCTGGGTATAATCTATCTTTCATCATGCAGGCCAAGGGGCAAATGAGAAAAAGAAGATGCAATAAGAACCCATTGCTAATTTAATGTCCTCCTCTGTATGTGACCTTGCAAATGAAAGCTTCATGAAGAGAAGTCAAAATGTGCCAGTTTCGCTCAGGAAAATGGTTTTGTGGGCCAAAATCTCACATACTGAGCACAGCTGGAGATGCTCTACTAAGGATGATGGGACATTTACAATGCTTAGAAGCAAGCCACCAAAATTTAGTTATTTGGTTTTTACACCATGGTAGAAATCTAGTTGCTTGGAAGGTGATGATGCACTTGAGCACGAGTCCTCATTAGTTTTCTTCTATTATGTATTTGAGGTTTACTCTTTACTCGAGGAGGGAGGGTCATTGTGTGTTGAGAGGCAAGCAAAAAGGACGGTATATGCCAAAATCATTATTTAGTACATATGCCTTCTTGTATTTTGCAATGATGCACATACATGGTTGTGAGAGATTTGTTCAAATTATGGTGATTTAACTATTGAATATATTTTCATCTCAGCATTTCATTTTGGTGTCCATCACACTAATTACTTTGAACAAGCTTCTCATTATATGATCTTGAAAACCCCTTCAGATTTTGCTCACATTTGTCATCATAAGAATGATTTGAAGGTAACTCATAAGGTTGTTTGAATTGGTTTCATTTTCTCATTCTTAGTTTTTTCTACAAAAACATGTTAAGTTTCATGTGTTCATGTTTGCAATGCCATACTTGGGGTAAATATTCAAATTTATCATAAGTTTATTCATTTATAGTCGGGTGCTAAATATGGGGCAAATGATGAACTATTTACCCTTACCATTACACTAAGATTCGGTTAAATGTTTGTCCATTAATCCTTTACCTTGACCACTATTGATAATTTTTGCAAAGCCTATATATACACCTTCCTCGTTTGGAATTTTTTTTGAAGCTTATATATACCTTTACCCAACAATCAGCAAGCGCCTTTCCGAGTTGTAGCAACAAAAAAGAATGAAGACTTCTTCTTCTTTCTTCGTTTCCATGTTGCAACAACCAAATTTCTTTTTCCAGCATTCCTTCTTGCCAAGGAGAAAAAGCATACAAAAGAAAAAAAAACATGTGTGGCGAGGCTCTTGGTTACAATGGCAAAGCCAAGGAGAAAAAGTGTGCAAAGAAAAAAAGCATGTGGCAAGGCTCTTGTTGACTGGCAAAGAGCCCATTGTTACCAGAGCAGGGAGCTTTGAAGAGCAGCAGCACTAGCAAAAAAATGCTGATAGCAGGGTTGTGATGGGGTGCTCTACAACCAAGTCTTAACAGGTTTCCAGTGCAAGGTTTCCATTGCAACTTACAAACACAAATTCTGTAGACAATTTGAAAAGCAGGCACAAAACAACAAAGTCCACATAGCGTTTGAGATGCAACCTTTGCCATTTCCACCATTGGAATAAATTGGCTTCTCATCCATGAACACATAAAAGAAAAAGCATGTGGAATTTTAAACAACAGCTGTGCACCAAAAAAAAGAAGATTAGATTCCTTCGAGCCAAGCTTCCATGTTTGTTTGCTCTACACAAATGCTTTGGCTAGCATCCTCATAATTAGTAAATCTTTGAAAGAAGACCATCTTACCTATGAACAAAATGAGACACCCACAAGGTCCTCCAAGCCTGGAATTGCATATGTCCAAGTCCACATCACTGTGTTTAGGGCCTGATATAAAAAAACATTAATGCAAAAGTTCCATGTTAGCCAAATCAAAGTGAACTCACCTATTAAAGAACGAACTCCAAATTGCTACTCTTGTTTATCTCATTTCCATTCTACCTTGTTTACCTCAGCTCTTTCTTAAAAAGCCCAAACTCTTCACCTTTCTGCTGCTTTCCATGTCAAGCTTTTTTAATTTCTCACAAACAAAAATATGTTGCTACCCATTGCCATTGGACTCTGAAAAAACGCACAAAATAAAAAATCGAGCGTGCTCCTTTAAGTCTTCCAATCAAAAACAACGGTTAAAACTGTCTTTTCTCTTTTTTGTAGAAACCACAAAAACTCATCAGAGATCTTGTAGCCTATACTTTTGGATCCCCTCCTGTAATAAGGTCAAAATATAAGCACACAAAGATTCAGCTCCTCCACATCCTGTACTGGGCAATTGATCATCATCCTTGTGGACTGGATGTGGGACAGAGCAGGCAAATCAAGTGTCATGCAAACATGGAGTCAAGTAAGACTCCATTTATATACACACAAATAACTGAAAATATCATCCTTTGATCAGGAGTGTGACTGACTATTACTTTCAGTTCATCATTTAACAACTACAATCCTGCCAATTATGGTTAAATGCAGAACTACCCCTTTCAGGCAGAATAACAAAATAGAAGGTTTACACCTATTCTGCAACAATACTTAGAAACAGTCTGGCAGCCAACCCAAGTACCAAAGAGCTCAAGGAGTGAACTCAACAAAGAGTGGCCTTCATTCAGCACTACAAGCAAAGAACAGTTCCCAAAATATCAGCAGCTCCATAACACCTGTTGCAACACAAACACACACCATGCAAATTGGAAGTTCTGCATTGAATCAAGAATTATCAGAGACTGACAATATCAACTGGACTTAACTGTACCAGATCATATCCCCATGCTCTGGATGGTTCACCTGGCCCATTCCCTGCAGCTCTGCTGCAGCAGGAACAGAACTCACAGGTGGTTCCAAAGAACAGAATCGAGATGTGGTATCCTCTTCAAAACTCATATCAGAGGAGACATCTCCTGTGTAATGAGATTCAGGGGCATGTGTAATTGATGGAGACCCTGGACCATAGCTGTCATTGTCCCAAACCAGTTCTGGAAGGTTGGAAAGCTCAAGTTGTAATCCCTGTGCTACAGCTGCAGCTTGAGGCACAACTGGGGAATGCAGTGACAAGAAATCTTCAGTGTGTAAGTAAGATCTGGGGGCATCATAGGTCATTGATATCATTCCTTGATTTGCAGAAAGGTGCTTAAAAGGATCAGAACTAGAGACAGATGGCAGTGAGATTCGTGGCTCTGTGTTTGCTCTTGAAATTTCAGATGATAATGACATGAAAAGATCATCATTGCTGGGCAGAGAGGGCCTGGCAGCTTCATCTACAAACAGGTCCTTGAAAGGGTCAATGCCAGATCCACCACCAGTCATAAGCTGGACAGATGTTGCTGATGAAGTTACACCTGGTGACAGTTGAGAAGTGACAAGTGAAAAAAAGGCCATGTCATCAAGCAACAATCCTGTGTCTCCCTCTTCCTCCTCAAGAGCATCCCTCTGTGAGAAAGCCTCAAACAGATCAGTCTGCATACTGGAATGCCTTTGTCTGAGGAATTCATCGCTCTCTAGATGTATAGACCATGTCTGTGCCCCCTCACCAGAACGACCGGATTCTGAAGACTCTGACAATGGACTATTCCCAAAAAAGGTGGCAAAAGCTTCCTCAAAGCCACCACTTGAAGGTTTGGCAGTACGAGATTCAGTGCCTTCCACTACTAAATCCATAAATTGCTGCTGATGACACAACCCAGTAATTGTTTCTGATTCCCAATACTGTTCACAAACATTGATTTCATTGGATGATGCCAACTCTTCCCTGTGACTTGATGACCTGGAAAACAAAGATCCATTTGTCTGGTGGCCTCCAATTTCCATGACAGGATTGCCAGGAAAGGTGGTGAAAAGATCTTCAAGAGAGGGCCCAAGTTGCTGCTGCCCAGCCCATTTTTGTGAAGGTCTGGAAGGCATCAGTGGTTCTGACCTTTCACTTGATCCTGCTGGTGTAGACAACCTTCCATGCTCTTGTCTTCGACCACATGATTTTGATATATTCAAGTTTCCAGATTTGAAATCTGCCTGTCGTGAATGGGGTCGGCAGTCATCCTCTTGCTCCTCATACAGAGAGTTTAAGTCAAAGGCCAGTGCAGACTTAGATCCTGAGCTTGAACTCCCTCCAAAAAACTGGTACAGATTTGAAACAGTAGGTGCCTCCTTTTTCTGTACAAGTGGTACTTTACCTCTCATGGCTGATCCACACATCTGGGCTAGGTTGTCTTCAAATCCATAGTTAATGGGAACTTCTATGGGACGCAGCAGAATTTCTTCTTCTTGACCTGCTCCAATGTCCTCTTGGTGGGTTAACCACTCTTCCTGTTGCTCGGTTTGCAGCTCATATCCTGAACCCAGTGGGGTCTCCTCTGGCTGACTGACCACCTTGACTAACTGATCTGCATCTACGTCTTCTTCTTTTCTTCCCACTGGGTCAATGGATGCTCCTTGTACAATGGCTGCTGCACTTTGGGAGAGGCTCGCCTTCACACTTGAAACATCCTCTCCTTCATCTGGCTTTAAGTCTGAGCAAGAAGCAGGCTTTTCAGTGGTCCTCGCACTTACTTCAGAGATCAATATGTTGGAATTGAAAACCTCATCTGACTGGTCAGTGTTAAGTCTGATTGAACCAGGGTTAGAACCTGCATGCATCGAAAATGCCTTCAATGCTGATGACCAAGCATCATCTACAGACAGTGTTGGCTTTGATGATGTCACTGCATAAGAATCCACTTTTGGGGATGCAAGTGTGGCACTGTTTTTGCCATCATCACTATGAACTTCCTCTGGAAAATGGCAGGAAACAGACTCATCTGCTTCAATTGCACCTGCAGATCTATCAAGCAATTTGTCTGCATCTGAGCTTGCAGAGGATTCTGCAGAGCCTGCAGATAGAGTAAATTGAGTTTTGTGAGACTCCGGCAATAACGAAGACACATGTGAGGCAGCTAAGTTGGGCAATGTTGTAGGCAACTGAGTTGATGCTAAGGTTGGCAACACTATACATGTACAGGCTGATGAAATGGGGGATGGAGGTGATAAGCTCTGTGCTTTTGCTAGTGATGTGCTTGGTGTTGATGGGGCTACTGATGTAGCAGTACCAGGAAAAGGTGAGATGTTCTCAGTAGTAGAAGAGAATGCACCTTTGAAAAGAGAACAGCTCTGTACAGATGTGAGGGCTGCATGTGAACTGGAGATTGGAACTTCTGCCTCTGGACCACCCCTTGACTCATAAACTACTGGAGAAGCATGTGGAAGCTGAGCTTCCCAATTCTGCCTGGACTCGAGAAGCTCAATACGTCTATCAAAAGACTCCAAAGCCTTGCACAGAGAAGTCTCAATGCGCATGCACAGACCTTCCAGTCTATCAAGACGCTCACAAACCTCAGCAATAGAAGCATCACGTGTGACTTCCACTGCTGGAGGATCTGCAACTTTTCCTTTTGACCCTCCTGGCTCCAACCTTGCCATCAATGCATGCATTAAGGGCTCCCTACTAGGTGTCAGCATACTTTGCATGCTAGCAGCCCCTGTAACTAGGTTATTTCCGCTAACAGAAGCTGCTTGTGTACCCTCTTTCCGTTTGTTTGACCCAGAAAGACCCTGCACCATCTGCAGCATACTTGGAACCAGCATCCCTAGCAAGCCAGCCTCTTTCCCTCCAATCAACCCCTGCACTTTTGAATTCAAAGAAGTAGATGAATTCAAGGCAGTAAGGACAGGGCCTGAAGACACAGTGATCACAATGTCCTCAATATCCACAACAAACTTCTCTTCCAAAGACAGAAGCCTGATTGTCAAGGATATGCACGGATCTGGGTCTTCAAACTCCACTTCCACCCTATAGAGAACCCTGCCTGGAAGAACTCTGTCAGAATTCATGACAAGGCTGCTATTAACATCATGTTTCTCCTTGTTCTTGACAAAAATCTCCTGTTCATCTCCTGCATCCTTGCAATTGTTGACCAAGCCATCACTGCTATCAACAAACTCAAGTTCTCCATCAGTCCAATCTTCCCCATTGACTTCCCCATCCCTTACTTCCATTAGTGGCACCTGAACCACTTCACTCTGCTCACCTCCTCTTGAATTAACAACTGGAGTTTTAATATCCTGCAGAGGTTTGGTAATTGAATCAAAACCTTCCTCCTGTACAACCCCTTTATCATCTCTAATTAATGAGATCACTTTGTCTCTTGGCTCATTAACCACCTCTGCCAAATGGGATTCTGGAAGCTCCTGCTGGCCATGTGATCCATCGACAGAGTCAACAGGATAAAACTCCAGCTTGCACCCCTCTGGTTGGATTTCATCAATTTCTTGACTGTGTGGTTTCCGAAGGTGAGTGAGGCCTTCAGCCCAGTCTGTTGAGTCCTCAGAACAACTTCTTTCTTCCTCATCTGTCTCACAAGAAAAGTAACTCCCATGCTGAACATTAGGGTCTTGACTCACTTCAAGTTCTTCTTGACAATTTCCTGTTTCCAAATTATTTTCAAGGACTGGCATGTCAACACCTTCACAAATTGCAACTTCACCTTCAGTCTTTCCATGATGAGAAACTGTCAAGCTACTACTGCTATCCACTGCTGCAACATTTTCACTCTCAGCCAGTAGTGGTGTCTCAGTTCTCAGTTCAGCTTCCTCCAAGCCAGCCTCAGGAACCTCTTCTCCTTGAATATAAGAAGGGCTCTGAAACTCATCCTCAGAGAATAGTTGTGTTGCAGAAAATTCTTTACCCAACTCAGCAGCAACAACCTTGGTTGCTGCCTCATACTGACCACGAACAGTACAAAGGTACTCTGAGTCAGCAGCTCCCTCATTCTGATTGTAGATTTCACATGTCTTTGCTGAGCTTAGCACCTGGATACGATGCACATGGCACAACCGGTGTTGAAATTGCACTGCACACCACCACCACAGGCATTCAATATCCAAGAAACACTACAACTGAGAAAACAACAGTATACAAGACAATGAAAAAGGGTGAGGAAAACAAACACATCAGTAAACATCTATCTAACATGCATATAAAAAAGCTAGAACCATTTTCGAACATAGATGATGGAGGACTGACCAAGGTCTAGAAGAAAAGCAAGCAATATCAGTAACACACAAAGAGAAACTTTGAATTCGTTGGTAAGAGAGAGGGGGCTAATCCAGTGCATATGTTCCCAATTGCACTCCACTCCCTACATCATCATCATCTCTTGTGTGCACATTGCAAAAAAGAGAGGTCTAATGGAGACAAAAAAAACACTCTTCATTCACACATCTGCAAATGAGACATAAGGAGAAGTAGATTGACTATCACATGCCTGCAGGTTTCCAACACCTGTTAACCCTATCACCAATTTGTTTGGAAACAGAGAGAAAGAGTAGTTTGAAACCCTAAAGAGAAGACCTTCAAATCAGTGGCACTGATTCCACAGGTTGCTTTCCATTCTGAGACTATGATGGCCGTTCAATCCAGAATCCATCCTCAAAGAAGAAAGAATGAAGAACACATGAAATCATCATCAGAAATGACAACCTCAACAAACCTAGCTACTGAGGTTTCGCTTAGAAATAAAAAGCCTGTCAATCTTTCGCAACAGACAGAGCATACTACAAATATACTAGAGAGCGTTTCACCTACCCGTGACTTCGCAAGGGCCCGAGGAGTCTGGAGCAGGCACCAGGATTGCCGCCCCGATGTCATCATCGGCCGGTACTAACAACTCTGCGTATTTTCGGCGCACAGATTCATCCGCGTACACTTGCAACAAGCTCACATGCTTCGCCAGATTGCCATCCCTCGTCCTCCAACCACTCTTCAAGCTCCATTCCATGTCCTCCTCCTCCATGATCACTCTTTCGGTATGCGATCAGTGTGACCCAGGGGCCGGACAGTTCCAGAAAAGCTAAGGAAAACAACACTACTACAACTGCTAATAACCTTTCTCAATTTCCAGACTTCGTGCTCTTCTCCATGGCCGTAAGCTTTCAACTATCGTACCGAAGCAAAACGCAAACCCCTTCTTCTTCGTCGTCGTCGTCGTCTCCCTCTCTCTGTGTGCAGCAATGTCCTTGCACGCAACACCGGACACGAAACAGGAACACGACAAACGCTCATCAACGAATTATGAACTACTAAATCTGCCTTCCTGAACGAGATAATCGTCTTTATGGATGATATAGATAGATGTGTCATCCACGAGGACGGGTGATAAGGTTTATTATCGGGAAAGGCCTTAATGGATGAGAATTGTGCATTGCGTGCATTGCCTGCCCGCGTGCCTGCGGGCGTGCGTCGGTCTTCCCACGAGAAGCGCACTAGGGCTTTACTTCCTCTTGTTTTTTCCCTCTTTCTCTGTGTGCGTGTGTCTCTCGTCTCTCTCGCAAGCTTTTGCTTACCTCACTTCCCTTCTTACACCAGAGTATATGACACTGTCGTCACGACACACAATTCACCATGGTATGTATGTGTGTATAACTTCTACCTGAAGCTTTTCATCTCTGCTTGCGCACAAATGGGCTTGCTTTTCTTGTTTTGTTTGCTGTGCACGTTTGTTTTCCACTCTGTTGTTTTTTGGCTGATATTTTCTTTTTTTTTTTTTTTTTTTTTTCCCTCTTTGTCTTTGTGTGTTTGTTTTGTTTGCACACTTGGATGTTCTCTTGTGCGTGCGTGAGTGTGTGTGTTTTTTTGTTGCTTGTTTTTGTTTGTTTCTTTGTAGGTGTTTTGGTTTTTAGTGCTGTCTTTTTTTGTTGTGTAGTGGGTGTTTTACTTACAAGTATTTGAAAGTTCTGTTTTGTTCAGGAGGTCTCACTGAAGGATGACGATGGTTTGGTATCATGAATATGCTGTCTGAGTTTTCTTTTAATGGAGGTGGGGTTCAAGGTCAAGAGTGTCTATTCTGCAAATGCGTCGTTGTGGACTGTCAAGAGCACGCTTACACGATTCTTTTGGTTGTGGTTGCCAGTCAGGAAGAAAGGAAACAGTTCTGGATTTGTCAAAGTTTGTGGACAAAGGAGTGTCGGTGAAGCTCACTGGAGGTCGGGAAGGTGCATTGCAAATCTTCTTCTTGCTGCAATATTTAAGTTCCTAGGTTTTAAAAAAAAAAGAGTGAGCTTTGTTTTGCAACTGTTTGGTTTCAATGTGTTTCATCTGTTTGTTTGAGGCCCATTGTTTAGCATGTTGATGGAGAGTGTAGCCTTGGTGGTTGGCAAGTGACGGGGACATTGAAAGGATATGACCAGCTCCTAAATCTGGTGTTGGATGAAGCTGTTGAGAACCTCAGAGGTATGATCTGAATCTATTTTACTGTCATTACCCTACATTTGTCCTCCTCCATCTGGGTTCTATCCTCACTGCATATTTGTGCTAATTGGTTTGTGATTGACATGTCATGTTTGTAGAAGAACCAAGTTTGGGCTTGGTTCACCTTAGCAGGGCATGAAACTTAGGTTTGAGATCACAAATGAGCTTGTAGGGAGCTATGATGGCAGTCTTTCGACACTTGTAAGTTGTGGTTGTTTTCTGGAGCTGTAGGTTGTGTCATACTAGCAGAAACAAAGAGCGACAAAGTGATGGTTGCACCAAAGCCAATAAGTGTTGGACCTAAACTTCACAAAGTCTTAGGGTGACTGTTGAATTGTGCCCAATGTCATCCCTTGTTTGGGTTGCGTCTGCACATAGCTATTGGATTCCTTGACCTGATGGACATGCTATGCTTGCTGGAGGGTCAATGGTCATTGTTCTTCAACCCACTCATCAGAATGGAGTTCAAGGTTTTAGGTTTTGCACTACATAGTGAACCTTTGGAAGCTGTCAGGAGGCAACCTAGAAGGATAATGTACAGGGCTCAGAGCTGTGCATTGCATCAGACCACTTGATTGGAAGGGAGTGAGATCTGGGTTTCCTGAAGTCACTTGAATAGCAGGCAGCTAATTCACTGCTGTGTTAACAAATGTGTGTTTACATGCACTTTTGCAGATCAAGATGACCCCTTGAAGACAACAGACCAAACAAGACCTCTAGGCTTGATTGTGAGTTTCTCTGTCTTTGCAGTTGAATCAGATCTCATGTCTTTGAGTGCCACATATTGTGGAATAAACTTTTATCAAAAGGATTGAAGGACCTTGAAAGACTTTGATGCAAATCTGTCCTGTCCTGTCCTGTCTGAATTATTGGTTCTTGCCACCTGGCTTGGCAGGTGTGTCGAGGCACAGCAGTCATGCTAGTTGCTCCAACAGATGGCACAGAGGAGATACCAAATCCTTTTCTACAACCTGAAAGTGTGGCTACATGAGTGAACCTGCCAGCCACCCTGCAGAGGTACCCTAAATGTTTGCAGTCATGGGTGTAGTCTCTGGAAGAATCCCCTTGTGACAAGAAGCACTTTTGTGTGGAGTTTTTTTTAAATATTCCATCTGGTGCTCATATATTTTGGGGATATATATTAGCACAAACTTTCTAGGATTTCGACTGACCAAAGCAGTGCTTTTAATCATTCTGCCACAATGTTTCAGTTTGATATTGTTATGAGTGTGACCAATATTAAAGTTCTATCCTATTTGACTACTTAGCCATATCTATCTCCTGTCACTTTTGTTCGGTGGGATGTATACTTAACAAAGATGGTAACCAAGGGGTTCAAGATATTCTGGTGTGGGCAAATCATGGAGGATGGAATTGGTAATGATGTTCACATGTGTTTGCATGCCTCACCTTTCTTTAAGTCAATTGTAAGTCTGTCTTTGAGAGTTTTCAAGAGCATGTAAGAGAAGCTCAAAGATTGTCTAAGCTTGCAAGTTTGTCTTTTGATTTTAAGCCACTATATGCTGCCATTGCCAAAGAGTGTTTCCTATTGAGAAAGCAGATTGGAATTTCTTAGATTCTGAAGGCTGTTTTGTTCTGAATTTGTTTAAGCTTGCTGCCTCTCAATTGGAAAGAAAATGGATGAGTATTTTGCACACTTTCTTTCCAAGAGGATACAACCTAGAAGGCAAGTCAAACATGGATGTTCTCCTAGGGTACATAAAGCTTCTGCAATGTTGTGGAGAAAGGGCAGTAATCCTTCTTTTGCTCATCCTAATAACAAATTTTGGGTTCCTGTCAATGTTCTTCCTAATGTTTCTGTAAGTTTTCCTCCTATGTTCCCAATTTTTGAAGAGAATGGTTCACCTTCTGTTGTTGTGCAACCAAATCCTAGTGGGGTCCCACACCTTTCTCCTCACAGAATTTTTGGCTACAGAGATTACAAAAGAAGACTGGTCTTCCTTTCTTCTCTTATGTCTCAAGGTAAGTTTTCTATTGTTTTTCTCTCCAACTATAAGACCAAGAATTTGGTTTGTATTCTTTTGTTGCTGTGCAAGCTTTCACCTTCTGTTCTCAGTATTGATGTTGGCCATGCTTTACAACTGTCTAAAATTCTGAGCATTTTTATTAAGAGAAAAGTTCCTCATTCTTACCCATCAAGTGCCTCTTTCCTAGGTAGAAATCTGTGTCTTTGTTTCTTCTCATATGGATGGTTTGAATCTCTCTTCCATTTTAAACCTTCCTTCTGTGCTAGATTGTCTTCCTCCTATTGTTCGAAAGTTTTGATCCCCTCCCTTAGTTGCTTGGAAATATGTTAAAACTTCTGGACAAGAGTTTTTCAGCCATAGGGAGTTGGGAAGATCTGTTTGTGTGTCTAAAGTTAATAAAACTATTCACTCTGGTTGTGATTGTTATTGTTTCCTTGGTTTTGTTGACTCTCATCATGGTCATGTTATTTCTGCTAGTTTTAATATCAACTCAAGGCCCAGTCTAATTGAACTTTTTTCTATAGGCACTAAGTTCAGAAGAGGTTTCTTGTCTATGTCTTCTATTGAAGAAGCTATTGATAAAGGTCTTAAAACGTTTGTCAACAAGCAAGAAGAGCTTCTAGGAGTTCAATGGATATTAAGTGAGTGGAAAGCCAAAGTTCCTTTGTTTGTGTGGGAGAGGACTCATGCCCGAGGTTCAAACCTCTTCAGATTCTTCTTTGACTGTTCCCTTAGGAGTTTTGGATCATCTAAAGAGTCTCCAACGGTCCTTAGTTATTACCTACACGGATAAATTTAGTAACAGATTTTTGTTTGTTTGTAAATTTTTTTTTATGTTTCTTCTGTTTTCTCTGAGCTTAATTCTCCTGTTGGTTCATATGTGGTCTCCGGTCTTGCCCAATATGACATCCTGAAATTTCATCTCTCTTTTAATAAGACTCATAATGTTAATGGCGTTAAGTGTGGTCCTTGTCTCCCATTTCTTTGTGCTGTTTGGAAGTTTCATAGAAACCCAATTGAACCTAGATTTATTTGTGCCTCCAGCTCTACTTCTCTTACTGAAGTTTCTAAGTGGCTTTCTTTCTTTCTTTAAAGATATGTTTCCTGCAGTCAATGACAATTGGGTGTCTAAACTCAAAAAGGCAGATGATCCTTGTGTTAGTAGATGACTCTACAGGGGTTGTGGAGATAATAAATAAACTTAATCTTTCAAGATCTGAAGTTGATAAAGCTTTCCCACTTCTGTTGCAGTCTTTTGATTTCTAAACTCTATACACTAAAATTGACCTAATTGATCTAAAAGTTTGTATGAGAGTTTGGATAAATAAAGTGTTTATTCGGATGCTGAAGCTGTAAGTTTTTGATGGTTCAAAAAACAGCTTTGGACTTTAGGTTTTGTGGCTGGAGAATAAGGCAGAAATCAATTTGTTTGAAAATCTTTGCAGCTTTAGAGTTGTGGAGGGTCAGATTTGATTGCTTGGCTGGATTTCTTGTTGGACAATTTGTTTCTTTGTTTTTTGGTCATGGTGTTGATGGACAATGCATTGGTATCCCCATGGGTAGTAATTGTGTGGTCTATTTGGCAAAAATTTATCTCTTTACCTATGAGTTTGATTTCATTAAATGTCTCTTGAAGAGTAGCACATCTCCTGTTGTGCTTCATAGATTGTCCCTGGTTTGTAGGTTTGTGGATGATCTTTTTGTTCCTGATTTTCCAGATTTTGTGAACTTCATGTACTTTAACCAGGACTCTTTTGGTAGCGGCTTATACCCAAAAAACATCTTATGAGTTGTATGTCTAAAGGGTTCTCTTGTAATTTCTTGGATCTAGTTGTGAGACAAACTCCTCAAGGTTTATCCTCTGACATTTTTGACAAACACTTTCAACCAGATTATGCAGGTATTGAAATGATTAGAATGCCTCATATTCGTTCCAATATCTCAATGACTGCGAAGCTGGTGATTATCAATAGTCAATGTTACAGATTCTTGAGGCTTTGTAGTTGTAAGAAGGTTTTTGTCTTTCAGATGGTCAGTCTTTATTGTTTTTTTGGAGGTAAAAGGCTACCCTTCAAAAATTCCTCTAAAAAGAACTGGAGGATTGCTTATTAAAGAAAAATTCCAAAAAGGAATTTTTTGCTTACGGCATTTTCAAAATGATTTTGCTTCAGGTCTTGTAAGTGGGGAGCTTCTTGTAAGCCCGCTTGTTCATAGTCTTTCCCTATTCTCCTGTCCTTCAGTTTTTCTTTCCCTTTCTGTGTCAGTCTGTGTTTTTCTTGTCCTTGTTGTTGTGGTGTGTTGCTAGCCAGTAGTATGGCTGAGTCCTTCCATGTGTTTCCAGAATTGCAACAGAAACTCAGTTCACATGTTGATGCTGAGTATTGGTATCTCAGAGAAGCAATGTTTTAAGGGGAGTCTCAGAGTCCTTTTGCTACTTTCTCCATCTGCTAGCAACGATTGAAACCTGATTGAATCTAATCATGGAGGTTCTATGTATGGCCATATTCATGTGCCTTTAGACATTGCTGTCGAACTGGCACCACCCTCTGGAAACAAGAGCTCCATGCAACATCAAAAAGTATACATACTGGAATACATAAAACTAAAATGAAGCGAAACACCTCATTGTAAAAGAGAACAAAGTATTTATAGCCAAATTTTTTTACAGTAGCTCACTGCCAAGGAATGGTGTACAGTAGGTTATTACCAAGATGTAAAGTTTGTTAGCAGCCCCATGCTCCATGGCCAGTGATGATGAAACACTTTTTTGTTCTAGACACCACTTCCAAATCAGTTATACCTGATAACCGCCAGGAGTAAAAAAAAAGTGTGACCTTGAAGTACTTCCAACTCCTCAGATGACTAAGATCAGCCAGAGATGGCAAGTAGACACCACAAGCTCTTTTATGTTGTGCCAAACCCAATGTTATTTTTGGGAAACTCTCAAGCTGAGAGGAGCAGACACCGAAATGATGGAACTTTGGTCACCAAATTGTGATCAGGCAGAGAATGTCACTGCCATATCTGGATACTGAGGCAGTAAATTCACAAATATAAGCCTCAACTTCTTTCAGTGAAGAACATTACTATAAACACTAGACACCAGTTTCTTCATGGAAAAAAATTAGCATTGCTCTTCTGTACCTGAATATCATAATGAAGTCAAAACCAGCAGATATCATACAATTATGGGCATGGTACATCCTATGAAGGAAGATGGCGACTGAGAAGCCCATCAAATGCAATATACAAGTCCTTATTGTCTGGACCAAAAATGCCATCAGCCTTCCTCAGTGTCTCCTGCAGAGACCACAAGTTACCAAAGGACCACACATTATCAGTACCTGGATAGAACCATCCCATTGACACATGATAGGGAAGAAATTATGGTGCAGTAGGTGGATTTGAAGTCAGGACCCAAGGAAAATTTTCTTCTCAATTTCTTAAGCTCAAGTAAGGTTTTCAGAGTGCTACTTGCATCATTGTACAGTACTTGAGATCTTCTGGTAGGCTGCAGTATGAAGAGAACATTGCTAGAAACAACTGACCCCTTTATGAAACTAGAGCATAACATCCCCATTTGTCTTAGGTGGACCATAAAGAGTGCCAGACCACTCAATGGTTGAAACAGTAGGCTTTCCAACCATTTTTCATGTGGGTGTCTACCAGAAAACAACTGGTCCCAGAAATTCAAAACAATGATAGCAGGTATCTTACCTCCCGGGTTTGTCGGTGCCCATTCAGCTCCTTGATGTTGGCCAGGAATGCACTGAATTGCTCATATGTCAAGCGGTTCCTGTGCCCATATTATTCAAAATAATCAATTTTCACCCCAGAGAAGCATGGCTCATCATTTTTCATCTGGAGTCTGCCTCACTGACTCATGTATCAAAGCATAACTATGAGCCAAGATTCTGGCCCTCAAAATAAACACAAGGAAATAGAGCAAGGAATGGAATCTGAAAGGAGGGAGCTATACAGTCATTCTCTTAGCATCAGATACAGGTTCACAGAAGGTTTTCAATCATTGCAGGTTCAATACACCCCTGACAGGAAGTGAGTAAAGTTACACCCCAAATAAGTCTGTTGCTAAACTCTGACTGTGTGAACTACAACCACATTCAAGGGCTACCAGGAGAAAGAAAAATAGCAGTTACAACAAGATGAAGACAGGATAGAAATGAAAAAAGAAGGGGAACCTAATTTCAGTTTGCTACCATGGAAGCCTGACACATTCCTACAGTCCGGGACCCTAACTATCTACCACCTGACACTGGCCTGATGAAAACAGTTGAGGATCAGTTGATCTGGGTACCAGACAAACTCCTCTACATCTAACCCAGGAAAGCTGACTGAAGTGCATGAGACAATAGACTACAACTTTCTTTTGACAAAGCATGCTCAAACCCGACACAACGACAGGAAGTCAAATTGGGTCACACACACCTGGCTTGGCGGAAGAACTCCTTGCCATCAAGACGGGGTGTATGTGCTGGCAGAATAAAACAATTGATTCATCAATCAAGATCCAAGTACAAGTGTCTCATCTGAAGATGCCCTTTCAGGAAGTGAGAAAACATTTGTCTTAAACATGATACACGGAGTCATCGTGAAGATGGTATAGGTAGTGGTATAGGAATTGGAAGGATCTCAACACAAGCCTGTGGAAACTCCAAATTTCATGTTTCAAAAACATCAAGAAAAAAGAAGAGGCAACCAAACTCTTGCGGAGACCAGAAACATACTTGGCATGGAGGAATGGCTTGGCGGAGAGTTTGGGGCTGTAGTAGACTGACTGGTAGGCTGTGAAGATGGAAGAGGGATTCGGTGTGCATCACTTCCTGACATGATGCGCTGTGGAGAAACTCTTGCAGATTGTTGTTGTGGTGATCCAGTTGGAGTTTGCCGGGGTGTCAATCGAGGGGTCAAGGACTGTGTTGAGCGCAACTTTTGATAAGATGATGATTGCCTCAACGGTGGACCTACTTGCACCAATCAATATCAATCCAAATATCATGAGGTTCATAGTTCATGGGAGAACTCTGATCCATTTACACCCAAATATCCAGTCCATCATTTCTCTGCAGCTTGATATACATCTGTGCAACCTCACCTCTATAACCCCTGTATGTGTGATGGAATTGGGAATGGAACTTGATGAAACCTAATTGCACAAAGCTCTTTTGTTCTCTTCACTTGAGGGAACAAATGACACAGCGAGTAAAAAGCAGATTCAACCTTACCATCAGGTTCCTGGTGCTGCTCTTCTTCCTCCTGCACTGGCTCAGCAGAGTCTGTGATTGAGGTGTCGGCAGGTTGACCATCATCTTCAATGACATGAGCTCTGCTCACTGTAGACTCTGCCTCTGTGAAGTCCAAAAGCAGAGCTTTGAAGTCACTGCAGGTGATAAAAAAGCTGTGTTTTCCTAATAATTTATGTTCTCTGTATAGCTTTCTAGGTCATTGAAGCAGGACACATTATAGGATTCCTCAAAGTAATGAGATAAACCCTATTGCTGAACCTGGATTGGTGATGAAGTAACTTACGTGATGCTCTTCTGATTGCCAAATTTGAGTTTGCAGCTCCTTGCTTCTCACCACCCTCACCCTGAAACCACAAAAATGATGATTGGCTACAAGAAAATAAGATACAAATAAAGAGGGTGTGCTTGGAGGATCAAATGAACAATATAAGTGACTTACTGCAGGATTTTCGTCATCTTCTTGCAGAGATTGCATGAGAGTCTGCTTGAATGTCTCAAGCTGTCATAGTGACAAAAGCAAACAGAGAAAACATTTGTTAAAAATTCAGGTCGTCTTTGATAGACCACCTTCAAAGTCTTGAGCAACCCTTAAGAGGCATGGGTGAAACAATGTTATAATAACAGCAATACAGGAAGGACTTTGATTGCTAGTATTTCCACAACAGAATCAAAAGAGAACATCAATTGCAAAAATCAAAGCACTCATCAAGTAGTAAGTTTCAGAAATAAAGTGGCACATAAGTCATCATGATGTCGATTACCTTTGCTACATCGCGCATGAGCTTCTTCACTTGCCCTGCCAACATATCATTCTCATTGGCTAGTTTCGCCTGCCCAGCAAAAACAATTGGAACATACATCAATAATAGAAAACTACATGTTTGAACTGTATCGCCATAAGCAAGCCAATTGATTGTTTTTTAGAACCTAGAAAGCATGGCAGTTGACACTATGAGAACAATATACACAAGAATTTGACCGGAGTTTCTCAACTGGTGAAACCCTAAAAACCCTTCACATGCTCAAGGTCTCAGTGGGGATGGTCAAGATGTTTCCACAGACAGTCTTATCTTGTGCAAAGGTTCCTTCACTACTTCTGAGCTTAAGCTCTTGGAGCTGACATGCGAATGCGTGGTGAAAGATAACAAGAGAAGGAGACGAAGAAAAAGAATGCGACATTGTTGTCTCAGAAACAAGTTTTCAAAGCGGCCATGACTCAAATCGCATTAGTCCATTGACTTGATGCTGCACAGGAGGAGGACGAGCAGGCCAAACAAGAGCAACGACGATCGCGCAGAAAACATGGGGAAAACGAGAGAGAGAGAGAGAGTCGGAAAAACAGAAAGAGACAGAGATAGAGAAAGAATGGCAAGAAAGCAAGCCAGGAGGAGGAGGAGGAGGAGGAGTGAGTGTGGAACCTGCCTGCTCATCCAATGCGTGTGACAAGCGTGCAGTTGTCTCCTGCAAACTGGACTCCGCATCGCCAACGCGTTCCTGCAGGTCATGGATGACATGTTCCTTCTCGGCCAGCTTGAGGCGCAGTTTACCGGTCTCGGACTCCAATTTGGCCACACGGGCCGTCACAGCCATGGCCGTGATTCTACGCGCAACGTCCAGCTGCTCATAAGGATCGGATGGAAGCACAGACAACAGATCCTGCGGAAGCTCCAATTCCGCGCCCCATCCTCCTCCTCCTCCTTCATTTCCCATGGCCAAATTCCCACCACTCCACAGCTGCTGCTGCGTCCCCCCACTCTTATAATGACTCATTCCCAAAACCACCACCAAAACGGAAGAAGAAGAGGCGTACAGAACTCTCTCGCTTGCTTGCTTGTTGCGTTCTCGCAGCGCTGCTGCAGCGCCACGAAGAATTTCTTCTCTCGCGGAGCGCGCATTCCTCCCTCGTTCGCTCGCTCGCTCGCTCGCAAGTCTGCTCGAATCTTTCACCACACACAGCCCGCATGAGGAAGAAGAAGAGGACCAGAAGAGCTCCGATCAGGATTATGAGAAGCAAAGCAGCACTTCATGGATGAGACTATGTCCCACATGGATGATACTATCTTCCTAGTGGATGAGGCTATGGGCTTTGTGGATGAGAATATCTTCTTCATGGATGAGAAACGAGCAAGAACCATCACAGGGGGGTGGGGCGGAATTTTTTAATTTTTTTTTCTGCCCAGCCTTATGAAATCCGGACGATTACAGGAGGCGGAACGGTTTGGTTTTTGAAAAGCCCGGTGAGATTCTGCACTCCCTCATTTCTGGGAGGCCAAAATTCCACTGTGGAATGTGCCATCCAAATTTACACTAGTAAACTCTTCGGCAGGTCTTTACTGAGGGCTTTACTGGGAGCTTTCTGAAATGTAGGACCCACATCGTCTCTCCCAAGGGCCCCCGTGTGGGTCCATTTGCTTCCAAGGAGGACTCTTGATTGTGCACTCTGCAGTACTAGTCCGGTTGGTACCCATATAATTCCAAGTGGGTTGGCAGTATAGATCCGGTTGGTACCCACAGTATTCGAAGTGGGTGGCAGTATTGGCCCGGTTGGTACCCACAGAATTCCACGTGGGTTGGCAGTATAGATCCGGTTGGTACCCACAGAATTCCAAGTGGGTGGCAGTATTGGCCCGGTTGGTACCCACAGAATTCCAAGTGGGTGGCAGTATTGGCCCGGTTGGTACCCATACAATTCCAAGTGGGTGGCAGTATAGATCCGGTTGGTACCCATACAAATTCCAAGTGGGGTGCGTTTACATCATTTGAAAAATGTCATTTAAGATTACATCTAATTTTGAAAGGTTTAATCGATGACTTTGTAGTTATGGCCCTGTCGTTCATTTCCCATCCACCATCCATCCATCCATCCATCCATCCATTCTCAAGGAAATTAACTTTTAATTATAAGTACCCTTCGGTGGGCAATGATTTTTTTTGGTGGTGAATTTCCAACCATTTTACACAAAAACAATTTTGAAAAAAAAAAAACAAAAAAACCTTGGATTTAAAATAATGTTCATAATCGTATTTCATATATATATATATATATAATTTTTTTTAATGTTCCTTAACTAAACTTCATTGTGTTAGGTATTTTTTGGTCTTTTGGTTTAGTTTTGAATTAGTGACATGTTTGATTAGATCCTAGAATTTTTTTTGCAACCTTAATTAATTCAAAGGTGCACATTCAATCTTAGATGTCAAAACACCATTTTTCACCATTTTGCAAATATTCGATTATATTATTTTCCAATGAATTAGATTTCAAATTTTATTAATGCAATTTTAATTTTTTAAAACATTTACCCTTGCAATATTGTCTAAAACCTATGATATGATATTTGAACAACTATCAAAATGTGTATACTAGGTTGTAAGGTCATAATTAAATTGCAAGAAAACAAAAGGAAAACTTTAATGGCTCACAAGGTAGCAATTATACTAGATGTAGGTATTTCTATTGGATTATAAGTAATTTAATCTCCAATCTAATTAATTCTACCAAAATGTGATATGTATTTCTATCCACATTTATGATGACGTCACTACTCACACATAATGATGTCATTATTGTTACATGATGACATCATCACCATCACCACCACCACTACCATCACACATTCCTATAACTATTGTGAAGCATTTTTTCATCATCAAAACATCGATTGATTTGGAGTTGAATTGATCCCTTGAATTTCATTTCAAATACTTGAACTCTTAAAGAATCCCAACTCTTAAAGTGAGGGTTCATATAGTGAGAGTCATGGGATCATGTTTCCCTTTACCTCTAGAAAGCTTCCCATTTGAGTTTAGAGTATGATTCACTTTCCTTACCTCACCTTGTGTCTTAGATTTTGGCCCCTTTCTTGCCACATCATGACCTTGGTTGTGAGCTTGAAGCTAAGTTCTAACATTACTTACCTACATATTCTCAATTCAAATCTTTTAGACAAAATGGATTAAATTTAAGCATTTTTTTAATAATCATATGACCCAAACTTTTTCCTCAATTGCATAGTTTTGTTAAAACCTTGCACTTTAGATATATTGCTCTTGAAGTACATGGAAATCTTGGTTTTTTCACTTTCATTTTGAGCAAGATAAATTTTCAAAAACATGTTTTGTGTGGATTTGATGATGAGAACCCCAAATCTTGTTATCCCTCATCATGTCCAATTGCATGTCATCAATCATCCCGAGTGATTAAATCTTGGATGCTATAGATCCAACATTAATAAAGATATAAATTTATTTACTTCAACGTGAGGAACTATAATTATAGCAATGAAACATTGCACAACAAACAAAAGAGGAAATGAGAGGAAAAATGGAGAGTGTTGTCCATATGAGACTGAGTCCTATCAAAATTCTTTGCCCAGTTATTTGATCGAAAAATAATTGTAGTTATGATTTGTGAAACTTTACTGAAAATGATTCAATTCACTACAACAAATGGAAAATGGAAGGGAAAATGTAGTTTTGTATTGGAGATTAGGAGGACCCAATGTGTGAGGATTGTCCTTCTTAGGCATTTGAGGCACAAACCCTAAATGGAACATTTGTGGGAGAAACCCAAATTGCAAAACTTGTAATCCTATTCATAATAGAGTTATAAGTAAAGTAAGAAAAACACAGCACCAGAACCTTGAGTTTGATCATACACGGGGTGAAATTTGTATAAAAACCTGCATTTAAGTACATTAGCATTCAACGGGGGATGAAACTCAAGAAAACCATCAATTTTGGTGGTAAACTTTAGATTTCACTTCAACCAACGACCTCTTTCAATGGATCTCTTGATTTGTGGATTGTGGAGGCCAAGAATAGAATTGTTCCCATGCACACACACACACACACACACATTTGTAGATTGAAACTTGTTTTGGTTGGAGAGTAGGTAGTAGTTGTAGTAGTAGTAGTAGTAGTAGTAGCCTCTCCTAGTGTGGGAACAAAAAGACTCCAAAAGGTTTTTTGTTGGGTGGGTGTGTGTGTGTGTGTGTGTGTTTGTGGGTCGATGCCAATGTGGGTTTCCAATTCAAAAGATGCACTCTTTCATTCCACACATCTGGCCTTGCTCTTGGGCACATAAACATTGAATGAATAGTGCCTCTTGATTATTTGTATGAGATTTTTTTTTTGGGCCCCTGAACTTGAGCTCTAATTTACAGTACCCAATTCGGGATCTTGGGGTTTGGACTTGATGGAATGATAATATCTCATCTTCTGGTTTCCAGACACTTGAAAGCTGCATGCAGCAGAAGAAAAAATTAATGTTGTAGCTTGATGTTCAGTTTCAAAAGTTTCTTTGGGAAAGATTTGGTTTGTTTCATTATTATATGTGCTTCATAACGATTCGACCTTTCCTGACAAAAGATTTTAGAATATTCGGGGTTTGTTCTCTGTTCTCTGCATGGGGATGATGTGTTTTTCGATGGGTGTTTTTGAATCTTTTGTGAAATCGTGAACTTAACAGAATTGGTTCTGGAGACATGCACTAGATATCGCAGCAGATTCATCTTTTTTTTTCACCCCATCTGGATATAGATCATGCATCTCCATGAGTATGGAGGGTATTCGGATTGACATCATTGCACATTGATTGGGTGAGGTTCACATTTGCCCTCTTGTTCTTAAATTTGGGATGTATTTGATAATGTCCAGACATTTCAGTTCCCATAAATGTAAGTGGATTATGCAAAAGACCTGAGTGAGAAAAGATGTAAGACAAAAAGAAGCTTTTCCTTCTTGTTTTCCTTCCACTGTTACTATTAGGTTATTTGAGAATTTCTGCCCAGTTGTGTGAATTTTGTGAACATGGATGTGAATTCTTACAAGGCATGTGGTGTCTATCTCATCAGGTGACTTCAGAGCCTTAAATGGTCAACTATCTTTCTTGGGAGGTTGGTAGGGCGGTGGAACAAAAAAGATCAGACTTGTTTTGTGAATGGAGCTGGAAGATGAAGAGTTTGAGACATCCTGAAGGAAGGAAGGGAACTGCATGGTCTGATGGCTGCTGCAGTGATGGTTTGTGAGTTTTGTCACTCCTTTTCTTTGTATTTGCATTTGAGTTATAGATTGTTTTGGATTGCTCAAAGGATAGTAAGGAATCTGGATGATCCAGTGAATCCTAAAATCTGGCAACTGAATGTTATCCATGGATGATGGTAAGTGCGAACGCTCAACAAGCAGTACAAAAATTGCCACACCTGGGAACAGTAGTGAAGAATCTATGTGAGAACTTAAGATGATTGATGGGTTTATAGACTTCTCTTGATGATATTGTTGGGAATTGCAGGAAATGTTGTAGAGCTTGATCCACCACCACCATGACGATAGCAAGCTTTGAGCTTAACAGCTCCCTGAAAGGCCATGTTGTTATAGTCACAGCAAATGGTCACAGCAAGAAGCAGGACTTGAACATTGAGATAGAAAAACCCACATTAATACTCCGTGCACCGCCGCCACTGCCTCTTGTTCCAGCAAGTGTTGTTAGCTTGTGCTTGCCGGGCTGGCGCCAACAAAATGAGAGTGCCTCATTGGCTGAAGTCAACTCTTCGATCAGTGTACCAAGTGTGGATGGCAAATGGTACAAGAAGTTCTTTGCATTTGCAGGCTTGGGTTTCCTTGTCAGTGTTGCATACATGGATCCTGGAAACTGGGCAACAGATCTTGCTGGAGGAGCAGCTTTTGGCTACACATTGCTGAGTGTTGTCATGATCTCGAATTTTACAGCCATTTTTCTTCAGTATTTGGCTCTGAAACTTGGAGTTGTAGCAAACCGGGACCTGGCTCAAGCATGTCGGGATGCATATCCCAACTGGGTGGTCTACAGTCTCTGGATTGTGATGGAAATCGCCATAGCTGCTACAGATCTTGCAGAGGTCATCGGTACAGCTGTTGCCATGAACCTTTTATTTGGGATTCCTTTGTGGGCTGGAGTTCTCATCACTGCCATGGACACACTCTTCATCCTCATGTTTGGTACCAAGAGCTTCCGATCACTCGAAGTCCTTGTTTTCCTTCTGTGCTTGCTTATTGCTGGCATTTTTGCATATGAGTTAGCTGTGGTGAAGCCTGATTGGCTGAAAGTGGCAGTGGGTCTTGTCCCTCGGGTCGAAATTGTCACACATCCCGATCTCTTGTTCAATGCAATTGGCATCCTTGGGGCAACAGTCATGCCACACAGTTTGTATTTGCACTCGAGTATTATCCAAACACGAGCATATCCTCGAACAAAGAGCGGGCGAGAAATGGCTCTCAGATATGGGAGCTGGGATTCATGCATCTCATTGATGCTGGCTTATGTTGTCAACATGTCAATTCTGATTCTGGCAGCAGCAGCATTCCATTTTGGTCCAAAAGCCAATACCAATGTTGCAACCATCTCACAGGCTTACAAGCTCCTCACGCCTGCATTGGGTAAAGAAGCGGCAAGAATCCTGTTTGGTGTTGCATTACTGGCATGTGGTCAAAACTCCACCATCATCGGGACATTAGCAGGACAAGTGGTGATGGAGGGATTTCTTCAGCTTCACCTCAAGCCTTGGGTCCGAAGGCTACTCACCCGCTCGATTGCAATCATTCCAGCTGCACTTGTTGCTGCCTTGGGAGGAGATACTGCAGCTGGAAGATTACTTGTCCTCAGTCAGGTGATCCTTTCCTTCACCCTTGTTTTTGCAGTCGTTCCTTTGATTCAGTTTACAAGCTCTCGAGCCAAGATGGGGAGTTTTGTCAATGGCTGGCCCACCTGCATTGTTGCAACCTTCATTGGCATCATCCTCAGTGGCTTGAACATCTACTTGGTAGTAGAAAGCATTCACTTTCACCAATTTGGGCCTGCCAAAGGTGGTGGTGGACCTGTTTGAAATCACCACCTTTTCCATTGGAAAAACCCAACTGACATGCCAACAACATCAAGATGCAAAGACCAGGAAACCCCACACTATTGAGTGGAACCTGCTGCAAGTGATGAGTCTATAGAGCAGCAGCTGGGGTGGGAGCAGAGTAAGGAAGCAGGGCCTTCCCCAATTGCAAGCTCTACTGTAATTCTTTTCAAAGGTTTCTTGCGGTCCTAGAAGTCTTATTTGGCTGAATCTGGCAGAACCCATGTTCAATCTCTTTATGCCAAACAGTGAGGAAAAGATTCATTCAAGCACCAGAGGATTGAAGGACAATTATAAACCCTAAACCTTTCTGCTCCTTGCAATTGTGCCAGACCCACCCCCCATGTCCACCATGATTTGCTCTTGTGAGCCAAGTCTTGTTTTGGGCCAGGCCCTAAGAACAATGGCCACTTACAGAAGCACCGCATATTAGCCAAGTAGCAAATCTGCTGAAAGATGAGCAGATTCAAGGATCTACAAATGCCATTAAGCTCTTTCTTCTTCCTCCACCCAAATGTTGAATTCTTTATACCCAAAGATTGGAATTCTAACTCGTTCTGCTGCTGCATGTGAGAATTCATGGGTTTAGGGTTTAGGGTTTACATACATGGACCAAATAGCTCCGTTACATGGGTTTGAGGTAGAATTCCAATACAATGATGCTCTGTAGTTTCTTTTCTGCTGATCATGTACCCAGCAGGCGTGTGATCTAGTTGGGATCTAGCTAGTAAGGTAAAATCTGAAGCTTACAGCTCTCTTTGCACTTGCACCAAACATGTGTCAGTCCAGAGATTTTGCAAAAAAACCACCTAATTGACAAAACTGGGTCATGAATATACATGATTGGGGGATTTAGAGATCAAGGGCACAGTAAGTTTAAACAAAATTTTCATCCCTTGCAACTTGAGTGTGTATGATAGACAAAGCATGAATAAAGTAAAAAAGTCACATCTTTTGTGTTGGAATTTGCTTCTGATCGGAAGTTACAGCAAAATATATATAGTTTCAGAGCAACAACAGTTTCACCCAAGCAAAACTGCATAATTTTTCATTTCAGCAGTGAAAGATAGTCTTCCTGCATGTCAGAAACATGAATTGTAGGTGAATGTATGATCCAAGGATGCACTGCAAAATGGATTATACATTCACCTTGCTTGGGTTTTTCAGTTTAGTACCTTATGTTAACTCCTTAATGGGGACAAGGTGTTGTGTCACCGCTCATGGCCCTGGAGGGAAATCTAATGTAAAACCTAAACTAGAATCATGACAATGGGATCATCTTTACAAAGAATCATCAAGGATTCAATGATATTCTCTTCTCTCTTAGATAAGACTGTTTGTCGCAGGTGCTATAAAAAGTCCTTGATCTAGACAACTTTTGTTAAGGGCAATTGGGATTTCTTCCAGGCCCACCATAGTAAAAGAAGACTCCCCAATTATCGTTGGAGCTGCTTTGTATATCATAGCAATTGGGATCCTCTGCTAGAGTTTGCAGTGTATTGTCAGGATTCTGAAGGATATTGTTGGAGTCGACGTACTTCAAGTTACGCACATAACTTGCCTGTTCAAATCCCTCCTCTGCAAACTGACCACTTCCCATTTGTGTTGACGTGTGAACCCCACCAGGTTCGGAGTTGACCACTTCCCCTCCCCATTCCAACATTGTCGCACTCTCGTTCAAATGTGTGAAGAGTGTTGCTGGCCAGTAGCCAACCAAATAACTATTGCCAAACTGCATCCACCAGTTGCCCAAAATTGGGTCCTGCATGCAATTATTGTAGCAACAATCAACTACCCAAAGTAGTAGTCTCCCACCTATTTTTGCAGTCCCATGGGTGTGGCTGGGAAAAAGTAAATAACTAAAACTTGGATGTGAGAAATATTTTATGGAGGGTCACATGTTGAGGGAGCACTGCTGGAGATGCTCTAACTACACCAGGATTTCTAACCTGGCCCGAGACAAAACACAGAAGTCAAATTTGAACAATCCAAGTGTTTTACACCAGTTGGGAAGATGGGAAGTTTTTTTCTGAACTACAAACTTACTTTCCAAATGAGGATGCTGATATCATACTGAGTGCCTTGATAGCTTGAGACTGGAGATATGACGGCCCCAAGTGCAATCATGTTACTCGTTTGTACAAAACCTGAGCACAAAAGGTTGTAGCAGCCTGTTGTTTGGTACCCATCTGTCTGCCTTGAAACAAAAACTGATGTAGGATTATATTACTTAAGGAAAACTCTGGACAGAAGGTGCAGCAAAAATCATTCAAAACTGCTTGTGGATATACAAACCAAAAACCCAAAACCATGTGATTTTGAGAGCTGACTAGTGAATCATCTAGGTTTCTTGATTCTCTTAAGCCTTGAGTTTCTACACTTAAAATTGCTACTATGAAGGAGGTCCTCAAAACTTCACAGAGAAACCAACCATGTTCAAACCCAGCGGTGCGATCATGATTGTAGTAAGACATATAGTAAAATTCTACTTTGAATACATGGAAAAAGGCACTGGTGAACATTGTACCAAAAAAAAACCAACCCAAGAAATTTAAGCATAAACCCAAGATAATTAAACATATTACCGTCCAATATGTGAAGAGACGCGGGTTGTTATCACCATACAGCTGTGGACTCACCTACACCAAAAAACAAAAAAAAGGAACAAGAAAACAAACACACTAAATAACAATCATAATGAACTTCCAATCTGATCTGTGATCTGAAATAATTCATAGTATCCAATTTCAATCCTGCACTTAGATCTATTTAAGACAAACTTTGTGAGAAAGAAATGAAGCTGGGAATCAGTGCACAAAGTTGGTGCAATTCTTCTGTGTGGCAACAAAGACAGAATCCTCAATGTCATATATGATCTTGGTGATCATTTTGATATGATTTTAAGCAGCAGCAATCAAAGCAGTTTTCCACAGATAATTTCGCTGGTCCAATGCAATTCTCATCACCTTATATTTACGCAAGCTCATCAGATTTAGATTCAAGAAGTACAGGATGAAGGCACTCGGTGGCATTCATGAAGAAAGTCAATCTTATGAAAACTTCTTCATGTGATCAACAAACACAATTGCACAGTACTAGTTACATAAAATTTTCAGATACAGTTTTGTTGTGTATATTTGGTTTTCAAAGACTAATTTGGTTGGGATAAATTATGGGGGCAGCCAGAAATAATTCACCTACTTGCCATCCAGCTTCGATGCTGTTGAGATCACTGTTGAAGGAGCCAGCCAGAATCCACATTTGTGTCAAGCTGAATTCACTCGCAACTTCCACATTTGGGCTCCACACATTCATGGTTGCACTAGATCCATAGTACATTGCAGAAGAGCTTGAAGAAGAAGAAGAAGAAGAAGAAGTTGAACCCGGAGCCTCCATGTACGCAATTGCATGCTGCAGCAGTTCTTGATGCAAAAACCAAAGTCACAACTGTAAACCCCACACACACTCACTACTAGTGTACTGAAAGAATCTCTACAGATGCTCACTATGTGACTCTGCACTGAAAATCTTGGGTGAGGTACAGCATTCAGATCCAGTGGATCCACTGGAAGAGTGCTGTGACCCTGAAGACATATTTATTGACTACTCCCTGTTTCTGATCGGCTAGATAGTTTTGATGGGTTCTTGAAGGTGGGTCATTGGTATAAGTAGTCTCCCACCTACCTATTTGCAGTCCCAGTTTTAGTTTTCGGGGTGCAGTTGGAAAGAAGTAAAATAACCAAAACTTGGGTATGAGAAATAATTTTGCAGGGTCACATACTGATCACCGCTGGAGATGATGCTCTGACAGCATCAGCAGCACGACAAGTTACTACTTTGCTGAGAAGCATCTTCCATGATAAAGTCTGAAATGGAAGGGGCAACCAGCAGCTGCTGGTTTCCAAGAAAGAAAGAAAGAAAGAAAGAAAGAAAGTCACCACCCATCATCTGTTTTGTCTTCTTCAATCATTCACAGCAAAACAACTCTCAAGAATTCTCCACAATAGAGATTTCTGTGAACTGATCTCGTCAGGCTTGTCTCAGCAATAGATTTTGCAACAAACCAATTGGTTGAAAAACAAAGAAGAAGCACAAGTCTTGAAGAAGAAGAAGAAGAAGCTTTAGTTAGAGCAACAAACAACCTCATGGCCGCTGTTGTTGTTCATGATGGTAGATTGTGGATGAGGAACTTGTGAGAGACCATGACCTCTTTTGCTTCTGTAATTCTCCAATGAGCCACCAGCAGCTCTGAGAAGATCTTGTGCTTGTGTTCTTCGGATTGCAACTGTTCCTTGTGGACAATGCCCATTTTGATGCCATCGCTGAAGAATTTCTTGAGTCGGATCATGCTGCTGCTGCTGCTGTTGTTGTTTCCATGATCGACTACTGTCATGGGAGTACTCATGGCTATGGAACTTCAATGTAGATGAGCCTGCAGCTTGTTCATGTAACAATTTCGGAATGGCAGTCGGTGCTTCCTGTAGTCATGAGTCATGAACACAAAACAACGCATGAGCTGCAATTCTCTCAGCGAAGTGCTACAAGTACTAGTACTGCAGCTCATCACTAGACTAGTGTACAAGAAAAGAAGATGATCACTAGCTGCTGCTTCTTCTGCCCATGCATTATTCTCGTTTGCAAATCGTGATTGATCTCTGCTCATGTGTGCAGTTTATGTGTGTGTGTGAGCGCGCGCGCACTGTGGTGATGCAAAATCCTGCAGATGCACCTGGAGAATATGGTTTTGCAACAGCGGGTGGTCGAATGCGGGTTGAGATCTGCTCGATACACAATCGATGACATCCCCATCAGGACTCTGGATTGTCTTCACAGCAGGTTTGTTCAATTTCAGCAGCTGGTTTTGGATCATCCTCATGCTCTGCTGCTGCTGCTGCTGGCTGAATTTCCTCCTGCTAAGTTGATCTGTTGTTGTTGCTGCTGCTGGTGAAGACGATGACGACGACGACGACGATGCAGCAGCAGCAGCATTGAACCCTGATCTTGCTGATGATGATCCAGGAATCAACATGAGCAACACAAGAGTCAGAAGCTGCAGCACTAGTAGACATGAACCTGAATTTATTATCCATGAGCTGCTCCAGCATGCTGATCTCATGCACGCCATGCTTTTTTCACCAGCTCAGATCATCAGATCATGCACCGCTATCAAGCGAGCTTCAAGCTTCTTCTAGTTGAGAAAAAATCAGGCGCACCAGCAGCACCCCAGCAGCAGCAGCACCTGCAACTCCAGCTGAGATATAATAAATCTCTACAGCTTGCAGCTTCCAGCAACAACAACAAAGTAAGAATCTGATCTCACAATATTGTAAACTGCTACTCTTGACTCTTGACTCAGCTCCTGATCAAATTGTCATCAACTCTTGATTACTCACTCACAGCTTGATCGATCATCATCACCACCACCACCACCACCACCACCACAACCAGCTCACCCTCCTGCAGTACGGCGTGGGCACGGCATTCACAGCTTCAGGAGCTTTGCCATGGCTACACACATGCCCCTAGAGCTAGCTAGCTATGTAGCTACACAAAGCAAGCTGCTGGTGCTGCTGTGACACTGGAGCAAGTGCAAGCTGCGCTGCTGCTGCTGCTGGTGCTGCAACATGACAGACATGTTGCAGCAGCGCAGGAGCACCGGAGTTGCTGTTTTTCTGCACCCACAAAGCAGCACCAAGACGGTAGGTAGGTAGGTAGGTATGTAAATATGTCGGTAGGTAGGTAAGTAGGTAAGTAGGTAGGTAGATAGATAGGTATGTAAGTAGGTAGATAGATAGGTAGATAAGTAAGTAAGTAAGTAGGTAGGTAGGTAGATAGGTAGATAAGTAAGTAAGTAGGTAGGTAGATAGGTAGGTAGGTAGGTAACTAAATATGTACCTATGATTCTATTTTTCTTGTGAAAGAAATTTGCTATTTTTGACAAAAGAAATTGATTTTTTTGGGGAATTTATATACTATTTTTTAAATTTAAAACTTGATTCATTTAGTTACTTTTTTTTTTACTAGAATTTCACCAAATTTTCAATATGAAAAAAAATGAGGAAAAAACACTGAGGTCCAGTAATTTAAAATTTTTTATTTCAATTATTTCTAAATATTTGAAATGTCCTATGGTTTAGACTAATAAATCAAGGGTCTTCGAGTTGAAATCTAACAAATTTTTGGGCTTAAGAGGGAGGTGAATGAAGGTGTACAATAAAAAAAAGGGTGCTTTGGAGTCTTATTATTTACACAAGGGTTTTTTTAATTTCAATTTTCTGATATAAATTATTTTGATAATTTTTTCTCTAAAAAAAAAGAAAATCTATTGAAATTTAATACTCTAGAAAAAAAAAAAAAAAAAAAAAACAACTCTACACCAAATACTCAGTATGCAACCCTGCCCTGCACAATCCCAGTAAAACTGAAACTGAACTGGGACTGCAGGTAGGTAGGTAGGTAGGTAGGTGGGAGACTACTGGTACTAATAGCAACCCAGTTGGACCAATCAAACTATCTACCCAATTAGAAACATGGAGCAGTCAATAAACAAATAAATACGGTTTTTTTGACTAAACAAATAAATATGGTTTTTTTGACTAAACAAATAAATAAGGTTTTTTTGACTGTGTTTATTAGACTGGAACTTCCAGGACTTTTGAAACTTGTGGTTGTTTTGACTGCACCCCCACCCCAGCAAGGACTTCCCAGCAGACTTCCAGGGGGATTCACTGGCTTTGTACACAGATGAGATGAACATAAGATTTCAAGAAGAGCAGTGTCACATACTGATCATTGGTGGAGATGCTCTCATAGTAGCTGAAATCAGGGTTCAAGCTTCGATACCAGAATACTACCCAATACTAAGAAGGACAAGTAAGTCAGGGTATGTTCAAAAGTTTGATACTAGAGCAACAGAGTTAAGAAACCAGTGTTGATCTGCTCTGCTATTAAATTGCTTGTGTTGTTGGTCCAGTATCAACTTTTGAACATAACATACCCCGCCTTGTCTTTGCATTCTAGGAACTTCTTGAAAATTTTCAGACCAGCCAAGTTCTGTTATTATGTTGTGTGCCCTTTTCAAGCTTTCTTACCAGCCTGGTCCTGGAATTGGGTCTGGGGGTCTAGCCCTTATGTATACACTAACCATCTTACATGCACCTACTTCTACACACACACACACACACATACAAAGTAAACAATTAGATACATAGATAAAGTCACATGGTATTTTGAAGGATGAAAAGCAGGTATTGTACAACTTCAAAGCTCTCTTGAAGCTTTTATTGAAGGAAGCCAAGGAGTGGTTGCATATACTGTATCCATATGACCTGCAAATCAGCACTTCCCTGTTGGATATTTCTTTATTTAAAAAAAATGAGGTTTGGTGGTTTCAAATTTTCAACAATTGAGGAATAAGTATGCAAAGTGCACCTTGTGTCATTGTGTATTTATACTAATAACCCAAATGGTCGGGAGGGACAGGAGCTTGATTCTCAACCATTTCAGCAAGCAAGTATCAATAAGAAAATTTTTAAATTTTGTTGGCTAGAAGTCAAGATTTTGTGAATCATTTTGTTCATTGGTTATATGAATCGTATATATATTATGTAAACATCATCAACACACACTTCTTACTTACAGTGGGGACACTGGGGCTATGATTTTCTCTCACTTTTTACATACAATCCTTCTGTACCCTGAATGTTTGTATTTATTGACTGCTCCATGTTTTTGATTGGCTAGAGAGTTTGATTGGTCCAAGTGGGTTGCTACTAGTAGTCTCCCACCTACTTGCAGTCCCAGTTCAGTCTGAGTTTGATGGGGGTGGGTTAGAAAACTTGGATTGTGTAACATTGAGGTAACAAACAAGAGAAGAAAATTGATTCCAAAAGCCAAAAAGAGTACAAAAAATTTGTTTGTTCATGTCTCTTTGATTGTGTGTTATCAAATGTCAAGCCTCACACAGAGTAGCAATTATACCCATTGATTGTAGTAGTAGACATGTGTCCTGTGAAACTGCCACACTACTACCATCACTCCAGGTCAGTTAGTACCACCACCAGCACCACCACCGAAGAGCAGGCAGCACTTATGGTGGGTCTTATACCATATATTGCTCTCTCTTCATGTGCTTCTCCTCTTTTTGGCTTTTCTATTAATGATGATGGGCTGGTTGCGTGGAGCTTCCTTTTTCTTGTGAGAAGAAGAAGAACAGGATCAAGGAAGCCTGCATATCTAGTACCTTCCATTAATGAACTGCAATTTTCTTTTTGTTTCCAAATTCCCAGGCATAGTAAGGTGTTTATTGAGTGCTTTTCCTCTTTCTAGTAAATATGTTTGCAAATCAAGTTCTAGTAAATAGAGAGTTGGGTTTTACACTATGGTACTCCACACAGTTCTTGAGTTTGCATCAAGTTCTAGTAAATATAGAGTTGGGTTTTATACTATGGTACCCAACACAGTTCTTGAGTTTGCATCAAGTTCTAGTAAATAGAGAGTTGGGATTTAAGCTATTGTACGTAACATGGTTCATGTGTTTGCATCAAGTTCTAGTAAATAGAGAGTTGGGTTTTAAGCTATCGTACATAACACGGTTCATGGGTTTGCATCAAGTTCTAGTAAATAGAGAGTTGGGTTTTAAGCTATTGTACGTAACACGGTTCATGGGTTTGCATCAAGTTCTAATAAGTAGAGAGTTGGGTTTTAGGCTATGGTACTTTTTTTGTCTAGAAAACTGACAAAACCTTCAGTCAATTGTGAGATGCTTGGTGCAGGATTTAGGGTTTAGGGTTTTTGTTGGCAGAGGTTTTTTAATGCCGCGGCTATCAATTAATTTGTGAGAGACTCTTTTCCCTTTGACTCATTGATTTATTGATTCATTTCAATGGCTATTTGTGACCTTGTCTGAACCAGCACCTGCACACACTGGTACCATGGTAAAAAGCCGGTTCTGCCAGGTTCTCAGTCTTTTGAGAACCGCCGGTTCCTTTTCAGACCCGCATTTGAGAGCCGGCCTGGTCCTTTTCTTTAAAAAAAACTTTTAAGTTCAAGAGAACCGGTCAGGGTATCAGCTGTTATTTGTAATTATAAAGCCAGTTCTCAAACTGCCAGTTTCGGTTCCCAAGCGGTTTCCACAAGCTAGTTATTAAAGTTCAATTTTTTAAACTTAGCAAAATGAAATTTATAAAAATTACAAATATTTGCAAAAAAAAAGAAAAGTAATTTAGTAATAATAATGAATATGTAAAAAAGTTTCTTTTGTAGAATTTTTGTATGTTTAGAACTTCATCCCATTCCAATGAACTTTCCAACCTATTTTAAATTCTTGTACTTCCTCTTCTAAATTTACGTACATTTCAATTGATTTCATCAAATTAGAAGATGATTTACAACCAACTTTATAATCAATTGAAATTTTTTTTTTCACAAATATCAACTTTTAAAAATATAATCTAATTATAAACATATTTTTAGACTAATAAATATGCAAAAATAATTATAATCTTTTCATCTCAATTTGTGATTTGATAGTGCCTAATATATGATATGAAAAAAAAATCAATGTTAGGAAAAATGGATTCATCATTCTCTCACAATTGAATAGAACATTTCATATCCTTGACATCCACTTGGTATCATATGAAAATTAACAACTTTTTGTTGACCAACTCTTTCTCTAGTTTACTTGTGTTAGCAATCTATTTGAAAAATATCCAAGTTACAATCCAATCAACTCCTTCATATGCAAAGCCACTTTGGGTAAGTCCATGGTAAAATGGCTCACACCCAACTCCTTTTTCAAAAAAAGCTCATTTTTCAAAAGCATATTGGTAAGGAGTTGCCATTGCAAATTGGGGTGCCTTGCCACCATTGCACAAAATTTATATTTCAAATACATTTTTTAGTTTATAATCTTATGATTTAATTTTACATTTATCCAAGGGTTATGGGAAAGCAAATGCAAATTATTAGTTTTATAGTCTATTTTTACATCCATTCAAATCATGATCACAAACCATGTAAAATGTAATAATTATTCAATTTTCATTGATATTAAAGAACTTAAATAAAATTTAGATCAATTTGGATCATTCTTATTCAACTTATTCATGACCTCATGATTGGTTATAGGTTTTAAATTAATTTTTTTCCACCTTCAAATGTTGATAAAAAATATTCATATTTTTATATATCACATTTGAATGTATATTATATCACAATATATAAGCTATATGAGAAATATTGAATTTGAAGTTGAATAAAAAATTTACAAACATGTTATTTAGGAGTAATTACATATGTAATGGATCATTTACCCCTTTCAAATTCTACGAATGGATGTAAATGATGATGACATTGCAAGAAAATAAAATATAAAGGTTTCTAATCATATTCGTCAACAATAGTCACACTTTGCTTAAGGTCAATAAAAAAAAGATATTAGATGAAGGCTTTTAAACCTAAGATTTAACATCAAAAAATGTTATGTTCATTTTTATAAAAATGAGGGAATAATCCCAAAAATTAACATATTTTCTTTTTTATGTTATAAACAAATAAGGCCAAATTAATTGCAAATCTAATGTCATCATCCATCACATTGTCCAAGACTAGTCGGATTTCAAATTCTTCTTTAAATTTCAAGTTGATTGTTATGGCAAAATGCAGTGCATCACTAAGCAATCAATGACTATGAGATTGGTTCAAAGCATAAGTAGTAACAACATGGCAAAGACAATCAACAATTATTTGAAAAATATCTCATCTAATCATTTTCACCACAATATGTTTGTTACAACAAATGACAATAGCCTCTTGAAGCTATAAAGTTTCTTGAAACATAGAAATTTTGTTAACAAACTTGCATACAAAGTCCATAATTAAATGCAAGTATTTCAAATCACAGCTAAAAGAAAATTCAAATTGCAAAAATATCTTCAAGCCTTCAATTAAAAGCGTACCTTGTTTCCATTATGGTGTGGAGTTTTCTTGGGTAAAGACCAAAACCAATCTAGGTTTTATTCCACTATTGTCTATATTTTTCAAATTTTTGCATATTTATTTGCACAAAGTTATATAAACATACATAAGATTTTTTGAAACTTTTTCATCTATATTTGCAGGGTATTAACATGCTTCAAAAAACACATGGCCAATTCAAGTGCCTTATAAGCTTTTTTTAAAACCTAAATTTTCACAACTCATAATAGATTTTTGAATAATAGTCATTATATTAAGATTTGACCCTTCATATTTCACATAAGCAAGATTTTGTTGATTTAACAATTGAATTAAATTCCTTGCCAAAGCTTGACCTATTGTTCCTATTGCCTCAAATAAACCTATGACAATGTGTTTTGGTTGATAATCAACCTTCCAAAATTAATAACAAGAGGAAACAAATCATGTGTTCCTTTACAAATCCATAAGTCAAAATTTACTATTGCATAATTACATATTGACATTATTGGTAATACATATAATTGTTTACATTTTCCCACCAATTTAAGACAACACATATTCTGAAAACAACTTTTTGGAAAGGAACATCACTCAAAAACATGAATGTGTGACAAGATGTTTTAACCAAACACTTTCCACAAATTATGTAGGCAAATGATTTTTCACAATCAATAGGCCAAGGTGTTGTAAAAATTTGTTGCACATCATTTTTTTTAAGAAAAAAATTTTACATTAAAAAAATTTGATATTGACCTACAAAAAAGGTTAGCTGTTCTTTTTGTCAGTTGCCTTTCAAATTGGTACTTCTTCCATTATAGTTTCATTTTAAAAAGTTTCACAAATTTCATTTTTCATTCTATTGTTTTCATTTTCAAGTGTTTTTTCCATTCCAACAATTTAATTAACATATTTGTTACCCAAAGAAGAAAATAAAGAAATTTACCAAGTTTTGTTTTATTAACTTTCCAATTTATTTGATGTCTTAACAAATGAAATCCAAACATTTCCAAAAAAAATTACAAAAGTTGTGTTGAGAAATGGGTGAAAGCATAGTAAAGTAGACCATAGAAATTACCTTGTAGCATAAATGGAAAGTGGTCATCAAGTATGCCTTGGTATATTGAATTTAAGAATATTTTTTATTTTAATGCTTAATTATATGAACTTCTTTGATTTTTCTACAACTATAATTGCAAAATAGATTAAAATTCAAAAAAATATACTATATAGTAGTAGAACAATCTACTAACAAATTAGGTACTACTAATACATGTACAGTAGAAAAAATAGAAACATTGGGTGTAATCTCTTTTTAAATCAATGTCATGCTAAATATACAAGTGGAGTTTTTAATTTTTCATAGTAGAATCAAAATATATTTAAAATCTAGTGTAAAAGTAGGAATGAACAAAGTATTGACTTGTTAATTTCATTCCTATTTGTTACTTACTTTTATTGTATTAAAGTTTTCCAAATTTTGTATTCACCTCATCAAAAGTCAATGGAAGCATGGAGGCTTCCATAATGAGACGTTTTTAAAAAATTGAATTTCTTTTCTTATGTTAATGTTGAAAAACTAACATATTTTAAGTTTGGATTTGGGTGGATGTACTTTCTGGTCCACTTTATCGTGCTTGGATCCAAATTGAAAATAAAAAGCAAAGTTCTATAATTTTTCTTTCCCTTTCTCATTGTGCAAAATCAATGTGCAATTATAATATGAAACTGAATGGAAGTAAAATAATAATTGTGTATTTGGGGTGCTTGTAAATAGATACACCACTAGACCATACAATAGTTTTAAAATGATAATATAATATGACATCATGGTCATAATGGGAAATTGGATTGAAGAGAATCCATACAAAAAAATTCATTTAATTTATTTTTCTAAAATACATATTAAGAGAATTTTTTTGAAATCCAGCCAAAGTTTGATTAGCATATGGACTTATGAAAATATAGCCCATTTTAAATTGTTCAAAAATTCAGAATTTTTTTTAATGAAAGTTTAGTAGCAAAATTTTGTATTTATGTTCATTTTTCTTAATATATCATATATTGAGTTCTTATGAAATATTCCAAAAAAAAACATACACAAAAACAAATGTACATAAACGCATAGACATAAAATCAAATTTTAACTTCAAAAGTCCATTACTAAAATATTTGGTGTATACATTTTTCAATATTTGTATTTATATTTTTATACAAATTAATTTTTTTAAATTTTATTCAAAAATTCAACATATTGTTAATTTTATAACATATTAATCTTATGTAAATGCATGACACTTTGCAAAACTCACATTGTGACACAAAAAGTGAGTCATCCCACCTATCAACCACCATTTGATATTAGAAATCTTACACATCACCCACAATCAATTTTATTAATATTGAAACACACATACACAGAACATACAATCTTATAACAAACATCATATTACAAAATAAAAATCCAACAATGTAAGTATAAACACACAAACCAAATCCAAGAACAAAAAACATATATAAACATATGAAGTACAAACAAACAAAACATCCAATACATAGAAATATACAAATAAACATGCAAAACAAACAAACAAGTAAATCAAAGAAACAAAAACAAACAAACAAACATAAGGAAGAAGGAAATAAGACTTACCAAAAACAAACAAAAGGTTGGTGAAGGTTGCCAACACTATATAGTAGCTCCAAGACTTAGATAGAAGGCAATCGTCCTCTACAGAGATTTAGCCAAATCTGGCTATAAACTACATATGAAGTGCCAATTTTTAATTCTCCTTCTATATCAATTGATGGCTACTTACTATACCTGATTATGGCAATCTAGCCATTTTTTCCTTTTTTTTTTCCCTTTTGGTCTGACTTCTAACTATTGAAAATTTCCCCCTAAAAACATGTCAGTAATGAAAATATTTCATGTTTCATTTGCTGCATGAAAAGAACACCGACCCATACAACAACATTTCATACTTGGATTCAAAATGACTATAGTCTATCACTAAATCCATTTAATTGCGCCATGCCTTTTAGGCAATGGTTACACCTTCAATTGGAGTCCAGAACACCTTAAAACTAGAAGTAGCTCGCAGCTTATATACAGAAAGAGGTGACTTGTAAAATACTTAGTAATTTAGAACTAAGTTAACTCCTAGTTTTGGATATTAACTAACATGACAATTGTGAAAATTGTGAAAATTTCTCAAACGTCCTCACCGAGGCATCAGATAAGCAAAAGAGTCAATAGTAAGTGGATCAGCCATAATAAGTGTTGCTCACTTGCCCACTCCCAAATACAACTACATCTCATTATAATTGTGTTCATGTACAATTTTTGGGTTGATGACATTTTGAATGTTATGTCAAGGAAAAGATATTGCTACGTTATAATTGTAGTTTACAAGTTTATATACTATTAGTTTCCAAAGCAGATTAGGGTGTTCAATTCGTTTCTCTCCCACATCTACTGACTACTAAAAGTTGACACAAAAATTGCAAAGACTGAGAGTTAAGAAAAGGTACACCATGTGAGATAAATCCTTTTAGTCAGAGGACCGACTATTGCATAACAAACAAAACCCTCTTATTATTAGCCTCTAGAAACTATCACAAAGCCACCACACCAATTCTTTGAATTTTTGCTCAAATACCCAAAACAAAGATCATAACACAATCAAAAGAGCCACCCATCCACCCACCCACTCACCATTGATCATAGCCTTGCTATGTACTCACACCAATTGTGTTCTCTAATCATTTATGTGTAGTCGATGGTCCATTATGTCGTATCCCATTGTGTCCTATCGGTATTTGGTGTGCATAAAAGTCATTACTAATAAGAGGATTATAACTCATCACCAACGTACTCATGCCTTAAACATCAAAGCCATCTATAGAACCAGCTCGACAAACACAATATGCAATCCCACGAGTACTACTACTACTACTACTACTACTACTAGGCCTACTACAACTTTACCACATTTCTAGTTGTAAATTTGGCATGAATAGAGAGAGAGAAGTACAAAGCGTAGCAATGTGGTCACTTCAAATGAAGTAGTAGTCCGAAAAGGGTCGTGGTGGGTAAGTGTACCATGATGATCCTTGTACATTATTGTTGTAAAGAACTAACTCTAGTGGCATTAGAGGGATTTTCGAGTACCGATTTTGCAAATTGGTACTCGTGAATAAATAATTAGAATGTTCAAAATGCCCAAAAATCTTTTCAGTTGGGATTGTTCTAGCTTAATACCTATTCAATTCAATGGTGGTTTCAAATGGAACTACAAATAATGCCCCCACCCTTCATCTTCATTGTGAGTATGAAATAAGAGCAACATGTTCAAATCCATTCTTGATATACATTTATTCATATGTGGTAGGTTTGTTTTCTCGTTAATTATCGAGCATAAATGAAGTTAATAAATTTCAAAAAATTGAACAATGTCCATTACACATGGACTAGGTCAAGCTTACATGATGTGGTGTTGTTGCTCATGTAATGTGACTAATTTTAGTCTTTTCATGGATGATGTGGCTAATTAAAAATTATATATGTTACATGTGTTAGAAATGTATGTCATCTATGCATGTAGGTGTTATAGAGGTGTTTAGGTCCTTAATCATGTAAGTAAGTACGTTGTAGATTGATAATATAAATAGATTTGGAATTATAATCTAAAGTGGGTAGGTATTTATAATTTACCTATTTGATATAATATGTCACCTGAAATTATATTATGATAATTTTATAACTTGTGAAATTAAAAATGAAATGTCTATTTATATTTTTTGTTATACCATTAGTTATTATCACTTGAAGTGATGGTTGAATGGGTAATGCCTTGACTTGTCACCATGAAAGTGAGGGGCCTCAAATGTTTTATTATAACACTTTATTCATGCTTACATAAGGGAGGGAGACCGCCGTACAAGCCTAGAAGGGCTTAAGCTTAGATTATAAATCCTTAAGAATTTTTTTAAAAAATTATTAATAAATAAATTAAAATCATATAATTAGGTGATTTATGTTATTTATGATCCATCATCAATTAATATTTACATGATTTGAAACCAACAACATTTAATTCAACAAAACTCAACTACCTCTTTCCTATGTCCTTGTGCTGGCTGAACTAAATTGCTTGCAACATGTTGCTCATGTCAAATTCGAAAGTCACATTGTCATACCCATTCCAAAAAGCTAAGGCTAAAGCTAAAGCTAAAGAGATGGGTGGAAAGAAGCTAGCTAGGGAGCACACCTCACCTGGTTTTGAAGAGGCCACATACATGGGAATAATTGGGAAGGGAAAGAAGCAAGGATTTATGCAACAACAGCAACAATAGAGAGAAAGATAGGTGCAATTTTTCTTACTACAGAACCTAGTGACTCCTCCTGTGGATCATGTGTTTGTTGCAGTGGTTTGAATGAAGAAGATCATAGCGTTGATGATGGATCATGCAAAGCTTCTATCACAAATGAACTTTTCATTTCTTTGTAGTGTGTTTTGCTGCTGGCTGCTATTGCTGCTTGTGGTTCTTCCTTATTATACATCTCTCTGGATTGCAACTCTGCAGCACCACCCTTTTCTCTATTGCTGAAGAAACTGGAAACAAAACTGTGCTTGCCATGCTTATTCTTGATGATGTTGCTTCATAGAGTATTTTTTGCTTGGATTTTGTAACTTCCATCTGGAGCTTGCTTGCTTGGATTTTCTTGGCATGGAGAATTATATTGTTTTTGGAGTAGTCAAACCAGATTAGGGTTTGCGATAATGGCTTCTTGTTGCTGTTCCTGATTTCCAGCTGAAAGAAAATCATACTACCTCTGGAATCTTTGGCTGGCTTAGATTCCATGGTTTTCATATCTGTTTTCTTGCAACTGTCTTTCCTGTGGTGGGCCAACATAGCCATCTGTTGCTAGGTGGGTGAAAAACAACTTCTAGCATGTCAAGCTATCAAAGCATGGGAGGACACTACCGGGAAGCAAGGGGGGGTTCAGTACCATCACCTGCTGGAGATGGAAGTGGTGGTGCTGCTAGAGGAGGCCACCTCAATAATAATTCCCAATGGGAAGCAGGTGGAAGAGGCAGGCGAGGTTACAGTGGTGGTGGTGTTGGTGGGAATCGCACTGAGGTTTACAATGACAAATCTATAGACAATTCAAAAGCTATGAGCATTCAGGGCAGACCCAAAGGTCAAACAGTGCAATGAAACTCAATGTGGAGATACTTGATAGAGATCATCAATCTGGGTTTCAAATTGATGTCCAAAAGGTTTTTGATGGCTCGGCAAACTCTCACCGCTGACAAAATAAATTCATCTCATAGCTAGACTAAGAAGTTCCATTCCAAGAGGAAGTTGACAATCATTTCAAAACTTTAAAGCTGATGCTTTATTGCTTGCATAGAAGAAGCATTTGATTGCCGAAGAGTTTTGTACAAAAGCATTGGAGGACCGGAGTTATGTTGCAAAATATGTCACAATTGCACAGTAATACTATTTCAAAACAAAAGTCCAGTAGACTTGCCTGCTGCAGCTTGATCATTATATACTATGATGGAGATGCAACCACTGCTATACTCACCACAAAAAACGATTGTTGCAGCGGCCGGTTCTGGCTGTGTGCTGTGGGCCGGGGTCGTCTGCTACCTTCCGGGCTCCCTTCTTAGCAGGCGCCTTGAGAGTCCAGAAGGTGCTTGCTGCTGGCGATCCTTTCCTGCAGGTCACCACCAGCTTAGTCTCCGTGCTGTCTAACCTCAATATGTCGACGTTCTTGCCTTCTCCGTGGCTCGATTTTCGGCACTATGACTGTCAGCACACCGTCGGTAACCACTGCTGCGATCCTGTCCACGTCCGCATTCTTTGGAAGGTTGAATCGCCGCACGAAGTGTCCGCGCGGGCGTTCCGCAAAGTGCCAAGTATCGCCTTCGTTCACCACGTCTTTGACGCGATTGCCACTGATTTTGAGCGTTCGGCCTTCAACTGTTACTTCAATCTCGCTACTTCCTACTCCTGAGTTCCAAAGTGCCAAGCAGTCCACACGAACCCAGAGTTCGTTAGTACCATTAGCAAATCGTTAGCACGCACGCTCGCAAAAACACTGCAACATTTTCATGAGAGAATCTCGACGCATGCAGTTCCGCGACATGCTGAGAAAGACAGAATCGGCTTTGGCAGGATGTTACGAATGGATCAAGCAGAGGATCCGTATACTAGTCCTACTCAAGAATGATTGAACGAGACAAAACAGGTGCAAAAGAGCTTGAAATAGACATGATTTTTGGCACATAGAGAGCTGCAAGAAACAGACATGCTTCGGCACATCCAGAGCTTGCACATGAAACAGGCATGTTCTGAGATCTTCTTCTTCTTCAAAAAAGTACTGTGGTTCAAGCTGCGATAAAATTCATACACAACATGTGACGCTTATCAAATTAGTTAAACAAGAGTCTCGAAAAGCCGTGAAGAAAGTGTGCACATATTGCCAAAGCCGTCGTGACTCCTACTACGGCAGCATGCAGAACGTAAGAAGATCAAGCGAGTCTGGTATCTTCATGCAATTGTGAAGCTTGTAATCTCGTAAAGGCAAGACAGCTTTCTGCAGTAGAAGAACATTAATAAAGCAGGTCGCAGTGTAGAATATAGACCTCTAATCTGCAACCATTCGGACTCATCGCGGACACAGACATGCACGAAAAGCTCGACGAACTGCAGCAACATCGCCAATAAATCTAAACCAGAACATCGACACTGATGATGATCAGATACCTGGCAGATCGACCTTGAAAATGTGTGCTTCCGGAGTTTCCACCCAGTCCACATAAGTATTGGCTATGGCGCGCCTATCACGAGCCCGCGCACGACGGGGAGCGTCCTCCTCCAGGACCGTGAGTGCAAGTTCCAAAGGATCGATCACATCCCACAAGTCGGCGACTCCTCCTCCTCCTCCTCCTCCTCTTCCTCCTCCCTTCTTGCCATGATGATGATGATGATGATGAACAAAAGGACTCAGCTCCATGATTCTTTTTGGCTACCTGTAATCGACAATCGTACACAGAAAAGAAGCTCCGAAAACAAGATCACAAAAAACAAATGGAAATCGATCCGCTCTCAATCAATCAAGAACATCTGCATGCACTTCGATCTAGATCAACGGAGCAAAAAACCAAACAAGAATTGCACCAAGACTAAACCCTAACTAGACCCTAAACCCTAAACTTAATAATGAGACAAAAATAGACACATTAGCTTATCCCATGAACTTTTTAAAAAATTGTGTTTGTTATTTTTTTATAACTATTATCACCTGCCAAAAATTTCAGAATAAAAAAAAATCAAGTGTCAAAGTTCAGGTTTAATATTTAATTAATTATTTGGCAATTTGTTGCCTAATATATATGTGTGTGTGTGTTTTTTTTGTTTATAATCTACATGTAATTTTTTTAACATTAATATTTCATTATCTTATAGTATATCAAAAGAAAGAAAGGATTATATTTCAAGCATTTCATAAAATATATAAAGAGTGATCAAATTTGTTTTTTTTTGTGTTTTTTTTTTTGACAATTGAGCATTCTCTTTTGCAAAGTGCGTAGAGGAAAATGTCCAAGAACCATGAAAGCAATGAGAGAAATGCAAGTTTGCAAGGGTATGAAGGTGGGGTGCAAACAAAAGCTTGGAAACTCATAAGTTCAACTCCATCTTGACGAGAGCACAAGAATTAGAGAATGTTGATTGAAATTGATTTTATAACACAAAAACACGATTTCTAACATGATCTAAAGCAAGGGCACCAACAATCTAACAACTTATATGTCTATTTCTCAATTGAGGTTTAATTCTAGCTACAAACACAGTGTTGGCATCCATCATCTTTGGTATTTATGAAGAGGAAGAAGTTTTTTACAATTGTTGTTCTAAAAAACTAACTACTTGGCAAACATTCTTCATCTCATTGTGGTCACTTTCAATGTTTGCATAGTTACTTTCTCTGTTTGCTCAAAAACTTTGTGAGATGTTGCAAACCCTAACGAACTCATGGCTTGCTTCGTACTTGAAGACGTTCTTAATCGATCCTTGAAGAAAATGGAAAAATTATTCCCAAAATAACACAAATTTTAACAACCTTCAACCCTAAAACCCATTGACCATAATTTACATAATCGCACAATTTTATTCAAAATTAAATCACAATAATTGCACAGATTTAATTAAACTGTAAATCATATGTACTTCATATCAAAACATGACAAATTAAAAAGACACATTAATTATATAAATTGTGGTTAAATTCATGCAATGACGCACTCCCAAGTCCCGGGGTGAACCCACTTGAGGGTTCACCAAAGTATAGTTGCAGAAAGTTGGGATTAGGAAGGCGCTCCCGACTTCCAACTCTAGAAAGGGGTAGAGGGTCGAATTGGGAGCCCAGGGATTAGACTAAGAAGAAGGTTTAGTAGATCAAGCTTGAATATGCATCAAAACAAACCACAAAGTGGTTAGTTCACATTTCCGGGGCACCCTTGGGTGTTGGGACAAGCCACGGGCACTTTGGACCACAAGACACACCACGACCCGGACTCGGGAGAAGCCACCACCTTCCCCCCTATAGTATTCTCTGCGACACCCCGCCGAGACTACATCCAAATGGCTCTTTTTCCTGAGACTCCCAAGTTGGAGTCCCAAAATTGTTCCGGTTGGAGTCCTGGGACTTTGGGAGCTCATAACTCCCGACTATAAAATCTGATTGCAACGAGGTCTAAACCAAACTTGTAGCCCTCGTCGAGATCTTTCCAAGGACGTACTGCACTCTCAATTCGAAGGTTAAGAAGAGGTCGATTCCTGACTTTTAGTGGTCGGGAGTCAAACTGTCATTTTGACTCCCGAACCTTCTTTTGCCCATAACTTGGGCGACAAATGTCCAAATGCCCAATGCGAGGCCATTTTTGATATCTACGCTTCAAGACCTTTTCAATGACATTAAGAATACCCCAATGCAAGGTGTTTTGGGTCCTGCTGTCAAGCTCTAAACATTTGGGAGTCTTGGAGGACTTCAAATCCTCAACTTTGGAAGCGTTGGGCTGCACCCCCACACTTGGCCAAAGTGGGGTTGCGACATGCAAACTTTTCTGTGGTTGATTTATAACAATTTTCTAATGATTACAACATGTGACATTCCAATGACTAATTTTTAGCAACCCCTTTTATAGTTGTGACTATTTTTTTGTGGCTAAATTTCAGTGATTTTTTCTTGTGATTAAATCTACTGATTTATTCCAAAAGATTAATTTTCAATGACTATTTTAGTTTTATTATGAATGGTTTTTTTTTTGGTGTATATGTTTCCAAGGATGGAAAAATTTTGGGCAAGCACAAATTTGAAGGTAAATGTGCAAAAAACTAACAATCCCAATATTAGGTTGCATTGCACAAAACCAAAATCCCTAGGAAAGAAAAGGTACTTAGACAAATTGTGGAATTGCTCCACCTTAACACCATGGCAACTTCTTATCATTTACATTTCGTGAATTACAACATGAATAAAAAATAAGTGATTCAACTCCTTTGTGTAACTATGTGGACACAAATTTAACATCAATTACCAGGTCGCTTATGCTGATTCAGCTTTTGCAAAAGAAATAACACCTACACAACACCTTGAAAGAGTTAAAAAACAAGAAATAACAATGAAGATGGTTAGAAAATGACAACATTGCAATGTGATTAAATGTTACAACATTTTAAACTCACAAATGAGCATGCAACAAGGAACATCTTCAAGATACGTGAAAGTTTGATAGATGGGTCGCTTATATATAAACCATCAACCCCATCATCTAATTTTCATGAACCTATAGCTTTTATATCTAACTCTAGTGCTTATCTAGATTCTAGGCCATGTGTTAATGATAATGAAAAGTCCATGACCAAAGTAGAAATGTTGTAAAATTAATTTGAAAACATGGAAACAATGACATCTTGTTTTTCCACAACCTTTGAGATCTAAAACGCCTATCAAGGTTGAATAAAGTTCATAACTTGAAGAATATTAAAAAGCTGGGTGTCATCACAAAGGATGAGTTTAGAACAAATATTAAAACAATTTTGAACTTTGTAGTGAAGAGTCCCCAAACCAATTATGTGTAACTAAGTTAGCATTTTCATCACCAATGATCTCATATGTGAAATCAATGCATTTGTTATGCAAGAAGTTAATTACAATTCCAAAAAACATTTGAATATTTTGGTTTTGTTGAATCAAACATTATCATGAAGTGCCTTCACTTTTTCTTCAACCCACCTAACCCACACTTTGCTTGCACCCTAAAACAATATTGTAAGCTTGCATTATAACATGATTAACATTTATTGCCAAATCCCATTGCCCTATCTTGTGCATAATAACATCTCCTCACCCATATAACCTAAATTTCTCTAAAGGTACTCAAAATACTCATCCCCATGGACAAAGTAATAACTCTAATCTCTATAAACACTTGAATGTTGTAGAATGTTCAATGGTAGTAGGAGCTAGGGTAGCCTATGTCTATGTAAATGGACAACCCATGATGGTTCAAAATGATCATGTTGTTCATTGCATAAATATTTTTCCACTCATTAAATTATGTACAGTATGATTCATTCCACCCTTCCTTCAAGTGTAAACCATCAAATTTCATTTGCAAATGCATGATTAATGCATGATGCAATGAACAAAGGTACAAATGGGATAACATGAACCACACTTGCTTACTTAAGGGATTGTAAATTATTATTATTATTATTATTATTTTGTTGAAGTTTATTTAAACAATTTCAATATATATGTAATTTTCAAAAGTTTTGAAACCTATTTATAAGTTTTTTAAATGTTAAAAGCACACATTGCAATGTTGAATGAATGCTTTTGAAAGTTTTTTATTCGTGTTGGATGTTTTTCAAATTAATTCATGTGTTCTAATGATATAATATGAACCTTATTTTATTAAAAAAATCTTATACGTTCAACACCAAATTAAATTATCATTTCTAAACGTGAAAAATTAAACATGTGTTACATTTGTGGTTCCTATTAATGTGATTGCACCCACAATGCATCATCACATAATACGAATTTTGATTAATTCCATATGAAGGTGTCATACATAATGATGTTGTCATGTTTCATATAAAGGATGAAATTGAAAAATTAATGTTCAAGCATGAACTTTGATGACCTCCTTCATATAACTAAAACTTGAACTATTATATCAACAAGACAAAAATCAAACTTGAAACCTAGCCCTAAATAAACTTGAAAATGATTAAACTTAAACCTTAAATCCTAACCTTAAAAATCAAACATAAAAATGTGAACCCCAACCCCTAACATTAAACCTTAAAATCAAACTTGGAAATTTTAACTCTAACTCCAAAACCTTACACCGTATCCTTAAGCTCCAAAAATTAAACTCAAACCTAAAAATTCAAACTTGAAAGCCCTTACCTTAACCACTAACACCATCAACCCTATTTTAAAACTTCAAATATCATACCTAAAAGTCTTAAACTAACCCCTAACATTAAACCCTATTCCTTAATTTTTAAAATCAAACTTAAATTCCCTATCTCTAACCCTAAAAATCAGACCTAAAAACAAAAACCCTAAATACTAAAAATAATGAAAACATTGATCTTAAGTTTAAACACTAAGAATCAAACTTGACATATTAAAACACAAATTTAAAAACCCTAAAGTCTTAAGACTTGAAATTGAAACAAAAGGAAAAGAAAAAAAAGATTTTCTCTTCATATAGTCCAGATGGGAACCTTAGTTTACATCCTAGTTCTAACCTACCTTACATCTTAACCCATCCCCTTGGGGCTGATTTTCAACTTGATCAATTTATATACACCTTAAACATGAATCTAAAACATTTCTAATATTGTTTTCATCACTAAACTTACTCCATGGGGATGATTTTTTAATTTTAATCATGAATCTTGATGTTCTAACTCCAAAATTCAACAAAAAGTTACAAACCATCACTTTTAACCCTAACCTTAAATTTTAAAAATCAACCTATACTCTAAAAACTCTAACACTAAAACTAACTCTTCTAACCAAAAATCAGCCCTTAAAATGCCTAAACATAAACACTGAATAGTAAAAAATAAATCCTAAACTCTAAACCTTAAAATATCAGCTCTTAAACCCTATAGCCAAACCTAAAAAGGCCCAAACCTAAATCAAAACCACAAAACCCAAAAATCTAACCCTCAAATAAAATCCTAGAAACCTTAAACTTAAACCTTAAAAGTTTTATTCTCAAAATTTTAACCCTAATACTTAACCCATGAAAGTTCAAACATTAAACACTAAAAATTAAATCTTACAAAACCCAAACCTAAAACCTAAAATTGAACCCTAAAATAACCAATACATAATGGCCAAAAGTTGCCAGCAATAACCATGGCTATAGCCAATAACCAATAGCCCTAGCTGTCATAGCCTTAGTGTAAATATCCATAATCAATAGCCATAATCACAAGCAATAGTCATAACCAATAGCCCATATACCTTACCCCCGTAGCATATGCTTTAGTGGGCAACCAATGGGTGGAAAAGAAATAAGTTGATGTGCCCAATTTGAGAATCTCATCCTGGGATTTCCTAATTTGGCCCCCAAAAACCCAAAACTTTAAAAGAAAAATAAATCAAGGCACCATGTTGAGGAACACATTGGAAACTTAGGGAACAAATTGAGAACTTGAAGGCAACCCATTTGGAACTTAAAGGGAACATTGTGGGAACACATTGGTCCGAAGTAAGGGAGGAATTTACATATCATGATTGCTTCAATTCACTAGTTAAAATTTATTTCTAAAAATGTTGAAATTTTCCCCAAAACATATTTCTCTCAAAAAAAAACAAAAGTTTTGTGAAAGAAAAGAAAGAATCTAGAAAAATATTTCCGGGAAAAAAAAAGTTATAAATTATTTTTTTGACATGGAATCTTCAAATTTAATTAATTATTTCACAAATATATGTTGAAGCTGCCCTTGTAATAGGGTAATTTATTTATTTTTTGGGGTTTTTTTTAAACCTTTGGGCAACAAGCAAAAACAAGCAAAACTCATTTTCACACATCACATGAGACACTGCTTTTGTTCAGAATTTGACATTTAGGCTAGTCTCAGGACAAAATGACATTTATAATTTGTCCCTGCAAGGGATGCTCCTTACTTGCATGAAGCATCTTCTTGGACGAGAAGGGAGAATTGAGGCTGTTGAGGCTACCCCGCGTTGTTGCTAGAAGAGTTTCGGGAGGTGGGATTTCGAACTCGTGTACGCTTTCAGCCATGTCTGCCGTTGTCGCAGTTGCTGCGGTTCTTGTCCCTCTCACTCCGCACAGCAGATCATCTTCTTCTTCCTCTTCTTCTTCCTCTTCTTCTTGTGTTTTGTCAAGATATTCTTCTTCCTTTTCTCTTTCTTCGTCGTCTTCTTCTTCTTATTGTGTATTGTTAAGATGTCTACCTAGGGTTTCTAGGGTTTGTTGGCAGCTTCCTGTGACCAACAGTCAGCAGCAGGTTGCGACCTCACAAGATGGCCACACAGTTGTAGTAGATGAAGGAGGAGGAGGAGGAGGAGGAGGAGACGAAGAAGCGTACTCTGTGAGCCGGCGAAGAGTACTGTCGAGACTCGGTTTTGGTTTGGCTGCTGCATTGGTAGCTTTAGGTTTGAGTTCTGAGCGGCAGCAGGAAGAAGCTTTTGCAGTGCCGTTGACGCAACTTGCTGGTCGGATACCTGGATTGTCTGCACCTGATGTTAACGGTAAGGGAAAGGAATTTTGTTATCCATATGCGGTTGGTCCAAAAGTTTCCAACATCTGAAAATAGAATTTTTCTGATTCCAACATCTTCTTGTATGCCAAAAGGGGAATGAAGCATCCGAAGTGTTGAGGCCACGCTGCTGTATCTGCAAATGGTGCATCCTACAGATGTCCTGTCACATCCATCATCATGCATGTTTGATTTTGTGGCGATGACTCTAACCTTAACTATGATGGCAGTCACCAGTACAGCTATGACAATTGAAATCATGCACAATGGTGTATATTTCTCTGGCCTCAATAATCTACATACAGATGTTTGTGGTTTTTTTGGAAAGAATGTTCACTGGCTCAAGGATTTCTGGTGCAGGGCTCCGGACATATAGAAGGCCAGATGCAAAATCAGGTGGGCATGGAGTGGGGTGGAGTCCTATGACTCCTTACACCTTCAAAGTTCCTCAAGACTGGGAAGAGGTGAGCTTCCAGAACTAAGTGCACACAATCTAAAACATCTTTTAGAATAACTTTGAATTTGACCAGGCAGTGTTGTGCACATTAGACTTACTGTGAGTCTTGATCAACAATACCCTGATGGTAATTGCAATCAGGTGCCAGTATCAATTGCGGATCTTGGAGGCACAGAAATTGATCTTCGGTTTTCTAGTCCACAAGAAGGCAACATCAGTGTTGTTGTTGCACCTGTCCTTCGATTCTCCAGCAGTAAGGGATTCATCTCCAACCTCAAGGGAGGCAGGCTTCACTGTTTCAAATTTCTTTCAAACACTTGATGGTGTGTCCTTGTAGCTTCCTCTTTTTGTTTTAAGGTTTTCCCTTGTTTTAAACCAACAATTCTGACAAGACACCTTTGACAGCTCTTGGAGACAATGCGACAATTGAAGCCATTGGTACACCAGAGAAAGTGATAACTGCATTTGGGCCTGAGATCACTGGCCAAAATGTGGAAGGAAAGGTGAAGGACATGGATGTTAAGACTTATGGAGGCCGAACTTACTATCAGTTTGAGTTGGATGGCCCACATGTGTTGATCTCAGCTACAGCTGCTGGCAATCGACTCTACTTGATGAGCGTCTCTGCCAATGGTATGCAACCTTTTGGTTTATCTTCCTAAAGTACACTCTTTTTGGTCTAATCTTGGTCCCTCAGACAAACCAACCTTAAAACAATGAATCCAAAACCCTGAATCAAAACCTTGAAGACCGTAAACTGCACATCTTTAGCCAGACATTCTTTAACCACAACAGTTCTTCTTTGAGTTGATTTGTATCCACTGCAATTTTCCATAGTATATTTCAATCCCCTGTTTGGTACACTTTTTCTGTACAATCTCATTTTTCCAGCCAAGTGAATCTCAAAACATTGAAAGCAAAACCTTGTATCCTGATTCAAAGTCATCAATTCCATAGCTATGAACCTTTGGCAGCATCCAACAGAATCATGACAGTGTCTAGAGTTTATCTACAGAATACTGTCTGTTTTCCATAGTTCAGGTGTCATGCTGATATAGAGATATTTGGTTTAAGCCATGTTGTTTAGGGCAGGTATAATGGAATTGGTTTTAATATAAGCATTTTGAGGTGAGTTATTGTGATGATCCTGTGCAGGGCGGCAGTGGAAAAAGTTCTCTCAAGACTTAAAGCAGATTGTTGACTCATTTAGGGTTGGTTGAGTTTGATTTCTGGACTGTTTGGCTTTGTGTGTACCATACATAGGTTACACTAGGAAGTGTAATAATCTTAGCATGTACAATCAGCTCAATTTGATGGCACCTTCTGAAGGGTGCAAACTGATTGAAACTTTTGAGTCATAGGAAATGTGGGGTTTTGATAATTGTAACATAACCTGGGGTAGTGTGAAAAGTGTTGGAGCACTTTTTACAAATCAGCTCTTTGTTTGCAGTGAGGATTTCAGTTTCAGGCTTTTGAACAGCTTGTTTCAAACTCAGGTTTATTTTGAGTTCACTTTTGTCCTGTACCTTGTCCAATATATCTTTCTCTAACTCTTCCTTTTTATGCAGCCATCAATAAGCTGCTCTTGTTGTGTTACTTTATACAGAGCCAGTTCACTTGCACATGATCATTGTTTGATGAGCATGGTTTTTGTATTGCAGTGTACAAGAGACAGAAAATTATTATGGTACCTATTCAAAGGGGTTTAAGGTTGTGATTTTCATTTGTTACAAACAAGAAGTCCATACTTTTGTGAAAAATTTTCTATAGGTACATAAAATATGAGCAAGATGACAGATTTGTGTCAGGAAAAAACTTTACATCTCAGAATGGAATTATAGATCCCTCAGTGAGGGAGGCATTGCATTTCTTGATTGGCTTCACAAGCTTGCTTAGGAATGGTTGGTGTTGGAGCTCCCACCATCAGACATCTGCAGCATCACTCCAGGTGAAGTGAGGTTCTTAATGTCAGGACCTGGAGGCAGGCTTGATTTTGTACTGCAGCAAATTGAGGTTGCTGGGCCACAGACAGTGAGATGAGCAAGGAGAAAAAAGTGCAAGAGTCTCTGATATAGGGGGAGAGGGAGCTTGGCAAAACCATTTTCTGTTGTGGTGCAACAGAAGGGCATAAACCATGGGACTTTAGCTCTCAACAGGGATGCAAAGAAGATTTGTGTGGTGTGGATCAGGGGAGACATGAGAGTAATCCATCATCATGTTGAGCAACCTTGGCTATTCTGACACTGGAGATGTTCTTGACTGCAGGTCAGTGACTCTTGCAAAAAAAGTTCAAAATGACTTCGACCAGATCATTCAAGATGAAATTGGTTGCTATGAGATGAGGGTGATGTGGTGCTTCTCTTGACTACTTTTCCTGTTGGCACTGGTCTCTTGCAAGGTTAGTTCCAAAGGGGTTTGGTGGGTTGTTGTGTCAATGCAGCATGCATGAAATTGCCACAGCATTTGAAACTTCACTGCAGGCAGAAAAACTTGTATCTTTGCTGGATAGTCAGAATGATGAAAATGGACACCTAAAGACACATTCATGATCCTACAGGTGACTGACCAATTCATCTGGAATGGAGCCAGCCACAATCATGCTGCAGCTGACTAGGTGAAAGCTGTTGCAGGGCCTGGCTACTTCAGGGACTTTGGGAATCCCCTCCACTGAATGGATTGTGGAACCTCTGATGTTAGGATCAACTATGGTTCGAAAATCCACTAGTATTTAGGCTTTGGAAATGACCATGCCCACAAATTCTTATTGCATATCTTGTGGCTTTATGCATGTGTAAAGTACACAGCTGCATTGTCTGAGGCACACAGCAGTGGTGGTGAAATTGCATGGGCATTTGTGTTGTTTGGTGAGTCTAATACACAACTCTTCTTTGGAGACAGTCCGAGGAGCTGCAATAGACAATCAATACTCACAGAAGGGATATGCTTTTCTTTCAAATGAACTTATGGAATCATGTAGAGACTGGTAGAGCTGGTGGTGGAGACACTCTGAGACTAATGACCAGGTTTTCTTGTTGAGTGACTCTCTAACAAGGGTTACAAATTCAAAAGATCCCATGCATGATCACTTTTAGAAATTTTTGAAATGTTTAGAAAAAGTTCAAGCTCAAGTCTTTCAAGATAATCGTATATTGTTGAACTTGTTTGTAGATGTTGTCTTCAGTGAAAAAATGATATACATCTATATCAATGCCAGTTTTGGGCATGGTCGAGTCGAGAAAAAAAGCAAGACACCTCTTGATTCAAACACATTGTCATAAGTGTGTGGAAATGCAAGGAAGCATGTTTCAACACATGTGAATTTTCACCTTGAGAGTTAAAAGATTTTAGATTTTGCTCTCCAATTGCACTAAAAAATTTGGAGCAGGTCTTTAGTCTTAACATGTGCCAAAATTGAGAGCTTGTCCCAAAACCTGGAATAGGATAACCCTGAGCCAGACATCCAACAACAATTGGTAGCTGCAATTGAGTTCATCAGCATTAGGAATTGAAAGGTGTAAGACCATCTCCAGCGGTTCACAGGAAAATGGCCTGCATGCCAGTTTTGGATGAAGCAATACACCAAAGTGGTGTAAAAGTGGGTGTGGGTACAACATATTGTTGCAGAATACTGGGGTTTCAAGAGACATGGGAAACAAAAAAAAGACTGCTGCTAGTTGGGTGTTTTGAATTTGCTGCCCACACACTTCCTCCTACTTATTGGCTGGTTGCACTAATTGGCCCACATGTGAGCTTTACATGATTTCTCATGTCTAAAGTTTGATATGTGGAATTCATGAGTGGGGAGGGAAACAATTTTAATACAACATTTGGATGTGAAAATATGGCTTGCAGGCCATTTTCCCAGTGAACCGCTGGAGATGCTCTAAGCTGTACTAGTGTTGCCTGCTCGTCAGAAATGAGGAACAGACCCCCAACTGTTATCTGGGTGGTTGCAAGGGTTCATAATCTCACATGTGGCATTTTACATTAATGAAAATCATAAACATAGTATATCATTGGCATTTGTGCTGTATTTAACTTTTCAGTATGAATAGCACCATGGATTCAATGTAAGAATATAAATAAAACCCTCAAAAGAGGACCAGAAAAGTGGTTTCAAATGTCAAATGCAGTTCTTGCTTTCCATGATTTTCACAAGCAATGTGAAATCTGTGGAAAGCAAGTGAAATATGAACACTTTCAAGAGAAGACTCAAAATTTCAACATGATCAAACAAGCAGGCTCCTTGCATAATAACTCTCCACTCAAAACCAGCAACAATTAAAATAGGAAATAAAACATGAAGAAGCAAACTCACAGTTTCACAGTGGTTCCATGCAGTTATAATAGGAAATGTTTTGTCTATTTCCCAGAAAATGAACTCACAGTTTCACATGAACACCAGGTTAACATTCCTCAAAATGGTAACCTCAAAGCATTAACATTCCTCAAACAACCTATTAAATTGGCTGCATCAGAGGGAAGTAAATTCAGGCCATACCTGAAAATATGAGAGACATCCACTACTCAATCACCAGCTCCCCACCAGCACCATTGCACCAGAGATGGGATTCATGCAAGTTTCAAAATACTCCAATCTGTAATTCAAAGTTCCAAAAAAAATCCAGTGTAAATGGATCACAAAAATAGAACTATAGACCTGGTATTTTCAGGTGGTCTGATGTACAAACAGCAACTGTGCACACCCATGCCTATCTGCTGTAGTTCATACAGAAACAGAATTGGATGAGTTCTTCATAAGTCACAGTTGCAGGTGCCTTGGACAAGTTAGGACCAGCTTGCAGTGTCAAATTCTGCACAGTTTCTGCTTGGCAGTTTCTGCAGTCAAGGAAACTGCATCCAACCTGCATACATGGGCAAACCATTGCAAAAGGAACTTTCCTGCACAATATCAGGGTGGAATTGCTAACTAACACCTGAATAAGCCAAACCTCCAAATGAGAACCAAGCAGGTAAGGGTGCAGTAGGCTTCTAGGCATCATCAGCACAAGTGTGCAGTTTTATTCTTGAGCTGCCATTGTGGTCTCAATGGTCTCCACAAGAGAGCCTAACGCTAAATTCTCCCCCAGTGCCTTGACTAGTGCATCAAGTACCTTCCGATGCTTCTTAAGCAGATTAAAAGCCTGCAGAACTGCCCACCGTGCCTGATTTGACATCTGCATCACACACAAATTATTTTGGTTAGTCAGCAATTATGATAGAAACTGGAAGACCCAATATGCTGCCACTTAAGTAACATGCCTCCTAGAATGATGCCAAGGCTGTAACTTACCAGGTAGCTGTCATAAGGGCAATGATAACAGTCAGGTGGGCTCATTGCAAGTAGAAAGGACTGAAAAATGGCATCAGTCCATTGATGGGCTACTTGATAGTAAAAACTCAGCCTTGACATGTTTTAGAGAACAAATGCCAGCTACAATGCATTAGAAAGATATTTGATTCATCAGAGAGAACCCATTTGTAAGAGGTATCATGCAAAACATCACATGATTGCAGACATCTACACCACAATAATACATAATGTAGTGTGTACTGTGGTTCTTCTGAGTATGTCTGTTGCATAACTCCTAAGACCACAAGGATTGTAAGTCTTGAGTCAACAAAAGCTAGGAACAGACATCCAGTCGTATGGTATGATTCCTGTTTGGTTTGAGAGAATCTTAGGTGTTTCAGACCATATAGTGAAGCATAGTTGCCTCCCACTGGATTAAAGGCACAGGGCCAAGGCATGTCATCACCTAGCCTATTCACCACTCCTTCATGATTTCTTTCTGTGCAACTACTGTGTGGCAAATCATAATCATGGATGGACTCACCTTAGAATCCTGTACAGATAGATGCACATTCAAACCAAGACTCAAGGTAAGAGCATTGAGGGCTGTACAATAAAGAGTTGGATGGAGTTCTGAATTGTCCACAGTTTAAGTTTCTACTTAAGAGATGACATTTCCTACCTTGCCTGGACCCCAAGGAGGGCGGAGCTGAGAGATAAGTGCTTTGTACAGGTTTTCATCATTTTCACCCCCTTCGGCATCTCCATACACCAATGCTTCTGCTGCAATTCCTGCAAACACTACTATACAGTACCTGCAGACCCATCACCCAACAAAACACTGAGACAGCCTGAAATCAGATTTGTTTATGTATACTACCAACTTGAAAGTGTATGATCTGAATTGGACTGTTCAACATGTCCACAAACAAAGTAGGTTGGGCCTGCACTGCATGCATCAAAGAGTTCTGGATCAGATATTGACAAGTTCAAGAGAAAATGACATGTCAAGAGTGGTCCCGGTTAATCGGTCTTCACACAGCTCCCGGTCCAAGCTCTCATCCCAAAACTGGGTCCCAGCCTGACCAAATCCCATAAACCAACAGAAGATTCCATCAGAAACACTTCCATGTAAGAGCATCTTTGAAGATACAAGTCACAAAGTATTGCTGGTGCAGTCGTGTAGAAACATTACTATGTGGGTTGATTTCTGTGGTTAAATTTTGGTGCACTAGATGTGACAGGTTCTGAGACTAAAGTAAAATTGCTCTTCTTAGCCTTAAGGTTCACAAGCTCTAATGCTGCAGTTGGAGAAGATAAGATCCAGATTCTCAAACACTGGAAACATAACCATCACAATCTCCTGTACTACTACCTGCATATTACAATTGGGTACTCAAGGCATGTGTAGTTATCCCAGACAGTTTTGGTGGTTTTCTATAGCTGTCTGTTTGCTAAAATAGCCTATCTGCTCTTCAAAAGAGAAGGGCTAAGAAGGTGAAGGACTAGGGGGACCAGACCTGACCCTGAATACCGGATTTGAGGGCCTGCATGGCATCCAACACAACACTTCTCACAGGGCACCCCAACAAATATGCTGTACACATAGCCCACCATCCCCAGTGTGTTAGTTGTGCATCTATGTGTTTGCAAAGTTCTGAACAGAGTCCACCTGCTTACACCAAGAGAATGAGACATTAACTCCTGGCATAGCACTCCTACAATCTGAGGCAAGTCTTCTGAAACTAATCTCTGCTAAAAACTGAAATCACTTATACATACAGCATGGAGAGCAGGTCTACCAACAAGAACATGGCCGGCTTCATGGACAAGGACACGGTGTTTGTATGGAGGCCAGAGGCTAAACAACTGTGCTTGTCCAGTCCCTCCCAAATAGGTTGCATCCAATAGCCCCAGTGCTACTATTAAAAATGTGAATGGCCTTATATCAATGCTGTTGTTCACCAAGAAAGAGAAAACTGCAATTCCTGCCACTAGCTGGATGGCAGAGTTGCCAGAGAGACCCCATTTCTTTGGTGAAAGATTCTTGTCTGCACTTGTCCTCCAACACATTTATCCCCAACCAAATGAGTTTGCATCAGTCCCACGCAAATGAGATGCATAGCCTGAAGTAATCCCAACTCTGTGAAGAACATCCACAACACCAAAACCAAGGATTGTTGAAGAAGTCACAAAATGAGTGAAGGATACTTGCTGAAAGAATGGTAAGTGATGGCCAAGAAAAATTCACCTGTTAGGCCAGCTGATGCCAGCATATCTGCTGCTGTGACAACCCTCCCCACTTCTGACATTTCAAACACTGCAAAAGCAACTTTTCCTAATGTTAATCAACATCAGAATGCTGTGTACTGTGCATATTCCACCTGCCTCAGGCTTCTGTAGGAATGAGAGAAACAAACTTCTTGCAACCATGATGCCCAAGGGTTTGACTATTTCAATTTCTTAACATGTTTCAGATCTGCTGATTGTGTATGCTATATGCCATGTGACTGAGGGTGGAGGCAAGTGGGTGAAAACCTGAAAATCTTCATTGACCTTGAATTTGGTGGGAGAGAGGGTTCTTCTTTCACATTACCCTAAAAGGTGATTGTGTAAACTTTGGATCCATACAGTTCAGATTGGTGGAGCTCAAGCCATTAATATACTGGCCAATTGCAAAGAGGACAGGAACCCTAAACCCTAAACCCTTCAAAGGTTCAAAGACAGCAACAATAGGGATTTTGTGAAAGAGCTTACCCTGTGCTCTAAATTTGCCAAAACTTGGTAGCAATCCTCTGAGCTTAAGCCAATTGTAAGCCTGCCCCACCAACTGGAGATCCAAAGCACTCTGGCATGTGTCCAGCATCTTCAAACACTCTCTTTGTGGAATGATGACAGACCTGAATTGAGGAGAAGGTTTTTTTTCCTCCTCCTGCAAAACCTGTTGCAAGAAGAAAGGCTCTCCTATTACGTCTTTTTTGTCAAGAACATCAATTGTGCCATTTTGTTGCACAAAAGTTGTTGAGCTTTCAGCAGTGTCAGATTCGAATCTATTCAGCACTTCTAAAGCTCTGAGTGCCCTTCCCAGATCCTGTCTTTCAACAGCATCCTCAAATTCTTGCCACTTCCTTTGATTCAGATGATTTTCTTCTTGTGGATTGCTCTTTAGTGCTAATGCAGAATCTCCAAAATCTTCCAACTCTCGTTGCTTCCAATCTTCCTCAACAAATTCTGGCCACTCCGTTTGCCGCAGGCCTTGCTCCGGGGTTATCAGCTCAGAAACCGAAGATGTGGATGCTGTTGCTCCGTCAAAGTCGCTCCCTTGGTCGCCGCCGCCAAGAGAACCACCCCGAACAAGAAATCGTCCCCTAGATGACTCGTAACCATCGGTTCTAGAACTACGAAAAACACAAAGCTGAGTTTTACAAAATCTTTTGCTACTGCTGCTGCTGCGAAGAAAATTCTGGTTATACGACAACGCCAGTGAAGAAAAATTCGCCGAATCTTGCTGCTTCCGCCTCAAACCATCAAAAAAGAAAGCTTCATCATCCCTGTGATTTGCGTCGGAAGAAGAAGAAGGAGAAGACGACGACGACGACGAACAAATAAGAAGCAAAAAATCCAAACTCTTACTCCGCTTTGCGGCACCAAGGCTTTGGTATCGACGAGAACACAGAGATGGCTTGATTGCACCAGAATGCGCAACAGGAAAACCGCTAAAATAAGTCACGCCTTCCATCGCTGGATCGATGGGAGGAAGCTCCGCTCGCTTGCTTCTGCGTGCGACACAAACTCTGCAACTTCCAGAAAAGCAAAAAAGAAAGGCTTCAAACTCCATAGTAGGTTTGGGCAAAAAAAAATTATATTATTTTTAGACATGCTGAAATTTTCCCCAAAAAAATGTTTTTTCTCTCAAAGAAAAAATAAAAAAATTTGTGAGCAATAAATGAAGCATCTTTTGAAATATTTGGGAATATTTTGTTTGTCGGAATGGAATTTTTGGAATTAAAATTTATTTTTTGGGGAGTTTAGAAGAAATGTCCCTTTATGGTGCATTCACACTTGATGTTAAGTCAGTGTTAAATGAAAATCTAGGTGGCATCCTAGGTGGCACCCAATGTTAATTGGGCCATAGGTTTAAAGTCCTAAATTGCTAGCATGGTGTTAGGGGACTCAGCCTTAGAGTCCCTAACACCCAAGTGTGAATGCACCTTTTAGTATAGTAAAAAAACAAAAATATTGTACACTTGAACAAAGTAGCAGACCTACACCCCAAAGACCTCAGGACTTAGGACTCTAGAACTCAAACCTAGGACTTTAGAACCTAAAAGCCCTAAACTCTACCTAAACCTAGGACCCTAGAAGTTAAAACTCTAGAACTCAAACCTAGGACTTTAGAACCTAAAAGCCCTAAACTCTATCTATACCTAGGACCCTAGTCTTAAAACTCTAGAACTCAAACCTAGGACTTTAGAACCTAAAAGCCCTAAACTCTATCTAAACCTAGGACCTCAGCCCCTACCTAACCCTATGACTCAAAACCCTATAATAAAAGCCCTTAATAATTAAGATCTCTTGGGTTCAATTTCACAACTAGGTACATGTCGATCCATTGAGTCCAAATCTAAGTGGTTTCAAGTCTGAGCCAGATCAAGGTCCATAGAAACCCACCAGATCCAATCCTTAGATGGTTTGTGCAGTTAGGTTTTGAAGCTCAGATGTTGTGAATTTGATGATTTGGTGAAAATGGAATCCTTTCTATCCTGTTTAGACCTACACCTTAAATGAACAATCTAACATTCGGATTAAGTAGGGCTAAAGCCCAATTCTAACACCACATGTTGTGTGAAGAAGAGTCTGGAGTTGTGTGGGTTTACCTGCTGAGTCAATACAACTACTTTGCTTGGTGTTTCAAAAGATGGTGAAAGGCCATTGCTCATGCCAGACATCAAGTCCAAACCCAGGAAACCTTGGAAACATACCACAACAAATCATCATCATATTGGCAAAATGTTTCCAGTTGGGCTCTGCAAATGGTTTAGGTGGGGATGCGCTTTTGTAGTAGCCCACAACAAATGAAATGGCAACCAAAATATATGAAGCACGTCTGAAGAATCTGCATCCAAGGGATGAAGTTGATGAAATAACCATGAAGGTGGTGAAGGACCTTATGAAACAACTTTGAATGATCATAAAACCATTTGCTAGTCTAGATCCTTGCTTTGATTCCTCATAAGGCATTGTTCTGGGATGAGTTTGTCGAAGACTGAAAAGTTGTGAGCATGTATGATTTTGCCATGTATCTATGCATAATTCATTTTCCAGAACTAAAAGGTTTATGGTGTTAATCCCAATGAGAATGTTGACAACAAGTGAGGAATTGATTTGAGTTGGGGATTTCATAGAATCAGTCATGGTTGGATAGCTCTCTAGGGTGGTATAGTGGGATTGCAATTCCTAGACTTTGTAGTAGAATTTTTTTTGGCCATGTTTCTCACTTCCTGTTTTCTCAAGGAAGCTTAGACAATTCTAAGGAAGGTGGTACAGGTAAATATGGCCTCAGAATGTTACTTTGAACTGTGAAGGTTGTGATGGACACCAATTAGTTAGACAATAGATGCAATCTTCATGCAATTCAGACAGTTTTGACTCAGTTTATGTCTGTGGAATATTCGTTGCATGGGATAGCGGGTATTGCAACACCCTTGCAACAAGTCCAGTCTTGCCCACAACAGATGTCTCGCCCACAACAGATGTCAGCAAGGTCTCAAGTGCACTTTGAACACATTATCTTCAATACAAAGTAGTAGTTGATGTGGTTTTTGTTTTAAACACTGTCACAACTGCTTTTATGTTGAACATTTTGTGTTTGGTGATTCAGGATAACAATGAATCGAGCCAGAGGTCTCGCTCCAGATTATGCTATGTTTGGCTTCCCAGGAATAGGGCATTCCAAACCAACTATTCATAGCCCAGGTGTGTATCTTGCGCTCTTTGTCCATCATCTCATCCCTTCTTGCTTGAATTCCTCTTGAACACCATCAACTCATGTTCTTGCTTGAGACTTGTTTTGATGCTTTTGTAAAGCAACATCACATGATCCCCATTTTAACACGACCAACATCAGCCTTTTTGCTTCAATGTTTTGTGAACACCATCAACACATGTTCTTACTTGAGACTTAATTTGAAGCTTTTGTAAATCAACATCAAATGATTCCCATTATACCATGATCAACATTAGAATATACTTCAGTCAGTTAGCTGATGACCAACTGAAGTTTTTACATGATTGAATCAAGGTGGAAAGGCATGGCCTTTTACAGTGAGTTTCCTTGCATTTATTTTCTCTTAGTTCTCAATCTACTTATGAAGATGTTATATTCTCATCATTGAAATAAATGTGAGATGGTTGCACAAAGAATTCTATTCATTGATCTGTTGCTCAAGTGCATGGCAAAAGATTTCGGTGTTCTTAATAATGGCATTGTTCTTATAATATTGCACACTGGTCAGTTTTTTAATGGATGTTATAGTGATGAGTTGTGTTTTGCATATTGGTAGGGGCCAGGGCCAGGAGTTTCTACACAGAAACCATGCATTCAGTCTCCCCAGCATGCAGTACCAAGAATTTCAGATGTTGACAACACAACAACAACAGCAACTTCTGCTCCAAGCTTAGGCTCATGGAAATATGTCGTCATCTAGCTCACCCCTTCTTTTGGATACCCACGTCAATTATGAATGCTTGTGGGTTGATGGGCAGTCTACTGCAAGTAGTGATTTGTTTCAAGGTGCAGGCTGCTTCTCCATTAGCTCATGGTACACCTCAAGACCAGGTTATGACTGCAATCATGCTTGCAGAATTTTCTCTGGAATCTCGTTGATATGTTCTATGGCTGTTTCCTTAGGAAAAATGGATGGAGCAAGCCAATTTCATGATCCCCTTCTGTGTCTAGATTATAACACTTGATAACTGAAAGGTCTTCTGCTCCCTTTGGTTGGTTGTAGCAGGCAATTGTATTATGTGCTTGCTTGATATTAATACCAATTTAAGTCTTGTCCTGTTCTCATTTTCTGTTGATACAATTGCCGAATGCCTATCAGTGTATGAGCTGACGGCTTGGCCTCACTTCAACTGGAGTACACCTCCAGAGCTGAGACTTTGGCATAAAAATTTAGAGGGAAATGGGAAGGAAAACATGTTGAAGGAAGCATATGGGCCCAAGGACCACATTGAAATAATGTTAACTGCTTTTGAAGAGAATAAGGTATGATTTATTTCCCAAACTGTCTTCTCAATGAAATGTCTCGTATGAAAACCCCAACTTGTTCAAGCTAAGATGATAGAATCTCTCGTTGTCTCAAACATGCCTCAAAAATCCATTGGAATAATTGCAATGTGACCTCTGAAACATGTTCTACAAAGCAAGTTAAGACCCATTTTTTTGTGTCTAGGTTTGCAATTGTAGGCCTTTGTTGCACAATACAAGAATGGGTTTAGACTAGAATCTGAGGTGGAGGCATAAGTTAGTAGTGACTGTAGATTTATTAGTGAAGTTTAACTTTGAGCTCTCTGTTTTCTATGGCAGCTCACCTACAATGGCTCACAAATACCTCTGCCATTCAATGTGGACATTCTAAACTGGGCACTGAAACAAAAACAATCCTCCAGACATCAAAACTTCCTAAAGGCTTCAAGTTCTACAATCTTTTTGGCACATCATTTGACACTCCATTTCATGCCTGGTTTCACTTCTCTCTCTCTCTCTTTTTGCTGGTAGTTTTTTCTTCCCCTTTGGTTCCTTGAGATGATCGGGGCTTCTTTGGATGCTAAAATCCTCTACGAAAATTTGGTAGCCTGTGAAACTAAGTATTTACAGGTTGTCTGTTGGGTATCATAGAACTCGGTTGCAAACTTGATGTTTGCCACTGAAGTGGATGATTTTGCATGGTGAGTATGAGTAGTTTGATTTAGTTGGTTTTTCAGTAATGGAATAATTATTATTGTTTTTCTCTTGCATTTCTCTTCATTTTTCTCGGAGATGGAACATGGCATCAAACTACTAATCCTGAACATGGCAAGCTTAATTAATGGGCAAGAAAAGGAACTCACAGGTGAACAACTCTGTTGAATGTCTGGCAAACCAAAAAACTTGAAATGTTGTTAAAGCTTGTAAGGATTATTAAATGATTACCAAATGATACCATACAATTATTATACTAAAATAATTAATGAATGCTAAACACTTGCTCGATACATATGCAATGTCATGCAATGCAAGAGGCAATTGATTCATTTGACGATCCTTTTTACAATAACATATGCAACCAATATAACATTTGGACTCAACCCAAAACAATCTATTTACAATGCACAGTTTGATTGTTCCAGGTGAGTTGCTATTAGTAGTCTCCCACCTATTTGGGATAAATTTGGGAATTACGGCATTTTTCAAGAAAGAAAATTGACAAAATTTTGTTTTTCTAGTGTAAATTCGAGTAATTTTTTGTTTCTCCAAATTTTCGATTTCAGCCTCACCCCCCCGCCCCCCCCAAAAAAAAAAAAAGGAAAAAAAAAAAAAAAAAAAACAGGATTTGCAGTCTTGGTTTTATATTTGGAGATGGGTCTTTAGACTCGAACTCAGAACCGGCTGAAAAACCCGGACCCGGCTAACAAGGGTCTCGACCATTCGCTTGCTTGCTGTTGATTGCGTTCGATATGGGCTCTCGATGACGTTCCCAGAACAGTGGCGATGCATGCCCATGCATGCTTCCTCCTCCGCAATTGCATTCCTTGATCGCGATTTCTTCGTTGCAGCATCAGCAGCAGCAGGATTTCGTGCTGTACATGTCCAGGGTTTTGCTGCTTGCCGTAGTCTGCAAGCTTTTTTTGGTGTTGGGATTGAAGCCTGGTTGGTTGGTGCAGACAATACTATTAATACCTAAGCGAGAATCGATTGCTGAGGTCAAGTAAGTGACAAGTCCTTCCTGTGAGTGGATCATTCTTGACAGTAGCGGCAGTAGCAGCAGCAGCACCTTCTCCTCCTCCTCCTCTCGGACTTTGCTGTCGGCTGTTGTGTGCTTTGAAGATATACCTATGTAATTCTTTTGGTTTTTGGATTTTGTTGCTCTTTTTCTTTTCAGATGGGTGGTGAGCAGTGGGGAGAGGAGAGAAGCTTTGCTGGGCTGAGAATCCGCGAGAAAGGAAGCCAAGAAGAAGAAGAAGAAGAAGAAGGGAAGGAGGTAATCGGTGGTGAGAACAGCGACCAATGGAGGAGCTTGTACGACTTGGGTGATGATGCCCTATCTCACATCCTGTCTTTTCTTTCTCCCGCACAGATTTCCACTTGTTCTTGTGTCAGTCACCGCCTCCGCGAGCTTTGCCGGGATGATCACAAAGTAAGGCCTAAGTTTTTTTTCTCTTTTTCTTCTCTTTTTTTGTAGGGTTTTGTTTTGGTGATTTGTGATCTGTGATCTGATAAATCTTGGGATCCGGGGAAGCAGGTCTGGTTGCCAATGTGTGAGCGGCGATGGGGGAGCAGTACTCAGGTGTGGAGCTGGGTGACAAACGGCAGCGTGCCGTTCAAGTTCCTGCATACATTTCTAACGCGGTTCGAGAACCTGGTGGGCTTTTGGAGAGGAGTGGAGAACGGAGGCCATGGAAACCTCGTCATCTTCGAATGGGGCCCACACAACATCACAGGTTTCCGAGTCCTGCCTGCAACTCCAGGCACTTTCAAAGTGTGCAAACTTCCTTTTGTGTGGATTGGGTTGTCCAGAGATGGCAACCCTGTTTGCCTCATGCACCTCGACTCTGCACATTTTGTGCATCCAGTGAATGGGAAAACAACCCCAAAAGCTTCAGAAAGCCAACCAAGCTCCAGACCCTTGCAAATCCCTGGCAATCCGGCTTTCTCAGCAGGTGTGTGCATTGATCCCCCTTCAGAAACCATTGAAACCCTAATGATCTGTAGCACCCTGAACCTAACACTCAAAAGAGAATGGGTCCAAGTTGTGGAATCATTTTTTTGGTGCTAAGAAAACATGGATGATGAACAAACCAATTCACCTTCTTGATAGCTTTCTCCTTTCATGCAGAACAGCTACACCATGGTTCTTGAAACATTTGTTGAATTGTTGAACAGCAAAAGCAGCATTGAACGGAAGTAAATGAAGATTCACAAATTCATCTGCAACTTCACTGGGGGTGCTATATCTTTTGCACCTCATTGACAACAAAGGCTACAAATGATCTGCAAACTCAAACAAAAGAAGAAGAAGAAAGCACTCTTTTGCTTCACTGGAGTGCTATCTGTTGTACCTCATTGACAATGAAGGCTGCAAATGATTTACAAACTCAAAACAAAAGAGGAAGAAGAAACCACTCTTCTGCTTTGCCAGGGTGCATCTTTTGCACCTCATTGACTGGGGAAACCTGCTTATGATTGTGGCAGGGAAGAAAAACCCATTTGAGATGCTGGGACCAGACTTGAATTTGGAGCAAGAGCTGCCTGCAGGTGTAGTTGTAGTTGACATGCATTTTGTAGGTAGTCATCACATTGTGGTGGAACAACTTCAGCAGACACAGTATCCATTCATGGGTAAGAAGAAGTCCTTGGTGGAGGCAGCAGCTGTTGCTTCATTTGGTTCCAGTGAGAATTTGGTGAACTTCTTTGGCCACACAGGTGGAGGGAGCCCAGGAGTGAACTCAGAGGCAAGCTCTAGAAGCTCTGATGCAGGATTAAGTCCACCAGGAAGCTTCCCATATGAAATGTACCAGTTTTTGGCAAGGAAAGTGACAAGCCCAGGGGGTGACCGTGCTGCTCGGAAGCAACAGCGCCGGGAACGAGATCGTGCTTTCAGTCAAGGCAGGCACCGATGTGAGCCTGAGCACTTTGTCAAAATTGTGCACTGCTGTCCAACTGCAGCACGTCCTCTCCAAGGCCTTTGGAAGGTACAATTTCAGGATTTTGATTGAAAACTTTGTACCAAAAGTAAAAAACACCAACAAAATATGGATTCTCTTTGGAGCTTGGCTGAAAGGATGTTAGAGCTTGAAAGAGTCATCTGTTGAAGTACTGAATTTGTAAAGAGTCCATCTGTTTATGTAACACGAATATGATGATAACATTCTGGGTACAGGCTGTTAGTGGAACAACTGGTTTGGACATTGTAATGCTCTCCTATGATGATCAAGGTGGGGTTATCTGCCGAAAAATGGGCAACAACCCTCCTGGTGCAACAATGGGCACTGGCTCTGTTTACTGGACTGCAAAAGATTCTTGCATGATCCCAGCTCCTCTACCAGAAATAGAGCAGCAGAATTATGAGTGCCGGTTCCATAACCGCCCAACTTGTGGACATGGCATCGAGTGTGGGTGTTTGAATTGTGGTTCCCAGGATTACATTGATGAAGAGGTGGTGGGGATGCTTCGGGCAACCCTCAATTTAGATTATTGCAGGCTGAATAATCTTATGCAGGGAGGACCTGGAAGGCATGATAACGAGGCCCGGGTTTGGCAATACGCAAGCGGCAGATTTGGTTTTGGGTTGATTCCAAGCAGTCAAGTCCTTGACTTCCGACCACTCTGTGCTACAGATGGCCTAGCAGATGTAGGAGATTATTTTCTTTAGGCATCTCAGAAGTCCTCTTTCTTTCAGAAGTAGCAACCTTGCCTACTAGCAAAAATAAGCACTGCCTTGTACCTTGGCATTCTTTTATACTCCCCATAATGTACGCCTAGCATTGAAGCACTAACCTTGCATTCTTTTGAGGCTCCTGATTATATTTTCATCTGTTTGTTACTTATACATTTTCCATCACCTTGAAAGACCCCATATAGGGTTTACGAGCATGAATTGTCCACTATCGCTAAGGGCTCAGGATTGAGATTGTTTAGATTGGGTTTCCAGTTTTTACCCAGTGTAGCGAAATTGTTCTGACCATTTGAATCTGATGGCTCCAGTTGGAAGTTTCATTCTCAAAATCAGTATTCTAGATGTAGTTTGATTGATGTCTTGGATGGTGTGTGTGGCTTCAATTGCATCACACAAGCAGCACATTTCTGTTACCTCTCTATCTCTTGGCTACAACTATCTGAAAGCTTTCTTTCTCTGAGTTAATTGTGCAAGAAGAATGACACCTCTGCAAAAAACACACACCAAACTCGGGATCTCCCATATAAAGACAAGTTTGCGCTCATGGTCTGTCTGTGGAAGGATTTGTGATTAAACACATTAAAACCCTCCCTTGCTATCACACTACAAAATTTCTGTAAGGTAAGGGCCCCAGGGTGAGCCTAAACAAATGTAGATCACAAGGCAATAGGAGCCAGTGGCACCTTACTGCCTGCAAGAGGTCTCTTACAACTATTTGTATAGGCATAAGAGGCCTCTTGTAGGCGTACAATGCCTCTTGTTTTTGAGGAGGCATTCATTAATGTGTATAAAGTGCCCTCCAAATTACACTACAAATATTTTGAGTTGTGTATGAATTTGTAAAAGCCTCTTGTGGGCATACAATGCCTCTTGTTTTTGAGGAGGCATTCATTAATGTGTATAAGGTGCCCTTCAAATTACACTACAAATATTTTGAGTTGTGTATGAATTTGTAAAAACCTCTGACAAAATTCGTGAGTGTACTTGGAGGAATGTGTTAGGAGTTTATGTCCGTTACATGTTTATATCCTAGTTATTATAGGTAAACTAAGGTTAATTATTGTAAAATCAGTTTCAATATGAACATGATTCTAAATATTTAGTGTATGGGATATAATCTCAAGATGTATGATTCGATTCTAGAGCACATAATGTTTTCATTTTGTTTTGCAATTTTTTTGTCCTCAGATAAGGTCTTATTCTAGTTATGCCCACATCCTCAAGCATTACCCTACACTTAAAACCTTGTCATATTTTGTGAAATTTATATGAAGGACAAGTTATATTGAGTAAGGTCACTACTTTGGCAATTTAGGACCTTGCATGTATTGTAAGGTCCCACCCAACTAGAATGTCACCAAAACTTGATAAGTAGGTTTTTGAAATAGGAAAAGGGCCTATCTTTCAAACCTTTTGAAATTTTCGATATTTTCCACTTAACCTATTGGTCACACGTGACAAGTACCTCAAATCCCAAAAGGTTTGAAAGATAGGCCTTTCTATACTTGTTCAAATTCATGGTTTTCAAAATAAAACTTTATCCTATTTTTTTGTGAAGACAAATCAACTCAAAGCTTGCCAAAAGAAAGTTGCAAAAGCCCAAAGCATGTCTTACTTTCTATGCTTATGACTCAAACATTTTCCTCCCCCATCATTTCGTACTCATCCTAATGAACATGGTAGCAATGAAACCTATGTCAATTGATTGTAGGGAGTGTATCGCTTATGTAGTAGCATGCCATTGGATATTTTTTCCTTGATTACATCACATACTCTAGTGCATTTTGACATTCTTTTATCTCCCTAATAAAAAAATTCACATTCAACATTGTTGATTGGCTAAACCCCATAACTTACCTTTTGGTGTGTATAACCAATATGTTCAATGTTCTCAGACAATTGATTATGTTTCATATTAAACCAACAACCTTTTGCCAATTACTTGATCCATAGCTTGTTATAACCATATTAACAACATATTTAATTACAAAATGTTTAGGGTGAACTAGCAGCCACATTCATAATTGCAATAAAAAAAATCTTATGGAAAAAGTCATTTGCCATGTTTTCCTACATGCCTTCTTTTGATTACATTAATAGGTGTGTTTGGCCTTTTTCTACTTATGTTTAAGCAATTTGAGCTATTATTTTGCTATCATACCTATAGGTTGTTTAAGGTGAAATACAAAAAATTTTGATAAAATTGACCAAGGCATTAAATGAAAGAGTCAAAATAGATTAATAATAAGGTGATTGTTTAGTTTTCTTTTGAATTTGTTGGAGCAAAATGAAGGTGAATCATAACATTTGAAACTAAATAAAAGTATGTACTGAAAATGGATGCCTCATTTTTTCAAAGATATTCATATGAAATTGCAATTTGAGCCTCAAAATCTAAAATGAAAATAAGGTATTATTTTTACAATAAGCAAATCAAGTCTTGCATTAGGTATAACAATAATAGCAAAAAGTCCATTTAAACACACTAAAATGGTAAATGATAAATTTTATGAAAAGTGTATGTGTAAGGTATAACCACAATAAGAAAATACCCATATTTATAAACCAAAAAATGTTACCTTTTTCTTTCAAGGCATTCATTGAACGTAACTTTTTGTATTATCATTTTTTCTTTCTTGGGTAGTTTAATGCCATTACCTCAAAAAGGTTAGTACATCTTGAGAATCCTCTTTTGCATGCTAGGCATCCCTAATTCTTGTGCAACTTTTGTTCCTTCTTTTTGGGATCCTTAATGTGTCATATAAATAGGAGGTAGACAAAATGTTAACAAAAATGTCTCATATGAACATTAATTCAAAAATCACATGAGAAATTTTTTATTTATATTTAGTAAAAACACACTGTTGAAATATTGAAATGTAGAAATCAAACTAGATTTTTGAGGTACCCTAAGTTCAAAACTATGTTATCCATACATTGGGGATAAAGTCACTTCATGCGAGTTATATAAAGACCAAACCTAGCTAGGCTATATTAATTAGGTTGAATTTAGAATAATTTAAGTTAGGCTCACCTAGCCCTATTTAAGTTAGCTTTAATTGCCACATGACATCACATGATTGGGCCAAAAAAACAAATTTATAGTTATAGGTTGCCATGCACAACAATTCATAAATGGTCAATAATTTTTTGAATGTATTCTAAAATACCATGCGGTAGTAGGGAATCAATCAAAAACTTAAATATGTATTCAAAATTTTAAATCTTAGCTATTGGATATGTCTTCTATGATTGATTATGGTAAATATGAATTTATAATCATGAAGGACATAATTGTTTTAATGATGGTTGCAACTAAAACTGTGAATAAAACTTTTGACATTTATGATATGGTGTCGCAACCCCACTTTGAGGCAAGTGTGAGGATGAGACTCACACTCCCAAAAGTGAAAATTTGGAGTCCTCCGAGACTTCCACAATTTCAGAGCTCAATTGCAGAGGTCAAAACATCTTGCCTTGAGATGTTTTTTATACCGTTGGAAAGGTCTTGAAGTGTAGATGTCAAAAATGGCCTTGCATGGGCTATCGGACATCTGCAGCACAAGTTATGGTTGAAAGAAGGGTCGGGAGTCAAACTGACAGTTTGATTCCTGACCACAGAAAGTCGGGAATCGACTCAATCTCGGTGTGTGCAGATGGAGTGCAACACACCCTTGGAAAGATCTTGAGGAGAGCTACAAGTTTGCTTTAAACCTCATCCCAATCCAAGGTCTGAGCCGGGAGTTATGAGCTTCCAAAGTTTCAAGAGTCCAAACTGGGACAATTTCGGGACTTCTCCTTGGGAGTCCCAGGAATAAAAGTCATTTGGATGCAGGTGCGACGGAGCAACGCAAAGAATACTATATGGGGGAAGGTGGTGGCTTCCCCCAAGTTTGGGCCGTGGTGAATCAAGTGAGTATGTGTTGCCCGTGGCTTGTCCGAACACCAAGGGTGTTTCCAAAGGTGAATTAACCAACTTGTGATTGGGTTTTGATGCAAGACCGAATAACTAAATAGTTGTCCCTCTTCTTAGTCTAATCTCAAAGCTTTCAACATGCCCCTCTCACCCCTATTAGTGTTGGAAGCTAGGAGCGGCACCAAATTCCAACTACTTTCGCTTTTTGATATAGTTGGACTCTTTTGAGTATAACAAGGAACTTGGGGGCACGTCACATGGCTTTATGGACTAGATAATCATGCAATCATGTACAATCACAAATGACATATAAATGATTGTAAATGTAGTCGTTTATGTAGTCCTAAGAGTTGTGTTTTGGCATAATGCCAAATAGCTTGCAATGTGAGTTTGATGAACATTTTGTGGATCAATTTCAAGCATCTATCACAGAACAACCATTTATTTCAAAATTATTGTAGCCTTGGAAATAACTACAAAATTACCACCTAAAAATCAATAAATGGAATTACAAGGAAATGTCATCCAAGGCTACCAAGGCAATTGACAATAGTAAGCCCAAAAATATTTTCCATGATTCACCACCTACTGACGTTGTTCAAAGTTTTCAACCACTTTCTTTTTCCCACAATCTTTGAAGGATTCAATGCTCTCATATGGCTTAATGGATATGTACATGACCTCATGGAGGTCATCAAATATTGTTAGCCGCACTTGTTTATCCTTGATTTTTTATATTTTATTATTTAAAAAATGACAATATATTTTTTCAATTTGACCAAAAGAAAATCTTTCAAAAAAATCCTTTCTTAATGTTGTCACCCCCTTAAATTGATAGAAATTGACCACAAGAAGAAAAATTAATTAAGCAGTCAATATTACCATTTAATGATCAAGACCATATTTGTTTCACAAGATAAATCATACAACAATAAAAATGATTAATTACATAAATTCAAAAGAAAAATGCAACATTTTATTTATTATTAAAGATGTAAGAATATATTATATATTTTTTCCTTTTTAAAACTATAATCAATTTAATTTGGTGAAATTTTGGGTTTAAATAGTTGGATCACCCTTCCTTCCCACCCCCCACAACCCACATGTTGTTTTAGTTTCAAAACTTTTTAACTTGGCAATTCTTGTTGGGAAAAAAATGGAAAAAATAATGCAAATTCAAGGAAGAATGTCAATAACAACAAAAATTGCCAAAAATTTGAGATAAAGAAATTTAAAATAAATATTAATGATGTAACTCTGTTTTTTAATGGTGAATTTCCACCATTTTATAAACATAATAAGGGTCATCAACATCAACAAAAGATTTTAAATTTATTTTAATTACTTATATATATTTGTAAAACTGATTTAGTTTTACAATGGATTCTAAGATTTGTAGCCAAAATATTTTAAAAATTGACCTTGATGTACATAATTTATAGCCAAAACATGGTTGCATTTTCCCATGGATTTTTTTGAACAAGGTTACAAAGTTGATTTTTTGGGTTTTTTTTTTTGATATCATTATTATTATCACCATTTATAATTCATTAAAATTTTAATGAAAAATTAAAAATTTATCTTTAAAAATTTAAGCATAAACATGTAACAAAACAAGTTTTTAAAAATTGATAAACCTTGTTTATAATAATAATAATAATAATAATAAAATATTGATAGATTTTCATCAATAATAATACTTTAAAATCTTAAAAATTAATCCTTTTTTAACATGGAATTTTTTTTCATACACTAAGAAAAAAAAAAGAAAAAAATTAAAGATTATTTTTGAGGTTTTTTTTGGTGTGCTATCATGAACATTCATAATAATAAACTACTCCATGATGCCTAAAATAAACTAAGGAAAAAACATACATTCTAATTTACATAAATGTACAAGAATTTAATATATGAAAAAATATAGTTGAGAAGTCTACATGCATCCTAAACTTTGCATGCACGAATATTTTAACCTAATCATTAACCCATTCAAATATAAATGTGAAATTTCTCAAGTTTTAATACATCCATTTCAAAAAATTGTGGTGAGTGCCAAATGTAACCCATGAATAGTGGATTTAACAACATTCAAAGTGAATGATTCAACTCATGTACAAAATTTATTTATGAAGGTAGTTTGTTTTGTTCTGTAACCCACCTTTAAACACTACTTCCTCATTGCCTTTAAGTTCCCTATCTCCTTCTCGCCTCTTCCCTAAGCATTGTTGTTGACTTCCTTGATGATGGCATGAGGGTTCCATAGATTGCAACGGATGAAAAATTAACATATAACAAGAAAAACAATTGAGAGAAAGAAGAAAAAAATGAAAGGGACATGAGATAGCCACCTAGCCTATAAGTATTTATTAGTAGGTATGACACAAGTACCTAAGGCTTCAACTTCCAAACAATTTATAAAAAAGATTATAGGGTGTTTTGTAAAAATATGGCACATGTGTCAATATCTAATGAAAAAACTAGTGGTCTAAAAAGCCACTCTTCATTTTATCACATTATATACCATGATACCTAGGTTGTTTTGACACATAATATACAAGAATTAAATAATTTGAAATTTGAAATTTTAATTTAGTCAAATTTGGTTATTCACAAAAAAAATAAAAAACAAAAAAAATCCATGTACATAATGGGCTACCTACTTCAAACATGTTTATAAATGTTATGAGTTTTTAGTTGATTTGATTTTTTATCAAAAATTACAACAAAAAATTTTGGGTGCAGAAATTGCCAAGGATGGCACCTTGAATCTATATTAACCATCTCGTCTTATTATGGCATTTTCCTTTTACTATTGAAGTTGATGTAAATTTTTCAGGCTTTTGCACCTCCTACTATCTTTTTGCCCTTCTTATGGTTCCTTTGGTCCTTAGTCCTTACAAATGAAGCCATGGTTGAGTATACTCTAATACCTTGGCCATTTAACCCATGTACATCAAATAACTAATTAATTTTGAAATATTCACAAAAACTCAATATTTTCCTTCACAATGTTTTGCAATTTGGAATAAATATTTTTTGAAAATTTCAACATTTCTAAATATATATATTAATTTTGAACTAGCCAAGGTACTAGGGTATGTTACATGTAATCATCAATCATCATTGATTTTTGTAATTGAGTTCCATAGGTTTTTGGTCAACAAAAGTTTGTGGGCTGGCCATCCATTTTCTAATTTTCCACCCAAAATGGGGTGAAAATTGAAAAGAAAAAAAAAACAATGGAACAATCAATGTTTTATTAGCTTTTCTATCATTTTTTCGTTTTATTTTAGTTTCCTTTATGCATTATATTTCATTTCCTTTCTTTTTAAATAATAGAAATGAAGCAACTTTATTAATGGGGAAATTATTAAAGTTTACTAAGTTTTCTTTTTTATCTAATGTATTGGAAAACTTGGGATAAACATGTTTTTTCAGGTTAAAAAAATGCATTTTACAACGAGAATCATGACTTTGACAAAAAAAATTAAACGGAAAAAATAAACATCAATCAAGTAGGTACACAAATTTATCTTGGTTAAAGAATACAGATAATAAATTTTTTCATAATTTAATTTGAACATACTTGTTTGCCAAAATAATGTAGGAAGCAACAACAATAATGGAGTTAACTAATAACTTAAATAATTAATTAATAAGATTAATAAAAGATTTTTTAATTTTGCAATGTGAAACCACAACATCTGTATGTATTCTCAAGCTCCCTTTTGTGAGTTACACCTTTCTAATAACCACCCAACATGGGTCATAACCTTGAATGTCATTCACAAAGTATCAAATCGTAAGAGAACTACCCACATACAATGCAACACTTCACAATTTTGCAAAACACTCAAAAAAATTTCCTTGCATATTTGGAGCATACCTTATATCCATGCATATCCCTCCTACAAAAGAGGAGTGATCTTACACCTACCCCTTAAGGCTGGGAGAGAAATTATGCTTATCCATAGGTTTAAGATCCCACTGATTCTTAAGGAGTGCGTGTAAGAGTCCTACGTTCCTATGCCTTGTAATCTTGGTATGTTTAAGTTCATGACAACATTCACCTCATGCTTTACAATGGGTAAAGCCCACACGTGGGAGACATTCCCAAAATGTGAGTCCCAACTTGGCTATCACCTTGTCCAAGGCCCCTTTATTTTGGGAAGGCCCCAACCCTACAGCTTTACCCTACACTTCAATGCTTGTCAATACATGTGATACCAACAATTAGCTGCATATTTCTAATGCAAAGGAACTACCTATATTGCAAAAATGACTTCACACACCTTTATTTTCCTTTAAAGAAACATGCACAAGATTTCTTAAAAATCAGAAGTACACTGAGCATAAATACCGATGAATTTCATCATATTGCCAGGCTCTGGTGCGTTTTTATGAGGACCATCAGAACACTCACAAAGTTAGAACAGAAAAAGACTAGTCTTTAGCAGATCAGCAGGTTTGAAGTGATATATATACGTGGGCAACAGGTATTCTATTTCTCGACCCTCATGCACTCAGGCACGGGATTTTGTGTGGTGTAGATTTTCTATTATACACATAACACTTATGTATTGTACATCATTTTGCAACAAAGATGATGCTATCAATTTGTGATTTGTTGTTCATCATGCCTTCTCTAAAATCCAAATACATTTGGAAAATCAGTGATTAACAGCAATACAAATCTGAGACAGAAGGACCTGCCTGCATGCGAAATTGGCTTACAAATCGTCCTCGTCCAATAACCTCTCAACTTTCTTCTCTCGTCTCTGCAATGGAGGCCTTGATGCCCGAAAATCTCTGTCTTCCAGCCTTCTTCCAAATGTCCTGTCATCAGTTTGAACCTGCCCCGATTGCCTGGGTGAAGGATACACCTTTTCTTGGTCCACAAATCTTTCAAATTCTGACCCATCAAATGTGGATATCTGCCTAAGTTTCCTTGAACCAGCAACATGCAAAGTGTCATCAAGATCCATCATTCTCTGATACCTCTCCTCACTCAATTGTAACTCAATTGAGGGTGGCAACTTGTCTGAAGCTGGAGTTTGTCTCTTTGGTGGCAAGCTTTTATAGCCAATGTCATCATAATCAGCCTTCGTAGTTTGAAACTGAGTTCGTTTCTGCACAAATCAATCCACTGTTCAAGCACTGGGGCAGGAAGGAGACACATTAGCATAGGGGTCCCATAAAAGTCCTCTGAGTCCTGAAACAATGCATGCAAAACTTGGGTGCAGAATTTAGGCACTCTTCCATGCCTAGAATGGGAATGATAATATGATGATACCTGTGAAGCTGCTGGCTGCATGGAAGAGAAAGATAAACTCTCGCTTATGTATTCAAAAGCTTCTCTTTCAATACAAGGAGAATCCGACATCCAAATCCGCTTGTTTGGAAGATATACATCATGCACAGTGATGAATCGTGATAAACTCCTCTCATCAGATACAACAAGCACCTCCACTGGCTCCCCAACTTGCACCATGTTTGCCTTTGCAGGGACCCTTACTCTCATCTTCACACACACAAAAACAATGGGGTAATTCACCATGAGATCTTTGAAGACCTTAGAAGCTGTATACCCTCCCTTATTTCAGAACTGCAGTTGAAGTTCTGGACAGGAGATCTTCTTCATTTTCTGAATGCAAAACATCCATTTCCAGATGTAAAACCAAAAATGAAACAAGCAGTAGCAATCAGAGTTTCCAACTAAAGGATCAACTCCTAGAGCTTATTAGGTTTACAATCCCTGGAAACTGAGATAGAGCTCAGGCATCATACCTCAAGAGTGGCTGAGCTTTCATCGCCAATGATGAGATGAAGAAGAGGTTGAACAGCAGGTCGGGCCTCAAACACCTCTTGGAATAAATCCAGGCCCTGTGGTGTAACCGGTTCTTGTGGCATTCTGAGATTGGCATCCAAAACACGAGCCTTCCAGATACCTGCATATGGATAGCGCAACCGAAGCAGAGAATTGGACAGAGCTGTGGTCCAGATGGGATCCCATGCCCAGTACAACGACGCTATAGCCGCGGCCAGAGTGTTGTAGTTGTAAAACACTACTGCACCTGCTAGCGACACTGCGACTCTTGTCATCCATGTGGGTGGCCCACCTACATTTTCCAGAATCTGTTCTCCAGATCCTGACCATCTCAAAACCTCCCCCAATTCTTCCTGCCTCAACTTCACAATCTTGGGCTTCTTCTTGTTCTCCTTCCCCTTCTTGTTCTTCATCTTCTGATTTGCCTCCAGACACACCACTTGTTGAAGTCTTGTATTCCTCCTCCCAGTCCACAGCATTAAGTTCACAAATCCTGGCATTAACTCTACCTTCTCTGTGAATCGCACCATGTCTTCCCCTGATCCTCCTGATCCTTGCATTCTTCTCCCTAGAAACATTCAATTTTTAATTTTGTTAGGATTTCAATTATGAGCACATCCTTCACACATAAATATGAAGCTTTTGTTAACACAACATATATACCATTAGTCAATTCTATAATGTATGCTCAATGCATTTTGAGAGAATGTTGTGAGAAATTGGTACAGGAGAGGGGGTTCATTTTTCAATAAGCTATGGTACTATTTACATAACTATTATTCTCTGAAGGCACACAGGTTTGAACACAAAATGAAAGATACCCTAAACCCTACAAGTATTTTTGTTAGCAAGCTAATTACCAAATGGCAAATTTATTTTTCCTAAGCTTATAATTCTTCATTACTTGTTGTCCTCCACCTTGAAATACAACAGCAATGGAGGTGCAAAAGTATACATATCAACTTTGAGGACAGCCATTTGATGTTGCACTCTTGTATAAGAACCATGCTGCACAATCCATCTTGCATAGCTCCATAGATAGAGAGCATTTCTCAGATCTAACCCAAAAAGATTTCACCCAAAGGAAAAAAAAAAGAGAACTCTTTGTGCACAAGTCTCATTTCCCCAAACTGAGAAATCATTGAAGTTCATAGAGCAAAGAGAGACTGGAAGATTGTTATAGCACCATCTCATACAAATCTAGCACATATAAAAATTGTCCAGTTTGTAATCAGTATTATGGTGCAAAACACACAGAGAGAAATCTAACACAAAAAAAAGTCGAATTGACGGAGAAAATTAATAAACCACAAGAAGAAGGTTTGGAAGGAAGATGACAAAGCATTTTCTCTTTAGGGTTTTATGGTGCATAACACTTACAAGAAGAAGACTTGAAGAGGCCTACTGCATTGTTGGAGGAACTGAAGAGCACTGCATATTTCTGCATATTGGGGAGCAGATCCGACCAGTCGAAGGCGCGCTCACGAAAAATATGAGAAGAGCTAGATCCAGATACAAAACCCTAACCCTAGTCAAGCGGAGCACACGATCTGATCCGTCTAATAAAGCAAAAAAAGACAAGCCCTAGGAATGCAGTCAGGTGATCTTCTCGATTGTACACCATTCTCTCTATATATTTTTAATTTCTTTGCAAGTGCTTGGCAATCCCTGAGAATATGAGCAAATTATCTCCTCTCATCGTTTTGTTTCCAACTTTGTGAGCCTTCACATTCTTCCCCAGACTCTTGACTTTCATGAGGCCAGCCATGACGGTTCTGCTCAACCGGTCAATGTGTTTTGCTGCCTGCCTGTGCCAGGTGCCAGATCTTCTTCCCCCATTCTGTAATTTGAACCATCTACACTTTCTCTGTTCCACCTTGTCCCACCCCTCACTAGTTGGCATGTAATTTGATCTTTCTAGTCTGGATATGAATAGGTTTTTTAACATCTACAATGGTCATCATCTTTCTAGTTTTTATCATGTGAAATCTTCATGAAAATCTGACCTGTTGCTCTATCTTCATATTCTTGCTCCTGAAGAATTCAGTCATGTTATTGGAAAGTTTAGATTTTATGGTTAGGGTTTAGGGTTTTTGCTTATATGAAGGCAAGGTTTCAGTAAGTGATTACAGCAGTCTGACTATTTATGCAGTTGAATTTGAACCTCTTGTATTGAAATAAGTATTTATGTGAAAGCAGCAGACAAAACAACCTCAACAAACATTATTGAAGCCAGTAACTCGTGTGGGAGTGGGCTTGCATTCTGGAGAGTCGGCAGTAGTTAAACTCGTACCAGCTAGAGCAAATGAAGGAAGGTTCTTTCAGAAGGGCAATGAAGCAGGGGGACAAAGTTTCAGAGTTCCTGCATTTGTGAAGAATGTACGGGATACCAGGTTGAGTACATGTTTAGGGGAAGGACCAGCAATTGTACGAACTGTCGAGCATTTGTTGTCAGCACTGGAGGGGCTTGGAGTTGACAACTGCCAAATTGACATCGATGGCAATGAGGTTGGCTTGTTTATTCTTCCTGCCCTTCTTGTTCCCATTAGTCCCAAAGCCTAAGCCTTCAGTAATGGGCATTCCTATAGCACCTAGTCCCAGAATGTTAGTGATAAACAGTAGAAATCAAGCCCCTGCACAATGTGTTTAGGATATTTCTTATGCATGTAGTGGATGTGGAGTTGCTCTACATGGAAGACTAGTCTATTCCTGGTGTTCTGATGATCATAGCTAGGCCATGATTCATGTCGCTCCTCTTATCACTTCTTCTCATTTTTCTGGTTTTTGTTTCTTTCTCCCTGACATTGAGCTCTCTCGTTCTCCAAGGGTGCTGTTTACCTTGGCTTCCTCCAAATGGTTTTGGTCCATTTCTGTGCAGTTACATTCCAGAGGTACTTCCAAAGTCATTACATATGGAATGGGGATAGTTTTGTCTTAGCAGTTGGAAGTTAGGCCAAATTTCCTGGAGTATAATGGAAAATCAGCATGTTTCTGTGTACTTCCACTGCCATTCTGCTTCATTGAGTTCTGCACTTCCTTTAGTGATTAAAGCCAGGAACTTACTGGTTTTTTTGCTAGCTGGTGCAACTGCTCTTTATTCAGGGGCCTGCTTAAGAGGCAGTACCAGTGGGCTGCCCTAATACACTAAGTCAGAGCTAATAGATGAACTTTGACAGTAGAAAATGGCTAGATTGATAAAGCCACATGACCCATGTACTGTTTTTTTACCATCTGTGCTTTTTGTCAGGTTCCATTGCTGGATGGATCAGCAAGGGAGTGGGTGCAGGCCATTGAGGAATCTGGTCTAGTAGTGGCATCCAACAGTGAAGGTTTGCCTGTAGACAGAGAGGTGCTTGTGATTGAAGAACCTATCACATCCATTCAGGGTGATTCTTTTATAGCAGCCTTTCCTGCACCATCCACCCGGCTCACTTACGGAATTGACTTTCCACAGGTAAAATCTCTTTTGTGTTTCATTTTCTGGGCAAAATTGTTGATGGTCCATACAGAGGGCCATCCAGAATATGTACTAAGTGTCTAAGAGACATGAACATGTAATTTTTCATCTATTGATTTTACAATGTACATTGATAATTCCATAATCTGGAGGAGGATGCCAGTAGTATTCTGAGTTTTGTATTATATGTTTAAACTTTGTATGCAGGCAACATGGGGGTATGATGTATGGCTGATTTTTTCAATACTAGACTGTGGTTTTTTGCAAGTATAGTGATTTTTTACTGAACATAAGGATATATCTGTACCATTTTTGGCTAGAGTTGGTTACATATGTTTGCTTTCCTTCTCTGTTTCCGAGGCCTAAGTTGTTGCAGTGGACATTTGAGCCCTGTAGGTACCCGCAATAGGAACACAATGGTTTACATGGATACCTGAGGGTCCTGCATCTTATAAGCATGAAGTGGCTCCAGCACGCACTTTTGGCATTTACGAACAGGTTGGATTCATCCCAATTTCTTGCTATAAGAGATGCAAGGAAAATTGTAGCCAAGAGAATAAAAACTGAAGTGTTATTGTAGTCTTCTGAGCCTAGAGTTAGGTCTCTGGAGAGATTTTGTTTTTATTTAACTCTGATTCTTTGTGCAGCTGAAATTCATTCCCAATGGTCAGAGAAAACTTTTGAAAAATAGAAGGTTTCATGGTTAAAATGCATGATTAGTGATTGCAGTCAGTCATATTTGTGGATGTAAGAAGGTGTTTGCCTGGCCAATGTGGAAATGTGATTGCTAGTAGATATGACTGTTAGTGCTATTGTCTTGCAATTATCTTCCATTATTTTGTTGATCATGGTTCATGTGTGGAAGAATTGTCTGAATTTATTTACTTTTTCCCTATTTATTCAATGTTGATTGCATGATTGCAATGCATGATCAGGTGGATGCATGCATGCATGGATGGATGGGTTCATGGATGTATGCAGATTGAGCAGCTTCATGCTGCTGGTCTTATCAAAGGAGGCTCCCTTGAGAATGCTCTTGTCTGCAGGTACATTGAGTAATGTAATTGTCTCAAAATGTGTTTTCTCAGAACCCCTACACCCAACCTAATGTTGTTGACAATGTGAGATGATGAATGTCATTCATTAGTTGCTCCAGCCTGCAATTTTCCCTACTATTATGCAAATCTATGCTCAACTCTTATCTGATATCTGGGTGTAATTGCTACCAACTTCCCTAGTGGCTTTCAAGTACTAATAATCAGAAGCATCTGTCAGCCAGTGTATAATATGATGATCTTCAAATTGTCAGTATTGGAAGGCCCTTGTTGAAGGTTTTTTGCATTTTGTTCCTTACTGGTCAAATTTGAGGGTTATTATAAGCAATCTTGATCTTGCTTTATGGTAATTTGGGTACAGTAAAGACAAAGGCTGGTTGAATCCCCCCCTCCGTTTTGGTGACGAGCCATGCCGACACAAGCTTCTTGATTTGATTGGTGATCTGGCACTTTGTGCTTCACCAGGCCACCCTGGACTTCCTCTTGCCCACATAGTTGCTTTCAAGGTATTTTTGTCTCCACCAAAGTTCAGAAAGGAATTCTCAATGTGTTCCCAGATACCTTCCTTAGGTTCCTTAATATTAGTCCTTTTCTAACACAAGAGTTATGTGTAGTGGTAAAGGTTTGCTACCATGTCTTATTAGGCTAGCACATGCATTATGGGTTACAAGTATCATGTGACAAGTGATATTCTTTTTATTGGTGGAACCAGTTGACTTAGTTTGAGTTTACATGTGGTTGATAAGGCTTTAATTTTAGGCTTTTTGATTGCAGGCAAGCCATTCTTTGCATGTCAAATTTGGGGAAGCCATCCTTCGACATCGAATTTAGAGTAAACGAACATCCTTGCTCTAATTATTGGTTTCAGGCAGATGCCTTGTTTCACTGAAGACTTCTAATTTGAGCTCTTTTTCCCCAAAGTGGTCACTATGGGAAGTCTTGCACACTTGTAACCAGCAAAGATAATAGAAGAACGGTCATACTAACTACTAACCCATTTTGCAGGCTTCAAACAAGTTTGATAATAACAGCTCTACCACTGCCAGAGACTCCAAACTGGGAGAGGGCTTCAATGATTCGAAATTCTTTAAGCACACTGTCGTGTATCTCTCTTTGGCATTCCCTTATAGTTCTCAATTCGCAACAACTGAGCTAGTTTGCATGATAATGTGAACATGGATATCTGGACAAGTTTTTCAGTAACATAACCCACCACTGAACAGCTTCCAACTACCAAATAGTGAGCCCAGGACAGGGTCTACTTTTCTAGGTTGAAGTAACTGTGTCCAATGAAGCTCAGTGAACCCCAGAACGTAGGGTGCTGATAGAACTATTTTGCCTTTCTGGCATGCTTCGGTAGTTTTTCCAAAGAAATGTGTTTTTTGATTAAAGGTATCCAAAGTGGAGATGCACTGTGATTGTATCTGTGCAGTTTACACATCTGGTCAGGGACAATTCGATGGGTGAAGGCATGAGAAGAGGATTGTGGACAAGAGTACATATTTGTACTGCAGTAAGTCAAGTTTGAGGCTTTATCCTATTATGTTCTCTGTGGGACCTCCTCCTTGACTCGTGATACATCACATGCACTATGCACTTGGATTGACTCTGTTCTGATGCATCAGGTACTAGAAATCTCATTTTATTCAATGCAACCAAGTCCAGTTAATGAATAAAAGCTTCTCCCTCTGCCAACTCCCTCCAGAACAATTTTGATCTTCAAAGAAATAGTATTCTGTTTCAATTGTGTTCCAAAACATTAAATTTATGTTTTAAATTCTAGGATTGATGAAGAATGTGTTGTCAATACACTAGTCAATTACGCAATGCTTCAAAATGTGTTTGGAATGAATGGGATCTACTGTTTCTTTGCAATGAGTAGTTATATGAGCTCATTGGTATTGTTCAAGCTTTTTCTACATATTGTAAGATTGGATGCTAGAAAGATGACTCTATGCCATTATATGTCTGAATACATTAAAATCCAAACTTTTGCAACCTTGTTAGCGAATATCCTTTTTGAGGTCATGGATTTAAATGGAAATTGTGTGTAGTTTTTTTATGATGGTTGTGTGTATCGCAAATGCCATGGTAGCACATTCCAGAAAGATGAAGTTTGTTGAACAAACCATGCTGGTTCTCACACTGTTACATTCACACTTGTGTAGTCTGATTTTATGGATAGGCAAGATGTTTTGGAAAACCCATCTTGGTGATTTGTCAACACTTGAGTATGAATTTTGGTGTTGTTCAGAATAATGGGTCTTGTATGATTGTTAAACTACAGTCTTGTCACTACGGTTGCAAATAGCTGTTGAAAATCAAAGTATGATATGATTGGATATGCAGCTAGATAAGGTTTAGCTTGTGGCGAAATTGTGTTCAATGGTTGAAGGTCTGGATTTTATTGAAAAATGTTTCCCTTATTGCATGGATGGAGTTTAGGGTAGCTTTTTCATTTATTCTTAATTGTCAAATTTTTGGAATGTTTTAACAAAGCTTTAAAACCCTTTTTTGAAATATATATATAATATTCTTATTTAAAAAAACAAATTCAACAGTTTTCACCATTGTGAATGGTGGGTACAGTGATCAAACTGTATTTTTAACTTCAATCTGAATACCAATCTTAATATCAAAATCATCTCCAATTCAATCACCTGAAAATGTGCAAAAGTCATATTGGAATTTTCAATGTTAAAGTTTCATTAGTTAGAGAATGGAGTATTGCTTATGCACTGCGAACAATTCACCTAATAAAACAACAATTATTTTGTTCTTTTATTGCTTTGATAAGGCATGTGCAATTTATTAGAAGTACCATCATACCATTTTGAAGACTTGTACAAACACATAGTTGTGTGTTGAATTGAAGCGAATTGGGTTCATATTGTTGATATTATATATTCAAGTTGTTCATGTTGGCAAATATAGATGTGACTTAGAAAAACAAGACACGGTCTAAAATTGATATGTGATTTATTTAACATTGAATGTCTGTTTGCATATGAAAATAAAGATTAGACCATTTGGATTTTGAGTTCTTTTGAGAATATATTGATCATTCATATAGGAACTCACTTGTCATTTACAATGTCAATCATTGTTTATGTATATTAAAGACTCATATTGAGAAGTTGGTGCACTAAAACACAAGAAACTTGTTGGTTTCCTGGTCATGGTCCTAGTCCGTGGAATGGTGGAGTGATATTTTAGATCTCACTCAAAAATAGTCTTCACATTTTATTACACATAACTAAACTCAATTTGACATAAAAAAACAATTCGCACCTTATCAAAAGTGAAAAAGTTTGAGATTGACTATCTTGTTGGTTTCCTAGTCATGGTTCTTCGCTCATTGTTGTCATTTTATTTTTTGCTCATTTTGGTTGTGATAACCTTCTTGGTCTCCTAGTCATGGTTTTTGGTGTTCATCATTGTTGCCTTCTTCTCAACTCTTTTGGTTGTGATTGTTTTGTTGGTTTCTCAATTGTGGTTTTAACATTCATTGTCATCATGTCCTTTGATCCTTTTGGTTGCAACTACCTTGTTGGTTTCTTGGTTATGATTATTGGTGTTCATTATAATCACCTCTTTATATCCTATTTTTGGTTGTGATTGCCTTGCTAGTCTTTTGGTATGGTTCTTGGCAATCTTTGCCATTACCTTTATCTTTGCTAATTCTAATCATGATCATTTTGTTGGGGGTTGGTTGGGAGGGTTGAATTCAAGGGTGACAAGATGCACATTTCAAAGTTGGCATACAAGTGCATAAATCATGAAAACATAAAACCAATCAACATAAAAACATGGTCGTAATCCAAGAGAAACTATTAATGTAGTTTTGAAGTTTATAAATAAATTATTTTTTGTTTAATTTGGCCTTGACAAAGGTTCGTAACAATCTAAAATTTTCTATAAATAAAAACTCTTTTTTTTTGCATATTTTTCAATGATGTTTGGTGTTATGAAAACCCACCTTAGCCTATTTTGGAAATGGGAATTAATTTGATTTTTATTTTACTTTTTAAATGGAACCAAAATCGAACATCGCATATAAAAAAAAGGATCTAAAACCAGGTCCCAATTTTATTACAAGTAATAACCTAACCAAAATTGGAACCAATACCATAAAATTTTCCAGAATTAAAAGTTCTTCCTAAAATCTAAGAACTTCACAATGTTAGTTTTAACACCCCATACCTAGTGCCCTAGGGGTTTTCACACATATCTCTTGATAGTGAATTAAATTTGAAAATTTTGTTTCAAATAGTTTTCTCAATATTTTATTTGAAGAAAATAAATTTTGGAGATTTTTTACATTTCTAAAAATTAATATAATTTGTGTTGAAGCTACCAATGTATCATAATATATTTATAATGTTTAGAAACAACCCAAACAAATTTGGGGTTTATTGCCATTGTAGGAGTGTAGGTGCTAATGCACCAATGTTCCATACTTTAACATTATCAAATGTTAAACAAACATTATTTTAGAGCTTTGTTTCTTTTTCTTCTTTCTTACTCCCATCCATTGGGAAAGAATCATGGAATGGTTTTATCACATAACAAGTTGATTGAAAATTAAAGAAGTGGGAACATTTCCACCTTGTAATATTAAACATTACTTGGTATAAATTTTATAGTAAAATAATGAAAACTTTTTGCTTTGCATTAAATATGGTTTTAAAGTATGGTATAAATGTTGGGACCCTGAAAGACACATTTAAAAAGGTTTTTCTATCATGATTTTGTTAGTGATAATGATTGGTTTATATGGAAATACTTAAATGGATTCTTATTTTAAATTTAACTTCTTGATGTTTATGGGTAAGCACATTAAATATTTGGTAAAGGTCTAGTTTACAATTATGAGGTGAAAATTCTCTAACACCCATTCATATAAAAAAAGGTTGAATGAACATAAACTCGTTTACAAACACTTTGAGGAAAGCTTAGGTGTAACCATTGTATAGCACAGAGGCCAAAGCTATCATGAACTTAAACATACAAAGTCACAAGGAATAGGAAGGAAAAGGGGTTTTGCTGGATGACTACTTAATTTGGTTGGTTTAAACCATTGGTTTTGGCTTGATTAATAGAAATTCAATTGGAATGAAGCTTAATTTTTAGAATTGAGAATTAGAATCGAGTCTAAAACCAAATCCGCTTTTGGAATAAAAATTGAACTTAGGAGTAGGTGTGAGAGATGTTTTACACCTCTATAAGTTGACATAAGATGGATTCCCTCTTAAGGAATAAGTGTAATATCTTTCCTTTATCTTAAGAGTGATCCATGTATGAAGCAAGGTAGTTTGTTTTGTTTTGTCATGTTGAAATCTCCCAAACCAAGGTGCTTCGTGCTACGCTATTGCTATCTTCGAAAAGCTCTTGATGAGTAAAATGGTGCACCAACTTGGATTGAGACTATTTGGAGCTCCAATGTGGAAACTATTGATTATTAAACCATTTTTTCAATGAAAACTAAACAAAAACCCAAACCCAAAAATTATATTGAAATTTGGGGGACGTTTAGTGGAAAGCCCTAAGTGAGTCAGATTTAATAGAGTTTATTTCACAATTTTCAGAACTAAGGTGGGGGAAGATATTGATTTTTGAGTTGAATTTTGTTGCTAAAAATTCACCAAAAAAAAAAAATTGCAAAAAATTGGGTTTGTAGAAGGAAAAACCAGTTGAGACCTGGATGTGTTCACACTTGGACCAACAGCACAGGCTACACTAGTATTCCCCCACCCCATGGACATAAGGTGCCCTCAAAAAAAAATAGAAAAAAAGTATGAAATATAATTTCTCGGAGTGCTTTTTCCGACATCCCGAAGAAGTATTGGAAAAAAAATAAATAGAGAAAAACTTTTCATACCATGATGTCGGTACCTTGAATTGTCTATTCAGTAGTAGGCCCTCTCAGTTTGTTTACGTAAATAAAATCGTCACATGTCAAATTTTCCATTGCTTGTTCGGAATTTTATATAGTAGGCCGGATGACCCTATTTCCCTATCTATTATTCTATTCGGTTCGTTTTTTCTTTTTGTTTTCTTTTGGTTTGTGTTCGGATGTTGTCCGTGGTCCTTGGACTGTAACCAGTTTTGGTGTCTTGTTCGGGTGACTTTTTGAAGGCTTTTTTTTTTTTTTTTTGGTTTGTAGGTGGTCGTCTGCTGGTTCCACTTTCTTCTTCTTTTTCTTTTTAAGACATGCCGGTTCCGGAGTGTGATTTGAATCGAATAGTGGGGAACATCGGTTACACTCTAGTAGAACGAGCCCTTGTGGCCTGGAAGGTTGTGTCCGTATGTGAGAATTGTATCTGCCCGGACACTTGCCATTTAATTCTACGGCACGAGATTGACCAAACTGGGGTACCAGGGTTCCTCTTCATTGAAAGATCCCACTCAAGGGAGATAACCTGAAACAAAAGGGGCGGGAAAAAAATAAAAAAATAAAAAAATCTCCATTTGTCAGCCTGGTGTGAGAAATTACCCTTGAGAACATCCCTCCTTCAAATAACGAACTGAAGGAAGGAAATCTTGGTCGAGGTTGAGGTTGTTGTTACGTATGGTGGTGGAATTGAGTCAGGACGTAAAGGTCAGAAAAAAGGGGGTTATTGGGACTACTTTTCTCAAAGAAAGTGCCAAAAAAGGGCTTATTTTCATTACTTTTCTCAAAGAAAGTGCCTCCTCATATTCACAACCAAACTCTCCCGACCCCCCCCCATGGTGTGTTTGTTTCCACAAGCTTCTTCTTCTTCGGTTGTTGTGGAACACTTGGGGAATAAAGAAATAGTTCTTTTCATGATGTTTGAGCTTGTTAAACTAACTATTCAAGGTCGGTGGTGATGAGATTGCATACATCGGTAGCAAAGTTTTGCTCTTAAATTTCATCCAAATTGGAAAATTAAGATCTTGTACTAATCAACTTTTGTTTGCTCTTAAATTTCATCCCAATAGAAACAAGGGGTGTGTCACACACTATGATGGCCTTGCCATTTACATTAAAAAAAAAGTATCTTAAGGCCCAAAAAAAAAAAAAAGAATTATGAAAAAAAAATCTAAAAAAAGAAACCAAAATCCTTCAAGATATTATAACTCTGTAAACTAATCTCAAGTTTCAACACACAAAGCCAAAATAATCATCTTTCAAAAATCCTCTTATAAAAATAGACCTATTATTACCTCCTAGGGGCCAAAATCCATGAAGCTACTATGCTCTCATGGGAACATGATTTATGCAATGGCAAGATGTTGTAAAGGGAACATGGGGAACACAACTAGCTAACCAAAAATTGGAGGATGATAATATGACCTCATAGAGAACTAAGCATATGACAAAAGGAGATTGCATTTGCTGTCAAATAAGAACATGATTTAATGCCAATGTAGAGACCACATTTGTGGTCAAATAAGAACATGATTCAATGCCAATGTAGAGACCACATTTGTGGTCAAATAAGAACATGATTTAATGCCAATGTAGAGACCACATTAGTGGTCAAATAAGAACATGATTTTAATGCCAATGTAGAGACCACATTAGTGGTCAAATAAGAACATGATTTTAATGCCAATGTAGAGACCACATTTGTGGTCAAATAAGAACATGATTTTAATGCCAATCTAGAGACCGCATTTGTGGTCAAATAAGAACACGGTTTAATGCTGATATAGAAATTAAATTTTGTGGTCACATGAATAACAACATGGGAACAGGAAAGGAACGGCGAAACTCAAAGGGAACAGCGAACGCGAACGAGTGGTTTAGGCCTTAATAGGTAGGTATTGAGTTTGTGATTAGTGTGGTAATTAGGTGTATGATTAGCGGACGGGTTAATTAGCGTGTGTGCGTGTGCGCGCGCGCGCGTTCGCGTGTGTGTATGCGCTGTAGAGAAAGGAAGAGCATCGAGTCCCATAGCGAAGAGCTTGCAACCCTAGCGCTTGCCTTTCGACCTCGCCCGCTCTCTTTCGCACGCTTTCTTCGCATCGCCAGTCATCGGCCGTGAGCAGGGCCACCATCTGCGAGCTCCGCTTTTGTTTAATGCATGCGCTTTGGAGCTCAGGGGAGGCGGAATTCGGCTAAAAAACCAGTTGAGGAAGATGATGATGAGTGCCAGGTTTGTACAATTTTCTCTTCCTCCTCCTCCCGGGGCATGTCTTGCATCCCAGGTGGATTATCAGTGTAATCGTTGATGTAAATTTCCCCCTTACGAGCTATTTCCAGCTCCTAATTGGCATTTCTTTTTGGAGATGGACGTGGTCTATTTGGACGGGGTTTGGTACTAAAAGCGGGGAAGAAGAAAGTGTGTATTGTGGAGGGAAGATGCTTCTTCTTTCCAGCGTGCTTTGGCCTCTTATGTTAACTTGATTGCCATGCCTGAGCTCTCCAATCCGTGTATGATCAATCGGGTGTGATGTTCTAAACCTAGACCTAATAATTTGGACGTATGTGTTTGTTGATGATGAAGTTCCGCCAGGTGTTTTGTACACAATCAAATCCTATTCCCAATTTCCAGGGGTTTGTCATAAAATCCCCAATTTTTTGCCACTTAATGTATTTGTGTTGTCAGTAGGAGGAAGCTCAAATGTAGGTGGAATATTTGTGTTGGCAGGGATAGAAACCCCAGCCACCAAGCTAGGCATGGGATCTTGCAGTGCAGCATCAATGCTTTGTGCATAAAAAAATTCCAACCACATGGACTGCACCTCCCAATTCCAGCTGGATTGGAGTTTTCAATGTAAATTTGTACAGATACATGATGTAGAATCAACCAACAAATTCAACTTGAAAGCGCAAAGAGTAGTATTAATACATGTCAAAATGCAAATGGAAAATTTGCAGCCACACTTGAAGTTTTGTAGTTTTCAGAACTTGTTTCTTCTTTCTATAGTTTCTGGGCTTTTGCCTCTTCTTTTGAGTCTTGAAACTGTATGATGACATATGCCATAATCAGTCACAATCTAAGACTTGGAATCAACCATCAATATTGCTGCTGCCCTTGATCACTTGAGAAAGCAAGAGGTTGATGGTTTTGGAGGAGCCTGGGGTTATGGACATTATATCAGAGGCATTTACTTTTTAGAGCCAGTGGAGAAATAGATGTGCACACAATAACTATGGGATTGATTGGTATGATGCAAGGCATGATTGTGTTTCTAAAATGATGTTTTTAATTTTCCATCATTGTCTAGGTACCTTTGGCAGTCAGGGAGTGGCGATGTCCACTATGATGGCATGGAATGCTCAATAAATAGGTTGATTCCGTTGCGGAGGTTCATGTCAATGAGAAGTGCTCAATGAGCAGTGTTCTGCACATGATGAGAGAGGGAACGTCTTTCCTTAATATACGGTGCTGATTTTGGGTTTGGATACACTGAGACAGCTGTAGCCATATGGATTTGTTTCAGAGATCAAGACTTACAATCTAGGAATTGATGAGGTAGGATAAGTGTGTGGCACCACTGTGGTGCCTCAGTGGGAAGACGGCAGCATGGCTGCCACACATAGGTCAGAAATGACGACTTCTAGCAGTATTGATGGAAGTGCTTTCACAGGGTCAATAGGACACCGGAGCTTCAATTCTAGTCTAGAGAAATCTAGTAGCATACAAGATGGCCCTAGTGAAGGTCGGGTGATGTTGTTAGGAGGGGGTAAACCATCTGTGGCATCTCAGAATGGGGATCTTCAACCGACAACTGCAGTGTTGTTGGATGCACTTTCCATAGACCTTAGGCCTCACCATTTGGATTTACGCCGTGTCATCAATGGGGCCACTGGAGCACTGACAGATGATCCTCAGTCCAAGTCCCTTAAAGCTTATGGGGTTGAAGAGCTGAAACGTGTCCGGCAAAGGCTTCTTGAGAATGAGAAAGAAGCCAGGTGATTTACAGCTTCTCAAACCATTCTTTTCAGGCTGCAACATTCACATCAGAGCAATTTGTGCAGAATGGATTACAGGATGGATCGGGAAGTTCTTTGGTGGATCTTTTAGTTTGTTGGCCTTGTCAAAAAGTGAAATTTCTTCTGTTGATGGCAGGTCACGAGTGAAGCAGCTGACTGATGCAATGGCAAAGCTCAATAAAATCCAGAGTATGTTGCAGTTCAAAAAGCGGTCTAGACCTGAGAGTAGCACACAAGAGCGTGCAAGCATAGCAGCTGCAAGTGGACGCATGACAACAGCATCACACGGGAAACTAATCTCAAGTGCTGTGACCAATCATGTCAGCACTGCAGACATCAGTGGAGCTTCAAGAGCAGGAGACAGAAACAAAAGTATTAATCCAAGCAAGCGAATTCGCACATCAATGGCTGATGTACGGGTGTGTATATGTGAACTCTATCTCTGAAGTATCAGATTTACCACTTTTGCTGTTGGTTGGCCATTTCCCTTGTTCTAGGCTGTGGAACTTTGAAGTTGTATCCTGGATAGGGTCCTCATGATGAACTAAATATATTTGTTTTGTTTTGTAAGGCCTAAGCATTACAATCCTGAGCTTTGAAAACAGGTTATTGTTATATTGATTGACAGACTTTGTACCAGTCTGAATTCAATTTTTTTCATGCATGTTGCTGTATATAATTCAAAAACCAGCGTTGAACTTTAGGTTTTTGTGGCTGAAAAATAAAGCAGAGATCAATTTGTTTGAAAATCTTCATAGCTTCAAAGTTGCAGAGGCTTCAGATTTGATCTCTTGGCTGGATTTCCTATTAGACAATTTGTTTCTTTGTTTTGGTCAGGGTGTTTATAGACAATGCATTGGTATTCCCATGGGTACTAATTGTGTGGTCTATTTGGCTAATCTCTATCTCTTTACCTATGAGTTTGATTTCATTAAGCGTCTCTTGAAGAGTAACACATGTCCTGTTGTGCTTCACAGATTGTCCCTGGTTCATAGGTTTGTGGATGATCTTTTTGTTCCTGATTTTCCAGATTTTGTGAACTTCATGTACTTTAACCAGGACTCTTTTGGTAGCGGCATATACCCAAAAACATCTTGTGAGTTGAATTGTACATCTAAAGGCTTCTCTGGTAATTTCTTGGATCTAGCTGTGAGACAAAGTCCTCAAGGTTTATCCTGTGACATTTTTGACAAATGCTCTCAACCAGAGTATGCAGGTATTGAAATGATTAGAATGCCTCATGTTCATTCCAATATCTCAATAACTGCGAAACTGGGGGTTATCAATAGTCAATTTTACAGATTCTTGAGACTTTGTAGTTGTAAGAAGTTTTTTGTCTTCCAGTTGGTCAGTCTTATTGTCTTTCTAAAGGCGAAAGGCTACCCTTAAAAGTTCTTCTAAAGAGAACTAGAGGGTTGCTTGCTACAGAAAAATTCCTATTTGGAATTTTCACTTTTGGCATTTTCAGAATCATTTTGCTTCGGGTCTTGTAAGTGGGGAGCTTCTTGTAAGCGCACTTGTTCATAGTCTTTCTCTGTTTGTCCTTTGCTTTAGTTTTTCTTTTCCCTTTCTGTCTTTCTTTGTTTCTTTGTCTTGTCATTGTTGTTGTGGTCTGCTGCTAGCCACTAGTATGGCTGAGTCTTCCCGTTGCTTCCGGAATTGCAGCAGAAACTCAGTTCGTAGGTTGGTGCTCATCACCGACCTTTACCCACTGTAGGGAGCTGATGAAGTGAGCAGGGAAGTTTTGGTAGTTAAGTCATCATACATACTACTGTTGATGGTTCCTGAACAGGTGTGAGACTGGCACTTTTGTTCATAACAGTCTGTGTTTTTCGTTTTTCGTTTGTTTCTGCCTTCCCTTGTTTGGTTCTTTCTGCGGGTTCCTGAGGAAGAGTTAACCTTGCTGTTTCTTTTTCATTGTGAGAATGGAGATTTCTCTATTCTTAGGAGAGATATGTTGCTGTGTATAATTTGTTCAAAATTTGTTCAAAATTTGATGTTAGTGTCTCTGATATTGTCCAAAGGTATTGTAGTGGGGTCTTTTGACGTTGCAAAGACTACTAAGTCATAATATGTGGTCTCTAATTGTAATGTTGAACCTTGGGTGTAATAAGTATTTTGGACCATAGAATGCTCGATATAACTTGCAGCAGATTGTGTTTCAGAAACTTTGTTCAGTAAGCTTTAGGAGGGAGGTTCTTGGAAGCTTATTATGACATAGTAAGTGCTGTTTTGGATGTGCAGGTGGAGGGTCGTCCAAGCAATTTGAGTGTCCATCGGTCATCCGGCATACAAGAAAGGGAGCGGGATGCGTTGAGGCCAAGTAGCTCTCTGGCCTTGCCAGTGGAAGACAAGGAGAGGATGCTACCAGGAACCAACCAAGGGGGGGAGAAGGTGAAATTAAAAGGGCGGCGCTCTAGTGCTAAGTCTGAGCTGTCCCCAGCAGCCATGGCCAATGGAATGTCTGATGGAGACCGTGACCACAAATGGAATGCACAACATCAACGCTTAAGTCTTGACAGCAGCCGCACACGACCTAGTGAGGGACATGGTTTTAGGTAGGGTTGTTGCCCTTGTGACTGAGTGATTAAATCAGTCAGTCAGACTTGATCCTGAAACCTATGGAGCTACTGTTTCTGAAGATTGGATGCAGACTCCACCTTGGTTGCATGTGGTGGAAAGTTTGTACTGGATGAAGTTGAGGAACCCTACAGCTTTCATGGATATACTTCTTGGGCTAAAACTTTTGTGATCTTGAAGACATACTGCATTAGCAGATGTGCAGTTTTGCTGTATATTGTGAAAAATTTGCCATGAATTCTCTTTGATCCTTCATATGTGATAAGTACAAATGCCTGACTGACTGTGTATCATGGGCACATATTTACATGATCATCTGAGGCTAGCTTTTGATGAGCATTCAGCCACCTTCCAGAAAAAAGATGAAACCTCACAGGATTGACCATTTCGATTGGCACTCTATATTCCAAGAAAGCTGTCAAGTTGGAGGTTTATGAGTTGGTGATCCTTAAGGGGGGAAGCTAGAGAAAAGAGATACTGTTGAGTGTGCTGTCTAATGTAGGGACTTTCTGTTTGCAGATCAGGGCCTGTGCATGGCATCACATCCATACATAAAGCAGAAGTATCAGCCCAAGCAAATGGGTTAAACATGCGAGGTTTGAATAAGGGAGACTTGGATGGTGTTGTTCCTGTTGGGGAAAGGGGAGAACGTTCTATAATCTCAGAGAGAGAGCGTACCTCTCTGAAGAATGAAGCGAGGTTTGTGTTTTTCTCAACTTCTTGTTCAATTTTGTTATCTAATGTGTAGCTTTTGGTGATTTCTTGATGTTCCTTAAACATGTATGCAGGGTAAGTCCTCAACAGGAAGCCCATCCAGCGAGCTTGCCTATTGTAACAAAAGCCAAATCAGCTCGAGCACCTCGTTCAAGCTCTGTTTCCAGCACCAATCCCTCTGGGCATTCAAGCCGGGCTTCACCTTTGCTTGAGACCCAGGACCGTCCCTTAGGAACTCCAGCAACCAAAGCACAGCTCTCTTCAGGACCCAGTCATCGCAAGAGACCAGCACCATCCTGTTCATCATCACCACCACCAGTGGCCCAATGGGGGATTCAAAGGCCTCAGAAGGTGCGTGTGGCTCGGCGGGCCAATCTTAATCCACCTCTTGGGATATTGATCCCATCTGAGGATGAAGTGAATGGAGCAGGTGAATCCGGAACAGGGAGGCAGGAGGGGAGTGGGAGTGGTTCTACTATAACTGGTCCTAGGTCAACTACCCCAGTTGCCATATCTGCATCAAGTTTGGCACGGCGGGTCAATGTGTCCAGCAGCCAGTCTCTTTTGCAAAGCAAAGCTCGAGCTGAACAGACCCCTGTCTCTGTTGGGCCTTCAGTGAGTGATGATTCTGACAAGGACAGTGAGAAAGCAAAAGAGATAAACAAGAAGGTAATGCCAGAGTTGGGGGAGGCCAAAATGGAAAATTTAGGTCAGAAAACAGGCAGTGTTTTGTTCTCTACAAACAAAAGTCATCTTGTGTTGAAAGAAGAAGGATGTCAAGGGGATGGCGTGCGACGGCAGGGGCGAACTGGGAGGGTGTCAGTCACTCCCTGGGTAGTGACTCCTGTGATTGCATCTACTCCTGAAACTTGTGAAATTGTACCATCAAGTGTGAAGCAGCTCATGAGTGCCAGGGGAATGTTTGACGCTAAGCCTAATAGGTGAATCATGAAAACACACTAAGTTTGTATTATTATTTGTGATGTTCCATTTTGATGTGTTCTCCATGTGTTTGTTTATATCTTTGTTCCTCTGTTACCTGCATGGAGAAAGTCTCTTGTATAAGAGACAAGACTTGTGTCCTTTGGCAACCATGATTGATATGATGTAACTTATGAGGTTGACAATTGTAGGAGTATGGGCTTCTCTTTAGTGACACAGCCTCATCACAGGTCTCTATAAGCTGACCTGCAACTGTTGAACTTGTTATTACCTGTGTAATTATATGTCAGGCCAGGACGGCCTCCACTGAAGAAGGATGCTGTTGATCGTAAGCCTGTGACAAGGCAGCGGCGAGAGTTATCAGGTATGCTTCCTTTACTTCACATGTTTTTGGAAGATTAGGTCTTATGCCTGCATGTTCATTTCTGTTGGTCGCTGTTTCTTGGTACTGGAAGTTGAACACATTTTTTCTCTCTCATTTCTTTGCTTTGTGAAGAGAAAATGCACCTGATGTTTTTTGAGATTGGGGTGTTTTTCTGCAATGTGAGAATCATGTTTGAGCAGGGATCTTTAATTCAAGCTTTTGGCTATTATCTCAGGGACTTGTGTTCCTCTGAAATATTCAAATAGACACTGGAGGTTTTGAGACAATTTTCCAGACTCACTTGGTCCAATTTGTTCAGAGAATGAGACATCAGTAGCCTACATTGAGATTAAGGACAAGACCCTCCAGATAATGATCACTTACAAGGCTCCTGGACATTGTCAGTCTAAGCAAATTGTGCATGGCTGGTACTGCCATTTGAAAGGGGAATATAACTTGAATCACAAACTGGAACACAGAGGTAGAACGATAACTTCAAGTTCTGAATTTCTGCAGGGAATTTTGATGATGATCGAGAGGAGCTTGTGTGTGCAATTCAAAGTGCTGTGAATTTCAGTGGTGAGAAAATGCCGCTTTTATTTTGCATCTTCAGATGTGGTGTGATGAAATGAAGTGTGTGGCATTGTTGAAATGCACTGTTTGTGCCACTTCAATCAATGTTGTCTATCGGTGCTGCAAGATCTATTGAGTTATATCAGACTATTTCTGACTATCTGATCATCACTTTCTGGAGGCAATAGGCATCTTATCTTTAAACTCTTATTACAGTTTGGCCAATCATTTGTTGGATGTTGGAACTGTTTTGTGCTCACAGTGTATGCAAGCCCAGTTGGTTTCTGGAAGCAAGTTGAACCCTATTTTGCTTACATGAATCCAGCTGACATTGATCATCTCCATCAGCTAGTAGGTTTCTTGTTTCTTATCTTCTTTGATTTCAATTTATGCATTGGGATACATTGTTTGCTGCTTTCTGAAACTTTTGGCCTTGTACCATCCATTTATACAAGTTTCACCCACTGTTTGAAACTCAACTTGTGATGACTGTTTTGTGACCCATATTTGCTCAGTCTATCATCTGAGGGCCCCACTGTTTATTGCACATGGATATGGAGCCTATTGTGCAGTATATTCTTGTATTTGGTCTTTTCTTGGCACACCAGAATTTAGAACTTCAAGTGGCTTTAACAATGCTTATGTTATCTACCCTGCAGACCAAAGAGTTTGAGGTTGATGATACAGCACTGCAAATTCCATTGTGTGGTGATCAACTTTTGAAGGTGCAATGCTCTTTTGATTCCTTCTTTTGTGTTTTGATTAATTTTGATTGTTTAGTTCTTCTATCTGCTTAAGGGGGGCTGTTTGTTTTCTGTGGAGCTTTGGAGCATACGATCCCTTTATTCATTCTGATCTCAGGACGAGGATTTACTTTTAGTGGATTCTTTGTGTGAGTTGGTTTTGTTATGGTAACCCCTCTTGAGTGCATTGAATGATGACCTCCAGTTCTTGTTTCTGTTTGCTGTAGTTTGAAATGATGCAAAGCTCGGGTACTCTGCAACTGTCACCAAGCTCTGATGTGGGTAGCAACAAGTCCATGGGTGTAGTGAATGGGAGCAATGAAACTGATGGGGTCTCTGCAACAAGAGAATTTCAAAGGTTTGAAACTGGATGCACTAATGGTGGGACTCAAGGATCTAATGGTGGTTTTCCTCACAAGTTTTTCTCCCTCTCCCAGCGTCTGATGTCTGCCTTCATCAATGTGGAAGGCACAGATGAGGGGGATGCACTTAGATCCTCTGAGGAAATTTTCCAAGATGAATCTGTCAGGGAAAGCCACTTGCAAGAGTCTGAGTCACCTTTACACCTGGGAAGCCAGAGTGGTAGTGAGTGCATTGATTTTGATGGAGGTGAGTCAGATGGTGATTTTGGGCGCCTTGAGTCTGAGAGCTGGAGCCATGGGGTAAGAGAGAGACGACGTTCTGAAACGTTTGCAGTTTCCAATGGCCATTCTCATGACAGTATTGGGTTAGTGCCTGGGAAAGATGATGACCCAGGTGAGGGTGACAACATTCTTGCCAATAGAAGTGGGGAGTGCTTTGGAGACAGGACCAGTGATGGGGTTTTCCCACCTTGTAAGCATAGTCACAAAGGACCAGGGAAACCATCTGAAATGACAGATTGGGAGTTGCAGTGTCATCAAATGAGCTTAGATGACAGGCTCACACAGGAGCTTCACAGCATTGGACTTCTACCTCAGCAACTTGTAAGCATGCTCCCCATTCATCCACCTTGAGATGGTTCTTCCTTTTGGCCTACAGTATCCTAGATAATTGAGAAAGCATTCTTTGAATATTAATGAGAGATGTTTTCTTTTTTTGATATAGTAGAATAAAGATTTATCTTTAAAGATTTCTGATAAAAAATCTGCTAGATCATAGTGGCCACAGAGGTACTTGGTCATGTGATTGAGAGTAGCTTGATCATGGATGTTGTACCACAGCCTGACCTTCCACAACGAGAAGATGATGAGATTTGTGAGGAGCTCAGGAAGCTGCAGTGCAAACTTAAAGAGCAGGTTGTCATCTTTCCCTTGAGTGTGAAAATTTTGAGATTTGTGTATTGCTTGTAAGGGGAGGATTATCGTAAAGTTCTGCTGACACATTCAGCTTACCCTGTTATTTGGTCATATAGAGACAACCTGATGTCCATGGCATCTGGCAGATGGTCATGACCTAAATGCATGCTATAACTCTCCAGGCTGTATGTTTGTTTTCATTACCACTGCCACTGTCATGAGAGTTTGACTCTAGAGGTGCCATATATGCTAGAATTTTTGCACCTATCCTTATCTTATGTACCCAATGCATTATCATGGTTGTTAATGTGGCCACATCCTCAATGGTTGCTCAGTCTCCATTTTCTGTATATATTGGAATGATCTTGTGCACTGACATCTATTCTTTTGAGTGCTTTCTGACAGCCACAGCTGAGTTTTGAAGTTTATGGAATTTTTTTCGGTTGAGCAGGTTGTCTCAAATAAGGATCGGATTACTTGTCTCGAAAGAGTGGTGTGTGCTGGGAGGGGATCTGAAGAAAGGTGCAGTCTTTTCATTCACATATTTTTGAAATTAATCCTGAACTCATTTCTTTGCTTTCCTGTTAGTTGTTGGTCTAGGTCAAATTGGGGTGCAGAATCTACTTGGTGCTCATGAAGTAGTATCATCAGGGTCTGTGAACACAACAATGTTATCCATACATTCTTTGATGATTGGTTGCCTTGCAACAGACTGTTTTCTAGTACTGAGAGCTTTAATATTTTCACATTAATATTTCTTTTGGATTTGACCTTAATCCAGGGCCCGTGAACGCCTAGCTATGGACAAGCTTGTAGAAAGGGCTTACACACGCCGCATGGTGAGACTCCTTCCTTTGGTCAAGCTCAATAGTCTTGGCACTTGTATTCAAAATGCAACTTTTATTATGAGCTTTTTCTGCATTGCCCTTAAGTAGCCATATTTAAGGTTGCCATGGAGTTATTTCAAATCATTTGCATAATATGGTTTTATTAACCGTTGAGTATTGGATTCTATATAACTGGTGAGTGTAAAATAGCTGGTCAATCTCCTGTGATGGAATGATCCTGGGACAGTAGAACCTGACTCCTCCCTTGGTGTTTGATACTGAGACCTTTGAAATCTAAGCCCTAATTGGCTAAGTATTGGTCAAGGGAACATTACTGACCTTCTGTAGGGTCCAAGCTGCTGGAATTGTACAACTGAAGCTCAAAACTCCATTTTTTTGCAGAATTCTCGAGGATCCAAGGGACCACCTGTGAAAGGTGCAAGGGCTGCAGCACTGGCATTTGCGAAGAGGGTCATTTCAAAGGTTCGAAGCTTTGAAGCAGGACATAGCTGTATTGTTGACTCTACACTGAGGGATCTGCTCTTCTGCATCCCTCATAAGATAAGGGAGGCCAGTATTGACAAAGCCCAAGAAGTTGTTAGCACTGAGGCTCCTGTCTTACCCTCTGTGGATTCTCCTGCCACAGGTTTGCACAGCCTTCCTGTCTCTAATAACTACACTATTATCAAATGCTAGCAGCAGGTCAGAGAAGTATGAGTTGACATTTCAAGGGTTTCTCAGTTTAGCTGTATCAAAAGAACTTGCGTTGAAGTTGAAATGTATGCAGACTCCTCCTGTTGTTGGCCACTAGATGAATCTTCGAAGGTGGGGTTAATTGAAAGCTTGAAGTTATGCAGGCCAGATGCAAGAGACAGATCTCAATCTGGAAATTAAATATGAGCCCAGATGAAATTTGTGGATCGATTTCAACCCATCATGTATGCATGTGCTAGGGAGATACTTTCTTCTTTCAAAAACATGTTTTCTGATGATGGATGGACTCCTTTTCAGATGGTTCTCTCCATTGGTATGAAGGGTGTAAATGCTGATTGGGTCTTGCAGGGGCTCATTTTACAGCTCAGGAGAAGGTGGAAAAGGATTTTGTAGAGGATAAGTCATCACCAGGGGATCATAATAAGCACATGACATTGAAAGATGAGGCATGGCCAATACGAGCAAAGAAACGAGAAGCACTTCTTGAAGACGTATCTGGACGGGGCTTTAATAACTGCTCAGGTGGTAGTACTAAAGGTAAACATAGTGAGCAAGATCGTGATGGAAAAGGGGGCTTGGCTAGAGATGGAAATGCTAATATTCATCCCAGTGAGAGCTCAAGACTGGGAAATGTCAAGGGAGAGCGGAAGACAAAAGTGAAGCCACGGCAGAAAACCCGGCCTCTTTTGAAACCCATGAATGGACTCCTTGCAAAGTCACTGACGGAACACCAAGTATCAAAGGATAGGACTTCAGGACAAATTTCAACACAGAAATTTGTTTCCTTTGTAGAGGAATCCATCCCAATAATGCCAGCCTCTGAAGAGCTAGGACTTGGAATCAGTGTGGATGCTATTGTTGACCTCTCGCAACTCCCACTGCCAGGAATGGATGAGATAACAGTTCCAGATATGGATCCACAGGTTCAGGATGATATGGGCTCCTGGTTTGACTTCGATGACCCATCACAACCATCAGATGAACTTGTGATGGGGCTGGATGTCCCAATGGATGACTTATCTGACCTTGGCATGATGATGTAAAATCAGTTAATGTGCCTCACTCCTAATCATGACCTAAACATGATTTGAACATGGGGAGTTTTAGACAAAGATGATGTAAATCCAACAACCACAGCCAGTGGCATTATGAACCAATGACCCATCCAGGGTCAAGCTCTGGTGAGTTTAGTCAAAGATGATGTAGAACCGGTTGCTAGAGCCACACACCCCTTGCTATGACATAACCTGTGACCTAACCCAGTCTTTTAATCTTGGTGGGTTAAGGTTACACAAAGATGATGTAAACCAGCAACAAGAGCCACATCTCTCATCATGACATTCCCACCTTATGTGTTAGGTGTAATCATTTGGGTCTGAGAAATGGTGGTGTAAAGCCAGCTTCCAACAAAGGCCTCATCACCAGCATGATCTAACCAGGATCTAACAGTGGTGGTTCAGGCAATGAGCCTCTTGCCTTGTACATTGAAGGTTAGTTCCTTCCAGGCCTTTTTCATTATCTGTTCCTGCAACATCTGTCCCTTGAGAACAAAGACTACAAAGAATCTCCTCTCCCTCATTATTGGAATAGGTTTATGTTAGGAAGGGGTCTTGAACCTCAATATCAGTGTTGCTGTGAGACAGTCACATCTGTAATCAAGTAGGTTTGACAATTGGAAAGATTTATTCAGGGAAAACACATAGCCTCTCAATTTTTTTGGCTGTTCGATTTTCACATTTGTAGAAAAGACCAGGTTCCCTTGTACCAAAACTTTGTGTAAGTCATGCTGTTTTTCAACCAACACCTGGGGAAGAGTGTAAGTTCAGGATTTAGGGCTTTGGTTTATGGCTGAATGTCAGATGCTCTTGACAGGATTCTTTGCTGAATTCGTTGGGATTGCTGTTCTGAACTTGCAAAATGCATGCTGTTCAATTCCTTGCTATGGTTCACCACCTGTGCAGTGGATAATTATGTCCATTTTTGGTATATGTCAGAAAAGATGTATTTCTATTTTAGCATTTTCAATTTATTGATTCTCAAACTCTTAGAAGAAGAGCTGGGCTCTCAAATGTCAAAGGAAGTGGGCAGTTGAAGATTTGTTGACAGATTGTGGTCATGGATTCTAAATGGAGAATTGTTTTCCTGGTGAGTCTATGACAGATCTCCAGTTCACCAAGGTGTCTGTTCTGAAAGGAAATATTGTGCTGCTGAGTTTAGAAATCCAAATAGCTGATGAGTCCTAGTTGCCTAAGTTGATGTAATTGTGTAATGGGTATGATGACTCTGAGGACAGGTTCAGTAGGACCTGGACCACTTATCTGTCCTGCAGATTATGAACATCAAACATGACCCAGATGTATAGCAAGGTAGGGTATGACAGACTCTCTGTGGCAGGGAAATATGATACTGAGCTCAGCAAGGGTTTGTGGACACTGTAGTGTGCACTTCATCTCATCAGCAGGTCAAGAATGGTGTGTGGTGTTCAGCATTAAGCAAACAGTGTCTAGTGCTTGGAACTGAATTTATGTCTTTTGGCAACATATGTGTTGTTGAGAGCAGAAATCCTGCCCAGAAAAAGAGGTCTTCTCTCTTTTTGGTGAGTTAGCTGCTTCCATGAGACCAAGAATCTCGTCCATGACATCTTTGCTCCTTCAATACAGCTTCTCTCTCTTTTGGTGAGTTAGCTGCTGCCATGAGACCAAGATTTGCTTGATGTTTTTCTGTGGCATCCTTGCTCTTGAATGCAGCTTCTCTCTTTTTGCTGAGTTACATGCTGCCATGAGACCTTAAGAATCTCTTGATGTTCCTCCATGACATCTTTGCTCCTTGGATGCAGCTTCTGACAATTCTCTTGCATATGTTTTATGAGGTTTCTAAAGAGTGGCCTACCAAGACCAGGATAACAAGCTATGACAAGACAGAAAAGTGATTTCTCTGGCCCACCACTACTTGTGTTGTATTGTTAGCAATTTCATTCCATGCTCAAGGCCTGTCAAATCAGATGGTACTCTTCAAGAGCAATATTCAACCACTGGTTTGTATCTTTAAATAACTTTCATGAATGTTTGTGCTGTGGCAGATTTGGTTGAAGACCGGTCCAGCAAAGGTGCATAACTGTATGACTTCCAAGAAGTCATGAGTGAAGCACATTACATTCAACTCAATAAAGAGGACTCATCTGTCCTTTCTTAGTGTTGGACACCAGATTTTAGGATCATGTAGGAAGCTTGCTCAAGAGCCACTGTCTTAAGTCAGAAATATTGGTATGTTCATATCTCCTCATTGCATATGCTCAGAATTACAGCTATTCTATTAGCACTGCCAGATATGACAGCACACATCTTTGAGATGTCAGTACGCAGGTCCACACTAAATCCTGAGAATCAGAACCTGAAGGAAAGCTGAAACTAGAAATGAGATCTTCTTTTATTTACAGTACAAACAAGGTATCAAAGATACTCAAATGTCCAGAAATTGTAGAGACAAAGAGAGTTTGACAAACTAGAGGGCACCTATCTTCATTATCCCAATTTTTACACAATGAATTTTCATGCAACAGGGGACTTAGAATGTAGAGTTTCTACACAATCTCCTTAGTCAAGGATGGTGAAAGGAATCCTTGCAACCCAGCAACACTTTTTTCGGAGGATGGCTTTGGTCTCTCAACCTCCACAATTGAAACAATTTACCTCCCCTCTCACAGTTATAGTTAAACCAACAGTCAGTGGAAACAAAACACCAGGTCAGACAAGTTTCCACTCTTGGGCTCTTCCTGCAAGATTTATTGGTTCTGTGGGCAAGAAAAGCTTCACAGAACCATTCAAGTGGCTTCCTTGCACAGTTCTGTGAAAGAAAACTACATGGCCATTATGAAAGCAAGTGAGTGCGTGACACTTCCCTATTCTTGTTTGATATTTGTGGGCTCACTCAGCACGTACTTTGGAAGGTCATACTTGGCACCTATGAAAACCATGAAACAAAGATTAGCTCATGTTAGGACATGACAACTGTGCAAATCAACAATAGCACAGTTACAACTTACAGATAAGGTCAATGATTAATCCTTCTACACTTAATCATTGCATTTAGCTCTCCGAGTTAAGATCCAAAGCTATTGCTTCAGGATCTGCATCTAATTTTGAGGTTGGTTTAGATTTGTAGCAGATTTTTCCAACTTGCACTTGAAACACTGCCGTATTTCAAGGAGCCAGAAAGAAATGTAATTGATCAGTTGAAAAATGGAATGCAGAAAGCTAATTAGAAAAATTTCCACCAGAAACTTTTGACAGTGTAGAAAAATTGTGAATCCTTGACAAAAACTACAGCTTCTTCTGGTAATAACAATGCTGCTCTGAAGCTGCTCCAAAACGATGTTATTGTAAAACATGAACTGCAAATCATAAATCCTGCAACTCCTGATCATTCTTTATACTTCTTCATGAACTTTCCAGATGCATTCAGTTTTGCAAATTCTAAACCAAACAGAGTTTTTCCAAAAGTTCTGATCTTATGCCATATGCGCTCAGAAAAAAAGTTGCTTGTACTGTGGGGCCATTGAGATCATGCAAAAGTGAAGCACAATTACTTTCTATCCACCACCTCCAGCAGCTAAATCCCCTAAGAGTCAGATGCTCCTCATTCAGACATATGGATTGTGAAGTTGGGTCAGGCATGGAGGCCTTGAAAACAAGGGTGTAAGTAAATTGGGTCAGAGCATCATTAACTTAAACAACTCACAGAAACCAAAATGGACTTTGGTGGCAATGAAAGTGGAAAAGAAAGGTTTTTTTAAATTTTACCTCTTTCATCATAGCAAGTGGATAAGTCTTCAGACTGGACAATGATGCCAGCGCTATCCACAATTGCTTGAGCCAGATGAATGTCAGCTTCTGCAGCTGCTCGTAGAGCATCCCATATCTCTGCCCAGTATTCAAGCATGTCAAATTTGTAGTCATTTTGTGAGATAAAAGAAAAATCTCAGAAAGAGAAGATCTGAATTGCAAGGTTCCCATGACCTCCAGTCTTTTCATACCTACTACTTTCATGGCTTTCTCAACTTCAGAAAAGAAGTTCTCACAAATAGAAGATCTGAGCTTTGATCTGAATTGCAAGGGTAGGAACTTGACATCTCCTAGACATGTCTTGGGACCTCCAGAATTTTCATATGTAATACTTTCATGACTTTCTCACCTTTGCTTCTGTGAGGATTACCTATCTGGACAAAAATGCAAACTAACTTCAAATCTTCAAATGTTTTTTTAGCTGATAAATTTGAAGCGTCTGACAAAATGTGTTGACCAGTTGCAGTGGACTGATGTAAAAGGTCAAAATCAGAGGTTTATAAAGTTCTCTTTATCAGCCAATTACTCCATACACACCTTCAGTGAAGTCTCAGAAGTTTCACTGTCACAAAGAGATTTGAACGGAGTTCTACGAACTCAAAAACTGTGGAGATAAGAAGTCATGGGTGTTTGTTTGGGCTCTTTAGTTATTAAAACCTACCTTTCTGACCACCATAGTGTGGAGCAGTGTCCCAGAATTCATCTCGCATTTGCTTCAACTGTGCCCTTGTAATGACCTCACTATGCTTCCATGCTTTTGGCCTCCTCACCTTCTTCTTTTGATGCCCTGCCACCCCCAACAACCACCCAATCTGTCATTATTCATTGGACTCAACTTTTGAACCAAGTGTGGGAAACTCAACAAGTCAAAAGCATGCATCCGCTTTACTACTGATATTGAAAAGCTCTTCCATCTCTGCTAAGAAGATGAGGGCACCTGAAAACTTTCTCAAAACAAAACCCACTAGAAACTCCAGCAAAATTGGAAGGCAGATAAGCTAGACAAAAACACAACATACCCAGCTTGTAACTTAGCTCACAACAGAAAAGGCAGGTCACAAGAGGCAATTTTTCCAATAGTTTGCAAGTTTCTGACTTGGAGCCACACTTTACACGGAGAGAGTCCAGAGAGTCCAAAGATCCCAAAGACGAGGCATGCCCAATCCCTGAATCTGACTCACAAACTATTTGGAATTTCTGCTACTGAATCAATACTCCTGTGCAAAATTCTGAAATGACACAATTGCCAAACTGATTAAGAAGACAGCTCAAAAGCCAGCAAACTTTTGGTTGCAGGATTAGAAGAGTAGTCCTCACAGAGTGATAATTTTGTGTCTCAACAGAGGACTTTCGTGCCCAACTCTGATCTTTTGGGCCCTCACATAAAGCTCCATCCTCCACTCTGTGATGCTCAGAACTGATAAAAGCTTCAAGATAAAGCTGAAGAAAGGCAGGGAGAGAAAAAGCTTTCATGGAATCAATGGAGCTGCCAACAAGAAATATACATATAGAGAGAAAGGCAGAAGAAGAAGAAATAATTTCAACACAAAAAAATAAAAAAGGATAAAGTTGATATATGCTTCAATGTGTGAAGTGACAGCAGGGAGCATAACAGATAACAGAGAATGTTTTGACTCATGATTTAAGGATCTCAGTCAGATAAACTCCATAATGTGGTCTGTGGAACACAAGGTGGGTCGCTACACTCAGAAAGCCTCTTGGAAGCTGAACAAGCCTGCAGCGGTTGGCAACAAGCAGCAGCAGAGATCATAGAGACAACTGACCCTAGAAACTTCTTTCTTTAGAATTTGGGAATGCAGAAAGCTTACATTTCTCTCACACCTCCAGATCTGGTCTAGTTAAAATTGTCATTCACTCAGCCACAGAATATACTCCAACAGATGCAGAGTCGTCCAACATCATGCCAAAGAGCCTAATGTTACTCATAAAACTGCTGTACAAAGTTTAAAGCTCTGCTTATTCCAACTGCAGGAGCTCACTGGGAACCCCAAGCACCAGACCCAAAGTCTGAATGATTCAATTGTGACCTGTGACAGTCAAATGTCATGCATATTGACAAGTGAGGCTGAGTACAACAATGGTCCAGCTAAAACTGCCACGATGTGCAATTACATGGGCCTACCCACAGATTTGCATGAAGTGGAATCATGACAGAACAAAGGGATATAAACTGCTGAAATTTTTCATTGACAGTAGATAGAAGCGAAGGTGAAACAAACAAAATTGTTTCTCTCTGTGGCACAACAGAGATCCCTCTACCCTCACAAAACAATCCACAAACAGAACAAAGGCAATTTTGTCAGGACAAAGTGCTCCAAGTGAAATCCATTCATCTGGCATTCCAGACTCTAATTTCTCAAAAATAATTTTACATCAATCCTGTGATTCTAGGTAGCACAGTAGAAACACAAAACAGCAGTGAATCCAATTTAAGGTTGCAACATGAGAAACATCACAAATTTGAAAGTCCTCAAGCAAGATATATTATTTATCAACCCTGTAATTTTCTTGTACAAAGACACAGTCTACCAAGCATTGATGCAGGTGACAGTGACCCAACTGAGAGAGAAACTTGGAACTTGGTGAACTCCCAATTGGGTTGTGGAAAAGCTGAGAGTGTAAAGGGAGTGTTGTAAGTGAAAGCAAGCAAACACGAGAAACCCATATTACTCCAAGTGTCTGTCATGTTGCACAATAATCCAAGCTTTGGAAAAACAAAGAATGCACAACAAGAAAACTGTCACCTTTAGAGTACCATACCACCCAATAACATAAACATCTTCAAAACAAAACATAAACAAAAAAGTACTATAATAAAAACCAGGATTCACTCATGGTGTGCATCATTCTGCATAAAAAATTCCAAGCCTAAGAAAGACATCAACATGTACGATATCTCTTGAACAGCACCCACCCAACTACTTGGAAATTTTTGCAAACTCTTGACAAATAAAAAAAACTTGTAATGCAAGCATAGTAAAAAACCAATGAGTTGTGATAATTTGCAATCCAAGATAAAAGATAAAAGCAGATGCAGATGCCACAAATCTTAGATCCAAAAAAAACTCAGCTTTAACAATTATCACAAAACCTTGAGCAAGCAAGCACAATTGTCACAAACCATAAGTTGAAGAGCTGGGGTTTTTTCCAGAGGTGATTTCAAAAATTGTAAAGAAAGGAGGCTGGAAAAAAACCTATTTCTTCCAAAAACATTCTTTGAAATGAAAAACCCTTCAGAAGCAAGCACTGTCTTCAAACAACAAACTCTATGGGACAATGTTTAATGCCAAATCCAAAACAAATGCTTCCCACACACACACACACACACACGAGGAAGAAAACAGGAGAGAGAGAGAGAGAGAGAGAGAGAGAGAAGGGGGAGAGGGGAAGAAAAAAAAGGCAACAACCCAAGACAAAAAAGACCCAATGCCAGGAAGAAGGGTTACAACAAGTGCAACAAAGGAAAGGAACAAAAAAAGACAAGGAATGGGGAGGGAAAGAGAAACTCACTGTCAACAACACCCTTGGTTGAGGATCCCACACAACCCATGATTTGGAATTGGATGGATCTATCTCCAGAGAGAGACAAACAGAGAGATAGAGAGAGGAAGAGAGAGACAGAGACAGAAAGGACAGTTTTACTCTCTACAAGCAGCAGCTATCATCATGCCACCAATATCATCATCATCCTTCACATTGCTCTTTTCTTTTGTGAGACCTCCCCCCCCCCCCCCCCCCCACCACCACAAACCCCTCTCCTCTCTCTTCTCTTCTCTTCTCCTCTCCTCTCCTCTCCTCTCCTCTCCTCCCACCCACCTTTTTTCCTTCTCCCACTGCTCCCTTTTTCTCTTCTTGCTCATTGTTTTGACCTAAATCACAAATCCCAAACAAACACAGCCAAAAATAACTTCTATGGCTTTTAAAAACTCCCAATCTCTTGAATTATACATTTAATATAGATTACAATACACTTACAAATTCAGCTAGTTTTTAATTAATTATGTGCTAATTGTGCTGAATGGAAAATAAATGAATGTCGGTATGAAGTTGAAGTGGGAGCCAAATTTCAAAGTAGATTCATTTTCAACTTCTGTTGAAATTATATTTAAGCAAATAATTCACAAAATTCATCCACTTTTAAAAATTTTGTGAAGTATGTGTTGCAAAATTTTGAGCTCAGTTTTTTTTATAAAAAATGTCTGTTGCAGAAAATTTCCTGTTTTTTTTTTAAAGAAATGTTTTTGGGTGATGTTTTAGAAAAAGAATCAAAATCTGCAGAAAATTAAGTCATATTTGAACAATTTTTTTAGTTTTAAGGCAGTTTTCTGTCAGTTTGTAACAGTTTGCATAATATTTTACAAACGTGTTGCCAAGTGTTGATAAATCATTTTTGGGATAATTGCACTAGCATTGCTCCATAAGAAAACTGAAAAAATTAAAAATAACCATCCTTCTTTTTTAAACCCAACTTCTGTTGACTTTTTTACTTAATATATATTTGTCTGTAATGTGTTTGTTGGCCTTGCCTACCAAGGCAAGAATATTGTCATTATAGAGTATAGTAGCTAAAGGGATTTTGGCCCCTAGGTAATAATAATATGTCTATTTTTATATGAGGATTTTTGAAAGACAATATTTTGGCTTGTGTTGAAACTTGAGATTAGTTATAGAGGTTGTAATATCTTGAAGGATTTTGGTTTCTTTTTAGAGGATTTTTTGAAGATTAATATATTTTTGCATGGTGAAATATTTGAGTTTCCATAATTCTTCTTTTGCCTTAAGATACTTTTTAATGTAAATGGCAACACCAGAGTGTGTTTTTCTTTTGGCTCTACCCTTAGTGAAGAGTCTGTCGAACGTTTGTAAGTGTAGGGGTGAAGCCCTTTAGTGGGGGGTGATTCCCCAAAATAAGGGGCCTAGGATAAGGCCATATAGTCCATTCAGGCCCCACATTTTGAGAATAGGAGACCTTCTACACACCAAAGAAATCCCAATTGCAGGACCCTTCCACTCACGTGAAAGATCCCAATTTGAAAAATGCTTTGTATAGGTCGAAATCATATTTTTTAGGTCGAAATTTGGCGAAAATTCGCCAGTAAAAGAAACACTGCTCATGAGGATTTTTTTTTCTAATAGGGTTCTCTGTGAATATAAAGGGGCCCTCCAAATACAGGAGGAAATGGTATAAGGGGTTTGTTTCCCCTCCTTGCATGGGGTTCATTGTCAAAGTGCTTTACATAGTAGAATTAGCCGTAAAGTCAGGCGATTAGGGGGTGAGAACGGCCAGTTTCGGCATAATAGGGCACCAAACCGCGTAATTGGGAATGAAAATTTTACAAAACGAAATAACTGGGACCCAAACTAGTTTTTCCACATATTAGGGTGGTAAACTGAGTTTCATCTGTGTTTTTTTTTTCCCTGAGCGCATGCATTGCTGCGACATATATTTTCACTGCTCCTACCTGTACAACCATATAATTACTCTCGAAGCTTGTGCATTAAATGCTGAGTTTCAGCATTTCATACCCAGATTTAATCAAATTTCCTTACTTTGTGGATATCACTCAGACACGGGATAAGGGGCGAAACCAAAGGCGTTAGGGGTTGAAACAGAGGGTGATTTTAGGGGTAACTCTATTGGTTAACACAATTACGTAACCAGTTTTTTTGGATGTTTCCATCCGAAGTGCTGCTCTTTCATTGGTCCAAAAAATTGGGGGGCGGGGCGGTGTGTTATAAGTTATATATTCATACCTTCTTTCTTTTATTTTCTACCAACTCATGACATTCAATAATAAATATTGTTACAATATTTGAGTTATTCGTAAAGTTGTTGAAAGAGGCCACAAAAACCCCCAGTTTGGTCGAACAGGGGACGAAACCCGAAACTGGGCATGAAAAAAATACAAAGGGGTTGAATGGGGTGCCAAACTCGATTTTCGACCAAAACTCAGGGTCAAAGTGAGTTTGGTCCCCAGTTTGTGCCTATCGACACAATTTTTTGTGCCCAAAAGCTTCACTTGCATGAGAGCTTTCACTCTTCTCATTCTCAGTAGTCGTTAGAGCTTGCTTGGATGCATTTGAGTAGTACACTTGTTCTTTGAGCCTGACTGCTTGCATTAGAGCACAAGGATAAGTATAGCAAAAAGTGAAGTGATCAAGTGCCGAAAGAGGTGCTTTGCATTCTAGAGTGTCATGGGGGTCAACTAGAGCTTGAGTGCACCCAAAGCAAAAGGGAGCTTTGCATTTTTAGATTTTCGCAAGTGAGGTTAGCAACTTTGATTGAATTTGTTTGAGACAATGTTTCATGTCCAAGAAGAAGATGCTAAATTTTTTTACAAGTGTTGCATTCATGATTTGTTTCTTAGGGGAGCATTTCTTTTGGCATTGTGATCTATTTTTGTGTTTTGCACCAAGTTCTATGAATCAATGCAAGAATTTTTTCATTATATGTTTCTCTAATCAGTCAAACAACAACCATCACCTAGACATTGTAAGAGCCTTAATGTGGAGCTCCAAAGTTCTATCAATTCAAGCTTTCTACCATCTTTCCTTAACGAAATAGTCAGTGGGCAAATTTTAACATGCTTGCATTTGCACAAAAACCCATTCATGTTATGGTGACTATGTCGTGTAAATAAGGCATGGCGTGCATCCGTAGGTCAAAGCTTGGAATGGCAAGCTCTTAAGGTTGTAAAAATTGAAAACCCGTCTTACCATCAAACGATTAAATGGTTACATTTTAAAGGAATTCTTTTAAAGAGTAGTTGCAATTTGAAGTGAATTGTCTCAAGTATTGCTTGTGTATGCAAAACTTGATGGAACCCAAAAAACAAGACAACTTTTGATTTTTGTAAATGCATTTGTGGACAATTTTGTAAATGAACTTGCAAGTTCATACGCTATGTATGAATGGATTATACCATCAAAAATTTGAACTTCAATTTGAACTACCTATTTGTGTAAACATTATGGTTTGTAATTCTTAGGTTTTGTATGAATGGCTTATGTGATCATGCATTTACTATGAAATAAAATGAGTTGTAAGTTTGCATTTTTGAGGGTCCACACAAATGGTAATGTGACCACTTGGTTGAGCTATTGAAGCCCTAATTGAACTTCCAAATTGAAAAAATTTCTTAGGGCATCTTTCATTTGAATTGGGTGTATGCATTTTGAGGTTTTGAGGTTGTTACTTGAGTGATTTATACATCTACAATTTTGTGGGTCCACACAAATGGTGATGTGACCACTTGGTTGACTTATTGAAACCCTAATTGAACTTCCAAATTGAAGAATTTCTTTAAAATGTCTTTCATTTGAATTGGGTGCATGTATTTTGAAGTTTTAAGGTTATCAATTGAGCCATTTATAGGTCTGCAATTTTGTGGGTCCACACAAATGGTAATGTGATCATTTGGTTGAGTTACTAAAACCTTAATTAAGTTCCCAAATTGAAGAATCTTGTTAAGGTATCCTTCATTTGAATTGGGGGCATGCATTTTGAAGTTCTATGATTGTCAACTGAACCACTTATAGGTTTGCAACTCTATGTGTCCACATAAAAGATCAATTGAACATTGGGTTGAGCTACTAAAATATTGATTAAACTCCCAAATTGAATTTTTTTGTTAAAATATCTTTCATTTGAATTGGGGGCATTCATTTTAAGGTTCTGAGGTTGTCAATTGAACCACTTATAGGTCTGCAATTGTGTGGGTCAACACAAATGGTAATGTGACCACTTGGTTGAATTATTGAAACCCTAATTGAGTTCCCAAATTAAAGAAACTTGTTAAGGTATCCTTCATTTGAATTGGGTGCATGCATTTTGAAGTTTTAAGGTTGTCAATTGAACCATTTATAGGTATACACCTATGTGTGTCCATAGAAATGATCAATTGATCATTGGGTTGAACTACTAAAACCCACTTGATTTTATTTTGAAAATCGTGGCAATCACCCTTGGAAATTATGGATCAAATAATCATCCAAAAAATCAAAATCAAAGAAGTATTAGTCTTGGTCATTTCAAAATCCTTCATTTGAACAAGTAATTTCCATGAAAAATTTAACAATGAACTAACAATTTTATTGTTGGGTATACGATTATTTTCAAAAATTTGAAAATTATGGTTTTAAATCTTAATTTTGTCTTTAACTTTTTGAAAAGATGGTTAGGAGTCATAAATATCACCTTGATAATCTATTAATATTGGTTTGTTTTTATTTTTGATGTTCATTGGATTTATAACTTTATTTTGGAAACATTATCACCAAAAAAAAGGGGACTCACCTAAGTGTGCCTATGTTTTGACATCAAAGTAAAATTTCAGCATTAAGTATTCAATACATCAACATTACAAGATGAAAACACACATCTAACCAAACCTAGATAGAATAACACTAAAACAAAACCTTTTTCTATAAACCTTCAAGGGATCAACCCATTTTGGATCTCCTTTCTATGTGGGTTATTGTGACCTATGGTTGTGGGTAATCCAACAAAGAAAACCCATGTAAAGCCAATATCAAAACCTTGTAGAAACTAAACATTATAGATAAATGAATTCAACTATTGTTACCTTCAACTCCCTCAGTAATTTCCCATTGTAATTTGAATTTGTTCATGCCTCCTAGACACATAGGTGCTAGATTTTCCACAAATCCCAACAAAAGTCCCAAATACATTAAACAAGGATAGTATGCCACACAACAAACCAACCCAGTGACCCCCTTGACCCTTTCATCATCTTCACTTTAAGTTTTTATTAAATCACAAACATATAATGTTCTACCCTCGAGCCTTCGAGCAATGGAATTTATGAAACTAAAATGTAAAACATTCACATAATTGAGTTCGAAAATTCTTCCCAAAACTCACAATGATAAAACGAAAAACATAAAATCAAAAAAAAAGTTTGAATCCAAATGCTTTCAGTTTTTTCCACCTTTTGGTATTTACCTTTGTCCACCACCAAGCACATTGCCAATCTCTTCGCCTCATCTTCATCTTCACAATAAAAGAGAATCCTACAAAGAGAGCTCCATCATTTGTTCTTGACTTAGGCATTGGCATTCCATGAAAAACACAAACCAAAACTCGTAAGCTATAAACAATAAAAACCAAAAAAAAAATAGCAAAAAATAATGAAGTAGAAAGCAGCTCCTTTAACATCCATATACCAACTGTCTTTTCTTTTGGCACTTTCTACCAATCACATTTGATGTCGTAAATCATCCATCCATTTAAGGTTTTGTCAAATCAAGGCTAAATTACACAAATGAATTTGCTAATACAAGTCCAAGTCACAACACAATAACAAACCCGATTGACAAGTTATTGACTATACCCCAAGTCAAATCTAGTAGTAGAAGACATGGCATGACTTTCATTTACTTAGTTAAATGGGTTTGAACTTGGGATGCTTGTGGTACCAAATAGGAACCAAACCACATAGCAATTTAAACCATCACCCCTTAAGACACATTGCAATGAGTTTGGTTGAGATGAAAAAGTTCAAGAAGTTTAGGGCATCCTTGGAGATCTTTTAATCCTTAAAGTGTTGTTTTCATTTCAATGAGGATTCATGAATTTGATTCAAATACATTGAATGGAACTTAAATTGAATTGAATTGAAAAGAAAGGACATGAAAAATGGTACAAAAGGTATTGAAAATTACTTGTGACTATGATGTTCAAAACATAAACCCTTTAAATAGACGTAAATATGAAAGAAGACCTTCCCATGCCTCTTTACCTAGGAATTGGCTAACAATTTTTAGTTTAAAACTATTCAAAGGACATTTTTTTGCAATTGTTTATATGATGACCTATGGAACTTAAAGTTGTCCTACTTAAACTAATTTTAATGAAGCATCGTCATTGGAACTTGTAGACAAAGTTGTAGCACGTTATCATGTTTGTAATTATTATCCTTGTGTACTATTTTGTATTTTTGTATTTTTATTTTAAACTTGGATTCTTCAATATTTTATATTTCATCTCTTGTGGATTGTGCAATTGGTCATGTCTCCAAGTGATGAATCTTTTTTTCTTGTTATTCTTGTTGTAGTTGGCATGGTATTTAGTCAACTTGATATTTGTATCAACCAATTGAAGATGTGCTTTGAAAAATTTAAGGATAACATTATGTGACACACCCCCTCCATTACTAGGATCATTCATGTCATCACAATGGATTCACCACCATGTTGGCCAATTTATCTCCTAATGGCTCCATTAATGTTGTTGCTACATCAAGCCATGCAAATCATCACATGGAAGAAAACTTAGATTTGAAAACCATGTTCAACAATTTCTCTCCCAATTTTTCCATCAATGTTGTTGCATCAAGCAATGCACATCACCACATGGAAAAAAAAGAAGAATTGAAAATCATATACATTAGTTTTTTTCCTTGTAACTTAGATCCATCAATGTTGTTGTTATGCCAAGCAATGAAAATCATTAGATGGACTTGAAAAAGATTTGAAAACTGCATTTGTTTTGCTAATTTCTAAAAGAATTGCTCCATTATCATCACACTCCATCAAACAATGCAAATATGAAAAACTAAGATATGACATCGATGTTTGATAATTTCTCAAAAAGATTTTAAGGAAGAATTGTTGAAAATTGTCATTTTCTTGACCACCCGAATTATGGAATGCAATTCACAAAGTGTTAAAAGAGCCTCCCCAAAACCAATTGGTCTTCATCCTTGTCACTATTGAAGCTCATCCATCATCTCCCTTTGCTAATGGTACTAGAAATTGAAAGTTTCATTTTTAGGGAACTTCATGGAACATTTCTTATTGTAAGTTGTTGGTTTGAACATACCAATTTTTTTTGGGAATTTCATGGAATAAATTTCCTATTTTACTTGTTGGTTTGAACTTGTCATTTGGAACAAGCTACAAATACAATATGTTTCTTAAGCCTTGCCCTTATAGGATAGGGATTCTCACATCAATTTTTGTGGTCAGTTATGTGCCTTAAGTTGTTTGATTTCATACTAGATGAACTAGATTTTTTGATGGTAGCATTTAAACATGAACAATGGGTTTTAGGAAAATTATGTGGTAGTTTTAGGGTTTTGTTAGTTTGAGGTTAGGTTTTGAGAAACCATTTGGGAGGCAACATGTTTATGCTATTATCATAGTTGTGTTTTTGTTGCTCATAGTGGTGATAGCTGAATTGGTGTGCTTGGTTCGGATACTTGAATATATTACATTTGTAATCTACCACATTGAATTAAATATACTATAATATTTTAATAAAAACCATGTTATATCTAGTTATTTATGTATACTCATGTTTATATATTCACACAATTAATGCATTTATAAGTATATGGATACCTATAATGCATCCATCCATGTCCATCTTTTTTTGTGTATATATAACCACATATGTATACATATAGCTATCTTTCACAATGTTTGGGAGCTTTGCCCAAACCCTTTTTTTTTCCTCCAAATATCAACAACACTTGTGACCTAATGCCATGCCATACCTAGAGCTCAAAAGTTTACAATTTTTATAATAAGTAAAATAACTAGATATTGATGGATGAGCTTTATTCGTTATGAATGAAAAATGAATGCTCATGTATGGACCTTGTTTTTTCTTCTTTTTTTTTCTTTTTCCTTTTAAGAAACTAGTGTCCCCAATGCTCCACAAAACAGAGAGGTAGTTTGTTCACAAGTTGAGAGTTCGTTTCTCAACAATTTCGGCCAATATCAATAAAAATTTCCTTTTTTTGGCTAGACCAAGTTTGCAAATTATTTTGTGTGCAACATTAGTTGTGGGTATGCTATAAGGCAATTGAGGTTTCTTTTTCCATTTTGTGATATCTAAATTTTTCGAAAGTTAGGAAAAATAGCCAAATTTACAATTTACCAGGGCATTTTTTGGGGGGCAATTTTGTGGGGTAGGTGGCAAGGTGGGGGTGTCAATCACTTACAAAAGTGCCTAGCCAAATTTGGCTTAAGATCAAAAGCCCTCAATCTAAATTGGCTAGGAATCCCACTACGTGTTGGCGACAAGCTAGAAGCCAAATGTCTAAATATGGCGATTCCAAAAAACTCATGATCTTTCCAAAACAAAATTCCTGTACAGCAGCCCCCTTTTTTTGAATTCCGCCAAGCCACGAGAGATTTCGCCACAAAAAAGAACTCTTAAAAAAATGAAATGCATTTGTTCAAAATTATCCCAAATTTTTTTGCCCCCAAAAAAAAAATAAAAAAAATAAACCCCGCAATCTACAGAGAAAAGGTCACTGAAGGCAATGTAAAAACTTTGGGCTGAAATTAATAATTTAATTTAGTGACTGGCAAGCACAAAACAGTTGCTGATTTTTGGGTCCATGATTGCTCTGTCCCAACGTGTACCCTCTGTGTGTCCACTGTCTATGTATGGCTGGTTTCAGAACAAAGCAGAAATTTTGGGGATGTGCACCTTTGTACAAAGCTTGCCTTAGAAGTTAGTACCTAGTTTAGTACCCTACTTTTATTTCTTCAAAAACAATTAAATGAGGCATTTTATATTATTTATTTATTTATAATTTAGATTTAGATTTAATAATAATAAATTTCTTGGGTAAAAATATTTTAAAATCCTATGAAAGAGTGCAAGGAAAGCTTGTTTTGAGGGGTGGGGGAAACATTACACAATATATATGTTCTATTATGTGCTATGCCTAATATCCATGGGTTATGTGTAGGGTAACGACCTACGGGGGCTGGGGCATTCCCCAAATAATGGCTTCCCTTAAGGGCTGGAGGCAGGCCCAAGGACCTGTTGTTTCGGGAATGCCCCAACCCGAGGGTGTGTATTACTTGCCGTAAAACAAACTCGACTGTTTTTTTATTTTATTTTTTTCCAAATGTTTTTTTTACCGTGATACCCGGTGGGTGCATGGTAAAAAAAGTTACACGGGTATTTTGGAAAGAGAAACACCTGGTTTTATGGGCATTTTGCTTGTAGAAAATGGCCACTTGTGGATTCCGGTGTGTAATGCGCCCTCCAATAACATTTGCCACAAATTGTGGAGTGAATTTTATGTTTTATGGCTACAAGTTCCAGTGTTTTATTCTTGGGTGGAATCTTTTCAGCAAAATTCTGGACTTTTGTTTATTGTTTATTTCCTTTTCTGGGGTTGTAATTTCAGCTAAATTTTCGTTATTTTGGGGAAAAAGAAATTTGCCAGTTTTTTGACCTCAAAAAATTGGGGGAAAAAAAAAACCCCTGCTTGCAACTATTACTCATTAAAAATTTGAAAATTCAAGAAATTTAGGTGCTGGTTGATTATTTAGCTTTGTGAGATATCTCTGATATCTAATAAAATAAATAAATAGTACACTCATCCAATATGTTTTTCCTTTTTCCAATAAATTGTCGGGCAATATCATTCATTGCCTTCGTTTTCATCCCCCAAAAAAGCAAAGAGAGAGAGAAAAGAAGACGAAAGATGGGCAAGACAATAGTAATGAGCTTTTTTTCTCGCCATTATAGAGATGTTAGAAAACATCATGACAATGAGGATTCCGCTCTTCACCCTGTGATTCTTAGGGTCACCTGCCCTTTTGAAATGCACCAAGCACGTCAAACTTCGGGAAGTGGAAACAAATACCTAGTCTAGGAGGCTCCATTATGCCATTGCAGAATGTTTCTGAAGTACCGATTACAGCTTTTAATGACAACCTATCAGTCAGACCTGCGTATGTAATGTCCACTTGCCGTTCAGTTGGGTCCTCTCCGTGGCCATTACGCGCCGGTGTTTTTTTAGTGGCGAAATTTCCCTAAAAAGCGAAATTAAAATAAAGTTTTTTGGGAGAGAAGCGATTTCGGAGGTTTTCGGGTGCCAGAACTGAGAAAAATGAAAGTAAAAATCGCCATATTCGTATATTTAGTTTTCTTTTTTATAGCCAAACATGTACAATGATGATTAAAGATTTGTAATTTATTTGGGTTGATAGCCAGAAAAAATGGAAATAGTAACTTTCTTTTTTTACCCCATAAAAATGGCGTCTAATGTGTGCTCCGGATAAATTCGGTGCATTAACTTTTAAGAAGCAACGGGAAGGAAGCCTATACTCCGCCGGGGGTGGCGGGGGGGATTTGGGGGGTTGGTGATGGATGGATGCCTTAACCCGACCCGATGATTCAGGGGTCTTCTCTCTCCCTTGACAGGGCTTGTTGGAGATCTTGCGATGTTCGCATTGCCCAGCGACTGCGTGCGGCGCTCCTCGCGTTCTTTTCCTGCCACTACTGCTGCTCTCCTGAGTTGATGTCCCTTGCCTTTTTCTGCGGTTTTGTACTACTTCTTGCTCGGGGTTGGTTCTCTGATTGTCTTAGCTCTTCTCCTTTTCCTCTGTGTTGAGAAGTCTTTAAAACGCTCTGTGTTGTTAAGAAGTTTGTGGTTCAGGACGTATTTGGATGGCGTGGTTCAGGATCTCAAATAACGGGCGCTAGATGGATGCGGCTCGATTGTGTACGGGAGTTTTACCTTCGTTCTATTTTGTTCGTTTTTAGCTGAGATTTTTTTGTTGTATGCTACTTTATTATTGTGAAGGAGAGGTTGTTTTGCGAAATGCTGTTATGGCGGCGGATCTTTTGTCTTTCGAGAGACTTAGCTACATCAGATGTCGAGCTTCTAGTGTCTAGGGATTCTATTCTGCTCCTTTTTCATGTCCATTTTGTTGTGTACATGGTTGATCACGCGTTTCAGAACGCTTCCCAATGCTCTGGAAGAAGCGTGGTGAACAAAACCCTCTCAGTTTTGATCGTATGTCATCATCATAAGTGGGGCAGCTTCCGGCCAAAACGTTCCCTTCCCGATTCGTCTTCTTTCGTTCTCGACATAGGTCCAGGGCTTAGAGACGAGTCGAGATTCAGGGACAGCAGGAAGGATCGCCAAAACTAGCGAATGTATTTCAGGTCCAAAGTCTGGATCCCGTACAAGTTGGGATCCTACCCGGATTATGCGTGTTTTGCTTGATCATTCAACTCTTTTAGTTGCATAAGATCAGCTTTGATCTGCAAAGATCGATATATCTGAAGAGTGACGGCAAGGGCTTGTTGCTGCTGCCTTCTCACTTCAGGTGATGACGATGTTCAAGAAGTGTTAAGAGTCCTTGCACCGGGCTGTCTGTCTGTCTTCGTTGTTTCTTTTTTTGAAAGTTTGGATCTGCAAAGATCATGTATTTGAAGAGTGACGGCAAGGTCTTCATGCTGCTGTCTTCTCATCACTTCAGATGACGACAGTCAAGAAGTGTCAGAGTCATTGCACCGGGCTTTCTGTCTGTCTTCGTTGTTGCTTTCTTTGAAAGCTTGGATCTGCAAACTTCCATGTATCTGAGGAGTGACGGCAAGATTGTTCTTGCTGCCTTCCTACCGTGTCCATGTTAGATCCGGGTTGCTTGCATTGATTGGGGGGCGGGGGGTTCATCTTTATGCGCTGCCTTGACGAGCGGAACAACGGACGAGATGCTGAAGCAAGGTGGAGACCTTGAGAAATGAAAGGAGGGAGGGCATGGAGGCCTACTTGTTTGCAGTTCAATGAGCGAGCAAGCAAGCAGCTCGCTTCCTCATTGGATTGCGGACAAAGAGGCCCTCATGGCCAACCTTAGCAGCAAGCACCGGGAACCAGCTTCCTCTTCTTCTGGCTGATCAGATCCAGAGCAGTTCTGGCATCGACTTTACTTTGACTTTACTGTTGGGGCATGGCACAGCTTGCAGAAGCACCTTCACGTAGGGAACAGGTACCTAACTACTAGTTCTTGGCTTTCTTTCCTTGTTATCCTTCGTACAGTTTTCTCATTTGTGTACTTGATCCTTATCTTCTAGTATTCATTTCCAACCAAATTCTTTATTCATTGCTTTCTTGATTGTTTTTTCTTATCACTTTCACTTGTATTTGAAGCCATGTGTCTTTTGTCATGTTTCCTTTGGTCCTCTTATGCCTAACCATTGACAAGAATCTGCTACATCCAGAACAGTAACAAGTCATTTCTCATTCACACAGAAAATAGCAGAGGATTTATGAAAGAAAATCTTGCACCAAAAATTATGTGGGGTAATCTACAATTTATAATTCTCGTGACTGTTTTAGTTTGCGTAATTTTGTGTGTGTGCAGAACAGGGGAGGGATGACTCTTTATAAGGTTGTATCATTTTTCTTTTCTCATCATTGTATTGTAAGCTGAGGTAGCAAGTGTGCTAGCTTCGATTGTGGTGTAGGGTAAGTCCCAGCTAGGATGAGAGCATTACCACCAGTGTAAGGCCCTGCATGAGGTGATAGTCAGGTGTGGACTGGATTATGATTCTGGTAATACCCTAATCTGAGGGCATTACCCATCATAAAGAAAGAGGCTAAGGGACATGAGATCAAACAAGACAGATGTATAATCAGTGGCTGAGATAAAACCTGCATGACTTTATGAACCTGTCTTGTAACTAGTGGGAACTTTACAAAGTATAAGAACCCTCATTGAATTGAAATATGCCCTCTCTGTTGTGGAGGTAAAATTACACCAGACATACATGACTCCATCTAACAATTTTTTTTCCTCTGAGTTCTTTGTGAATTGGTAAAGTTCCTGCTTGGTGTGCTGTTTTGCTGTTCTATAAACATGTTATAAACGTGTCAAAAGATTCAATTCTCAGGACATGTGTCCAAAGCATTGGCCTGAGCATTTCTGAACTTTTATTATGTACCAGAGTTGATCTGGTATCAAATATATCCTATATATAAAGGTCTAGTCTTGATATAATTGTGTGCAGAAATGAAATATCCAAAGAACTGGGATCAAAAAACCACTGAAAACCATATGTCAGTTTCATCATAGTAACTCTTGCATTATAGATTGGAGATGCATTGGAATCAATATAAGTATGTATACTAGCAAGTATATACAATGAACATGGGTATTGATGCATGTAGGAGGAGATTATGTGTGCCAGCCAATTGAAAAGCTAGCCATAGGGAAAGTGCAGCCATAGCTCATAAGAATGTTTGTTGCACAGATTGATATCAGAGGAATGAGAGTTCATAATTCATACCAGAGGATGGCTTAATGGGATTGAGTATGAAGCCTAGGGTCTAGACCTGCATACCAGACTTGGATTGTGTTTGAACATTAGGTTCTAGAATGGTCTGATCACAGCTCATTTCCTCTAAACCCTAATGTTGGGGTAACCTTGCATCAGAGGAATGCTTCCATCAGATGAATGCAGAGGATGGCTTCATGGGATTAAGTACAAAGATTGGGCACTAGACCTGCATAGCAGACTGGTTTGATCACTCCTCATTTCCTTTGATCCTCATATCTTCTAAACCCGGTATCAGGTGGAGTATCTGTGAACCAGGGGCGACCATTCTGGTCTACTCAGTGATACCAAGGTTGATACCATCATCAATAGACAGTATTATTCACCAGACCTTGAGTGTTGGCGCATGTGGGGTGGTCATTGTAAAAGTTATTTTTGATTATGGTTTGGTTGATTTCACACTAAAATTTGAGTGTCAGTTGTTAAGTTGATTTCCTACTATGAAGGGCGGTTGGGAGATAGCCCGAGAATGACTTAGTGGGTTAAAATAAAGGGTCAGCTAACACTATCTACATGCTAACCAAAAATGTTTGGGTGGACTATCATGGCAATGGATGCCTCGTGACATGTCTTCTCCTGATTGGACCTCCACAGTCCAGTTACCATGGGATATTTGCAATACCTAGAAAAAGATAACAAGCTAAAAATTCTGGAGCAATTCAAATGTCTTTAGAACTTTGCAACCAAGGGAATAGTAGTGCAGGAATAGTAGTCATTAGATGAATAATGACTCTCTCTATGGGGGTTACCAAAATCTTTGCACCACCTAAGCCATTATTTCTTGCCTACAAAAGCTCCACCCATATCAACCAACTTGTATTGTTTTTGATCCATGAGGTTTATATTTACATCACTTCCCATTTAATTAAGTAGCTTTCACATACTTTTGATCCTACTTTTGATTATAACACTTGTTCAATTCCCTTAGTAACCATATTGTCATAAACTTTGTCAAAAGCCTTTGTCATGGTCAATTTGCATGACCAAGGCATTGTGGTCTTTTACTATTGGGGAGGTCTCGTCTCCCAAGGTTTTGTGACAAGGTTTTCTAAAGGTTCTTGTTGTAAATAAAAATTATAACAAAAAAATGATGTAGTTGTAAAAAATACAATAGGTAGACTAGCTTTAGAAGATAAAGACTCATAATGATACGAGGCAATCAATGGCTATAACCAGAGTTGGGCAATTTTTATTCTTTTTGGGGTGAGATCCTTTAGTTCTGGTTAAGGGAACAAAATTAAAAAATTGATCTAATTTTTAGATTTTAAAAAACTTGGACCAGGTTTCAGTTTTTCTTAATGTAGAAATTTATTCGATTTTCATACAAATGGTTTTCAGAAATGTGAAAATCATTTTTTTTAATGGCGGTTCTCTATGGGTCGGATATCAAAATATTTTTATTTATTTATCATATTATTTTCTAATTAAAATAAAAATGATTATAAATTTGATGGCCACAAGGAAAGAGGCAATGTGAGTAGATGACCAAAAAAAAGCAAGCATGAAGGAATAAGGATGTTTTTTTAAAAAAGAAAAAAAGGAAAGAATGCCAAATAAAAAGACAAACTGTCAAGTAAAAAAAAATATGTAAAGAAAGATTAAAAATCACAATGCACATCTGAAAGAAATATTTTTTTAATTTAAAAATGTGAAAGACTTTCATCCATGGATAAAATCACTCAAAACACAAAGTGAGGCCAAGCAAAATCAAACAAAACACAAAGTGAGGCCAAGCAAAATCAAACAAAACACAAAGTGAGACCAAGCTTGCGCTTGGACCCCTTTTATTTTTGTTGAAAAAAGGAAAAAAGGTTTTAAAAATTGAAACCTTAGTTGTTTTAAATCTTAACTTCTAAAAGGTTTGTTTAGGAAAGTCATGGGATACCTTATGTCTTAAACCCTAACTTCTAAAAAGATTGTTTAGAAAACTCATGGGATACCTTACGGCCCTTGCAAAAACATTTTAAAAAAACAACCACATAACATTTAATATGTATTTCAAAATTGAAACTGAGTTTAAACTGAATACCTTACCCAAGTATCAAGTTTAAAATTAAAAAAAACTTGGTCAATTCTCATGATGCCGGGTTCTCAACTTGGTGAGAACTGAGAAATACGATTTTCAACCCTTGTCTGAGAAAAAAATGATAAGTGACAAGATTCAAGATGAGAATCGACTTAAAAATCAAATCAAGTGGATTCTCACCCAATTCCTGAGAATCACTCAAGGGGGGCTATAACCATATAACCACATGTGAGCAAATTATTTCAGATAGAAAATGATACATACTTTTTTACACACTTTGAAGAGTGCTTTCTTTGATAGAGATTTTAAGTACACAGAGATTCCGTGTATGTCTCTCATCATCATGAAGATATAATAGAATAAGGACATTGGTTGCATCAATGTGTTCTCAACCGATGGAGTAGTAACCAAAAGGTGTGACGATGGTAGAGTTGTGCAGAACAACAACAACAATAACGACATAAAAACGTAGCTCGATTGTCTTAGTGTAATAAAATCCACTTTTGAAATTTAAAAAAAGAATTTGATTTCTATTTTTTTTTGGAACCGTATAGCTTACTGATTACAACTGCATTTGAATTTTTATTTTATAACAAAACATTTCATTTACCACACACCATTAACCAGCCACCTATTTGCTTATTGAATAGTGTGCAAACCTTTGGTATCCGAAATTTGGCTACAATCTTAAAATGAAAGTAAAATTGGATAACCAAATTCCTTCTTTTTTCTATATATTTTTCACTATCTACTTGAAAACTGTGTATACAAATCTGATGAATTTTGTTAAACGTTTTTCAAAATCTAGCTATTGAAAATCTCAATTTAAAAACACTTGAGTTTAGCCATTTTAATTTAAAATATAGCCAGTAAAAAAAAGGGTTAGATTCCATCTAATAAGACAGCAACATTAAGCTAAATAACCACCCGTCTAATTCGTCCATCCATCCATCCATTCATTCACTCACCCATTCATCCGTCCAATTCGTCCATCCATCCACCGCTGGCAGGCATTGGGGGGCGATGGTGGCTGTTGGTTTCAGTGTCTCGTACTGTTGCCGCCCGCCCGTCCCCATGCAACGTACGAAGGAGAAGAGGAGAGGAGAGAAGAGAAGAGAAGATGAGGAGCTTGAAAAGGCTTTGTCCTCGCGGGGCTGCCTTCCGTTCCTTGTCGTCATGATTTCACCACACTCCTCGAGGACCTGCACTGGTGGTGGGAGGATCATCTGTACGTGTGGAGTACTGAGCTGCTGCTTCTCTCTTTTTTTCGCCAAAAGTAAGTGTTCCTACTACTTCTTTCAACAGCATTGAATGATGATGATGATGACGATGATGATCTCCAGCACCAGCAGCGATAGCAGAGCATTGTTTTCTTTTCTCCAATCGGTGAAACTTTTTTCGTTGTCAAACGTCATCCTGAATTGAGCACTTGGTGAAATTCTCGCTGGATGAACAAGCAAGCCGCTGGCTGATTAGAGAAAGCATGATCAGCTTGCAGGCAGAAAAGCTCAATCGTTTTTTTTATAAAATGTTTTGTTTTGGTCTTTTGATGAAACAAATATTGTGAGAGCTCATGAAAGGTTTTCTATTATTGTTTTAACGCATGGAGAACTTTGTTCGGTCGAAGCTTTCAAGCTTGTTGTTCACTTCTTCCTCGTAAATCTTCTTGATGTTGATTCTTGAATGTTCATGGAGTTTTTCCTGGATAGAACCTTTCTGAAGAATTGAAAGTAGTATCTTGTTGTTTCATGGAGTTTTTCAGATAGAAGAAGCTTTTTCAGGTTTCATTACAAAGCATAAACTTGGGAAGAACGACAACAGTTGAAGGCAATGACATTGTGGCGGGAGTCTTGAACATCCCTCTCTCTGTGGCGTTTGTTTCTGTTCTTGAACTCATGTGAAGGTTGAAACAAAATTGCAGGTTGTAAATTGCAGAAGTGTGTGGTGAAGTTGCAAGATTATTGCGCCAACTAGCGGACTTAGTGCATGCATGCCCGCGGATGTTGTGCACGGCGTATTTCCTGGTACAGACAGCTTGTGCAGTTTTTCGTTCGAACACTCGGAACGTTTTTTGCAATAATGTTGTTCTTGATGATTAGGAGTGGTGCGCATGGTGCGGCACATTTTTACTCTCACTCATCATCCAAGAGTATTGCAGAATGATCATCTTCTTGCAAGGCTGGTAATTGGAGCTTGTACATAATCTTCAGGTAATCAACCAGTGACGACAAACCACGAGTCTTGCTGCTGCTGCTTTTTACTGCCGCGGTGGAGTCCCGTGTGCAAGATCTGTGCTACAACCAAGCAGCATGATCGACACAATTGATCTCAAATGGAGAAGATCATCATCATCCTTTATGCACAAGATTACGGAGAAGTTACAGCAAAACATATTACACTTCCTTAAAGTGCGTCTTCGTCATGAGTCCTTGTGCGACGAAGACTTGTGATCTGCCAAACACTAGATCTGGCCCATGAGATCTGACAAAAGAAACTCAATATCAGGTGATTTCTTCTTCAATGCACCTCAGGAATCAGACTGAGATGTACAGTTCTCTGGATTCCTCGTCGTTTTGGTTGCAATCCGGACTTGTCTTCTTGATTTTTGCTAGCATCTTTCTTGGTTTGCTTTCTTTTTCTGTGTGCAAGTTGATCTCAGCTGATCATCCCTCAGGGAAGAAGCAGATTACTAGTCATATTTTGTTGTCTTGAAATTGGTGAGGACTTCCTCGGCCAAGTCTTATCTTTGTCCTGTCAAGAGCTTTGGTTTCAACCAGGCTGAGGTGTTGTCAAGAAGTCTCACCCACGGGAGACCGATGAAGCATTGAAATCTGTTGTGCAGTAGATCCGCAAACAGGACGTTTCGACAGGTCTGAAAATTCACGGAAGAAATCCGTGATCGACACTTTCTCGAGCGGTACAATTGTTTTTCAGCTTTGAAGAAGCTGCAGCAAAATACTGATCTAGGTGGTAATGGAAGAGGTTTTACGAGTGTTGAAGATAGAGCGCGTACAACATGCAGAGTTTCCGGCTGCAGTTACTACTGTTGTTGTACCTCCTCCGTTGGTGCTGGTGAAAGATGAGCCTAAAGAAACTGTGCCAGAGGTTGCTGGACATGATGATCAGAGCACAGCACTAGTTCTCTTCTCGAATACTCCAGTGTCAAAAGGAAACCAGATTCTGAGCCAGGTACTCAATCTTCTTGCTGCTTGCAAGTCCCCTCAACAAGAAATTTGAGAGATCATCTTTTCTACGACAGTGGAAAACCCTCTCTCAAGAACACAGAAGAGAATCAATCAATCGTATGCTCTTCTCTACAGGAGGATTCTCGAAGGAAGAAGGAAGAAGGGCGATGGTTTACGGTCGCCGCAACAGGCATTCGCCCCTCTGCTCCTCCGCCTCCTCCTTTCCAAAGCTATGGTTTGAAGCTTCTCTGTACAAACTTCTATCGCAAGTTGTTGCTTTTCATTATTACTGCTTTTTTATGCATCATCATCATCATTGGCTCATCTGTGCGTTGTTGGACCTCGCACTTTATCTTCTTGCTTGCTTCTGTGATTTGCTTGTTTCTCCATCTGGGTTCAAATATATGCTCTTGGGTTGGTGACTATGTATTATTAGATGATGGAGGATGTAATGGTGATGCAAATACTACAAAAGAAGAAGAAGAGATTGCAGTTTCAGACCACTTCCCCCATAGCCGCCATCGTGTACGGATGAATCTTCACCTTTTTATTTCTTTCTTTCTTTCAATCTGTACTCAATCTGTTCTACAATTGTCAGTGAGCTGCTGCTATGCTGCTGCTGCATTAAGAGGGAATACCCAGAACAACAGCCTCAAAACTTTCTTTGAACTTCCTTCCTCGTGGTGTGTCTGTAGGGCATGACTTCCAGACACGAGGAGAAGTTGCAAGCAACGGTGGCAAATGGAGGAGGACCTGCTGCTGCAGCTATTAGAACAAGCACTCAGCAGGAAGCAAACAACAAAACTTTGCTCCATACTAGTAGTAGCAAGAAGAGAGTGCCTGATGAGTGTAATGAGCCACAAGTTCAGCCTCCTCCAAGATACCTAATGAGACTTTTGCAAGCTGCTGCTCCCGAGGAGGAGGAGATGGAGAAAGAAAAGAAGCCGGTACAGAAGAATATAAATCGGCATGAGGAGTCTGCAGCAGTAGCAGCGTCTTCTTCCTCTTTCCAAGTTGGAAGCGAAAGCAAGGGGCAAGGACTGAACCCCAGCAGCAGTGGAACACCGCCAAACTTTGTTTGTCAGATGACAACTACCAGCCTGCCTCTCCAAGCCGAGGAAAAGGAGGAAATCCACACAGATGATGACGATGCTCTTCTCCCCGCCATAGCTCAGGTACCACACAAATTTTGTAAAAGAACAGAATTTTCTTCCCTAGTTGTCATCTTTCTTTTCGGTTTTAGCATCTTGATCTGGGGGCACACGATTACGATTTGTCATTTTGGGTTTCCAAGAGGTGGGCTTGGTATATTTCTCTAACCTTCTTTTATGTAAGAAGACACAACCGATCCTGCTTAGCAGCTCGCGAGACACATGGAGCCAGATCCAATACAAGAAGCTACTTATCAGTAGTAGGGATCATAGATCCAGGACACGATGTACAATTTTATTTGTGAGCGAGACTTGAATGGGTGATCGTGCCGTGGTACTTACAGGGCATTACCAACCAAAAGGTAACTGCATTAAGAGGAGGAAGCCATCGGAAACAGTGCAAAGGGAGAGACGAAGAAAACGGCTGCAGCCACAGTCATCAATAAACCCTAAAATGCCGAGGGGTAGTAGCAGTAACTTGGTGCACTATTAGTGGGCAAATCTTCGTCTTGCTTTTCTGTGGAAACATTCTGTGGTTTCATCTGTCGCAGTATGACGTTGTCCTTGTTCTCAAACTGCAGATTGCCAATCGTAGTTAACAAAGAGATGGATCCCAGAAGAATTTTGGAAATTTTTTTCCTATTGTGTTTCTGATGTGGTCACGGGATGATCGATGTTTCCGCAGCAGCTTTAGTGAGTGAGGTCTCTCTCTCTCGCATCAATTTATATGATTGACCTTCTTTAGCGTCTAGACAACAAGGTCTAGACAACAACAACAACAGGGCGGGCTAGCCAGCAGGAGCAGGAGCTCGAAGCTCATCGACTGGGTACCCACAGACAAAGGACAGCGGGTCTAAGGAATCCTGTGTCCCTTTTTGTCAGGGCTCTCAGCGTCTCTGGTGCCTGAGAACTGGGACCATCCTTTGATGCCGGGAGGCATTGGGAAATTCTTTATTGAATAAGGGGGTATACCTTGGTCCTATGCAGCATTCTGGAGCTCGAAATGGCAGTACTCTGGAGCTGGATTTCACTACTCGACAGATTCAGCTGCAAGAAATGGGATTCGAGGAAGGACTTATAACTCAGGCTCTTCGCGCTCATGGTTAGTTTCTATTCTCAGCAAGGATGCTTGCCACCAGGAGTTTCAGTAGGCTGGTACGAATTGAGTGTGCCAGATTGTTTTCCTGTAATCAGACTTCTGGCCAAATCAAGGCTAGGAATCCCGTTCTGCATAAGCAGAGCTGATGAAGCAAGCTATGTAAGTCTCGTGGGAGTGAGATTGCTGAATTTGATAAATAGAGAAAAAGTGGTGAGACGGAAGAAGCGTCATGAATTCAGCCTTTCAGTTGAACACAAGGGGATGTGCATGCTTTTGGGGGTGGTGTGGGTGGGGGGGTTTTGCAGGGGTGCATGCTGATGACTCCATTTTGGTGCAGTTCATATTGGATTTGCAAACCAACACTGTCAACAATAGCATTGGCTCCAACAATACTGAGATTGTCATTGAGAATTGGCAAGATGAAGATGAGGGTGAACTTCCCAATCACAGGGAGGAGGATATTTTTGCACAGGATGATAGCTCCGAAGGTGAAAGAGATGAAGTTGAGACCACCTTGGTGAGTTACCTTGGAAGAGAAGCTGAACTGTAATCTTCTTGAAGGTCTTCTTTGCATAGTTCATTGCAGATTTTGCAAACAATTCTCTCTTTTCCCCACTGTTTTTGTTAAAGAGATTTCTACTCACCAGCAAGCACACTTTATTCATCGATCAGTGAGATCCAATGGTACTCATGAGAAGAAAATAGCTTGCAGTTAATAGCAAAGAATTTAGGCTTATCCAAAATCAACCGGCAGAATTTGAGGAATCACTACTTTGTTTAGATACTTTCAACCCCTGCAACAGAGGTAATATCCAGAAGTCGATCTTGCTTTCAGCAGATGATGGGTTGTATTTTGTCCTCTTCTGATCTCTGGCATTCTTATATGCTTCATGCATTTGAAGTGTTGTTGGTGTTGGTTCCAAATTTCCTCTGCTGTGAAGTACAAGGAGAACCTGGGCAGGGCTGTCACAAGAAGATGCAAACTGAGCAAAAGTCTCACAAAACTATGCTCTTTATAACATGCAGGAGTCCTGTTCATATGTGCCTCAACCAGATCAGAGTATTGGACAAATGCCTAATAAAACAAGGACATGCAATAGGCCAAGTAGCCCAGTGAACCCAACAGAGAAGTATACAAGAAATCAAACTTTCCTGCTTCACCAGGGCTTTGATCCAGTGCTGGTTGAAAAGGTCCTTGAGAAATTTGGTCAGTGCCTTACTCTTCATTGGTGCTGTTGTTTGTTCTCTACTTTTGTGAAGATTCATTGACTGTCCTGTGTATTGTTTGCCCTGATTTGCTTTGTCTCTGTGTGAAGGTAGAGAGAAGAAACTATAATCTCACAACTCTGTTTTCCAAATACTGACAAACTTTTGCTTATGGTATTTTTGATGTCAAATAGGAGAAGAGGATGACATCAATCAACTGTTGGATTATGCTTTGGCTCTTGCAAATTGTGATGCTGCATCAATCTCAATGCGGAACTCCATGCCCTCAACATCATACTCTGTTCCTTTCCAGGTATGGATTCATGTGTGTGTGAGAGGGCTGTAGCAGACATGAATAGTATGAGAGACATTTCCATCTCTTTGGAACCTGGTGTATTACTTTGTGATAGAAGAAGACTTTCCAGATATTGACTTCCTCTCATGTTTTGATCGGTGCCAGGAACTTGTTGAAACCCCAGCAGTCAATACTGTGGACAAGCTTGTAAATGAGTTCAAGTGCACATTCTCAGCCCGAGCAATTGAAAGAGCTTTGGAACGTTGTGGTGAGTAATCATCAGGTTCAACTACAAACACCAGACAGAAAAAAAAAACTCATATATGGTCAGTGTAAACTTGATTATGTCTTTGGATGCACTGCACAGACCAGCTCCTGTAAGACATTGGCAATAGTAAGCTCTCCCTTTTTATTTGTCAGGGCCCTGTATGCACTGTGAGATAACAATGTTTGCTTTCAGCAATGAGAAAGTAAAAACAAGCAGATAGAATAGCAGAGGACAAAGGTCAAGGTCTATCATTGTTCTTGGCTTACCTACTCTGCTGTTGGCAGAGACACCACGGCTGAATGCAAAGGATCACCAGATTGTGGCCCTGTTGGATTTTCTTGATGCTCATGGGGATGAGCTAGACCAAGTGGGTACCATTTTGTTGTACTTGACAGGGTTACACATATCCGTCTCTTTGTCCTTCTTGTTATTGTATATTCTTCCAGGCAGCTATGCAGTCACTCACAAGCCCATGAAGCTTCCAAGTGCTTGGTTGCTTCACACTGGTTTTTGTTATTCACTGATATACTGTCTTGTGTCCTTATCTTTTATCATTTGACATCTGTTGTATGTCTCTGTTGTCTTTGTGTGATTTTTGTTTCTGAAATCTTTGAAACCAGCAAGAATTCTCCTGTGGTCTCTGTGGGAAGCTTCTTGCCAGCAAACTCCTAGCCTTACCTGGTTTTTGAGAGATATTAAGTGCCATGATGATGTTATGATTCAGGATGTGGAGGCATGCACAATGTCAAATCCAAGATCAAAGGAAAATACTGATTGGGAGGACATCAGGCATCTCATGGCTGAAGAAGGACAGATGTCTCCAAAGACAATGTTGCCACCAACATACAGACCCCCAAAGAAGGCTAAGGGACTGGAAAACATAGAACCACCAGAACCAAAGCGAAAAGGTGCTCAAGGTTTTGGGCTTCCTGGGATGACAGTGAGGCGACGACACCTGAGCAGAGATGTTGAAGGTGCACCATTTTTCTACTTTGAGAATGTTGCCACTATGCCAAAGGGTGAGTGGTCTAAGATTCAGCGTCATCTATATGACATTGAACCAGAGTTTTATGATTCTTTACATTTTTCAGCATGCCGACGGCCCCGAGGGTACATCCACAACCTGCCAGTGGAAGGTCGGGTGAAAATTTTGCCTGATCCACCAATGACAATTCAGGAGTTGATGCCTCAGACTCAGGCATTCTGGCCTCATTGGGACCCCCGCACCAAATTCAATTGTATCAATACTGTGAAGGCCTCACAGCCAATATGCAGGAAGATTCAAGAGAACTTAGAGGTTGAAGAACCCCCTCCAGACATCCAACGCATGATACTGAAGTGGTGCAAAACATGGAATCTGGTTTGGACTGCCCCCAATCTCCCTAGCCCAATCTCAGAGAATGAAATAGAGGTATGTTTTTGTGAAGCTGAACCCCTATAAATGTGTGCAATTTTTATTCTTGCGAATCTCTCTTTTCCGGTTTTCCACATGTAGATTGAAAATAATGTTGGCAATTGTTATTGTGATCAGGAGTGTCTAGGATTTGACAGGGACCATACACGCGGCTTCTTCGCCACAACCAGACGATTTGCCGCATTAGGCAACAGTTTCTCTGTCTATACCGTTGCTTACCACTTTTCAGTTCTGAAGCCATTATACCCAAATGGTATCAGGGTATTGTCACTGTTTACAGGTATTGGTGGCGCAGAGGTAGCCCTTCACAAAATCGGGATCAAGCTAAATGTGGTGGTTAGTGTGGAGATTCAAGAAGACAATCGAGCATGTGTCGAAGCTTGGTGGCGAGCAAGTGGGCAAACAGGCACACTTGATCAAACATATCACAATGTAATGTCTCTGGGACGGAACGAGCTCCGAAGTCTACTACAAAAGTATGGGGGTTTTGACTTAATCGTAGGTGGAAGTCCGTGCCAGAACTTCTCTGGCAACAACCGTGTGAACCGTACTGGACTGTCTGGGGTTACCTCAATCATGTTTTTTGAGTATTCACGCATCGCGACGACGGTTCGAGAGTTTGTGCGCCACATGCCATCATGATTGCTTTGCTAAAATGCTCACTTGCCTCCCCAAATTCCTTTTGTGCAAGTAGCTCACAATTGCACCACCAACTATCCATTTGTTGGTTGAAACCAACTGCTACAAATCTTGGCTCTTCCAAATTCTCAAACCCAATCTGTGGCTCTGAAGACCATGAAGATTCAATTCAGTCTTCCGTCTTCAAAAGCATGGTTATTAAATGAGACAATTGTCCTTGTAAAATTTCCTTTCAAAGGATTGGGGGATCATATAGGATTTGATAAATGAGGGCCAGTTCAATGGACCCTTGTCAGTGACTAACATCACTATGGTGGTTTAACTTATTTTCCTAAGAGCCTGGCATTTGTAGTGTGGGGAAAAGCACCTTCCCCCTTTTGAGCTCTCCTTTTCATTCACATAATATTTCTGTTTGATGCATTTAGAAGGTGGCTGGTGGGGGCAGACTGGGTGGGTGGATGGATGTCAAGTATTGCTGTACAGAGCAAAAGAGTTGGATTGCTGAATGTGCACCTTTGAAAGCATCAGGAGATTGAAATCAATCCAAGGGTTGGGCTGTTAAATTTACGCCTCAAAAAACAAAAGGAGAAAGTAGTTGACTAATGTGAGGGTTGGGTGATGGGTTGGTGCATTTGCACCTTCAAAAGCAAAAGGAGAAAATAAAGACCTAGTACAAGAGTTGGGTGGTTGAATTTTGCAATCTCAACAACAAAAGGAAAGTTAATTGATGTGTTGGGTTGTGAAATTTGCACCACTAATTGCAACATTAAATTCAAAATGATTAAATAATTAACCAAATGGTTAGGTTGATGGTTTTTTTCCAGTTATGTGATGTGGTCACATTAGTGATCATCCACAAGAGGAATTAGCCAAATTTGGGACACAGGTCGTAGAGGAAAGTAGGAAATTTTAAGAATCCTACTATATTTGATGACCTGCTGGAACTTATTGTCCAAATATGATGATTTCAGGGGGAAAAAAATCCCCAAAATATGGCAACTTTGGTTTGTTATTTTCACAAGAACCCTTTCTATGAGTAGCACTGGATCTTTTTGGCTTGCCAGTAGTCAAAACCCCAAAAAATAAATAAGCTGGTTGAGTGGTTGAATCTGCACCTTCAAATACAAAAGCACACAACCATTGAATTAAATGCTATTGGAGTCCACTATGTACAAAACTCAGGCGCCACACAAGCAATCTGCAAAACCCTTTCTTCAAAAAATTTCCAAACTTGTTTTTGAGCCATTGACCTGAATAGACACAAGTGCATGACACAATCACACTGGTCACTGGCTGGTTAGTAACCATAAATATACACCATTGATGGACACAGGTCCTTCTTCAACAACATTTGCTTCCCCCAGCTCTTGAGATGTCTTCAAAACTCCTCTGCACAAACACAAGTACAATGTACAACAACACTTCATATTCCAATTATTAATTTTGTACATTCAACTTTCATTGAAAGAACAACTTATTCCCCAAATATTTCACTTTTCTTTCTATCTGTATTATTCTAAACAAGTGAACTCCTCAAGATTCATAAAGCTCAGGTGCTTTCACTACATCAAGGCAGTTCCAATTAATTAAAGAGCTAATTGGAAGGTCTATGGTCTATGGTGGCTGCCAGAGTGAACCAATGGCCACCTGCACACCATCCATTGGAATAACTCATTTGTTGTTGAACCTCAAAGATGGTTATCAGTAAACATTTGTATGCTCTTGTTCAACATGTTACCCACTTCCTATAATGGCTTTGAAGAGATTCATACCACTTTTGATATTTAAATTGTGTCGTATATGTTGGTCGTTGAACTCAAATTCATTACAATAAGTCTACTTGTTTTTCTAATTTTACGTTCTTTAGTTTCAACTTTTGCAAAAGCTCCATTCTATTCAAACCTGCTCTAGCTCTTGGAAATCTACAAACATACAAGTCATTGGGATAAATAAAAAATTGGAACCCCTCAAATGCATTATACATGAGTGTGAGCCCTCATTCACATGCGGAAATGGAAATTTTTGGCTTTCATACACACTATTACTAAACTGCCATTTTCAGATTTCTTGCAGAATAGACAAGTGTACATAATTTCTGAAGGCTTGAAAATTAAGCTACCAAGGGCGTATAAGATCATGATTGTTGGAAATAATTACTAAGTAATTCAATGTGTTGCACATTGCATGAATTTTAACTAACTATCACTGTCTAGTTCTTAGACTCCTCCATGTTTTCCAAATTGAATAATCATGGTTATGCTATGTCCATAATTTTGGGAAGTGCTCAATTAATTTAGGGTTTTATCTCTTCCCACCTTGAAAGCTGTTCATTGGCTACACAGATGAGACTTTCATACCATATTAACAAAAATAGGTACTATGCATTTTAGTCATTAGACAAGTTTCCATTGAAAGAAACTTCTGTCTTTGGTAGGTAAGAGTTTTAGGAAACCACATCATTAACTAACTCATATAATTGGGATCACAAAAGTTTGTGGATAAAAGCCAATTCATCTTGTGACAGGCCAGCCAATTTGAGGAATCATTTGCAACAAAAAAGTTAGAAGAACAATGTGGTGTTTGCCAACTAGTTGAATTCACATTGCTTCGATGTACACAAATTTTAATTGTGCTTGGATCATAATTATAATCATTAACTAAGTACATTACGCTTTAACAAAATCTTATACCATATGAATTATGCATCAAATTCATGACCACTTTATAACAAGTATGAACACAATCAAGTTGAATTGGATGCACACTAGGTTCCATTCAAATTTTCAAAACACAATTGTTTAGTTGTACTGTTAGTAATATTTTTTAAAAAAATTTATTAGTATTATTTTAAAATTTAAAAAAAAATCTTATGAAATTATGCATATCACTTTTCAAAACCATGTTCTAATATTGTAGGAATTTGAAATTTGGGGTTCTGATGTATCTATTACGTCATGTTTAATGTCTAAATTTGAATCCCCTAAATTATAATCCTTAGTGCAGGTTTTTTTTAAATATCCATCACATGAAAACATTGGGCATAGTTTTATGAGCATCTCATCCACACAAATCTAGTAACTTAAAACAATGTACTTCAGTGTACTTTGTTCATCAGATGAAAATCTAAGTTCTTACAATGTTTTAAAGAAATTTAATTACCAAAAAGACCATGAAATAACACAACCATGGCTTACAAATGCCCAATATAATAAGATCATTTGTCTTTTGTGGTGTGGAATGTATGTGCAAATAATGACAAAGTTTGATAGTACTAACACCACTTCATCTAATGAACTCAACACATGACTAATTGGAAGGTGGTTTATGACTCTTAAATATCACTGGACTATCCCTTCAAAATCCCAAAAAAAAAGCTTCTTTAGCTCCATAAAAACTTCCTAAAACTTTTCCCATCCAAAATGGGAAAAGTCTAAACTATTCCAAATCTTTTCATTTATTTCATTAATCAAAGAAAAATGATATCTTCTTAACCCACTACAAAATTTCAATTTTCATGTCAAAAAAAATGTGTGATCCAAGAAATGGAAAGACACAAATCATTTGCTAACTGTGAAGGTTAAAACCACACTGCCACTCATATTATCATGATCCAAAGCCTTGGATATTGATTTGTTACAGCAACACTATTAAGATACTGAACATCATCATAATACACAATCATCTCACATTCTATGCCTCCCAAGAAACAAGAATTGAAGAAATATCTCACCTTCGTCAATTACGAAACAATTGTTAAACTGTCTTCAACAAACATAGCAGTTTCATGATGAATGAAAACATTTCAACTCTTCATTCTTTAAGACAACGTAATTTGCCAATTCAAAATTTATTGTAGCTACTTTCAATCCTAAGAGCAACTCCATTGGTGCTCAGTATGTGACCCTGCAAATTAAAAAGACACAAAGAAAGTCAAAACATGGCAATTCAGCTTAGCAAAATGGTTTTGGGGCAACATTTTTGCACAGTTTGCTGAGGCTGGTTAGAAGTCACAGCAAAGCTGAACACTTGCCAGATAAGGGAGTAATAAATATGATCTGATTGCTGCTCCCTGTTTACTGATGGTTACAGTTGGTTTGCTATTAGTAGTCTCCCACTTATTTGCAATACCAGTTTTAATTTTATGAGTGGGGTTGGGAAAAAGCAAAGAACTAATCTTAGTCGTGCAGAATATTTTTGCGTGGTCACATACTGAGCACAACCAACATGCTCTAACACTAGAGAAGTCATATATGTTATTTCTGTATCCAAAACCCATTCTAGTTCTGTTGATACTCTTTCAAGTCAACAGAAAACTAGGCCTGCTAAGCTATAAAACCTTCACAATTTTCTTCAGGGGGTTCTTGGAATTCCAACCATCTAAACACTGAGAACTTGTGTAATGAGTCACATTAGCAGTTTTGAGTTGTGACTGGGAACCTAGTATCTCCAAACTCAAGCAAGCATTCACAAATAGGTGACGTGTTTGTACACACACACAGAGGACATGTGGGTATTTCTGGCAGGAATCAACATTCTTGAGAAAGAGCAATGTTGTGAGTCTGAGACTCAATGAAACTAAAAAAGACCATAATCTTCTTCCAAATGAGTAAAGACAGTAGTGCTAACTCACTCACTGACCTGTTCAGTGATCCACATTCCAAAGCCTTCCCAATTGTAAACATCAAGAAACAACCTCCTCCTCCTCCTCCACTGCACAATTCCTGCATCAAGGAACAAGCAACTTCTTGAAACACACACAACAACAACCACCACCACCGACACATTTACGTCAAAATCCACAAAGCGTTTCTTCTACAACTTTCCAATTCAGAAAAGTTGTGAAGAAGAAGTGGAGAAGAGATTCTGATTCTGCAGAAAAAGAAAGGCTTATCCGCTTGCTTACAGTATCCTGAGATGGGGATTATATTGAAATGGAAAAAAATCCTGAGAAGCAAGCTGACTAAAGAAGCATTCATCCTCAAAAAAACCACTAAATTTTTAAAAAACTCTTCAACAAGATCTGAACATGCCGTAACACTGAAGTTGAGACGTTCCAGAAATTTGCAACAAATCTCAGACGGAACCGTCGTTTTGTTCTACTCTTTCCCAGGCCGAATTTGAAGAAGAAGCGGAGAAGAAATTCTGAAGAAGAAGATTGAAGGACTAGGTGTCTGCTTGCTTACAGGATCCTGACAAGCAAGCAGTTTGCAAAAGCATTCATTTGATCCAAGCGAAACAGGAAAAAAAAAAAAACACTTCAACAACAAATGCATCAAAACAAAATCTAACTGTGCTGCGGAAGTTGGAGAAGAGGAGTGAAGAAGCTCATTAAACCCTAAACCTTGCCGCACCCTTGAAACCCTACGCACGGACGCGTTTTCCACAGTTCGCGTCGGTAATATTCAATGTCCCGATCTTCGGGCGTCGTCGGGCGTCCGGCGTCGTCGAGAACGTGGGAGCCTGGAGTCAGAACCTGGACTCACATGCGTTCAGAGTCGCCGGCCGAAGTCGTGAACAACAAAAAAAACTAGACATAGGATTCCGTCCCTCGCAGATCCACCAGCGTGTTCCTTCTTCCCTTGGTCGCGAGAGAGAGAGAGACAGAGACGGGAGCTGGAGCATCGTAGCAATGGCGAGATCCGTATGGAGCACTAGCTTCTTATTACTTCTGTTCGCTTCTACTCTACTGCTGCAGCAATCTCTCACTCTTGTCACAGGTAACCGTTTTCCTCCTACCCTCTCCTCCCGTGCAGCAGCAGCATTGGAACATTTCTTTTTCCTATTTTTGCTTTCTGAGAAATGCATGGTGCATAGTACGTGTTTTGAGGTGGTTCTGTCTTGTGTGCGATGTGCATCCGGATGGATCTGCCGGCCACTGAAGAGCGCGGCTGGGTTTTGGTCGCAAAGCTCTCTCTTTCTGTGTGTCTTCTGCTTCTGTTCTATGTGGTCGTCACTTCACCATTCTCAGACATGCTCCCAGGAAACCAAGTTTTGACCTGAGTGTTCATCTCCAAGGAGGTGTTTTGTATGTCGTTCATTTGGTTTTGTAGATTGTGAGTAGCGGCAAGTAAGCATTCGGAAGACTGGATTGGGTGGGCCACAGGTGCAACCAAAGATGAAGAAGAAGCAGCTGTGGAGGCTGGTGGCGGAGCAGCAAGAGGAGAGGATCCCAGCCAAGTTGGGCTTCTTGATGAGCAGATTTCTGGTGCTTCTTCTGTTATCGATGATCTTCTTCTGGGTCCTGCTGCTGGGGTCAATACAGTCTTCTACTTCCCCGAGAACCCCACAAAGTGTAAGTGATAGATATAAACAGGTGCCCGGTATGTGACCCTTCAAATTAAAATTAGATGAAGAAACGTCAAAACATGCCAGTTTGGCTCAGCAAAGTGGTTTTGGCCCAACATTTTTGCGCAATTGGTAAAAGGCATAGCAAAGTCTAACACTTGCCAGAGAAGAGTGTAATAATATGATCTGGCTGCTGCTACTTAATTCTGATTGGCCAATCTGATTTTGATCCAGAATGCCTTACATTAGTTGAGCAAGAGAATGTGTTCATAGCACTGCAGCATCATACTGAAGGTGCTGCTGGTGTGCATGATCCATGAATTTGGGGAACTGCAGCTGTTGGAGCAGGAGAACCAGCAGAGATTTTAGTTGGAATCAGTAACAATGGTAATCTCAATCTTTCTGGTGTGCTTTTGCAATTCTTTGTCATGTAGCAGCTCCAGCTTGCTGTCCCCTTTTGTTAGGGCACCATGTACCATAGTACTTTCTTCATATCAGAGTATGAGATGTGCAGCATGTACTGCCTTTTTTGCAGCAGAAGATGAGGGCAAGAAGTGTTTTTAGGTTGAACAATCAGCAGCTTGGCATGTGTCCTTTTAAGAATGAATGATGCACATGTGTGCATATGTTGTACAGTTCCACATATTTGGTGTTGGAAGCTCCAGGTGCTTTCATGTGTCTTCTTGTGGTGTTAAGGGAGGGGTGTAAAGCTCTTGGGGTGTAATATGGTGGGCAGGAGATGAAGCACTCAAGGTCATACTGATCCAAGCCAGCTTGAATTTACCTTATGATCATCGTATCTATGTTCAAAATTTCACTGCGCAGGTTAGTCTCACAAACTTCCTCAACTCATATTTGCAAGGCTAAGCTGCAATCTTTCTTGTTTCACTTTTTAATTTTTTACTTCTGATGTCCATCTCCTTTCAATTGATGCACTGCACATACCCCATATTTACCAGAAGCTTTCTGTGTCTGGAGCAGCATGAGTCCATGTTTGATTGCATTTGTGGCAATGTGGCCATGGGGAGGATTCTCCTGGTCATCAGGCCAAATCTGTGCAGGAAAAGAATTTTTTATTTGCACAAGGTTTCATGCAAGAGGATTTCATGTACACTGTCAATCTTGTGTGAATAGGATCCCCAGGTTGTCAGCAATGCTTTCTGATAAAAGAAGGCAGGAAGGTGACCTGTATTCATAAATCCTTATTTCGCAAACCCAGTTGGGTCAAAATTCTTCCAGAATGTGTTAGATAGTGGCAAACAAAAAAGTCAATTGGTACTGATAAGGAATAGTGATGGGTTGGTGTTACAGGAATTTGGAAGTACCATTGTCCCTTCAGGAATTCAGGCATCCTTCCCCTACTCTTTCACAGTCAACAAGTTTCTGCAGGTAAGTTTGTTGGCACTAAGCAGGCATCAAGATTTATGCTTCTCTACCATTACACTTTGGGCTACAGGTCTTTGTTTTGTTATTGGAGCTAATATGCCCCTCTTGCCAATGTGCTGGTCAATGAGAAGTGAAGGGGCAATTGCTCATCATTGGTTAGTGTTCTATCTCTCAATTGTTCCCTGTTTGTCTATCTGCAGGCCACTGAGTAACTGATGGAATGTTGTGATTGCAGCCAGGGAGCTTTGATCTGGTTGCGAGTGTAGTGTATGAGTTGGGCGAGCAGCTCCACAAGAGTGTCTTCTATAATGGCACAGTGGAGGTAGTGGAAGCCAGTGGATTTGTGAGTGGGGAAACAGTCTTCCTTATCACGCTGGGCTTGGGTCTGTTGGGGCTTCTTGGCATGTGGGTGTACTCTCAAGTGCGACGTCTTTCCAAGGTACATATTTCAATCCCTGAATATGAATGTGTCACTTATTTAGTTGATGTTGGACTACATCTATATCACTTATTTTCTGTTTTGAGGTACAATTGTCTTTGCACATCTACAAAAACTCACCAAGCTTTTGCCCCAAAAATAAACAAATGCTGAAGGCATGTGCTGCTTGCTTTGATCATGCAATTGTGGGATGGCTTCTCACTGGGCACAGTCTATAGAAGGTTGCAAGATAATTGAAGATGTGATAAGTCTTTTGATTCGATTGGCCTTGTATGCAGAAATCAAGAAGGACCACGAAAGTGGAGACAGGCACACGAGGCAGTGTAGATGCTGCCAACAATGAATGGCTGCAGGTATTGTGCTGATTCCTGTTTCAAACTCTTCTTCAGAAATTAGACACCATTTGGCCCATTCCATAGCTCATTGTCCATAGGCTTTTCAGTACAAGCATTTCTGAAATGTGGGAATGTGGTGTTGCTTGTCCAGGGAACTTCATTCACACAGAAGGTAGCAAGAAGTATTTCACAGCAGACCAAGTCAAGGAAGAAAAAGTAGAGTCTAAATCTTGCAGAATGAGGTTGTGCCAGAGTAAACACATTTTTGCTTGAGTAGGGGTAGCACTTGGATCGTGGTCTGGAGATTTGGGAAAAGCAATTAGAACTCTGCTGACCCATACAGCAATTTGCCTTTTTTTCCCAAGTGTTATAGTAGTTATGCAAAGAGCTACATTGTCTTTTCTGATGTGCCTAATAAATTTGGTGCAAAGCAGCTGTTGATGACTACCTGCTTGGTAGGTTTCCCACGATGGTTGCTTGATCAAAGATGAGGGTCAAGCGTTCCCACCTACAGTTCAGATAAAGCTCTTCCTGTAAACGTTGTGAGGCCAGTCCATGGGTTTTAACCAATTATTGTCTTGTTATATAGATGAATTTGTATCATTTTTGTTGATTGATTTATCACTGGGAAAATGGAATCAAATGAATTAGATGATGGAACTTTAATACTGAGGTCCATGGAAACCAAAGATTAGGGTTACAATTATACGAAACATAGCTTTAGTTTTTGTGGGAAGAAACTTTTGAGATGAGGGATGTCATCTCAACAAACAGTTCTTTTCATAAGACAAATGATTTGGAGTGCTTAACATGCCTCAATGAAACCATGTTGTGAAAATAACCTTTCAAGCTTGAAAAGTGCTTATCTTTTGGTTATCGCTTGGGCTTGGCACTACTTGCCATGAAGAGTGTCAATCAATTGACATAAGGATAAAATATTAATATATTTACATATTATTTAAATATATTTATTTTAAAAATAAATAGCTATCAAACATTGGTATTCACAATGTACATGAAATCAATTTCACTTTCAATAATTCTAGAATTTAATATTTAGAATGATTTTATTAAGTATGGTTGATTTCATAAACATAACATTGATAAAAATAATGTAAATTTGTCGACTTTGATAAAATTTTCTTATGGATATTCCATTTTCAAAGCTGATTTGAATATGTTTCCAATTTTGATTAAAAGGTGTCCACTTAAATATTACCAAAAAAAAAATTAAGTTAAAATCTAATAGTTTTATGTTTTCATATTTGATTTAATTAATGTAAATTATTAATGTAAATTATTATAATACTTTTTTTGAAATTTTGATTCAAATTTTTATTAAATTGAAAATATCAAAAAAATGTTAATAAAAATTTCTTGATAATTCAGTTTTAAAAAATTATAATGGAATTTAATGGTGATTTATTTGTAGGTTTGATTTTCAATACAAACCAAAAGCAACCATCACGTTAAATTCAATGTTACCATTCATTAGAATTATGACCATTATGAAAATTATAAATTGATATCAAATCTATTAAAAATGTATGGATGTAAATTATAATTTAATGGTTTGAAATATATCAAGACATGTTCTTTTCACATGAAAAAAATAATGCTAAAATTTAAAATATTTACAACAATTCACAATCATGATGTGCATGTCAAAATTTATGATTATAATTTAAGATTCATCTTTCAAAACATAAATAATGTATTATTTAATAGATCATAAATCTTTAAAATGTAATTGTTGAATGAGATAGTGATATACAAATGCATTTTTAAATATTAATGTGCACAAAAGAATTTCAAGGTTTTCAAGACCTTGGTGTAACACATTATGATAGTAGGTTAAAAACATGTGGTTTACAATTAACATAAAATTGACTTAACCAAAATATTAAATCTTTGAGTAATGTAGAATTTGAAATCAAAAAGCCAAACTTTCAATATGTCTAAATTACATTTTTAGAAAAGGGAATTTTTATAGCTAAATAATTTTTTAAATTATGATCAATTTTTATGGTTTCTAAACTCTTCTCCATCTCAATTTGCAAGCATTGGTATATTGCCAATAAACTAGATCATTTCTTTAAATCCTTTTTTTTGGTTATGTTCTTCACTTTATTTTTTCTTCCTATAAAATTTCAAAAATATTGTTATTCACAAATATACCTCCTCAATCATTATTTGATCAATTTCTTTTATATTATGGTGTTTTCAAAAAAAATAAAAATCTTTTGCATTATATTAGTTAAATAATTTGACAAATATGTAAGTTTTAAATGTTAAATTTTTTCCCTATTTTTTAAAAGACAAATATCCATGTTACTTAAAACATGCTTGTAGATGTATAAATTGGTTGATATCATATAACACAAGTTAAATATAGTAAAGATGTGATGCATAAAACTTAATCAAATTATCAAAACACATATCAAATATTTTTTAGCCAAAATTTAAAAAATCATAAGGAAGGAAATTTAGGAGAATGGTACATCTTTTTTTTTTGGTCCATTAATTATTTCAATTATTTCTTCTCACATAATTTACATAGAATGAAGTAAACATCATTTGTTGTGTAACACTTTAAATAAATGCAAACCGAAATGATGGAGAATAAAATATGTGCATGCCCAAATATATATAATTCATGATTAAAAAATGCTCCATCAAAAATCACAATCTACATGATAGAAAACACAATTTTACACAACTTAAACATTTTTAATTCTATGGTCAACCATCTTTCTTGTTCTGTGTTCAAAACATATTTTGATTGGATCATTACCAAATTCATATCATGCTTTCACATTTTCTCCCTCTTGTCTTTATGCATTTAACTCCCACATAATATTTACATAATTAAAAAATCAAATAAATTTATACAATTCATGATCTATGAAGCAAAAGTAAAAATAAAAAGGACATTGACTACTATCATAGTATCAAAATGACTCTATCATGGTTGTTTCCACATGTTTTCTATTCTCACCTTTTGCATTAACATTTGTTCTTTTGTTAACAATTTTTTTGAGTAATGTCAATATATTCACATGAAGCTTGATTAGACAACACATGTTCATATGTTGATGACATTACATGTTGAAACAACCTTGAAAAAGAAAGATCAGTTATAAAGTAATTATTATATGATGCAATGTGTAACATGCAAATAATCCTCCTTATTTGTTCCAAAATTAAAAAATATCAAAAAAAAAAAACAAATATACTTGTAAACCAAAAAACTTCAAAAAAAATTTGTTCACAAGGTTCTTCTTATGAATATGGTGTTAAATTTTTATTTGTTTTAACAACACAAATCTGAAATAACACCTTTCCATGCCTCTTCACTTGAGATTAAGTTAAACAAGTTCTAGTTTGAAATTGTCCAATGTACCACAATTGATGAATAATGTTGTCATACCTAAACTAATTCCATTTAATCATTTTCACTACAATAAAAAAATATGTGGTTTTAAAGTCAAAAGGGTCAAAACGTAAAAACAATTTCTAGTATATAACTAGAGTTTTCAGAAAAATGAAAACTTGGTCAAATGACCTTTCATAAATAATTGGTTCCATGAATGTTCTTTTGGGAAATAATAGAACATGGTGTTCTTTGATTTCAAAATATTAAAAAATAGTAAATGAAGGTTTTTCAAATGACTTCCCAACATTGGTATCTTCATTGCTTTCCTTGGGACAAAACACATGTGTTCAAATATTTCTCAAACCTAAAATCCACCCAAATCTAGTTTTGTCCCTTCTTGAGGATCCAAGGGTCAATAGAATTAATCTTGTTTGAGCATCTCAAATGGTGGCATTATATGTCAAAATCTAGATGGAGCTCCACTAGTATGGAGTGTTTTTGAGCCAATGTTTAAGTCTAGCTTGCAAAATGGTGACATTATTCCATGTTGAAAGAGCCATGGCACACCAAAATGACTACTTTTCATTCGTTGATTGTAATGATTTGCCCTAGTTGTTGTATTTAAACATAGCTTGACCTTATATTATCCTATTTTTCATGGTTATGAGTGGGGAGGGGAAAATGCTCAATGCACATCTTTGGATATGATAAACACTAGTATTGAACCAAATGGTGCCCACTACTGGAGATGCTCTTGGAACACACACAATGACATTAGTAAAACGATGGCCCTTTTAATATATTTTGGATGAAATACCCTTATCCTATGGTCAAATTCAATTATAATGAATTAAAAACCAAAATGTTGAAAATTCTCATAAATTTGAAAGAAAAATGTTGAAAATGTAAGAAATTTTAAAACAACATTGTCTAATTTGATAAAAATTTCAAAATGGCACATGTGAAACACAATAATTGTTACACATGTACGTCTTGAACTAGGAGCACAAAATATGTAATCACTTGAAATTTCAGAAGTAATTATATAAAATGAACTTAGCAAAACAAATACGTAGTATGAAACTCCAAAACATACAATCTTGAAATAACACAAAAGCCACAACACATTTTTACCATTAATGATGCAATCTCATAATTTTTAAAAAGCTCTTGAAAGTCGTAGCCTTAAACATCCTCTTTTAACACATGTCATGAGCATCACCCAAAAACAATTCACTAATTTTTGAACTCTCCTTGAAAAGTTATTTGAAGTTTTTCAACATCTTTTTAAACACATGTCATGATCATCACCCACAAAGAAATTATTAATTTTTGAATAATCCTTGAAACCCTCCTTTGAGTCCTAGTCTTGAACATCCTTCTTCAACACATGTTATAATCATCCCTTTAAAAACAAATTTTAAATTTGAAGTATCCCTTGTATAAGTTGTCAACTTCTAAGCTTTTTTTCACAAAATATCGTGATTTATAAAACAATTTACAAAAAACCCTTTGTTGGATTCATCAACCCTTTTTTTTTTTTTGGGTTGCCAAGTTTTGAAAATTCGCCACATAAAAAGAACACTACATACAATATTACCTTGCAATCACAAAGTGTAAAATAATTCTAAATTCATAAATATGCACATGTTAACAAGGCCATGCAATAACACCAATAAAAGGAAATTATTGTTTTTGATTGGTCAATCATATTTGATAGTCTCAAGGTGTAATGTTTAAATGGTATGTCATTTTATTTTATTCACCATATCAAGTTTATGAGTCAGGATGGCAAAGGAATTAACACTACACCTTGAATGTGCTAAATACCAATAGAGGTGCTAATAATGAAAGTTATTGTTGTGCATGCTTAGGGAGTGGAAATTGATGGATATAAGGTGCCTTCCACATCCACTACAAATTTCTCTCCGAGTGCGTTACATATAATAGAAGGAATCCCTTTGAGGGTTTTGTTGAATTTAAGGGATCGCCCAAGAGGGATAACCTTGAGAGAGGTTGGGCTTGAAAATCCAGGTTCCTTCCCAAACATGATGAACTTTTTTAAATTTCAAGAATTTTATGAAATAGAAGAAGAAGGTGCCTAAAAAAAATTTCATTTTGTAAAATTCTTGAAATTTGAGATGTGAAGTTCAAAAACGTTATGTCTTGCAAAGTGCATCAAATTACACAATTGAAATTTAATAAGGCCATTACTTGTTTTCAACCATCAAACAAAACATAGTCAATTCATTAAAAAAGCTTTTAAAAAATCAAAATCCAGTTGTTTGCAACAACAAGTTATGGTGGTGGACCAATGGCACCTCAAGAAGGTGCTTTGCATCCCTTATTAGGGTTTAAGGTTTTCAATCATCAGATAAAATAGAGCCAAATTATTAGGGTTTAGGGTTTATTAGGGTTTCTCCACCCAAGTTTTGGTCCCATTCAAGGGTCTCAATAGAGTTGATCTTGTTGGGGGGAGTTATAAATGGATGAATGGGTTTAGGGTTTTTTAAATCATTATGGGCGCTGGCCAACAAACCTCATCTACACAGCACACTTTCCATCTCCATTTCTTCACTTCACAACAGAGTTGGTAGCAAGCCCACTGCTTCCCTGTGCAATGGTCTTCTAGGGTTTAGGGCACTGGGTGTCGGAGCTTCGGGGAGGTGAGCGAGCGTCAGGGTGTGAAGAAGCAGGTGTGAGGGAAGGAGACACAATGAAGCATCGCCATTCTATGCGTAAGCTAGGCCGCACGTCTAGCCATCGTTGGGCTCTTCTCAGGTTTGTGTGTGTGTGTGTGTGTGTGTGTGTGTGTGTCTCTCTCTCTCTCTCTCTCTCTCTTCTTCGCCTTATTTCCCTCTCATCTGTTTTGTATGTTTGTTTCTCTTTTCATTGTATCAAGGCATTACCCTAAGTGGATTAGAATGGATTAGAGCTCTTGGGTCACCGTGCATGTGGTTTTTGCTCTCTTTTTTCTTTGGTGGTTTTGCAAAGATTCGTTGAGCTCGTGAAAGGTTGAAACTTGTACTAGAGCTCTTGGTCACCTTGCTTGTGGTTTTTTCTCCTTTTTTTTTGTTTTGGTTTGGCAAAGATTCGGTGAGCACGCAAAAGATTGAAACTTGTACTAGAATTCTTGGTCACTTTACATGTGGGGTTTTTTTTGGGGGGCAAAGATCTCTTAACCTCATGAAAGATTGGAACTTGTACTAGAGCTCTTGGCCACCTTGCATGTGGGTTTTTCTTTTGGCAAAGATCTTTCAAGCTGATGAAAGATTGAAACTCTTATGATGTGCTCCCTTTGCTGCAAGATTGACAAGTCAGGATTTTTTCTGGATAGTTAGCGCTGTGCATTTGTTTCTTTTAGGGTTTTCTCTGTTTTTTCACTTTGGACTGTAGGATGCAAGTGGATGGTGATAGTAGAATATTTAATTATGATGAGACATGTTGGAATTGGGGGTTTGGTTATGGTCAGGGATGATGCTAACAAGAGGATGGGGAGGATGGGTGCAGGAACCTGGTGTCACAGCTAGTGCAACATGAGCGCCTTGAGACTACAGTGCCAAAGGTTTCTTTTTACCTGTTTTGCTTGTGGTGTTCTGAATATCTCTTTTTTCCTTGTGTGGCAGAAGAACATATTAACAAAGGGTTTCAGGGTTTGAAAGAAAAGGAATTCTTCAAAACTTCTAGGGTTTTGCAATGTTTGAAGATTTTTACAGACAAAGTTCAGTGCAACATCTGAGTACCTTCAAACAGGTTTCATGTCAAGATATGGGAAGGCAAGAACAAGGTTGCTGCATCTGGAATCAAAGCTGTTAAGGAACATGTTAAGCACAGGGAGGAATTTACATAAAAATTTCTGCATGTGGTGAAGTTTGTACTTTTTAAAGTTTATTTTCTTAATCTTCTAGAGGAATGTTCTCTTGAATTGGAAAGTTCATCATTTCAACTTTCAAATTCCTTGCATCTGCTATTCTTGGTCATCAAACGGTTACTGGTGTGTACCTGAATGGCAGGCTAAGGAGCTGCGGAGGGTGGCAGACAACATGGTCCAACTAGGAAAGCAGGTGTGTCTCTGTTGATGATGGTAGAAGTGTGAGAAGCTGCATCTTCTTGTGAAATGTCACTGACATTCTCTGGTGGCTTGAAGGGTACACTTGCTGCTAGGCGACGAGCAGCTGGTGTCATTCATGGCGATGAAAATTTGCACAAGGTCTTCTCAGAGTTGGCTTTCCGCTACAAGTCAGTCCCTTAATGCACTTTCTTGGTATACTTGATTGGATGGATGTCAGCTTTCAAGAGCTTGCGTTTTTTCAAGTTATTGTACTTTTGTATATGTCTGAGATGCATGGGATATTTGGTCACTTCATTTATTGTTTGCGGGATCTAGGGATCGAGCTGGGGGATACACCCGAGTTTTGGCAACAAGAGTTAGGCAAGGAGATGCAGCCCCAATGGCCTTCATAGAGTAAGTGGTCTAGTTCTGCTTGTAAGAATTGTCATGGGTTTCTCAGGTATTGGCAGGTTGTCTAGCTGACTCATAGGCAGTGAGGCAGGGCTGTAACAGCATAGATGTGCATACACAGCAGTTATGCTCTCTGGAAGTGTTCCCTCTCTTGTTGTTCAAGGAAGTTTCTTTCAACAGTTTGCATGCCTAACAAAGTAGACCAGAAGAAATGAAGAATGTAACCTGGCAGGTGACTGGATGGTTGCAGGTTTGTTGATCGTCCAAATGAGCTGAGGGAATCTAAGCCACCATGTCCACCACCACCTCCAAGAATTCCTCTCCCTCCATGGCTACAATCTCGTCATGCCCGCCAATGGGCTCCTATGAGTTCTGGTCTATAGAACTGTAAATGCATGGAACTGCAAGGCTTCTGTGAAACAGTTAATTTAGCAGTGACAATGTTAAGGGCCACTGTTTTCAGCTGTGGGGCAGTGTCCAAAGTGTTCATGGTCCCTGCTCCTGCTAGCTCACATTCCCAGTATAGGTCATCATTCCAAATCAAAGTTTGCTACTGAAGGATGTTACGCCTGTGTTAATCACACCTATTCTTTGGGTAATTACTAGAGCTGCACTCTAGATCTTGATCTTTCTGCATTTGCCAAATTTTTGAATCATAGGTCCTACGGTTGCTGTAAGCTGCCAAGTTGCCCCCAGAGGCAGCATTGCAGCACTATGTGAGGTGCTTGTTGCAAAGTGGTTAGATGACAGAGTTGGTCTAGCAGTAACAAACACAGCCATTTTTGCAGCTGTCGCAAGTTCATGGATAGAGTTAATAATGGTCTCTTTTCATCAGCTTTCTGGTGAAGAAAACTGTGTGGTGAAGTTGAGAGGATGATTCCCAACATGGTTTGTCATGTTTTACCAGATGTGATATTGGCCGAACCCTGGGGTCACATGGCACCTATTTTTTACATGCTGTGTTTTTTTATGTGAAGCAAGGGTACTGAATGTACTTTCAACCACTGGATCAGGACATCTTTGCTCTTGGTGGTTGGATCTAACTGTCCATAGCACATACATTATCTTGCAAGGCTGTTTTCTCTAAAGGCCAGGTTGGGAGAGAGTAATCTTGTGAGGCCACAGAAATCTTGCCAATAATGCAATATGGTGGGTTCATTCTTGGCTGCCTTCAGAAACACTGTTTCCATCCTGCATGAGCAAGCTGTACATAGTGAAAGAAAACCAGGTTTGAACAAGGTTTCTGTGCGAGACTTGTCGACACAGCTGACATCTGCTAGGACAAACAAATTCAGAAATGGTGCAGTAGTTCCCAGGGTGTTCAAAGGTGTTCAAAGCTTCTCCTCCTGACAAATGGTGCACCTGATATTATCAGCTTTGTTATGTGCTTCAGTTCTTGTCAAGAGTCAATTTAGGAAGTTCATTTGAATGGGTGCCTACAGGAAGACCAGTGCCAAACTATATCTGATGAGTGTCACCAGCTCAAGATGATGCAATGAGTTCATGGGGTGCAGTGTCTCCAGTGTCTCCACTACTCGTATCTATACACAACACTGAAATTATTTGGTTTCTCTCAGGTAAGTAGGCACAAATTTCTCCATGCATACCATAATGACTATCAGTGTTCAAAAAACCTTTTGTTGCTTAAGAACAGATTGCCAGAGAGTGCTCTATGGCCTGTTCTCTGAGAGCACTCTCTGGCAATGGAACTCTCCCATTCCAATCATTGCCTCCCCCTGAGTTCCAACCATTGCTAATCAAATCTCCCAAATTTTGAATTTCATGACAAAGGGTGACATACTATTTCACTTTGTGTTTCCAGTATTAAGCCATCTACACCCACGCTGTATGGGACCCTGCACTTGAAATCTCGGATGAGGTACATCAATAAAATTTGTTGTGACACTGAAAAAATGCACTACTTTCGAACCTGGAAAAATATTTTTCACATCCAAATTCACTTGTTTACTTTTTTTTGCAACCCCACCCATGAAACTGAAACTAGGAGAGCCAATAGGTGGGGAACTACTAATAGCAAACCACCTGGACCAATCATTATGATAGGCCAATGAGAAACACTGAGCAGCAGTGAGATCATATTAACTACACTCTTTTCTGCAGGTACGCAGCGTTCCAGCAGCCTTTACAAAGCAACCACAAACTCTGCAATTATGTTGAGACAAAACTAATTTTCTGAGCTAAACCGGCATATTTGAACTTTCTGTCATCCGGTTTTACTGTGTGCGATCACATACTGAGCACTGCTGGAGATGCTATTACAATGTTGTTTTATAGGCTTTTAAGTGCCCAATCCTATGAACTATTATTGCCATGCATGGGATTTCCATTACCAGAACCGTGTCAAATTCTCTGCTTGTATTTTCAGACAACAGCTCCTTCGTGAATCCCCTTGTAATTTAAGCATATAAACTAAAATAGTTAATTTTGAACTTTCATTGAATCCCATACATCCGTAATAGTCTAGATGGTTAGGATACCTGGCTTTCACCCAGGCGACCCGGGTTCGAGTCCCGGTTACGGAAGGAGTTTTTTGTCAAATAATCCGTTTTGATTTTTCCAAGAGGATGAAAGGTCAAGAGAATTTTGGAGCCTATTCTTTTTATTTCTTCACCAATTGTTTTCCAAAAATCCTTTGTATGTGTTAGAATCATATTTTTCAGGTTGCAAAAATAGGGAAATCTGCCCCTAAAAAAACACTGCTTCACATCTCTCTTTTGGCACATGGAATTTCTTGCAATACAGTTGAAAGGTTTAAAGATCCTCCTCCTGGCTGGCTGGCTGGCTGGCTGTATGTATGACTCGCCCAAGACCCTCCCGACTTTGGCTCCGTGATGGACCTTTGTAGGTACCTACTCAAAGCATTTTAGCCTCTCCAAACAAAAATCCAACAAGAAACCCTGCCAAACTTCATAAAAAGAAAGCACCCAAGAAAGGGAGAGAAAAAGAAACAAACAGCAAGGACCAAAATCCAGGCAAGCAAACAGCCCAAAAGAGGCATGCCACACGGAGGTAAGTGAACCACTAAGTACTGAAACCTCCACCAGTTGCAAGAAGCATATCAACTAAAGAAAGGGGAGGTAAGCCCCCATAAAACTCCAAGCCTAGAAGAACCCTCCTTTGCAGTAACAGCCCACCTCAAGATGGAGGCAGCCTGTGCTCTCCAAGAAAGGGTTCACTTAAGATAAACAATTCTGGGAAAAATTCCTTCATGTTTCATTGTGCTTATTTCCTGGGAACTTGCCTCAAACTTTTATCAGTGTGCATTCCCAGAGTGCAAGGGACTCATCAGGTTGGTCGGTAGACTGGGTTGCACTCTGTTAACACTTAACACCCCTTTTATTCAACAAATTTCAAATTTCATTCCTAAAGGGTAAGGGACTTATGCACAGGAGCCTCACTAGTTTGAGCCATGATTTCTAGTGTCAAAAGAGTGCAACCCACACTACCCACCAGTATGGTAAGCATTACACTCTGTGGGTGCCCGCTGACAAAGTTGGGGCAGCTTCACAGGAATAAGCACACTCAAAAATACAAGGAAAATATTCCAAATTTCTTTATCTTAATTGAACCCCTTCTTTACAGTGTGAACAGTGTCAGAATGACAAAAAGATAAGTCTACTCCAAAATACAAAGGAATTCTTTCCAACATTCTTTATCTTACATGAACCCCTGCTTTGCATAGTGAACACAAAGTCAGAACAACAAAAAAGATATCATGTAGAAAGTGCATTGGGGTGAGAGACTCTAAATTCATGGAGGTATTGCCCTTTGCTGTCGGGATGCAAACTTGCATGGTTGACGCCCATCATTCCGAAACTGATTCAAGATGCTGGAGTGACATAGGAAGGTGGCAGCAAATGGGTGACTTACCCTACACATCAACATCAGCTCCAGAACAGCATCCAAGTGGAGACAGGAGATGGTAAGCCCAACATTAATGTTCAGTGACAATTGGTTGAAGATCACGCCCAAAACACAGTGACTGTGATTTTTAAAAACTTTTCATCTACACCTGATACAGGTCCTTTTATATTGCTAATGCATAAATTGATAACTTACAGGAAGTGTTGTGCTCCAAACACTCATCACGCAACTGCTCCCACTTACTATTTGCTGATTTTCAAAGCTTCTGCAATCCTTCCATATGTGCAGAACTCACTTCTGGACCACAACATCTGCTCCCTGTATGAAATTTGTAACCACCTCCAAATTTAATTTACTTCTGAATTTGTAGATTCAACTCAACTTGGAAATGTATTAATTAGACTCACTGGTCTCACTATGTGAACGGGAATAGAATCGACTAACTGTGGATAAACTTCCTGGATTTTCCAACAAAGAGTTGTCACCGTTGGTTGAAAAGTTGGTGCCATTTGTGGCTTTCAACGTTGAATTCGCTCGCAATGTCCTTACACTTCTCAAAACAGAAGTTGATAGTGTATTCCCTGGGATAGACAAGTCTGATTGAGCAGGTGCAAAGGCAGGTATTGAGACCCGGTCATCAAAGTTTGAATGCGGTGATCTGACACCATTATTCCCAGTCTGTGGGAAACCTCGGTAGGGAGAGTGTGATCCATTCTGGTCTGGTGAATTCTGAAGTGGGATTGGGCTCTGGGCCCGTGGCCTTGGAGTGCTACTCCAGGGGATATCTTTGCCAGGGAACATACCATCAACAGCCTGAGTCTGCCACCGCAGAAGCTCCATGGTTTGTGTCATGGTTTGAATTGAGGTCGGAGATGCTGTTGCAGTGAGACTAGCATCCGGCAGGTCCTGAATGCCAAGTACCTTGAGCTGCTTACCCAAGGCTAAGATAGTGCGTTGACACTCAGCTAATGCAGCAGCTGCTATTTCCCTTTCCTGCAAACATCACAAAGCCTTAAGCAGGAGCATCTATTGTGCCTGGTCACCACATTTTACCATTGCAAGCCTGAATCGTGAACATCTATTAACTGGGGAATCATGGTACTTGTGAGACTATTTTTTGAGTTGATTTATCATAGGATCCTCAATACTGGGATGTGACTGCAGATTTTTGTATTTTCCAGTTACTTGACACCATAACAAAGTCATTCAACATGGGGAAGATAGTTGCACTCAATTTCAGGTACCTTTCTGGCAGTCTTCATGTCATCATCATCTGACATTGACTGTTGAGACCACTCAATTTCCCGGCCATGTGAACTGCCAGAGTGCTCACTGTGGCCAGCTCCCCTGTCCATCCACCCAACGAGATAGATTATTGCCTTGATGACAAGAGAATGAAAGGTCTATCAATAATGTTAAATGTCTAGCAAGGGTGTCAAGATGTTGCATATCTGATGAGATTGCAGAGTGAACTTGACAACAAAAATTTGGAGGTTGTTGCCAGTGAGTGTGGTCAGAACCTCATGAGTGTCACTCACAAAGTGTCAGACCATCACCTTATTGACAAATAGCTGAGATGAGCTACCATGACTTCCCACTGACTTCATCATCTCATGAGGTGTGTACAGATAAGTATTTAATACCCAAAATTTTAGGCAAATGCATTATACAAACATCTGTGTCCTGAGTTTCTGTTGCATTTCCAGAAGCAACAGAAAGTCTTGTCATGTACATGATGATACTCTAATTTGAGTCATCAGTATGAAGAATTCCCTCTTGGAAAGAAATTGGAAAGGCAAAGATGATATCACTTACCGGTGAATCTGTTCTTGCAAATCTTCAAGTTTGGCAACGACCTCCTGGTGTCGGTTGCGTTCCCTGTAAAGTTCAACCTCCAATGCAGCCACCTTCTCATTCAATTGATTCATGTCTGCCTCTGCCACTCGAAGACATGATGCTAGACCAGGATTTGAAGATGAAAGCTCCAGCAGCTCATCTTCCATCATCTCATCTTCCTTCCTCTCTAAATCCTGCGTTGGCTGACACTTTCACCTTAGACATTGTGTAAAAGACTGCCACAAAAGAGATTCTTCAAACCTGATCATCAAGAGCATTTTGCTGCACCAAGACGGAGAAATGTTTCCAGTTTGCAAGCAATCTATGGACCAGGCAGGAATCCAGATAATGCAGGATCATTTCAGATCCATGTTTGATTCAAGCCTCCTTACAACAGATGGTGAAAGTGTAGAATCTTGAAGCCCATTTCTATGGATAATAAGAAGACACCTCACCCTCAATGTGCTTCATTTAGAATTTGAATTCAAGAACAGAAGCATCTGTTTTGATAGTCATCTTGCATCTCCTAAACTTCCTGAAACTTTCACTTACTTCCTGCCGTCGGTAGTCCTCCAACAGGGTCTCAACTTCTTGAAGCTGTTCCTTGAGATCCTTCAACTGCTGATTGGCTTCTGATAAAGAAAGCTCCAAATCCCTTTTCTCACTTGAGAGGTGGTCAATCTGAGACTCAATGTCTGTGAAGCGCTCCAATTCTGCCTGCACATGTGACTCAAAAGCTGCCCGTTCTGCTCGGGCCATTTGCAACTCCTCTTTAAAGTTTGCAATTTCTTCCTTTGCAATTTCTAAATCTGTGGTGCTAGCAATTCTCTCATTAACTGAATCATTCACCTGTTGCTTGAGAGAACAGAAGTCCCCTACTACCATCACGCTATTGAGTGCAATTGCAAGTTCCACTATGAAGTTGACTATTTCAGTTTTTCCTTGCAGTAAATTGTTTGTCACCCGGATGAGATTTGAAAGGGCAGATTCTATTTGAAAGTCTTTCCAGTGCATTGATGCAGCAATATGTCCAGTTGCATTTATGTCTAGTTGCTCTAAAGCTGAGGGAAAACATTCACTTTCTGCTGCCGCTTGTGCTAGGACTTCAATAGTTTGCACAAGTTTGCTCAGTGCCACTGTCAGCTCTGATTGAGCAATGCTTCCCTGCATTGTACACAGTTGACAAATATCATTGCCACTCCAGAATGTTTTGGGGTGTGCGTGAAAAGAAATTATCCCCTTCAACCAACAATAACCAGTCATACAAAACTGAGAGATAAAGGACTTAGCAAGTCTGTATTTCCATATCATGTGATCCAAGAAATGATTCAACCCATGAATCCTCAAGGAACCTGAGAAATACAAGAGCATGTATATGAGTGGGTCGATATGGTGGAAACACATGCCTTTAGTTCTGCCTCAGAGATTAAACGCAGACCTTCTGGAACATCCTTGTGGTTTGAGAGGCTCCAGGCTCCACCACCACCTTCCTGCTCTGCAATTAACCCATCCAATTGCGCCTGTAGATTACTCATTGAAGTTTCATTGGCATCATTGCAGGCTTGCAAGGCAGCAATCTGTTCTGCTGAGTCTGCAAGCCTCAAATTCAAGTCCCGGCAACTCTCATTGGCAGTTTGCAGATCCTGAGCCTTATCTTCCAGAGCTTTTTCCAAGTCGTCTACTTGGTGTTGTAAGTGGACCAGAGATGCACTTCTGGCTTGCAAGTCCTGGTCCTTGTCTGCTAGAGCTTTTTCCAAATCTGATAGTTGCTGTTGTAAGCTGGCCACAGATGCAGTTTCCACACCTGCTTCTGGCGTTGCAGTTTCTGACTGCAATACTGCTAATCGCTCCATTTCCACAAAATCGTCCATCAATTCCATGTTATGCGAATCTCGCCTTTTGAGGGTTTCAACACCGTTGGATTCATCATGCTCAACAAAGGGGACAACTGCCCACATATCCGAATCCCTGCCAATTCCTGAACTAGGAGTTCCTGGAAAAAAAACCAGAACGTTTGAAATTAGAACACATTGCTGCCTGCTGTGGCACCCTATGAAAAACCACAAACATTCTGAGGCCCTGTTTGGAAACTTTCGGCAGCAATGTGGAGCCCTATGATCCACTATCTGCCTCAAGTTACTTAGAGACAAATCTACCTGCTCTCATGACCGCCTCTAGCTGTTCTTCAACTGCTGATAACTGGCTTGCTGTTTTGGCACACATGATTCGAGAAGCTTGAAGTTCCTCAGTCCTCTTGTCCAGTGCTCCCTGCAGTGTGACCACTTCTTCCTCCATAGCCATGATCTTCTTGGCCAATATATCAGCCTCACTCAAATTTTCTGCTCCACTATTCTCTTGTCCATGTTCTTGTGTTTTCTGGATACGTTTAGCATCCATCCCTCCATGCCCACGTACTGATACCCGCCCTCGTTCCTTTCCTTGAGGATTCATTTCCTGTTTTGTTCGGCTGGCTGGCACAGTGCCTGGATACATAGAATTTCAGTTGGATCAAAAAAATTCTCCTGGATAGCACAGACAAATTGCCGAATGTGGGTGGCTATCAGCATAGAACCTTACAGGCCTGATCCACCACAACGTGCACTTGTACAACTGAAAGTCAAAGAAAGTCAAAAGCAAGGCATGAAAAGATACCTGATGGAAGTTTTCTGTTGAGTGCAATGCGGAGACGGGTACACTCAGCCTCAAGCTTTGCAATAGTTTTCACATTCTCCACATTCTGTTGAGAAACAGAATCCAAAGCCTTCCGCTGATATTCACACTTGCCTTTATGCATCTCTATATCCTTCTTAAGGATCTGGTTCTCATGCTTCAGAGTCACATTATCTTTCTCCACCCCATCTAGTTTCACCTGGCACAATGAGGACCATGAATCAGATCAATTAACCATAAACAGCATCATGCACCAAGATTTAAGACTTTGACAAAGTAATGTGGATTTTTAGGATTGACTTTCAGCAATCAAGGATCTTCTGCACCACCATTCCCTCCAGATTGACCATGATTACACATGGCCCTCTTGGTGTATCTGCACAGATTGATGTTTTGCATTCACCAAGTACTATTTTCAGTTTTCACATTCATATCTTTCCGCATTAGCAACTGGAATAGGATTGGTCTGCAAAGTGGGGCCAAAACTGAGCTGGAACAGTCAGGGCATAAAGGGCAGCAGCATTTGGTTAACCTTCAAAACCCGGATTTCCATCTCCAAACATTGCTTTGCCTCCCCAAGGCTGGCAGAGTCTGCTGTCTGCTCCTGTGAAAGTTCAGTAAGATGTGAGCAAGTTGAAAGGGTAGAAGAACTCATGAAAATCCATCAAGGCAACAAATAACCACATAGAGGCCAAGTCAACAAATGGATTCGTGACTTTCTTAGGTGCTCATATCCATAGTCCTGTTAATGTCAGTGTGAGAACATCATCTGTCAGGGACTGAACTCCCCATTTGGCATCATGACTATTGGGGCAGGTAGGTGAGTCGGATGAGAAAGTCAATTGTTGGTCTTTCATGACATACCTTTAATGCAAGTGTGAGAGCATTTGCATCTGCCTGTGATACTGTAAGCTCATTGCGAGTGTGAGACAACAGTTGTGATGCCTCAGCCAATTTGGCATTCATCTCTGCACGTAACTCATCATATTCACGTGTCTTCTTCACTACTATTTCATGAATGCACTGCTCTTGCTCTTCACGCACAACCCGCAACTGGTGTGTGCACCCTTTCAAAGCTCCCTCCAGGTGTTTCACACGATCTTCCAGCCCTAGCTTTTGTTGTTTTGCTGCATCCAGCTGTGTCTTAAAATCTGCCGCTTCCACCTCTGCTTTCTCCCAACCTGCTTACTCCACATATATACAAACTCAATGCCTAACCCAATGGATCATTCAAGGAGGATCGATCATGAATTCAAAACTAAGATGAATACACAACCCCATTATTAGCCCTATCACATTTGACCTAAAGGATGAGCACCAGAAGTGATATCAATGGAACCATCTGTTGTAAGTTCATACTAGTCACATTGCCTTCACACATCTGGATACACTCTTGATTGCATTACTCTCTAACTCATGTTGACCATCAGATACCTGTCAATGAGGAGATTTGAGTGTACAAGAATCCCAGTCCCCAGGTAAAGAAATTGAGTGAGACTCATCCAACACCGGTTCATGGCTGCGTTTGGGGGGGACTAGTATCCCATATACATCATTGACAATGGGCCAACACGAGAGGAAGGAATGGTGTGAAAGTGAGGGTGAAACAATACCAATGACAGCATCTTCTGCAACTTTGATATGCTCTTTCACCACTTGGTCCTTCGCAGCTATTTCAGAGAGTGCCATCTCCAGTTTTTTAGCCATGGCTTTTGCTTTCTCGTCTGCCTCATGAAGAGCTTCATCAGCCACACGTGATTGATCTTCCAGTATTCTAGTCAATTCCTGCACCCATATAGCCACTTTGCATATGATCAACTACTACATTGTCAATGAGCATAGTGATGTGAGCATAGCCACTTTGCATGGACTCTGATTCCTAAGCAGGCCAAACAATTCAAGATAAAGGTTTGAAAAAAAAAAGGCTTTATGTAATTGGGAGTGAGCAAGACCTGTTCATCAAATAGCTTGGGCGGAGTAGGAGATGTGCCTCCAAACTTAAACTCAGGAGATGCAGCAAATCTGTCATTGAATTTTTTCTTCCATGGCCAACTGCGTCGCACAGTCAATTCCTTTTCCATTGTAACTGATTTCCTCCTGTATATGTCAATTCTTGCCTGACCTGTGGAAAAAGATATTGATATCCTCCAAGCAGTCAACAAAAGAAAAAAATATATGACCTTGCACTCACTCATGTCCTCAACAACTTGACATGTGCACAGTATTGCTAGAAGCTAAAACAACAGAAATCAGGGGTGTGAAGAAAGTAGTTCTCTCTTCCTGCAACGGGATAATACATATTGCACAAGCATTCATGCATCTAATATAATGCAAGTCCACATTGCCTCATTTCAACTAAGAAAAGATTAGAAAAATCTACAACATAAGAGAGTTTCTGTGGCCATAGTTGTGCATGGTAGGATCCCCATTTCGTGCAAGAACATATGACAAAATCCAAGCATATGTGATGTCACTGCGAAAGAAAGCTGTACCTCCAGCAGCAGCTACAAGATGCAGTAGTGCTTGTTGGACCAGCAGTGTGTATTGAAGTTCTGGAGAAGCTCCTCATGAATTGTGGCTGCAGGCTGAAACTTGAGCGCCACATGTTGATGAACCCATGCGCGTAATTCCATTTGCGCGCTTAGACTGTCGTGTATTAGAAGCAGCGGTGCAAGAAGAAGAAGAAGAAGATTCAATTCCAACAACTTTCTAAGAAGAAGCATCATCGCCTGATCGGAGATTTGAACCAGAATGAAAATGTGAAACCGATGATCCCCAATTCCTACAGCCTGAAGAAAGCCATTCCATGATTTGGTTTCTCCAACTAGCTAGCTACCAACACTTCTTCGCAAAAGACCTGCCGCAACAGTTCTCGCCTGTTTCCTCCAAACGCCGGCAATGATTCCGATCTTGCTGCTGCTGTAAAATCCCGACTTCAGAAGCAGCCGAAACACTGACACATTCTCTCTTCACAAAGCAACAACCATGTGCACTAATAAAAGAAACTCCTACTTATGAATAAAAGAATCGTGATCAGTGTCCATGTCCATTATCAGTCAGCCGTCAATCGTCCAACACACATCCTCCCCCCCTTGGACTTCGTCCCTAACCAGACAAAACACGCCAAAATGATTTTGTATATTTTTAGAAAGCGGTGCTCAAGAACGGAAAAGAAACAAGAGAAAATCAGAAGAAGAAAAAGAAGAAGAAGAAGAAGAGGAAGACATCTCCGAGGAGAGCGGCGCAAACAAACAGAGATTCAGAGCTTGAACCATAGATCAAAATGAGATCTAGATTCAATAAGATTCAGAGCTTGAACCACCACTACAAGGAAAGCCAAAAGAAAAAACACTGGCAGCAGTAATCATCTTAGCATAGCTTCGTTTTCGTTCAAACAATTCAGCGATCTGGTCACGGAACCAAAACCAAACAACACAAGAAGCGCCATACACACACCAAAACACAAAATCCGGAAAACAGCTGCAGAGAAGCCGCGGAGAGAGACAGACAAACAGACAGATAATACAACAAGACAGAATTCAAATGGAAAATCTAGTCTACTACAAAACAAACCGAAGATTCACAAACTAGCAAATGTTGCAATGTCTTCACACACGAACGGAGGGAGAGAGAGAGAGGGAAAAAAAAGGAGCATTACTAAGAAGCTCCTCCAAAAACCAAGAACAACAGAAAAGAAAGAAAGAAAAAAGAAGCAAACAAACAAACAACAGCGAGTGGAAGCAGCAAACAATAATAAATTCTAGAATCAGGAAATACAAGAAACATTTCTTGTACATTTTGAGAAATGTTTTTAAAAATCACCTTGTGTTTTGAGTCCTCCTTTCTTCACCCCCTTATATTTAGCCTACCCCACCTTTCCTTTCCTTTCCTTTATAAAATAAAGCTCAAACTTTGCTATCTATCCGGAAAATGAAGAAGAAGAATTATTGAATCAGAAATGAATTCAAAATCAGTAGCTGTCAGTAAAGTGAAGAATTTTTTATTGAATCTAGGAATGAACTCATTATTGCTATCCGTAGTAGTAAAGTGAAAAGAAATTTTTATTGAATAAGAGGAGTGGAACTCAATATCATAATATCTGATAATGTTAATCCGACCATAACAATCCCAAGTGAAGTTAAGGAATTTTATTGGATCTGGGAATGAACTCAATATCATAATATGTAATAATGTTTTTCTATCCAACCATAACAATCTCAAGTGAATTGAAGTGAAGAAATTTTATTGAATCAGGAGTGAAATTCAATATCATGATATCTATTAATATTGATCCAGCCATAACAACCTCATTGTCCAAGATGATGACGAAGGTGAGAGAGAGAGAGAGAGAGAGAGATGTTTGCTTTGCTTACCACCACCTCAATGATGAGGAAACAAGGTGTCCTTTTCGTCTCACACATTGTTTGCAGTATTGGCTAGTCTTGAGGGAAAAACCAAAGAAAAAGGGAAAAAAAACTATGTACATGTAGACAAAGCAATTTTGATAAAGTTTGTGAAAGTTTCAAATACCTACTATAACAACAACAACAACAACAAAAAGTAAGTAAGTTAGTCAGCCAGCCAGCCGGCCTCCAAAATGGGAGCAAATTTTGGATCAGCCAAAAGAGGCAGAAGCCACATGCATTGCACATGTGTTGATGAGTAGCTATAGCAATGTTTGCTGTTGCCTTTCTGTAAGTACTCCTCTCTCATGAGACACATAGAGTGAGAGAGAGAGAGAGAGAGAGAGAGAGAAGAAACGGGGAAAAGTGAGGAGCACGGGCAACATGCAAAAGTGCAATCTTTGGAGCTTCCTTATAAGGGCATATCCAGCGGTGGTGCTCACTATGTGACCTTGCAAAAATATTTTTTCACTTCCAAGTTTTAATTTGTTTACTCTTTTTCCAACTCCACCCATGAAACTAAAATTGGGACCACAAATAGGTGAGAGACTACTAATAGTGACCCACCTCGACCCATTGAACTATCTAGCCAATCAACAGCAGGTGTTAGTCTTGGCTGTGCCATTTACCAGCCTCAGCATACTCTATGCAACAAAAATGTCGGGCTAAAACACAATCTGCTGAGCCAAATTGGCATTTTTTTGACATTTCTTCAACCAATTTTAATTTGCGAGGTCATACACTAACTTGTGGAGTTATTCCAAAGGGGGCCAAATCATTTTTCCCCAAGAAGAACTCGGAAGCCACTAGGTTTTTGTTTTCCTTGTACTTCTTGACCAGGGACTTCAAGTCTGCAAAATGATTGCAAGTTTTGGAAAAGACTTGTGCCGATTTTTGGTAGTGTAGTTGGGGAGGGCACTCTACAGGGTAAATAATTAGTTGGGTTTTGAGTTCACACTTGGGCCAACAGCACAGGCCACACTAGTCCCCCATTTATCCAAGCAGCTGCTACTATGCTAAATATCATGTTATTTAATAAATTGTTTGTATTTTATCATTCTGATTATTATATTATTATTAGCTTTTGGAAATTTGGTTGCTACTCCATCAGACCCATTATCCAAGCAGCTCCGGCTATGCATAATGCTACATCATGTCATTTATTTATTTATTTATTCAGATGTTGAATTTTATCTGAGGGTCCCCAGACTGTCTGCCCCTCTGTGGGAATATGGCCCCCAAGAACAATTTGGGACCCTCTAGGTTTTGCTTGTATTTTGGCCTGACTTCTATTTAGAAGGAAAGGTTGTTTTGTTTTGTTTTGTTTTGTTTTGTTTTGTAGTTATGAGATCCACCGAACTGGGATGCTTCAGATTGTGTTCTTGGTGTCTTTGGAAAGCTCTCAATGAGGTGAGTCGCATGGGCTTGGTTCCATGACGATTGGACTTGATTAGACTTGTGGTGCAAAAAGTTCTGGAATATTGAATGATTTCTTCACGGAAAATTCAATTAAATGGTAGCTGAAAATTTCGGAGGAATTGGAATGTGCCTTTGGTGTTGTTGGAAAGATCTTGATGAGCAAGATTTAATGGAATTTGATTGGTAAGATTTGGATTCAGAATGTGGGAGATATTGATTTCTGCTGCTGAAAATTCAAATAAATTCCCAAAAACCCAGGTTTTGGAAGGAAAAATCAGTTGAGGACATGATAACACTTGGGCCAACAAGCACAGGCCATACTAGTCACAACTTTAAATTATTGACAGGAGCAACAAGTGCCCACCAGTTTATATAATGGGGGGGGGTATTTAGTCCAGGTTGAAAAATGGTGACCAACTCTTTTTGGAAATAGAAATTCCATGCAGCCAATGAGAAGGCTCAGGGGGGCATAGTTTTTTTTTTACTTTTTGGGTTTTGGGCCGGGTGGGGGGGCGGGGGGATTTTTTTTGAGTCTGTTCCCAATGTGTTCCCATTATGTTCCTAAAATGTCCCCTAAGTTCCCTAAGACCTAGCTCTGGATTTTCTTAGTGTAATTGGAGGGCATGTTATGCAGCATATTTTGTTGTTATCATTGTTGTTGCTTGGAATTTTTTGCTTGCTTGGAATCTTCTTGCCTCCAAGAAGAGGGACTCTGGGAGCCTCGAGGTTTTTAGGCTTTTTCTTGTTTTTTTAATTTTTTTACTGCATTCCCTTTTCAAGTTTGGCCTCCATGTATCTCATGGGGCTATGGCTTCAATATCCAGATAAATAAATAAATGAATAAACAAATAGATAGATAAATTGGTATTAGACAATGATGAAGCCAATTTTCCAGCCCAATTTTCCTCGTCTCCTTGTAAACCTAACTTTTGATGATTATTTTCATTAGACCTCCAAACCACATTCCCCTCCCCCTTTACTTTCACCAAATAAAATGTTCAAAGATTATCAGCTTGTGTTCTACTCCATCGGACTCGATACCCAACTTGCAACTTGTGACCGTGCACCTCCTTTTCCCTTTAACTTATGGAATCGATTCCTTAGTAAAGATGGTTACTACCTCAAATTGCTTTAATAAATTGTCATTCACACACTACAAATTGTTGGTGCACAAGTGTATTCTTCACAGCACATGAGCAAAATGTATGTATGTGAGGGGGAGGCATTGTCAAAATGATTCTATGCCAAGAGGGTTTCTTTTTAGCTTTAGAAGGCAATACAAAACAATAGGAAAAGATAAGGAAAAATTAATAATGTTGCACACATTCGATTTCCATCTAATGCGCAAAATTACAAAATGATTTTCTAATGTTGAGCGGGTATCGAACTAAATTTACATATATACCAACCAAGGTCAAATTGGCAAATAATGTTATCATATCAATAATCAAACCTATACCCCAAAAAAAAGAATTTAAATCAAATATTTGTACCCTCACCTAAACAAACTTGGAAAACAAGGTAGGTTATCATCCAAACTCTCAATTGCAAACCTAAGTGCATAGAACTACCATTGCTTTGCATTAAGGTTAGTTACCTTGATGTGTCTCCTTCAACTTTAGTATTTGCACTTTGCACATCACTTTTGCTCACTTGCTCTTTTATTGATGCTAAATATTAAAAGAAAAAAATGAATGGCTTGCCCTCCCATTGTGTCACATTAATGTAGGAGATTGGCAATGGGTCAACTTCATAGGACCTATGGATTCTACAAGTGCAAGCGACATTAAAGATTTAGAGATTTAGTGTAACATTGCTTGTTGTCTTGCATTTTATTTTTGGTTCCGCTTTTGAGTTTTTTTTTCACATCACCTTTGATATTTACAACTAGACGTCTAAAAGTTATGCATTTCATAATTATTATGTTTTTTTTAAGTACATCATTTAAGGTTCATGAGCTTTGCGTCTCAAATTGTGTTGTTTGTGCATTTCACAACACCTTAATTTTTGAAGTTTGTTGTTGTAAAATTTTACAAATCATGATTTATCACCTTAGAGTTGTGCATCTCACAACACCTTCAATTTTATGTGAAGTCTTTCACCTTATAGTGTTGCAACTCACAATGTAGCTCACAATGACACATAAAAAAACTTGTGCATCTCATGATATTCTTTATTTTAGAATTTCAGCACCTCATAGTTGTGTATTTCACAACATTTGTGAATAGCACATCAATTGTTATGGGTTTGCCATTTTTTTTTAACTTACCATAGTGCCACGAAAGGTTTGGGCGGGCTGTAACGATCAATTTAATTAATCTTGAGGAAATTTTTCGGAAAAGGTCCATCAGTGCTGCAAGAAATGCATTGTTTTCAAGGGAAAGGTCCAGTGTTCTGCCAAAAAGGTCCATTACAGGTCCAAGCCAATTTCCATTTTTTTTTGTTTTGATGTTGCAAGCAAACATGTGCAACATTCTGAGCATACAGGCAAAAAAAGTTCGTTACACGTGTGACAGCGCGAAGCTTTTTTTGGCGCCAAAAGGTCCGGTTTTGGGGGAAAACGTTCATTACAGAAGTCCAAAAGTCATTTATTTGCCCAATAAAGGATCGGCCTCCAACCCGAATTCATTAACGAACCTTTCGTGGCACTAAGGTAATCCCTTTTGGCCTACATCAAGCAACAAGGTTAAGGGGAGAGAGGAGACATTGTGATTTTTTTAAACAATCACATTGAAAATGGGTGGGGGAGGTCTTGCAACCTTTAAAATGTTCATGTCCAACAATGAAGGTGGGGAAGAAAAGTTGTATTTTTGGGAAGCATGTTTGGTTTTCGCACCTTGTGGCCCTAATTTTCAACACCTAGAGCTTCTCCATTTTCATCAACTTGCTTCATTTGATTTATTCTTGCTTTTGAACTTTGAAACTTACTATTGTTTTCTTACATTTTTGTCTTCCCATGAAAATTTCAAGGATTATTCAAAGCCCTTCAAGATTATGCGTGCATTTAATTTTAGCCAAGTTGTTCTTCCCCCACCACTTTTTGCAAGTTCTACCAACATTATCAACATTGAGAACTTGCAACAAGAAATGTATGAAGGTGGAGAGCATCTCACTACAAGTGTTGATGAAATGCACATGGGGAATATGAAAAAACAAGGTGATGCTTGGAAAGCTCACAATAATAATTCGCCTAGGTGATTATTTTACAAGGTGAACAATAATCAACCCTTAAATCTTACTCATAACCAAATTATGAAATGCATCATGTGCCATTTTAAAATGATTAGTCCTAAAAATTTTGCCTTACAAACTAGGTGTTGAAAAAACCTTATTGATTATCATAAGTTGAATGACATTTAACAACCATGAAAAAACATATAAAAAGGGAACACATCACCCTAATTTTTTTAAATATTGTGAAAAGATATCAATTTTTTTCTGAAATGCACTTGAATGCCAATCATTAAGCAATCGCATGTAAACCCAAGTGTTATCTTAAGATTTTTTTCCTCCAAGAATTAGATTTTAAAAGCCATGAAACATAGATTGACATTTTGAAGAATGTGATGTTGTTGACATTGAAAGGTTCCTACCAATGACAATCATTGGATCCATTTGGCTCCATATATTGGCATACAAGTTGTTCCAACGTGTGGTGTTCCCACTTGGAAAGTATGTGCGAAAGCAATTATGGCCAACATTGGTAGAAAAAACTTTGAATACATGTGTGCAACTTGCATTGACCACATGCACATTTTATCTTTGCATGACTATTAGGTTGTTTGAAATGATCAACATTGGAGGTGTAACCATAGATTCAAAATTTCAACAACTCTTTGACAAAATTTCCTTTATTCACAAGATATTTGCCTATGTAAAGAATGAAATGTTCAACTTGTAAAGTTATTCAAGTATTTTGAACTTTTAATCATGTATTTTCTTAATTTTGAACTTTTCAAAAGTTCAAAATTAATAATTGACCATTTGAAGGTTGGAAAATGAAAGAGGATTTTTTTTTTTTTGAAAAATTAAAGAACATATATTTTTAAATGATGTAACAATAATATTAATAATGTTTTTCTTCACAAGATGATCCAAAAAGTAAATATTAACAATGTTTTGTTTCAAACTTGATCCCAACCACTAGGTTAGAAAAAGTCCAAAATTGACAATTTAGTCCAAAATTAACTAAATACATGTTTCTATGGTTTCATGCATTGGCTTTAGCATGTTGGAGTCATTTAATGGGTCTTGTTTTGAAGGTTTGCCAATGTGCTTTTATAATTGTGACAAAGTTTCTTATGAATGGAACACCACATCTATCAAAAGTTGTCAAGTTGACATTCAAAAATGAATTATGTGGCCAAAAACATTTGGCAAGGAGAGGCAAGCCTGGGACAAGGCTTGCATGAATTCTAGATTCAAGCCCAAAAATTTGAACATGTCCATAAAAACCAAATACATGATTATAAGTAGACCCTTTTTTTCAATTTCCATGATGATTTCTTTTTCATGTATACCAAATTTCAAATAATGGAAAAGACATTTGAGCTCTAATTGGCCATTAAAAAATATAAATAATAGAATTAAATTCTATTAGGTCTTTCAAAAAAATTATGTTAGTTTTTTGCACATTTGCAATCAAGTTTTATTATTTGAAGATGTTTCGTCATTTTGAAATATCAAAATTGCAGTATGTTGCAATCGGCAAACTATAGCCATGCAAAGCCTTGTACCTCATCCAAGAGCTTGGATAGTTTGTGTTTAGTGGTGCTAAACTTTTGTCACAAATTGTGGTTACAAATGTTTTGAATCAAAGTCATAGGTGAAAGTTTTGTCACAAATTGTGACCAATTGTGTGTTGAATCAAAATCATGGCCATTGGTTGGTTGGAGATGCCTTACAATTTATAATTTCAACTTCTTGTGAGCTTCATGAAGAAATTTCATGTCAATTTGTTCTTAACCATTTGGCTAATTCATAAGCAAATGGTTTTGATCATGAGTTGAAAAGACTAGTTCACAAGAAGCACCAATGTTTTGAAATCCTTCACCCTTTCATTATAATGAACTTGTTTTTTGGGAATGTGCAAGTGTTTGCAACTTTCTAATTGCATATGATTGTGATGTGCAAATGAATATGTGTCAATGTTGCCAAGGTTTTGGTGTTTATGAGTGTTGTTGATTTTGTTTGTGAGATTATACCCATGGGGGACCAAACCTTTGCCACACCTCATACTTGCTTCTCAAAGGTTTGGAAAAACATACAACCAACAAGTTCTTTGAAAGTTTAAAACTTCAAAAACTTAAACCCTCTCCATTCTTGTTTTGAAATTCTAAAACCTAGAAACCATTTGTATAACAAGAGTAAAATACTCATTCCCCCCTCATAAGTTTGTAAATTACATTTATATAACCTAATCTCCAAATACTCAACAAAAACCTAATAACTTTTTTATTATTTGTAATGCAAAGGCCCCAAAGTGTTGACATCCTTGAGCCTAAGATGAGGAGGTAGGCTATTCCATCCCCACATTTCACGAATGACCCCCACATGTGGACCTTAACCATTGTAAAGTGTGAAGCAAATATCATTGTTCTAAACATCATGAGGCAATAGGAGTGAGATACACCTTGCACCTTAGTTTTAGTGTAAGAGGCACCAAGTTTAAGAGGCCTCATTTATGTATAAAGTGCCTAGTGTGTGTGCGGGTGCATTTTACTTATTTGATTTGGTTTCGTGCTGCTTCGCACTATGAGTGACCATGATTAAATTACTTTTTATGGACATAATAATTTTGTTGTAATCAATTTTGTCTTTGAAATTTTTAATTTTTTAAAATTTCACGATGTGTCATTTTCTTTCATTAAATTTTTTTACATTCTTAATTTGGTAGGCAAAATGCCAATGAATGTCTATTTCATTAGATAAATTCATGATAAGATACAAATAGACCCAAAAAAAAACATTGAAAGGGTGTAAAAAAAACAACAAGATACAAACACACACAAAAACATTGTAAAGGTGCAAGATAGATAACAAAAATGATACTGAATTGGAATTTGATATATGATGAATTAAAATCCAAAATGACACTCAAATTTTCACAGTGACAATCACCAAAATACTCATCCTATGTAAACCAGTTCCAATGAAACATCGTCACTGGAATGTTTATTTATTTATTTATTTATTTTGGAGGTTGGTGTTTTTCGACGTGACATTATTAATATATGTAAGATGCCTTCCAAAATTCACTTAGCAAATTTCTCTGAAGGTTTTAACTAAGGATAATTTCTCTAAGGATAATAACTATTGATGAACTCCAAACCCCACACTTTTTTCTCTTCTTCTGGGCGTTGATGGCGGTTTTAAATTGGAATGCATTACCAAGGTCACCCCCACCACCAGCAATATTCCAACAACAAGTTGGGGGGCCCTTTTTTATGTTCAAATTTGAAATGGGAGAGAGGAAGGAAAGCTTGGCAATGTTGACATTCCAGCAGACTTTGGTGTCAGGGCATAAGCTTTACAGACTACACACTTCCCCCTACCCTCCTATCAATGTCTGAAGAGTGTTAATAGTATGTTGAATGCAAGTGGCCTTACACAAGACAAACACCCTCTCTATTTAAATGAGAAGGAACACTTTGGAACTGGCCAACACTATGTCATAGTGGTCTTTTTCTTTCTTTTTTTTTTGGGTGTGAAATATCCCAAAAATAGAAAAAAAAAATGGTTATGTCACATTTTCACTTTTTTCTCCAAGTTTCCCCCCAAAAAAGGATAATAGTAAGAAATTTTATTATTAAAAAAAACACTCCTTGTTAGGGGCCTTACCAAAATAAGGGCACACAAAGCAAGTGGAGGCTCGATTTTAGTAGTGCCCTCAACCAAGGGCTCTCTCTACCTGACATAAAGACCTACCAGAAATTCAGTGGAGAAACGACGGCCAAACAGGAGGGGGGCGGTATTATGAAAAACTTTTGGCTTGCTTCCTTCCTTCCTTCCCTCCGCTTGGGGAAGTCAAGATTGGGGAAAGTTTTAGTTGGCTTTGCTCTTGGGGAAATCAAGATTGGGGAGAGTTTTAGTTGGCTTTGCTCTTGGAGAAATCAAGATTGGGGAAAGTTTTAGTTGGCTTTGTTGCTCTTGGGGAAATCAAGATTGGGGAGAGTTTTAGTTGGCTTTGTTGCTCTTGGGAAATTTTTAATTAACAAATTCATTCTAAACTTGGCAAGAGTAAAATTGGCATTCATCTCACTTATTCATGCTGTCAGCAGACTCTCAAAATTACTCATTCTTTGTCCCCTCCTCCCTTAGCTCTTTGTAGGGAGTCAGTGGTTGCCAAAATAAGGAAATATACAAAGCAAAATAGAAATTGATCATAGGGGAAGAATCATATCATTCATCATCAAATATTGTAAGACTTTTTTTTTTTCAAAAACTGACATGCCAGAGGATACATGTGGTGCATGAGCTCAAATTGTTTGATCTATGGGTATATGGGACAAGGAAGTGATGCAATAGTTGTTGACCCAAGTATTTCTTCTGCAATACTACAATAAACATGTATCTAGTTAGTTTTGAACTAAATTGTTAATTTTGGACCTTTTTTTTAATCTAGTGGTTGGGATCAAGTTCGATACAAAACATTGTTAATATTTATTTGTTGGATCATCTAATGAAACAAAACATTATTAATATTAATTGTTACATTATTTCTCTTTAATTTTATTCTTAAACTTTTCAAATTTTTAAAAAGTTTTTTTTTAAAAAAAATTTCAACTTCCAAATGATCAAGTTATTTTTGAACTTCTCAAAAGTCCAAAACTAACAAAATACATGATATATCTTGTAAATGTGAACCCAATCAGCTTTTTTTTGGGGGGGGGGCTAAATTTCTCCAAAATGAGAAAAATAAAATATAAAAGTGAATATTCTTTCAAAATATTCTGTAGTTTCTTTCAAATTGCTCAATTTCAAGAAAAGAAGAATGTAAATTTTGTACCACATTTGGATTGTGATTTTAGTTTAGTAGCATTTTTTAAAACTAGTTTTTTTAGGATTTAGACTTGTTCTAAAATCTATTGCCAATTGATGCTAACTCCCTCTTGGGATGCCAGTCAATTGCACAACATCAGAAATTGAAAAAAAATTATCACTGAAGCCAAATAGTGGTTAGAATAGATGTGAAAATAGAGAAACAAATTCTCCATTTCAGAATTGCAACAACAGAGTTTTAGAGTTTTAAGGTTTGTATGAAATGTAAACTCAAATCTGACCGGGTAATATATGCAACTATTTGACAATACATCATGGTGCAGATTTAGGTTTAGGGTTTGTCATACTTCTTAGACTTCAATTTGTCAAATTATCATGGTGATTGTTAGCCAAGAAAGAAGAGTCTTGAAGAAATTTCTGCAAATTTTTACAGTGTTCATAGCGTTATACAAAGTGAGATATGTACATACATTATGAATATTGTAATTGGATTTGCTTTGCTATAATTATTTCTCTTGAATTGTTAGGCTGATTATTTTCATCAGTTAATATATTAAAGGTTAAATGTTAGAGAAATCTCTAGTCCACACCATTGGAATTTTAGAGACTTTTGATATAAATTTGATCACCATTTTTGTTTCTCTTTAAAGGAAAAATAACTCATTTGCATGACAAGCTCAGTTTATTATGTCGTCAGTTCTTTACCAGTTCTTTCATGAAAACCACTGAGGTTTTTGGTAAGATTTTGTCAGAGGAATTGGGAGTGAAGAAAGAACAACAAGAACTGCATGAGGAGATGAAGCAACTGCAGCTTGCAGCATCATAAGCCTAACATGTGTACTATGGAGAGCTGGGGTGTTTAGCAGATACTGCAAACTTGTTTGAGAAATGTACAAGGGCATCTTGCTTTCAGAGTAGCCAGAACTTGAGCTTTGGAACGTACAGTTGCTTTCCACTGGCATAGAATTCTGAAGCTAGGGGTACCGCTTGCTGAGGAAAACACTAAACACCCCCACCCTGCAAACCAAGCTCTGTGAAGGTGTCAAAAAGTGTTTAAAAAAGCACGAGGACGTACAACGCCGTATGTGTTTCTGTCACAAGGTTTGATTAAGAACTTACAAAGCTTCAAATAAATTTAAAATTGGATACCGTTGTTTCACAGTAGCAAGAAATAGGCTAGTGGCAAGAACTAAATAATCCTACCTCCTTGTGATGGTGTTTCAAATCCCACAAGGAGTTGCAGAGTAATAAGCTAATGATAAATCTTTACCTCCCTACTACGATGGTGGTTCAAATCCCATGAGGAGGTTGCAGCAGCAGAACATATAATATGATTTTTCTTTTTTGCACAAAACATCATAACATCACAACACAAAAACCACACGATACCAACTTAATAATCGCTATACTATTTCTCTCTCTCTCTCTCTCTCTCTCTCTCTCTCGCTCGCTCTCTCTCTCTCTTCGATTATTTTGTACAGTTTTCAAACTCAGTAATCTATCTTTTGCATATTTGCATACTTTTTCACATTTTATCAGTTTTTGTCTTTTTATCTAGACAGGGAAGCGGAAAGAAAAATCACCGCCGGTCTTTACCTAGGGGAAGGGTCTATATTAGGGTCAGACCCTTCTCCTATACTTTAGGCTAGGCAATGTTTTTCCTTATAGGCCCTTCTGGCGAAGTTCGGCACAACACTCGGTCTACTGGCCTCGGTGTAGCGCTTTACTTCCCAGAAGGGCCTAAAAGGAAAACCTTACCCTATACCTACAAATCTAGGGCTTCAGCTAAGATTGGAAGTTGGGAGTGGGACTCGGACCCCTACTTTGTCCCTTCACCCAATTCAAGAAATCAACCCAGGTTATATACCATAGTAGCTTGGCAGCTTCTACACAAGCTTGTCAAATAATTAATTAATTGTGAATTTTTTCATTTCAATAAATAGAATTTTCTGAAGGACTCATTATTTTCCTTCCAAAGAATATAGGTTTTAAGAATTTTTTATTTTTTGGGGGGAAAATTTCGACATTTCTGAAAATAATGTAAATTAGTGTCAAAGTTGGCAAGGTAGTAGGGACCAGGCATGACACTCCCCAAGGACATGAATTAATTCTCTAATCAGTTGCTCCCTTAACCCGGGTCAGATTCTCTCAGCAGTCTTCAAGATATTCCCTTCTCTCTATCCCTCTATCCTGGACTAGATTTCCTTACCAGGGGTCAGCATTCCGATTCCCCAGGCATGCCCACTGGGCTCTACACTGCATATTTGACCCAGACCCAGGGTTTAAGTCAGGGCTGGGACCAGTGGGGTAAGGGTAGGGTATACATATACCCTTGACCGACGGTTCTCACTATCAAGGAACCAGTTCTGAGCAGTGTTTCCGGTTATTTATTTATTTTTAATAACCGGCTGGTAGGTTATTAGTTTTCTAATTATAATTACCTATAATATTTTTCCTTTTTCTTTTTTCTAACATAAGTACCTATAAGGTTTTAGGATTGATAACCTACCTGGATGAGATTCTAATCATCCAAATAGGTTATTAAATTTTGAAATTTCCTTTATTGGCTGGAAAGGTATCAATAACCAGATTGATAACCAGGTGTTTTTTAATAACCGGTCAACATTAGTTCTTGACTTTAGAGGTTATTAAAAAAATCACAAAACCAGTTTTGGCCCATAACAAAGGTTCTAAAAACTCAAAGAATTGGGTCTAAGAACCAACCCTATGAGCACCCTACCTATTGTGTTTTGCATTAGTTAGATAAGGTGCCTCTCAAGTTCAATTTTTCTTTTTTTCCAATGGGCCAATTTGATTGGCCCATCACTCAAAAATAATGAAACTATGGAGGCCCCAAAATACAAGGTTCTATTTTAAAGCATAGAGTTTCTTCGCTTTGGGTCAACTATATTCATGAAAGGAGGACAACATTTGCCAAACCATATTGGGAACTCTTTGGGGAACATGTCAAGAACTTTGGAACTCTTTGCTCTGGAACGAGGCAAATCTAATTAGCTTTGTTTGATGCCAAAAATACTTTTGAACACTTTTGAAGCATTCAAATTGCAAACCAAATTTCAAAGGCAAAAACTTTGTGGCTTTATTCTCTTTAATTCTGAAAATTCAAGTGCTTTCATTTGTGTGCTTATAGACACATATGAAACTACAAATTTCAAGTGACAAACAAGCAAATTATTGTTCACTAAAATGAATACTCGAAATGATTATGAAACCCTCTCTGAAGTTATTTCTTAACAAACGCACAAGTATTTGCTTTAGAAATTATGTTTCCTTGAGTGTTTGAACTCTTAGTGGATGATGGTGCCATTGTTAACTACTATAGTATGGATCACAAAGATTATTGGAATGTGGTTTGATGTCATCAATTTGTTTCAGGTGAGTTGTACCTATTCTTGCTCTCGAATTGTTCGATATGTTTCATTGGATTTTCAAAACAGTAGGTGCAACAATCACCATTGATGAAATCCCACAAAAGGAATATGTATAGGTAAATTGTTATTATTTGACAAAAGTTGGATATAAATTCTACAACATTGGCAAAATTGGTCTTTTGAATGTCAATTTTGCTACATTGAAATAACATAGTCCCTTATATGAAATAAACAAACAAGTCATAACCAATGTTGTGTGTGTAAGTGTATATAGATGTATATACAATATGTATAATTTGTAGTAGTGTAAATGATTTACACTGACACAACATATATTTTTACACCTACATTGTCGGAATGTAACTATATTTTTTCACATTTATATTTACATGCAAGCAATGTAAAAAATTTTGAAATGCACTTACACAACCTTGTGTAAATTTATGGGGTCATGTAAATGTAAGGTAAAAGCATTTAAGCTTTTAGGGGTGAGGAATGTGGTTTATGGTTTGCAACTACTCTTATTAAACTTTCTATTGTGCCATCACCAAGAGCTTCACTTGACCACCACCAAAGTTTGAAGCTCGAACTATTTCAGTCTCACTCGAGCTACCTCAGAGGTGAGCAAGGCACCACCACCACCCGTTGATTTTTTTTCCCTTTTGCTTCAATAGAAAATGAAAATACGAGAAGAAAAAAGACCCGTGTAGAATTCTTCTACCCCCATCCTCCCCATGTGTTATTTTGTTCTTAGGCTTTCTCTTGTGTAGGTTGTAAAAGCATGAGGTGGAGTGCATTGACCTCACCATTGCCTTTGGAAATGAACAAAATTTACGCCACCGCCCACCTCTTGGTTTTTTCATTTTTGTGTTTGCATTTTGTGGGTCATGTTTGTGTTGACCTCACCATTGCCTCTAGAAGGAGGTGAGCAAGACCCACCCACCCCTTTCACCTTTGGTTTTTTTTAATTTTATGTGTTGACATTTTTAATTGCCCTCCCCTTGTGCATTGTTTTGTGTGGGTTGCAACAATGCAAGGAGGAATGTGTCTTAACCATCACCATCACCTCTAAAAGTGAACAAGACCTACCCACCCCCCTTTTGGTCTTATTGTTTGCATGTTTATGTTGTTGTATTGTGTCAATTATTGTTGCAAGTCCTATTTTGGTGTAGTATTGTTCCCCCATTGTCTTTTCTATGTAGGTTGTAGGAGCATGAAGAAGAATGCATAAATCATGGCAATCACCTCTGGAGGTGAGCGAGAACTACCCACCCGCTTTTGGTCTTCTTGTTTATGCGTTTGTGTTGATGCATTGTGTTCACCATCATTACAACTCCCCCCTTGATGTGGTCTAACTTCCCCCCTTGTTTTCTATGTGCAAGTTGCAAGAGCGCAAGGAGGAATGTGGTAATCATCACCATCGCTTCTAAAGGTGCGCAAAACTTGCAAATGCCCCGCCCCCCCCCCCCCCGCCCCTCTTGGTCTTGTTGTTTGTTTGTGTTGTTGCATTATGTTCATTATTGCTACAACTCCCCTTTTGGTGTCATCTTGTTCCCCCTTCGGGATTTAAAGTTTAATGTGTTAACCTTAATATTGGCCAAACCAACCAAATCTAAAAAGAATAGGGCCTGCAAGTGCATTCTATTTAATGGTGGGTAATGTTTGAAGTAAATAAGGGATTTGCGAGCCGATGAATGCATTGTGTCCAATTACAAGGAAAATGCACATGGTAATTAAGGGATTTGCAAGCTCACGAGTGCATTGTATCTAGTGGTGGGTAAATGCATGAGGTAAATAAGGAACTTGTTGGCCCACAAATGCATTTTGTCAAATTGTGGGGAAAAATGTTGAACAAAATGCGAATGGTAATTAGGGGACTTGTGTGCTTGCAAATGTGTCGTATTTAGGGGTGGGTAAATGCATGAAATAAATAGGGGACTCATGGGCCCACAAGTGTGTTTTGTTAAATTACAAGGAAAATGTGAGTGGTAATCAGGGGACTTGTGGGCCCATGAATGCATTGTATCTAGTGGTGAGTAAATGTGTGAAGTAAATAGGGGACTTACATGCCCACAAGTGCATCTTATTGAGTTGTAGGGAAAATGCATGTGGTAATTAAGGGACATGCGAACTCATGAATGTTTTATATCCACCATAGCATTTTTTTTTGTGGTTAAAAATCACCAAATGGCTACCTGGTTTTTGGATGGGCTACCTATAGACATGAAAAAAAGAAAGAAAAAAGCCAAAATCTAGGGATTGTTTTGCAAAATAGCAACATTGCTTCTCTTGTCATTTTCATTGTAGTTGTTCTTATTCCCATTGCTAATCAACTTTGGGGGACTTTCCTTTCTATACCAAGTTTTGCACATAAAAAAATTGTAGGTATACATTTGTTTTTTGATTTGAAACACACATGTCAATTGATTGCGTTGGTTTAACTTTGAAGCACATTTTGAAAGGTCATGCAGGTATGTGGAACGGGCTTGGAGATTTTTATTTGGTGTTCCTCGAATTATCTTGTGTAATGTGCATGCTATAAAATTTGGAGTTTGGACTCTCAACCAATGTTGTGCGTGTAAACAGTTTGGAACTTACATTTTATGCAAGTGTAAGTGTAAAAATTAATATATGTATATAATTTTATGTGGTTCAATAAAACAATGTAGATATGTATGTGTATACATATGATTTTACATGGCAATGTAAAACAATGTAAAAATGTGATTTTTAGTTGAGGAGGGGTGATTTCATAATGTTTTTGAAGCTAAACCAACTAAATGGCTCATTGCCAAAAAAAAAAACCATCAAAATATACATTCACAACTAATTCATATGACTTTGCAAGAAGGTTTGGTCATTAAATATATATAATAAAACTATCTATAGAGTAAGAAAAACAACACTAGAACCTTGAGTTTGTCATAAACAGGGTGAAATTCAAAAAAAAACCACATTAACATTCAAAGATGGGGACTTCGGTTTTTATGGTGAACTAAATTTCACCCTAACTTTCCTTTTTCTTTAGCGCTTCCATTGTTGCTATTTACATTTTCATTGCTCCTACTTGTAAAGCTCTTATAATTAGTCTTGAACCTTGTGCATTAAATGTTGATTTTCAACATTTCATTTCCAAATCTTATAAAATTTCCTTACGTTATGGATACCCTTGAAAGAAGGGTTTGGGGTGAAAAGAAGCCCAAATATAGGGTGACTTTACAAATAATTTTAGTATTTACACTTACATGGCCTTGTTTATATCTTTTGGGGCGTGTAAGTGTATTTGGAAATATTTACAATGGCCTCATGTAAATGTAAATGTAAAAACTTTGGATGTGTAAATGTAAATGATGTACACTTACACTAGATTTACACACCATATATACAACTATTAACATTTACACACACAACACTAGTCTAGACTCTAGAGTTGCACTATGCAACATGCAATTGTGTTTTTAGATTTATTGTTCGCAATTTTTGTCTTTTGCTTAATATGGTTGGGGTTACAAGTTGGAACTTGGGGGGGTTGAAGGTGGGTGTAAGTACACTTCTATTGCCAATTGGCAAAGTCTTTTGAGTTTGGTGTTAACTCCCTTAGCAATGCATGTAATTATAATGTGTTTGTTGCCAAATGTTTTTTTCCCTTGATTAATTTAAATAGGTTAGCTACTAATAGAACTTTGTTCAATAGCTAACCTATTCAATTGGAACTATGTGATGTTTTCCACACCTACAAGGACTAGAGGACCTCTAACTGGGTCGTGTGGTAGGTTCTTGGGACCTTTGATTAGATTTGATAAAATGTTTTAGGAAAGGAGTACCCATTGTGTTTGCAAGTTGAATTTTAAATTTGAATTTGCGATGTCCCTTTCTTGATTACTTCCAAGGTGATATACCCTAGGCAAGAATTTAGGACTAATGGTGAACATTTTGTATAGTGGAGGCCCTCTATTGGATTTAGGAGGCAACATAATAAACATCAATACAACAATCTTTACTCGGACAAGTTACTTGCCTTGTCCAAGTATAAAAAATAATTGTTTCCTTCTAATTGGTTCCTTAGTCTCAAATACAATTAGATCATGAACATCATTTGATAAAGTCATTCTCTTGACAACATTGTAGGGACATTAGCCATCTTGAAACATGTTGAAGTTGCTACAAATGACCCATTCTATATTGCTTCTGCATATGTAAAAATTCAACCTAAGACCATTTTCCAAAAGTCAGATGAAGAATAAAAGGAGACATGAAAACCTGTGCTAAAAATATTAACTAGTTGTTTTTTCATGTTATTTTTATTGTTGTGAACATAGGAAATCTAGGATAGACGGTGTTCATTTTGATAATTTACCCAAAACCAAATAATCATGATGAAACAATCTTTGCCATATAATAATCACAATTCTAAGCTTGAGTTAAAACCAAAATTTTATTGCCAAAATCCTCTTGAGTGCACCCTCCATTTCCTTTCTATCACCCTAAACCTCCTTTATCAAAGTCCTCTTGAGTCTACTTTCTAAACCCTAAACCCATTACCACCCGTAAACATTCTTTTCTCCTTTACCTTTATTTTATTTTTGCATTATCATTTGTAGACAATTTGACTCATGTTTCTTTTGTCTCTCCCCTTCTAGACACATTGATGCACCCTAAACCCATCATGATCATAGCCTAGAAGTCTAAACCATTACCCCCTCTTTTATTCTTGTGAAAAAAAAGTTGCAACTTGGTTGGGGCATGTCTAGCAAGATGCATCCTTACCATTCTTTGTTATCTATCAAATTTTTGTTGTGTAGATGTGATTCTTAAACTAAACCATTTATAGCTTAGAAGATGGGCTGAAATTTTGAAATTGTTGTGGAAACATTCACCAATAGTTTTAATTATAGTAACAAATCATGTTTGATTAAACATGGTTATTTGCTCCTTTTCAATGATCCTTTGAGTTGTTTACTCAGCTAGGGTAAGTGTATTTCGAAACTTTTTTTGTCACGACTTTAGCCTTGGGCTCATGACCAAGGCATGGGCATGGAAAGGTGAGGGTCAAGAATGTAACTCATGATTCACATTTACACTCCCGGAATGCAAGAAAGTGTGAGGGAATGAACCCACACACCCCCAAGTGGATTCCCATTTTGGACATTGGAGCCCCTAAGAAGTTCTAAATTTTTAGAAAGTAATTTCAGGGGTCAAAATCATTAGATTGAAGATTTCCTTATACCAATGGAAAACTTTTGAAACATAGATGTCCAAAATGGGCTTGCATGATCTATTTGAATACTTACAACACAAGTTATGGTTAAAAGAAAAGTTGGGAGTCAAACTATAAATTTGATTCCCAACCGCTAAAAGTCGAGAATCACCTTGATTTATGTGTGTGTAAGTGGCATGCCACATATCATTAAAAAATTCAACAAGGGCTAAAACTTTTCTTTAGACCTCACCTCAATTAGAGGTTTTCACAAGAAATTATGGGCTTCCAAAATGGCAAAAGTTTCAATTTCAAGAATTTTGGGACTTTTGACTTGGGAATCCCGAGAATAATGACATTTGGGTCCATCCCCCATGGCTAGTCATAGAGAATACTATAAACGGGAAGGTGGTGGCTTCCCCCAAGTCCGAGTTGTTGTGAGTTTTATGAATCCATGTATGTTTGTGGTTCGTTTGTGCACCAAAAATGTTTTAATTATGCATTAACCAATTTGTTATTTGGTTTGTGCAAGTCCATATGAATAATTGACCTACTTGTCATCCATTTTAGTCCCCATCCTAGATTTCCAACACGCCCCTTTTACCCTCAAAATGTTGTTAGCCAGGGAATGTACCCTAACTCCTTATTCCATTGTTTTCACCTTTGAACTCGAATTTGAATATTTCAAGGAGTTTGGGGGTGGGTCATTTTTTATCTTTTCTCCTCCTTATGTTTTGCTTTGAGTTCCCTTACTTTGTCCGTAACTTCTTTGTCCATTGTTTTTTGGTTGAACATTTCCAAGTATTGGTTAAATGTCATGACATGTGAGCTAGCATAATCTACTAGTGGTTCCTTCCCAAAAGTCCTCCTTATTGGCAATCGTGGCAAAAATAACAAGTTTATTAATATATAAACTTGTTCGGTTTAATATGAGACATTTAAGTCATTTGATTCAAGACAAGGATATTTTAAATTCACAACTAACACAAGGCTGGTTGATGGGGTGGTAGGGTTTAATGGCATTTCTACATAATAACAAGGTGTGGGTGAAGAGGGGCGTTTAACTCTAGTGGGAGTTACTATAACTATTACTTGAAAAGTTTATACAATATTTAAAGACTTTGTGGTAGCTTCAGCTTCATCCTCATTGTCACCAATTTGCACTATTGTATCTGATTGGTATGAATTTTTAGGAACCTCTTCCTTTGTTGCAATGAAAATTTCATTTGAACCAAACTTTTTGGCCATGGTAGCATAATTCATTCGCCAAATTCCACAAACCTAAAATTAATGTTTTCATTTTTTATAAATTGTTGTAAGACTTTGCCCACCCATTTTGCCTAGGTGATTTTGTCTAGTTCCAAAAAATGGTTTTTGGCCATGGCAACATCCGATTCCTTTCTTAATGTAGTTTTAAATGGTTTGAAACGAGTTGCATCCAAGGGCTAGAATGTATGTGAAATGTGAAAAAGTAAGGTGACCATGTCTATTCCAAATTTTACAACTTGTTCAAGTGCTTCTATTGTGACATGTGATTCATGGCCATCCATAATCAAAAGGTGAAGATTTTGTTGAAAACTCCCCCTAGTACAAATTTGTAAAAGAAAGTAAGCCACTAGTTGAAAAATATGCAATCATCCAAGCTTTCTTTTGCATGGCCATGCATGATCTTGGTCTACATAGCTTTATGTAATTTTTTCTCATTTGCAAACCTCTGAAAATGTAAAAGGCAAGTAATGTTACCCCTATTACATTAACATCACAGTTAATATTCAACCATTCTCGAAACTTAAGGATGGTGCTATAAACTTCTTGTGAACCTCACATAACCAAAATTCAAGCACCATACGTACTATCGCCCTACTTGAATCTTTATTTCATCTAAATTCCAAACATGGTTTGGTGGGTAATTATGTTGTGTGTACAAGTTTTTTAGGGTTTGGTAAAAGGTATGGCATGTTGTTTACCTTTTAGCCTTAGAAACCTCCAATCTTTTAGTAATATGTATATTGATTTTTGGATGGCATTTTTTGAACTAGTATCACTAATTGCCTCTTGGAACACCATTTCATAAATGCATGGGTCTAATTTGTGTAACTTGAACTACCTTCAATTTTAGTTGTTGTAAGGTGACAAATAAGCTAGCTTTTTGCATGTTCGAACCCAACTAACTATTACTCCATCTTCTACTTATGTTAGCACACCTTGACGACCCATTTTCCTACTTTTAGTTTTCCCATTGAAGTGATTCAAGAATGAAATAAAAGGAATGTTCCAATACCTACTTTTTTTTCAAAGTGGTGTTTCCTTTTTCAATTGTGTCCATGACATCTTCTAGTTGTTGGTTTGTCCATTTGCTTCTACTTATTGTAATAAGTAATATATACATATATATATATATATTTTGTTGTGGCAAAATGGAGGTGTTAATCTTGTGTTGTTGATATGGCTATTGTGATAGGTTGAGATTGATAATATTTGATATTGATAATATTCTTGTGTTGTTGAGGTTCTAAGTTGGGGTTGTTGGTTCTTTTGATTTTCATAACTTCGACTTAGAACCCCACTTCAACATTTTTTTGGCACATTGAAGTGTGTTGATGAACAATCTGCAAGCATTCCACCTCACATACGTTGTGGTATGGACTATAGGGCCTCCTCTCCCATTGGTCTTCTCATTTCAACCCTATTCCTCCCGAGCCCAACCTCCAAGCACTTGGGGGTGTCTTGTCAACTCCTAATAAAGGTACAAATCGAAATTTCTTGTATGATGACCAAAAGATTAGAAAGTGTGTTAAATTTGGATAATGATTAGGCACAACCAATTCATACCATTCAACAAGGTCTTTCCAATCTAATGTGAGATTTTTTATTGATGTGCAAGTAGTGGGAATGTATTTCAAAGTGCATCTTGATGGAAGAAAGGGAAACCTATGACTTATGCTACTTCTAGAATGTGATGAAAATTTTAAGATTGCTAAATGGTGAACCCAACAATAATATAAGTATTGTGAATATTTGTTTGTGTATTCCTACAACAACTTTGGTATGCCACTTAGATATGCCTTATTTGCCACTATTCCTAGATCTTGCAACTCACATTGTACTTCTTGTTTGATCCCAAATGTAATAAGATCTTCTACCTTCTCCTTGATCTCAATTTCAACACAAATTGTTTCTTCTACCTCCTTCCTTAATTTAAATACAACAAGGACTATACCATTTACTTCCTTTTTGACCTCACTTGCAACCAAATCTAAGTCTACTTTCTTATTGATCTCACCTTATAGTCTTTCTAAGAAAGATTGAAACTCTTGCAATGAATTTGATGCTAGATTTGACTTATTTAAAATTAAAAGTTCTTACTATAGGAATTCCAAGTTAAGAATTTCTTTTGTTCCTACCAAGTGGTTTTTGGTGGGAAAAATGGATTCATATGAAATGCGGTGGGAAAATTGGATATTCGTTCCGTTGGTTCTTGTTCCTTGGTATTCAAAACTAGCTTTTAATGGGTTGATTGAATTGTTTGTGGTTTTGGTGTGTTGCCCAAATTTTGGGCAATTTATCAAAGAACAATTAGAGACGGGCTCAATTTTGTGTTCTTGAATGTTGTTTTCTATACACAAAATGTCTCACTTCTAAAAACTTGATTACATTTTTATGTGCTCAAAGCGTCAAATTTGCAATCATCTCCTCCTTGTTTAATGTAACTTTGGACTCCCATTACCAATCAAGAAGTTGTACAAACTTGCTTAGAAATTGATGGGCTCTTAAACTTTTCGCAATAAAAGGTGGTTGTCATGCACGTTATTACGGAACATTAAACTTCTCTAAAATTATCAAATAATTAAAAATTTTCACACATCTCACTTATGGGTGAATGATTGGTCATAGATGAATTATTGATTGGTCATCACTTGAGAACAAAACTAAAACCAATATGTTACATGGCTAAATCCCCGATCGGTGATGGGCCATCATTTGGTGATAGACTGTTCTACCCTAGCTGAAGCTTGCTACCCCATTTTAGCTAAGCTTATAATGTAACAGACCCAACCATGAATCTCCATAAAGATCATGACACTGAAGGCATACATACTACAAGAACTAATGCAACATCTTTCTGTGTTAAGCCTGTAATCAAAGCAAAATGCCACATATGGTACACAGTTGAGGTTTCTAGTTGCTACCCACCTCTTTGATTAACTTATCTACTAACCTACTTAATTTTGAGGAGGTCAATATGAACAGCCAGGCACATTAGCTGCCCTGTTCAAAGGGTTTTTTTTCACCACAATTTTGTGATATCAGAACTTTTGTTAAAATTTCATCCAAAAAATAGCAAATTTAGTCAAATTTTACACTAGAAATATGGGGAAAAAAAATGTGGAAAAAAACACTAATCCAGAGGCAGTAAATGAATGTGAATGCCACCAAACTTTCTGTTAACCTCCTCTTTAAATGTAAAGTTGAGAAGTTACAATTAGACCATCCCCTTTCCAAATGAAATTTAGAGGAGGGGGTTTGGGAGAATTGGTAGTGAGGAAGGTTATAATCTGACATTTATAGCGGGCAAAAAAACACATTACAAATGATGAAGCCTACCAACCATAAATTAACCCAAAGCACCCCCAAAAAAGGGGAGGGGGAAAACAAGGAACAAAATGGAAGGACCCATATTTAAGAAGACAAATTTTCCCAAGAGTCCAAAACTTTGGGTCTCTTGTTGGGTCAGCAATATAATTATTGTGTTCCCAAGAATAAACAGAAACTCTGCCAAACTTTATCAAAAGTAGTAATGGAACACAATAATTTTTTTAAATTTGGGCTCAGGCACATCTAAAATTGGCCCATTGTGACAATTTGTCAATAGGACCCTTATGAAAATTTTGTCTGGTGTGATACGCATAATGCTCCTCCTTTGGAGTCCATGTACTAATTTTAACTTCAATGATAATGCACCACCAGCACCAACTGACCGTTCATATGCTGCATGGCTTGGGATACTGTCCATGTGTGCCATGGAGGGCCCTCCAGCCACCATAACTTTTGTTTTTGGCCTTTAACTAACTAGCTTTGGCCATCCAATTTCCACCTTCTCTGGGTTTTTTTGTTTTGTTTTGTTTTGTTTTTGGAACAAATCACAAACAGTAAGGGAAGAAACCAAGCCCCGGGGCAATCCTTAGTAATGAAACCAACTAAGCTTAGGAACTCAAGTAACTCTGTCTAATAACATGAAGGTTATCTCTGGCACACCATAGATAATGAGGACACCATAGTCAGCAAGATAATGTGGAGCAGCAAAGGGGAGATGTTCAATATGCTTGAGCTTATGGCACCACCTCTTACTTACTATTTAGCACTCACAGTTCACTTGACTTTTTGTTTATTGGCCTTGCCTACTACTACCAAGGCAAGGATATTGTGTTTAGATTCATTGTAGAGTATAGTAGCTTAAGGGACTTTTATAGGCCCCGTGGTAATAATAGGTCTATTTTTTAATGATATCTTGGCTTGTGTTGAAACCTGATATTAGTTATAGAGTTCTGATATCTTGAAGGATTTTGGTTTCTTTCCAAAATTATTGTTTTGCCTTAAGATACTTTTTTAATGTAATGTCCAATTTTGTGACATCAAAAATTTGGTGAACATTTCCAAAAAGTAGAATAAGTAGTCAATTGAAACAGGGAAAAAAGCCTTCCAAAAAATTCTCAATTGTTTCATCAAAATTTGTCGAAATAAAAACACTCATGGTGAACCTGGGAAAGATGAATGCTTCAGTGTTGGGCAGTTATCTGATTTTTGGTTTTTGTTGGGTCAGAATCAAATCAAAGAACCTCAAATTCAAGTTCTTTCGAAAAAATCATGATCAAAGAACCCCAAAGAACCTCAAAGAACCATCGGTCTTCATGAAATAGGTAACCAGGAAACAACCAGTAGTTTTATAGAAGGTGATTTAACCGGTTCTCTTTAATTTTTGGTGTGTGAACTGCGTTTTCATAATAAGAATCAGTTCTTTGAAAAGCACAATTTTTATATTAGATATGGTTATTTGGATTTTTTGGAGAATCACATTCATTTGTTCTTCAGGACCACCCTGAGAATTGTTGGTTATCAATTTCCATTTTCAATAACTACCCAACACTGGTATGCTGAGATGTTGGATTATGAAAGATAATAACATCATCATGGAAAGGACCTTACTGTCTTTGCAGTCATTTTGTTTGTAGGCTACTAGTAAGACATGATCATGAGATCTGCACCAGCTCCAGCATTAGATGATGAATCTACTGGCGGCTAATAGAAAGGGGGCGGTACGCACTGCCTTTCAAGTAGTAACTTAGAGAGAGTCTGAATCTAGGTCTGATTTGAATCCAAGTTCTCAATGATGTTTTACAACAATTTGTTGGCCAGCCAGAGACTGCTTCACTTGGGGGATGATGTTGAACGCCCTTCACCGTATGAGTTTGTAGCTGTCATTGTGGTACTCTGAGGGGTTCTACTCATGCCTCTTCTGTATGACAAACAGAAATGAACTACTACTCAGAAGAAAAACGATTGATTCTGCATGTTCTGCTCCTTGTAAGCAATTTTGAACCCGTGACCAGCTATCTAAAGAACGGGGCATCAAATCTAGAGCCTAATTCCAGATAGTCAAGATTGTTTTGGTTTTAAATTTGCTTACATTTTCTGCCAACATTAGTCCAACACTGTGCTACAACCATAGTGGGTGCCAAGCAGGGTGCTGCACTAACACCCGCAACTTGTAGAGGGGTTTGTAACATCTTGTGTTATACGATGTGTCCGTGGAGGTATAACTTAATACAGAATCAATGCCAAAGTAAGAGATCTGAAAGCTTTGATGGCAGACCCTATTACATTAAGGTCCTGGGTTGTTAAATTATGTCATTTTCTTGACCACATTATATGACAAATCTTTTGGTGATGATCATACACCCATAATAGCACATTTCCTTGACCGCATCATATGACATAATCTTCCAATGATGATTATACATTTATAATAGTAACCAAAATATGTCTATTGAACATGATTTTTTAAGAAAGTCAATGAATCTGCCACTCCGCAACTTAATGTTGTGGAATGGTCTCACCATGTCCATTATGTTGGGTGAATTGCCTAAATAATGTTTCCCATCAAGCCCTACCCATTACGCATAAGATGTTAGGTGAGGCATCATGTCTTTAATGCAAATGAGGTTATTTTGACAATAGCTCTGAGGCATCATAGCCCTCCCTCTGAAACTTTTCACAAGTTGTGCCAAGTAAAATTGTGCTTGCTACAAAGTTGGCAAAAATATTGGTATTCCTTCCAAAAACAATTTTGTAGGACATGCCCATTATGATGTACCTTGTTATGAGTACTCTAATGTTACCATGTTTCATGTACAACTTGGTGCATGTGACAACATGTTACTCTATTTCATGTTATCAACCCAACCATGCATTTTGGTTGGCACACGTCCTCATGTTCATCCATCCATCCATTATCTTGAAATGCATGATGATTTGAAGTTTTCTACCCAACCTACCCTATCACCTTAAAAAGTAACCTTATGTGAGACTTGTCTGCTTGCTTGCAAATTCATTATGTTCTTTTGATGTTGTTGAAGCTTGAGCTAGATGGAGCATGTACAAAAATAAAGAGCAAACTAATGTCATGGAAATCTTGGAAATTCTTTTAATATGATATGACATTTTAGCATTTTGAGCTTGAAAGTTGCAATTGAAGCTAGTTGTGATTTTGGCATGTCACTTTTGAAATGATAACAATTGTAGAGACTTTTGTACAAGTTTTCATCTATATTCTTTCTATTGCCAACCAAAAATAAATTTAGGTTTTCTGTGTTTGACAGATTATTATGTGGAATTTGCAAACAAGGAAGTAAAGAGAAAGATGAATGGTAGGAATGAGCAAACGAATGTACAAAAAGAGTGGGTTCAAGACGTGATAGAAGTTTCACCTCTTCTTGCAAAATAGCTTTGATTAGCACATAATGTATTTGTTTACTGGTTTTTTTAAATGGTCCCTTTTATAGAATAGGTTTATGCTTTCAAAATTGTAAGCTTTTGAACAAGAAAGAGAGAGGTAGAACAAGAAGAAATAATTTGTAAGCTACCATGTTCAAAGGTTGCCTGTGGCACTTCTGGGTAAATCTGATGGACCTATGATCTATTTTGGGGGCTGGATTTGGGTTTGTGGGGACAAAAATTGTTGATGCTGAAAAAAGAATGGAATTGTGTGTGTGTGATTTTTTTAGGGGTAATATTTTGTCATCATTGTTGTGTTACTTTCAAATTGCAGTTGTGGAAAGTTCTTTAAAATATTGTACATTTCTACCACGTAATAATCTTGAATTATTATATGGGTATATATATCACACTATTATTTAGCATCAAAAAGACACATTCCATTATATATCCAGTTCCTTATGAGCCTTTATGTGGTGTTTTTATCAAATCCAAAGTTTTATGGCTTGTTGATTGAGGTCCATTTGGGCTCCAATTTCAACTCATCACTTTTTTTCTTGGTTTGTGCATATTCATTTCATTTAGAACTCAAGCTTGTGAGTTAATTGTAATTTTATCACATAACTCCCACACCTTATTTCATTATGCGGGCTATGAAACATGCTTTGGGTTTGTATTTTCTTGCAAAACCAAAAATCAACAAGTTTTTTGCCCCTAATATCATTTGACAAACCTGAAAGGTGCATCATGATCCATTTTCAATCTACAAGACATGATTATGGTAAACACAAATTTTTGATATTTAATATTATGTGTAAGGTTGTCTCTTAAGATGTTTTTTAGACATCTTAAAATGTCTTTAGATGTTTTAGGACATCTTTAACATCCTTCTCAATGTCTTGAAATGTAGTAAAAAATTTACTTTCATTATGGTTTTAACTTATATTTATTAAATTTTCATTTGGATAAAGGTTCAAACTTAACCCCATCCCAATGTGCTCAACATCCTTTTTGACATGCCTAGTGCCTTTCATTTTATAAATATATAATTTTATAATTTTATAATTATTTTATGCCCTTTCTGCTCCCTTCACTTGCCCCTTTGATTGTCATCCCCCATTGGCCTATGTGCCCCCATCATCATTGCCTTTCACAACAATAAAAAAAACCCAATATACCCCAATGCCCTTGCCATTGCCTATCAATGCCCCATGGCATGCCCAGGTTGATCTCATTGCCCCCATCCCCCAATCATCCCCTAGTGCCCTCCATCACCCTTCTCAATGCACTCTAACACCCCTACCATTGTTGATATCACCCCTTAATGCGCCCCCCACCCCCCCCCCCCCCGCGTCCCCCCTTGGCCCCCCCAATCATCTCTTGCCATCCCTTGTTGTTGCCCAAAAGAAAATTCACAACCTCTCAAACTTTTTCCTAGCTTTTTTACCTAGGACACTCATATTGACACTTCCTTAAGGTCCTCAGATCACCAAGACTTGCAACCTTAACTATGTGTATCTTTGACGATACTCAATATTGTTGAACATGTGTCCTTGCAACATTTTGTGCATATAGATGATCCTAAATTATGTGTACAATTGCATCACATATATTTTAACAATGTCTTGTGTGAGAATTTTTAAACAATTTGTGAGATGGAAAAAGGGTTCAACCATAAACCACCTCAATATTTAAACAAATGTTTTAAGAAATAAAATAGAACCAAAACATGTGGAAAAACAAACACAACTCCAACATTTATTCAATAAGAGGAAGAGGAGTTCATTCAAAGTGTGACATGAAAGAAGTCAATATTTTTGTGAATTGTGGAAGCTATGTTGGAAAATGAAACAAGAAGATAATGAAGTAAAAAACAAGGTACATGGTTATAAAATGCATGTTGCACAAAGTTATCAAGTTATAACACAACTTCAACTTTGATGCACTTATTACCATGGTGCCGTGTTGATTTTTACATAATATATTTATGTTATAATGGCAAATTACAATATATATTAGAATATTTATCCGTTATAAGTTATCATGGGGATCAATTGAAAGTTTTGAAACTTTGATGGCAAGATTATTTAGTCCTTGTTACAAAGAGTTATGAAATAATGAATAGCAACAATTCAATGAAATTAAGAATATGTCCAATAATTAAGACATAGAGGCAATTTGATAAAACATTATATATGATGCACCAAATCAGTATGTGTTAAATGAAATAAGTTGAATTAACAATTTGACATGGTTATTTCATTAAACTATTATAAATGCTTTTCATGCTACAAGTCTTCAACTTGACGAAGCAATGAGCATGGTGTGGCATTGGCTTTTACAAAATGTAAGCATATTATAATGGCAAATTACAATAGACTTATAGAATAAAAACTCATGTCATGCAAGAGGAAATAAATTGAGAGCTTTACATCTTCATCAACATGGTTAGTCAATCTTTGGTACAAACCATGATTTTCATCAATTGAAGACATAGTATGATTTTGATTCCTACATAATGCAAGCATGTTATAAAGGCAATTCCAAATGACTTCTAAAATGGTAACATATGTAGGAGGGATTTAGTTGAAAGTTTTACAACTTCAATGTCATGGCTAATCTAATCCTTACTCCAAATTGTTATTAGGTTATATTACCATTTTGATTTATGAAATTAGGAACACAATTAAGTCAATGATGGGAATGACATTGAAATAAGCATGGAACTTGAAAGTGTTAACATTAGTCATCATTGGATAATTTTCAAAACAAAAACTTGTCAACATATTTTCATGTATATGAAAACAATGGTTTTAAAATTAATAATTGTACATGTTTGCTCTTTAAAAGTGAAGGATGTTCAAATCAACTTTTTCTATTCCATAGAGTTATTAATGGCACTAGGCCTTCTCTTTTGAAATCTTGAACTTGCAATGTCTACTAACAAACATTATCAACAATTTGTTACAAAGTAAAAACACATGATGTATCTCTTGTTCCTTTGTCCACTTATTGATCTAATGGTATTAATTGCTAGACGTCTAGCATTATGATATAAATTGAATGTAGGATTGAAAATAGACATTTGGCATTTTATTTTGAAGTGTGACATTGAAAAAAAAAAATTGGTCACTTTTAATTAGAAGGTACCTCAAAATCAACCATGAAACCACATTCAAAATTTCTCTACAAATCTTCCACATTGATAGTTTCAACTTTTTTGAAGATCTTGATATGCACATGCTCCAAACTTCCTTCAAATGATACAAAAACCAAACAAAAATTTAAAAACCAAGCAATAAATGAGTACATTGTGTGCCAACTAAAGCTACTTTGCAAGCGGACTAAAGCTTCCATCATGTCATAGACCCACTTCTTGTCCACTTACTCACTTGATCCATTGATCTCCACTCTCTATATCCTTATGGTGCAAATTCTTTGTAATATGTCAACAACAAGTGTTGCACACAAACCCTTAGTATGCTTTTGGCCAACAGCAAAAAGTATGTGCGTAAAACTATATCAAATTTTTTTTGCAAATTCTTTGTAATATGTTAACAAGTGTTGCACATAAACCTTTAGTTTGCTTTTGGCCAATAGTAGAAAGTATGTGTGTAAAACTATGTTTAAAAGGTTTTGCAATTGTTATTTTGACAAATATCATGCAGTAAAATAATAATAAACTTCAGCTACAACTTCCAAGCTCATAAATTATTTTTTTGCCAAACCATGTTTAAAATATTTCTAACACTTCTACAACATTAGCTTGCCTTTGATTTTTGTACATGTTCCATCCACCTTTGCTTGTAATGCAAAATCCTTACAAAATTATGAAAAAAGGAAAAACGCACACACAACACACAATTCTATTTTTCTTTTGTCATTGACAATATTTTGTTCAATTGCCCCAAATCCACTCCCAAAATGTGCGACCCATTTTTACATATGGTTATTTCGTATAACCTTTTAAAGTAGTAACTTCCACCCATAAAAAACTTTTTCTTTCCTTCTTTCTTCTTTATTCAAAAGTTTAAAATTTCAAATATATATATGTACATACTCAATAAAATGAACCATTTTTTTCTCGAAATAAAGAAACAAGTATGTTATGTAGGCTATGTGCTAACCAAAGTTCCAGAAGAGGAGGTAAAGCTCTTACCATGTCCTAGACCCCCCCTTGTTGACACCCTCATAGGGACCCTTATAGGTCATTGTTGACCTATGAATAGGAATTTGTAACATAAGGAAGTAAAGAAAAAGAGATGGATGGAGTGAGTGAGTAATCATGCAAGAGAGGGGTTTTAGGGTTTAACATTGATATTGATAACCAATGGGTGTAAATTTAAGAACATTTTTTGATACCCACAAATCCATGCAAAAGCTTCTACAATTGTGATTATTATAAAAATCATAGGGCAAAATCAAAACAAACTTTTCAAACCATCTCCAAAAATTTCCAACACTTCCATCACATTAGCTTGTTCTTCATTTTTGTACTTGCTCCATCGATCCAACCTCACTTCAACCTTTTACATGTTTGCTCCACCTAGCTTGGTTCAACAACAAAACAACATCAAAAGAACAAAATGGATACCAATAGAGAATACAAAACAAGAGGCACAAAGCCTCCCATAAGGTTACTTTTATAGTCAACATGGTGGAAAATATCAAATCATCACGTTTTCTAAGGTATTGGATGGATGGATGAATATGTGAATGCGTGTCAATGAACATGCATTGTTAAGTTAGTAACACGAAGTAGAATAACATTGGAGGTTTCATAACATGCATCAAGTTGTAACATGATTGTGATAATAGAGGATTAGTAACATGATGTGTCATTATTTGTGCATTATAATGAACACATCCTAGAATTTTTTTTCTGAAGGAAAACTAGGCTATTTTTGACAACTTGTAACATGCATGACATAACTTGGAATGACCTATGAAAAGTTTCAAGTGGGAAGGTTGTGATGCCATGGGTTGTTGCTATTAAAATTACCTCATTTGCATTAAGAGATCAATGGCTTAACTAATGTTTGTTGGGCTTGACCGTTACATGGTACATTGTGACTTTGGATACTGAATGTTGAGTTTTATATTGTAGAGTATAATAATGTTGGGCCCAAGGGTCAAGAAACACTAACTAAGAACCACAAATTAAATGTACTTCAATCTTAGATGCAAAAGTACACATGGTCAACAATGATATCCAACAAAAAAGAAATTGTCTTCTCCAAATTTTTGGATGATTTTCATGTAAAGAACAAGAAAACAATTTGGGCCGAAGCTTCTCAAGCTAGGGAATGGTTGGGGATGGTGAAGAAAAGTTGGGGAGTAGTGGTCATGTTGTTGGCTAGAGAAGGGTGGGGAACACATTTTGTTTGATTGGAGAATGTGGTTGGGGATGAGACCTTCCTTGACCAAGCAATGAATGTTTTCCCCTAACCGAGTAATATGTTGTTCACTTATGTGTTATTCATCATCGCATTGCCTAGTAGGGGGAAAACATCTATTCCACATGAATGTTGAATATTGTTTGAATCATTTTTATTTTCATCAATAATTAACATGTGTGAAATGCTTTAGAAAATTTGGAAGGTTGCACAATGGATGAAAAGTTGAAGAACTTGGTTTCAAAAGTTACATAATTGATGAAAAAGTTTATGATGGATAAAAATGGAAAAAATTGCACCATTTCTGAAAAGTTATGTGAAAATGGAAAATTGGGGGAAAATGGCATAATGGATGAAAATGTGGGGGAAAAGGTTGCATGATGGATGAAAAGTTCAAAAAAGTGGGGTCAAGTTGCACATGGATGTGTAGATGCGTTTATAGAGGAAGTGGAACCAAGTTTCTTGTGGAAAGCATGGCCTTAATTCTCCCTTGAGAACTTGGCCCAACTTATTTTTCTTCCTTGAACAACTTGGCCTAAAAATTGAAGCCAAGTTGCACATGGATGGATGTTTTCTTGGAGGAAGTGTGTCCACTTGGGATGGATTCCTTAGGAAAAACATGGCCTTAATTTCCCTTCTCCTTGATGAATTTGGCTAGACTTATTTTTTCCCCTTGGGATGAATTGAGGGCAAGTTGCACAAACAAAAATCTCAACATCCATCTTCTTCCCCAAATGGTTTCTCAAAAGTTTTTATTTTGCAAAATCAAGTCATTTGAAAAAAAACATGATTGGTGGGAAAAGCATATTACTTAATGTCAACTTGCCATTTTAATATAATATGTACCACAAACACATCACATGTTGTACATTGTAATGAATGAAACCACAAAGTTTACTTCACACATTTGCCATAAGTTGTGGCTTTTTGTGTGAGAAGAAACACATTCTCTTATAATGGTGGAAGACATGCCAAAATGTAGATGAAAGTTCTACTCATTGCAATATTACACTGCCATTTCTCCAATTGATGTATGGTTACATTCATCTTCTCCATGTTTAAACTTTTTTCACTTTCACATCAAATGATGGAAGTAACAAATAACCCCATCACTACAAGTTTGTTTGGAGTAAGGTTATTTCCATCACATATGGTAGAAATGATCCAAATATTGCATCTCTATTATTTTTCCATTCTATAAAAAGTAGCCTTTCAATATTGGAACTTTCTCACTACAAAATCATGAGCCATTCAAATTTACCCTAACATTGCCATGTATCAGGCTTTAGGTTCACTTTCAAATCCCTAGTTCATCTTGAATTATAATGAAATTGGAAAATGAACAAAATTGGGCACAATTTAATGAAATTGGTCAACCATTTCACAATATTTGAATTTTTTTTTAAAGATTTGATTTATTAAAAATGATTAGAAGCAATCACACAAAAGTAAAGCAAATTTAAAGTTCAAAATGTAACTCCTCTAAGCAATGTAAATCAATCTAGGTGAAGAAAGGAATTTATTCCCTTATTTTTGTCTTGTGTATCTTTTTCATCCTCATTTTTTATTTGGTCCCAAATTTTGATGAACATGGGGGTTATTGAACTTATTTTGAGAACACCTAGTTTTGATGGCATTAACCAACAAAAGCATTTGCATAAATATTTGTTTCCTTTTTTTCTTGTGATATTCAATGTATATGTGTTGGTTATCACAAGAATAAAAAAGAAAATAAAGCAATGCCCACCAAAGTACATACATACCCTTTTCAAAACACCCCACCTTTGGTAGAAGAAAGTTTCTATTTAATAATGTGCCCTCCAAATACAATAGAAATGTCATGTTGGTGTTTTACATTGCTTTGACCCTTGTATAAACTATAAACATTATCATATGTATTGGTCTTGACAACCCAACTAACCTTGTACCTCAATTATTCCACTACTTTGGTCATATTTGTATTCTCCCAATATTTAGATTTTCAAGCCTTGAATGATACTAGACCAAATTCATTGATGAAATCAAGAGTCACCTTTGTACACATACTACATGGAATAATGGCCATGGTCAATATGTTTGTGACATAAAAACGTTGAAGCAAAGGCTAAAATAAATGTTTTGATATAGTTCACATCAAATTTTTTTGCATCTTGATTTTATTCAATTTGCATCATTGACATCAAAGGTATTTTGAAATCAAGCACGTGTTGTAATTATGAAGTTTAACACTTGATGCTTTTACATTTGACACTAATGAAGCCTACACATGTTAGACTAGTGTTGATACTTGGCTAGTATGAAGGAAAATATTATTAGGAGTTAAGTTTTCACTATTGCCCACAAATTTGGCAAATATCAATATTAGTTTGGTCTTCATTTTGAAACAAAATAAAAATACCCATACTTGAGTGGTCCTAGTTTTGTCAAAAGATGCCAAACATGAACTTCACTTTTAACAAACAAATTGGCATGTTGACCCAACACTCATATAATTCAATACTATTCAAATATGAACATGCATAATTGCTAAACATGACCGGGACCATATCTTCAATATCCACCATTATATCTAATCAGTAGAGAGCATCTAGACCATTAACATGGTGTGTATGAAAAACCTTCTTGGTAGGTATTATTCACATTCACTTGTTATTTTAGGTTCTTGAACATGGATACCCCATATTAATCATATTTGATAGTCAAGGTTTTAGGGTGCCTTCATACTTATGTACATGCATATTCATATATGCCAGTTAGGGACTTAAGGTGCTTAAATATGTATCTCCCATATTGTTGATAGTTGTTTATTGGGGTTAAAGATGCTCATACATGTCTCCTTTATGAACAATGACATATTGATGTTCTTTGTGTTACATCATCACATCATGCTTTCCCCTAGTGGCAATTTCTAGTGGCATAGATACAACTAACAACCTCCTTCACGCCTTTATGATGTTAAAATCAATGGCAACTAGGTGAACAAATCTCACCTTGTATTGTCTTTTTGCTGTCACTTTTGGGATAATGATGTCTTACATTGACTTATTTGAGTGTAAGGTAGCTTCAAGCTTGCAAAAGTTTCTTGGTAAATATGGTTTTCATAGGCATTGCTAGCTCTTCAATTGTCCATTTAAATTGTCATTTTGAAATTTGCAATAAGTAGGTGTGGCATTGTGATGTCGTTTGTCATTCCAAGTTGTGATGTTGTTTTGCTACTGCATCATTGCATGGAAGATCTTGTAATTTGGTGTATTTTTTCCTTGCTAGAGACTTCAATGTTCATGGGGTTTTAAGGATTCTACATGTGTGTTTTGCACCAAGTGGGAATGAAGTTGTAAATCTATTGTTGCAATTTGGCAGCTCTGTGTTTTTCTAGTGGATTTTGTATTGAATTGAGTCATGAACTCTACAAAGGTGCATTTCACCTTCAAGTTGACATTTTGCACCAGGTGGGCATGAAGGTTATCTTTTTGGTGGATCCATTCTTGAAAAGAATGGTTAGCTCCACACCAATGCATTTAGCATGAAAGTTTGCATTTTGCACCAAGCGGGCACAAGGGGATCATTTTGTTGTCATCAAACACATGAAAGTATCTTTGTGATTGGTCATATTCGTGTCTTGCTGACAAGTCAAGTTCTAATAAAAGTTTTTTGGTTAGATTTCTTTGCAAGATGGGTGAGAGGATAACAGTAGTGAAATTGTGGGCCTTCAATTTTTACCAAGGATTTCTGTGTAACTTTCAAACTGGTGGTTGGATTTGTAACCCATTCATGGATGAGTAGATTGAACCAGATTTCTACCTAAGGCCTCAAATAAAGGTAAAATGGTTGTATAAAGGGCTTTAGCTCTTAGGGGTTAACCACTGAACCCAAGCTAGAACAACTCCAACACAGATAAGGAATGAATGAATGAACAAATCAAGAAAATGAAGACATGGTTACAATGCTAAATCGCATCCAAAGGATAGGCATTGATTCAAGTGAAGCAAAGTGCATGAGTGTATGTGCAAACAAAATCAAAGTTACTGATCAATCTGTGGCATACACAAAGAGACTTATCATTTGCAGTCACTCAGGCTGAGGAGACCTGATTTACACATATTCCATAAATGTTGCATGAAGCCATTCATGCTGTGTCATGGAGTGGCTGAGTTTGAAGCTCAAAAAATTGATGGAGGCCTGTGCATTGCCAGAGCCAACAACAGAGTTTGTGTGTAATGTCTGCCACTTTTCCTGATAATGGGTGCTATGAGGCTCACCATTTCACATGAAAATAATAAAAAAAGAAGAATCATACCCTTCTTGCAAGCAACATCTAGAGCAACAAAAAAATTATAGTCTCAACTGAATATGTCTATTAATTCTTCAAAACTGGAATCAACAGAGGAGCCATCTGATTGTTGAGATAAACCATTTGAAGAATGACAGACATATAATGTGGCCACAAAACACAAGAACCACAAAGAATCATCTTCATTATTTGACACCACTAGAAACATACATCACCATTAAAAATGCTCCAGAGATTCTGCAGCTTTCTGTCAGGTAACACCATTCTTGGGCACTGAATAAGGCCATCCAAGTTCAAAAATAACCTGTAGCACCCCAATCTCAACTGCCGGTAGTGTCCATTGGTGTATCCAGGGACAAGAATGCAACTCCAATTCATCATGTTCACCATATGCCACTTTCATCTGCACAGAACAAGTCAAAACAGCCAAGCACTTATGAAAATCTCATCTACAAACAACTTCATGGAGAATACACATCAATGTAATGGAGAATATGCAAACATCTAAAAGTTGCTTCATCCAGTGGGTAATTGGTGGTCCTCCAATTTTGCCACCTCTGTACTGAAGTTAGAAAACCATGCTTGCTGCACAGCTACATAAAATCCATCCAAGAAACAAAGAGGAAATGAGATGGACTTTTGAGCCACTGACACACTAGGGGTTGTACACATTAGTCCTATAGCTAGATGCTGAAGGGTTCCCTGCATATGCAAACAATTAGACAGCTACAAACAAGCGAGCTGCTGGTTCTTCAGATGCCAACACCAAATCTCAACTTCATATTGCATTAAGAAAGGTTATGTCTTTATGCTGTGTGAACAAGGATCCAGGTCAATGGATCCATGCTGTGCCCATCTGCTCATGCACATGCAGATAAGTTGATTAAGAATTCCTAATACCGAATTCCCTTTCTTGAGTTCCTTTGGGAGACTCAATGTCCTTGAACATAAGACCACACCTGAACTTTACATGATCCAAATTGGAAGAGAGGAGAAACCCTTGGAATAAGAGAGCTCCCAACCCATACCTGTGAGCATTGGGATTGACAAATGTAGACTTCTGGGCATCTTTAGCTGCATACACAAGACATGAACAAAACAGCGGTTAATTCTTTGGGAAAACCCTCTGTATATAAGAAGACAATTCAACTGAGGGTATTCTTATTCTCTAGGCAAGGTACAGCACAACAATCAGGTCTGCTTATCCAGGACTAAATTTGTGTTATCTGGAAACACAACATAAATGTTCCAAGAACTGACCTAGCCATGTTTTGAAAGGAGGGTTAGTACATAGCAATAAATGCAAGTTTACAGAGAGGGACCATGCCACAATGAAGAGAAAATAGTGGAGAATCCGTGCAATCTCAAATCTATTTGACAAGATCTGCAACCCTAGAACCTATCTACTTTGAGCCCTAATTTAGGAAGTCAACTTGGATAAGTCCAACTCCAGCTCTTGAATGAGAGAGCAACGAAGTTAGAGAGAAGCAAATGAGAGGCATGTAAACAGAAAGAAAATACAATAGAAAAGAGCTTTAACACAATCTCCAGTGAACAAAGCAAACATCCAATCCTCATGGGCAAATCCAGCCAACAGGTGAGACATCACCGTCAATCTGATCATCTCAAAACGATGGCCACGGCGAACAGTGCCCAAGCAGACAAGTACAAGACCTAAATAGCAAGTAAGCAGATGAGAACCTGAAGAAGAGCATGTCGTGTGTGCAGACAAGAGCCAAAATGGACCCCAAACCCTAATGCTACTGTTTCCATTTTTTTAAAGCATACTTTCTATAGTCACTGTGACCCCAAAATCTCCTCCCCGAGCACTCCAAACTCCAAACAGATCCAGTGTTTGAAACGAAAAAAAGGATTAAGGGGGTAAAGAAGAAGAACAAGAAGAAGAAGGAAAGAAACGATAGACGTACGGTTGAGGCTGGTGGACAGCTTGATAACAAGCCCCAAAGTGAAAGCGAAGCCGAACACGAACGGCCAATTCCTGCGCCCCTCCGACAACGCCACCTGCGTCAAAGGCCTTCCAACCACAGGCAGCACCATATTTACGACCAATCTGTTTTCTGTAAAGCCAAATTCCAACGAGATTGCAGCAAGAGAAGCCTGCAAACAACAACAAGAACAACGGACAGAGGGTCGAGACGCTAGAAACAGGGAGAAGCGTGCGAAGCTCTCGGATATGGCGGAAGCGGCGACACGCACCGCGGAAGACCCTAGAATTAGGGTTTCAGTCCTAACCTATGGTGAAGAAGATATTGAATATTGAAGAAAATTTTGACTAAAATTTTATTTAAATCAAAACTAAAAATGTAAGGGGAATTTGGGTGTACTCCTCATATTTTTGGTAAGCCTTGATGGAGTAAGATTTAATGAAGGTGATCTGAAAGTTTTTGATGAATGGGATTTGTTGGAAATGATTTTGTAAATTTTTGGGACCAAAGGTGAAGGTGATATTGAATTTTGGATAATTTTCATCAAATGAAATTAATGTGATTTTTTTTTTAAATTTCACAATTGGGCTCTATCATCAAGGTCCTATTCACACTTGGAGCGAATATGTTCCCACTTGCACCAATGGCACATTCCACATTAGTTAATGTGATTTTAATGTACATCTAATCAAGTTGAACATAATCAAAATAAACAATAACTTGTTGCTTTGAAAATTGATGTAAGTAACACATGTTACTTACAATCACAAAAAAACCTAAAACATAAACTTTCACATGTTATAACCAAATTGTTTCTTGGCCTTTTATTAACAAGGATGGTTTTTTAAAGCTTTCTAGTGTGAAGGACTTTCAAACAAACATGCACACTATTAATTATAGGTGATGATTAACCATATTATGTAACTTACTTTTCATGGAAGACAATGTACAAAATCATTTTTCATCTTCCACACTTCCAATCACCTAAGCAACAACAATTTTTATTGTCTTGATAATTTACTTTTTAAAAAATTAAATCAAAATATGGGATGAGGTCAAATCCATCACAATTTTGTCATAAGGTTCAAATCATGCCATTCCATCAATGAATCTTTTGCATTGTTTTTCATGGTGGTCTTTTTGAAAAGATTGGCTTGCATATCAAAGTCTTGTGAATCGAATAAGGCTAGCATTTCCACCCCATTAATCAACCTTGAAGTGTTTGGAGAATGATGTTTCAACATCTTCTTGAAGCTAACATTGAAAATAAACTATCCCCTAGACACCTATCATAATTTGGGTGCAAGGAACTTTGTCTCCAATTCATCCACAAGGGCCACTATAACATTGCAACGTTGTTGTTTCACAAAAAGAACTATACTTAAAAACACTCATCTAGTCACCCAAGACAAACCATTAGTGACCAAATCTTATTGCCTAGTTTAAATGTATTGCCTTGCATAAGGTGTTGATTTGCTTAAGTACTCATTCAAAAACACTATAATTTTATTTTTGGGTTGGAATGTAATAAGCATGTGAAAAACTAGCAACCACATGGAAAAAAGGAAATCAAAATTACAATATTGTAATCTAAAGCAAGAAGGTCAATGGCATACCAATAGATTTTCATGGAATTTAATTGAAGTGGTGTTGTTGATTTACATTTGTGAAGAGGAAATATTTGTCCACAAGTATTGGACATTGTGTTTGAAATGGTTTCATCCAATTGGGATCAACTAATATAATTTCATAAGATCATATAATAAATACACTTTAATAAGTACTTTATTGGTCAATTTACATACAACAAGGGGCCTAGGGGCCTCCAAAGTGTTAGGAATGTGATGAAATGTCATTTTTTTGTCTTCATAACAAAATGTTTGAGTTTTTATATGCATTGGATTCCATCACCTCATTGTACCTTTTTTATATATATTGGAATTGAGCATTCAAGAATTGTAATAATATAATTTATCAATGGTCATAGGCCAAACAACCATGAATTTTGTAATTTTAAATATTTTTTAATACCACAATACATCTCCATTTTTATAACACTCACCTAACAATCAAAAGCCAAATGATCAATCCTTACGGTTGGATCCACAATTCATTTCATCACGATGCCCTTGTGTTTGACCTCCACCAAAAAATTGAAGTTGTGGAATACATGGCACTTGAAAAGCCGTGGTTGGGTTAGAATATAAAATATAAACTTGTGTTGTTTGGTTCTTGATTTTGAAATGAACTTTTGATCTTGGTTCTATTTTTTAAAATAAAAATCATGGAACCTTTAATATGGTCTTGAAATTCTTTTTTTTTAATCTTTAAAAACCTTCGGTTTTGATCATTTTTACAAAGATTTTATAATTAGTTTTGATTTAAAACTAGGTCTAGTTCCATATCCATTACACACATTTAAACAAAAAAAAAGATGTAATATTAGTTTGTTCAACTAATACACATATTCAAGATCTAAAGATTATGTAATAGTCATTATGGACAACCGGTCAAATCCAAAAAATTGTTTAAAATGTACTTGTTCAAGTTTAAATTATTTAAAGTTAAAATGTATTTATCTATTTAAATAACTTGAACTTGTTTACAATAGGGCAGCACCCCTAATTCACATTCTAATTTAATTTTAAAAAGAGGTCAATTGTTTAATTAGGTTTTAATGGAAATTTCAACAAGATTTGGAACCTTTAGTTTAGAGACCTTAAAACCTTATCTATAATTTGGACTTGAACCTACCTGTATCCCAAAAACTATCAACATTGGTATAAACATCCACCTAGCAACAATGAAATCATATTAACACCCTAAACCTTAAACCACCCCTTCAACTCCAAATGAAACAAGTCTTATGGCCATGTCTTCCTTGTTCAATGTAGTGCATGTGATAAAAGCTTCCTCTTCTTCCAAGCTAGGTAGGGCTTATCCACCAATACAAGATTTTTCTCATTTTAAACAAATTCCGTCATTGAATACAAATAATAAAAACATTTATTTTATTATATTTACTTTTAGAATAGTAATTTGAAATAATAGGGTTTCAATAAATTAAAAATAGATTGTTTGAATCAATGTTATTTCTTCAATGAAGGAAAGAGGCATAACCATATATTTATGTATATATGGATAGATAAGAGAAAGAGAGAGAGTTCGATCTATTTGATAAGTAGTAATAAGATCTGACTAACTTCTCTAATGTAGAAAGTAAGGATTCCACTAGCTTTTGTTGTTGCAACCTTCCTAGCCATTATTTCTTATGGGTTGGAAACCCTCATAGTAAGAATAGGACCTTAAATTTTTTTTAAATGGATCCATCGTTTCTATGGTTCCTACATCAACGGTGAAATCCTTTAAATATGACAGAGCCTTAGATGTCATTGGTTATTTGTATAATTTCCAATTTATAACTTTGTCTTATCTACAAAATAGAAAGTCTCACTATATGTAATGAAAAATTTCTCTATCTAATAACAACACATTATTTCAATGGTTTGCTAAATAATTGACCCTATCAATCTGTTTTTGCATTGATATAATTCATTTTTCTTCCTAAATTTCATTGCATCTTTTTTTCTTTCACTTAATGAATCAATGACCCACCAATACTATTGTAAAATTGTTTCTTTCACCCCACATCAAGATAATTGGATTTGCATTGATGGGGACCATAAATTTCATTTACCATATAGGTAATTGATAGATCAAGACTCTACCATAACAAAAGAGTTCTTTCGCCATACTGATCCTTATCTATTACTTTTAAATTTATAATCCAAACAAATCACACATACACCCTAGTACATACCTTTATGCTGAAAACATCCCTGAAGAGTTGGAAATTTTGTTTTATTTTCTACCGATTGTCTTCGATTCTTGATTAATTGTTGAATAGTAGGCATCTTCTATCATATTTAGAATTTATCGGTTCAAATTAATCCCAACCATAAGAAATTATTATAAAATTTTCCATTAGACTTTGCTTTTGTATGAATCCGTTCCTAATGAAAAAGTTATATTAGTGCAATATTTCAAGAAATCTTTCTATAATTTATTTTCCCACTTTCTTTTATCTTGGGCGAGGCCCAACCAAAGTAATAGTCATTTATTCCCAACTTCAATTGTTCATTTCTTAGTGGGGATACATATAATATCATTTCATAGATCATTTTTTATAGCTATAAGATCAACAATACCATAAACTTTTGCTTCTTTTGCCGACATAAAAATGTCTCTTTCCATATATTTGGAAATAATCTATAGAGGTTTACTCGTTCTTTGTACATAAACCATGGTGATGCAGTCGTGAAGTTTTAATACTTCTTATGCTTCCATAATACATTCCCTTGCTTGTCTGTCATAGTAAGAACTAGCATCAATCTCATTATATTGTGTGTACATGCACCATCAATTCATGTTCCAAAAACAACAATATGAGTACCCTCCTCCAATCTTAAACAACATTAACATACACATTGTTTACATTAAACTGGTGACTTCATCACAATTTAAATTAACATAACTAGATCGCACCACAACCTCTTTAGTGGCAATTAACACCACATTGTACAATGTTTAGGCACGGACCATGCCAAGTTGTCACACAAGTGTTTTTTAAAGTTGTTTTTCACACCAAATTGTTTGAATAAACACTTCACAGCTTCAAAGTAAATCATTAGCCTTCCATCATCAAATGCAAAACAATGGTGAATTAAACAAGTTTTTGCTTTTCCATCCTTTTTCATCACAAGATGCAAAACAATCTCCCTTGCCATACATGCATTTGAATAACCTTATTCTTACCATGATAATATTTAAAAAGAAAAACATATTTGCTTACACACCCTTTGTTATGATCTTCACCTTCCTCTTTCCAACATATTTGAAAAGTTGTCAAGCTTAGGAACAAACAACTTTTCCTTTTGTTCAATGTTGGAACACACTTTACAACTAGAACACAAATCAAACTATCATTTCCAACAATAAATATTGCCCATATATATTTGTTATTCATACATCTTGAATTTTTTAATGTGAATCATATTAGGCTTGTTTTCATTTCTTATTTTCAATGTTGAATTTTGCAACTAGTTAATTTGTAATTTAAGGAGCATTACTACTAAATGATGCAATACAATTTGGTTAAAAACTGGAAGTTTCAGTCAAGCCAACATTAAGGACATTAAGGTTAGGCAACACACCTTGGGATTAATTGTCAACATTGGCAAGGCCTCGCAATTGTACCCTATCGTTAAAAAAATGCATGTAACAAAAGTTAGGAGGTACTTTCTATGGAGGATTGTGTGGTCATTGATTGAAAACTCTTAAAACTTTCAAACAATTGCATATGGGCATTAGCAAAAGTAACAATTGACATTAACAATGGCACACAAACAATCAACAACAAACAATAGAGTTTGATGAAAAGAACAAGGGGTCATGGCATATGTAATTTATAATCCATAATGCATGAGTTCAATGGCAACACCAAACACAACCTAAACATGATGCACAATTATTCAAGAATGAAAACCAAAAATATAGTTGATGTGAACAATCAAAAGATGCCACACCATAATTAGTAGCAGTTTAAGCAACACAATTGCAATTAAACACCAAGGAATTAAGAAGTCACACACAAATTACAAGCATGAATTGCAATTCCAAACCACAAAAGTCCAAAAATAAAATTGCAATTTCAAAAACACAAAGCAAATTGCAAGTTCACTAACTTAGGGAAGTTATAAACATATTGGCTAAAAATGTGTGTAATGAACACCAATGAATCAATGACCTCATAGAATCAAGGTTCAATTGGTGGAAGAATATAAATGAGAATAATGTAGCGTGCATTGTTGCAACCATCTCAAATCCTAATGCCCATTGGCCCAACAATTAAAAGCCTAGCAGCCACTCATCTTAAAGAAAAGTTACAAGTAATGAAGATGGTGAATTGCTCGTAAATGCAACATGTAGAATTGACAATTTCATGAAAGTTGAAAGAGGATGTAGGTGAATTGCTTATAGAAAAGAACAATGGAGCTAGTTATGGAATAAAGAAACAATAAGTTGCCAAATGCTAGAAAATAAATATTCTCAATGGTGTGTATTGAAGATGACATCCTAGAGCGGCTAGATGATTGAAGGTGATATGGTGGCATGACATTTGCATTGTTTGCTATGGAAACTCGAAGATTTAACCATTGTTGGTTATCTTTAACCATTCAAGTAACTAATAAGGAGATCTAGACCATTGGGTAGTTCAAATATGGGCAGATTTATGAGATTTTTTGGATTAAAAAATAAAAATTTCACTAAGAATAAACATTGTTACATGGTTATGACAAGGCAAATTAACATGTGTTCTTTCATGCCCATGTTATCTATATTAAAATCAAATTTGAGACTGAAATAAATAATGATGAAGTATTGTGAACCATATGGGAAAATAAGAGGGAAAAAAATGATTTTAACCTAGATGTTAATTTAACTATTAGATTACATTTCACCAAAAAAAGGAGAAAATTGATTAAACAAAAATTCACAGTTTTCAATTATTTGTACATTAAAAATGGTCAAATCTTTGCCTTATAAAACTATTTCTCATGTAAAATGATTTTACATATTATATTATAATCCTTGACATTGTAGTTTAAGAATAATAATTTAGCTAATTTACTCCCTTACCTCCTTACAATATATAAAACATAGGTATAAATATTGAAAGTAGGAACTAATGCAAGTGGAATCATAATATTCAGATATTTTAGAGAAAGTATGAATTATATTCAGTTATAATGTTTTAAAATTGACATTATATAATATTGGATCAATCTAAAGTTTTTTTCATCAACTATGGGGTTCTAGTAGTTGATTTGGGCTTGACCTTGTGGTAAAACACCAATAGAAAAATTCTAGTGTATCTAGAGGGCACCTTAGAAAACATAATTTTTCCTCTGCAAAAGGGGCAGGCATTTTGTTTTTCAAACCCCCCTCTATTTTTTTTCCATGATATCGATGGGAAAAAAATTGAAAGATAATATTTTACTCTTTTTTTTTGTTGGGTAATGCCCAAGGAGTAGAGTGTTCCCAAAATTAGCACCCCCTCCAAGGTTGGAAGGGCTGCTTATTTTGGGAACACCCATGAATGTCAAACATGATTAAATTGCAGTATGTCCATGTTAGGGCCTACCCAATTTGAAACAACCATCAATGTCCAAAAAGAAAAATTGCTACCAAAGGGAAAATGAGGGGATATGGTGAAATGGTGTCATGATCTCTTGTTTGGGGAGAGTTTTTGTCCCCATATTATATGTCAATATTGTTGTAATACCTATACATTGTTTTTAAGCTTTTATTGTGCTAAAATGATTCATTAACATTGCATGAGGTAAAACAATGGTTTGAATATAACATGTTGCAAAATTAAAAAATAATGTTGAATCTTAAAAGATTGTCATACATGGTATGGATGGTAATTTTTGAGTTACAAAATGGACAATGAAAGGTTTTTTTGAAGTCTTTGACATATCCCTTAGCTCTTCATGTTAGTGAACTACTAAATGAGGGAGGCTTTGCTTGCTTTGGCTTCCTTTAAACATGTGATGCATTCTGGATGCAAAGTCATGCAAGAAATTTGAACTTGCTAGAGTGATAATATGAACAAACTACTGAAGTTGTCCCTGTAGGTAGAGTTCTTCAGCTGATGATGTTACACTGAGTTCCAGTAATTGACATTGCAGCTCAAGCCTCTCATCATTTCTTCAGAGAAAAAGTCACCTACTTATTTGTAACTATTTTGTGCAATTGTGCATTCCTGCACTCTCCCTATATATTTACTTGTGACAGCAATTTTATCTCACACCAATGTATCCACAATTAACAAAGACAAAATCAATTGGATAGTATTTATTCAGAGCAAAAAATGAAGGAAGGAAAAGTGGTTTGGATTCAGTTCACAACTTCTTCTCTTGTGAAACAAATTTCTTGTGTACAAGCATTGTCACCACCAATTTGCAGGGTGCATCACTACTATGGAAGCTAATTTCTGTAGCTACAAATGGGTTGTCATTTTGTGCAATTTCACACCCAAAAAGAATCTACATACATGTATATTTCTTCGGATTTTCTATTTTGCCTTAGTTGATCATCTGACCCTTTACAGAGAGGAGCAACTGACTGGCACAGCTTAAAACTCACACCCATAAGTTGGATGCATAAAAGAAAACCTCCACCTTGAAGAGAAGGCCAAGATTGATCTTGTCACTTCCACAGTGGCCAACTCAGGAATGTATCACGAAATGTTCTCCATCATCTTCCATGGCTTTGCACTTGAGAAAGACAAAAGTTGGCAAAATTTTTATGTACAAAATTTGCACCTGCCTTCATGTTGAATGCAGAAGGGATCTGTATCTGTTAAATTTAAGAATTTGGAATCACATGGAAATTGCTGTTGGGTGTCGCATGCTTGTTGTATACAAATATGTTTGTGACAAGGAATTTTGTTTCCTCCAGATTCAATGAGGGGTTGAACTCTGAAAAATAGTGAAAGGATTTTTTCGAGATCGACTGAGAGTCATCAAGTGCCCCTCTCCCGCAGGCAGTCAGCAGGTTGCCAAAACATCTTGCACACTTGAGATTTGGAGGATTGAATCTGAACTGCCATCTTTTTGATTTCTCTCTTCCAGGAAACCCTCCATCATGATCCTCTTGCAATACTCAATTGAGTTAATGTCGGCTCGAGGAGGAAAGCACAGCACTCCCTAGAACGGAAGAAAGGAATGTAAAGTTTTCTTGAAACTGCTTCCTGTGCATGTCTTGTCAGACTCTTCTGATCACATCCCTGTCCTCAGACACTAGACCTCTGCCGAACAAAAATCTTGATTGCACAAGATATTTGGAGTATTCAATCTTAACTGTTGCCTTTTCGATTTCTCTCCAGCAAACCCTCAATGATGATCCGCTTGTGATACTCTGTTGAGTTAATGTCAGCTCGAGAAGGAGGAGGACTCCTCACAGGACTCCCTGGAATAGAAGGAATGTGAAGCTTTCTTGAGGCTTCTTCCAGTGTGCGTCTTGTCACATCCTTCTGATCTCGTCCTGCCTGTCCAACTCTGCTAGACCTCCATTTCTGGAGCTGTGAAAGAACCAAGAAGAAGACAGACGTCACCAAAATGGCTGGTACTTGCCCCATGAGGAGAAACAGCAGAGCAATAAAAAGACCACAAAGTAGCCACATCTCTCCTCCTCCTACTCCCCTTTCCAAAGATGAAGAAGAAGAAACTGAAGATGATGAACGCATGTTCAACATCTCTTTCCTGTCTCCAATGGTTGCTGTTGTTGGTAGAAAACTGGTTTTGATATTCCTTAACCCTGATGATGCACAAGCCATGGTTGTGAAGCTCTGTACCTCATTTGTTGTTTGAGCATTGGACATGACTGCTGCACTTCCTGACCTCTTGGAGTTCCTATGTGACGACCTATTCTCTGCAACCTTGGGGAATTCAGAGCTTGCTTTAGGTTTTCTTGAGAAAGAGAATCTGTTGCCAGATTTCTTGGGACTCGAAGCTGCTGCTGCATCGCACTGTGAGGATGCAGCATCTGAATCCAAATTCTCCGTCTTTATGGTTGGAGACAGATCAGGTAGAGATTCCGCTGCACCTTTGCTCAAATGGAAGGATTTCATAAGTCTGGACTTCAAACTCCAAGAAAGTAGTTTCCTCCCGAGGTCGTTCCTCGAAGGAATAGCGTTGCTGCCAACATTTGAAGAAGTCTTTGGGGAGGAGACGGGATGCGTCCTTGGAGATTTCATCTCTGTAGCAGCAGGCCCGAGACGAATTGGCGACGGAGGAGGAGAGGAGGAAGAATCCGGAAGAAGATTCGGAAACTCAAAGCTTGAGCTCTTCTGTTCCTGCTCCTGCTGCTCCATGGTAGCAGCGCTTCCAAGCTCTTTTGGTTTTGGTTGTTCATCCTGGAGCTTGATCCGGAGTCCGGGAGGAGAACGGAAGGGAGACTGCTGTAAAAAAATATAAGAATGCTGCAGATGGCCGAGGAAGTAGCTGGCCATGGCAGAGAAGATGAATCTGGCATACAGCTTTCCATTGCGCCATTTTCGGATAACGACGCTGAAGGTCATGGCAGCCGCAATTCCTTTCCCAAACTCAGCTCTCTTGGATGCCAAGAAAGTTCCTACCGCTACCAGCATTGCACTAGCAGCCTTAGAAGCTGTCTTGCTTCGCACACATGTCAATCCCCCCCTCCTCTTCTTGGTCGCCGCTCTCATCTTCCATGGAAGCTCAAAGATTCCCCCTTCAGCTTCCCGATGAACACATCCTGTCGCTGCTGCTGCTGCTGCTGCTGCTGCTTCTTCCTGTGCACAATCTTCCTGTCGATTCCCTCCGCCTGCTCCTCCGCTTTTTGCAACGTCCTCCATGTCCATAACCTTGCCTTCTTCGTTCTTGTCAGATTCCGGAGCTTTACTGGAGAGCTCGGAAATTGGTTTCTCCACCACGCCAGTAGTCCCTGCCAGTCGCAGCTGCTTCTTCTTCGCTTGTAGCTCCGTAACAACAACTTCGAAACTCTCCAAACCAGTGGAAGGATATGGATTCTCTTTTCTACTGGACTTCTTCTTCCTTTTCCCCTCGGCAGCCTTACTGTTTCTACGCAAAGTTCGCGGCCACAGGGACATTGGCGGCACCACAGCCGCCCCCGCCATTTGCTAGATCCTTGCAATCCCTCCCAGCAATTCTTCCTTCCAGTTTTTTCTTCAAAACCTTCCAGTCCAAAAACTCCTGTCGATCGTCAAGCACCGCTCCTTCTTGTTCCTCCCCGTCCCCGTCCCCGTCCCCAGACCGGAAACCCTGAACAAAAAAAAATTCACCACAGATCGATTCCCAGCAACAGCAAGCAGTTCAAGCTTGTCAAGCAGGATTCCTCGTCCGTCCTCTAAAGTGTTTCGGTTCACAAACTGGAGCAACAGATCTCTCTTTCTGCCTTTAAACTCAAATCTTTCAAACAAAAACGCGTTCAACTACAACTCTAGTTCAAAACTACTCGTTTCTTGGAAACAAACGCGACATGAAAAGCGTTGAAAAAAACACGAAACTCCCATTGAATTCAGCTCTCTCTCTCTCTCTCTCTCTCGATCGATCGATCGATCGATTGTGCGCACAGCTCCCGACACCCAGCGTGCTCGTCAACTCTTTTTTTTCTGGCTGGCTATATATAGCCAAAAACAAACTCTATTAACAAATTTGAAGTCCTAAAGTAAGTGCTTTTAGAGATTTTCAATAGCCATTTTCAATAAAATTGAAGAAAAAATCTCCAGGTTTCTATACATGGTTAAATCATGGGTAGCCGAAATATAGAAGCACGTTTTGGGATATTTTTACGTTCACCTTTAGCCTGTAGCCATATTTGGCTAAATCTTCCTTGCTTTGCTAATGGATCATTGCCACTTTGGCTACATTACAAAATTGACCCCCCAAAAAACAAACACTGGCACTCACATTCAATCACCGCGTGCGTGCAGACGAACGCTGCTGTGCGACAAACTTCTGACTTTTTTTTATATATGAAAAAGTTCCCAAAAGTTCCTCCCCTTTATTCTTTGACATACGGTACCTACTTACCGATTCTGAAGGGGTAGAAAAGAGTGGGTACTTAATGATTTTGTCTTTTTTTTCTCCCACTTTTTCACACTTTTCTGTTTTTGGTTTCTTTTGTTTTTATGGGGTTTTTTTTTTAAAATTATTGCCTCAAGCTAATGGTCACACATGTGTAGATTTTGAGTGCATCCATCCAATTGATGAGTTGTTTTGAAGTCTACCCTTCTACTTGTTTCTAACTGATTTAATCACAACTCTATACCATTTTTGTTATTTTTTGAATGCCAGTTGCAATTTTTGTTGCATTTTTGTATCACGAGGTTTCACTTCAGTATGAAATGTTAAAAAACAATTCATATAACTAATTTTTTAAATGATTTTTTAAAAAATAAAAAAATTAATTTCAATTCTTTTAAATCTTATTAAAATGAGATTCTTTAAAAATGAAATTGAAAATAATGCAAGAATTTATTAAAATAAAATAAGTCAATTTTAGAATAATTTTGTTTTTGAGATATTAATGTTTTGTTTGATGTTATTTTAAAAACTTCAATAAGGCTTTGATGAAGATTTAAATTTTAAAAATCATAATGAAGTTAATTTGTAATTGATTTTTTTTTTGTATTGTTGCTGCTTTTTATGTTATAATTTTTTTATTATTGTGCTAAGATAGTAGACATGCATGTATGATTTTAAGTTTTACTAAGCATGTATTGGGGGTAAACACAACTAGTTGTTGTTGGCTGAACTTTGGGAACATCCAGTTTTAATTTTGGACCCCCACACTCTGAGGAATGTTCATGTGGGGTTACTGAATTGACTTGATTGTGCGTTACCTTTGTATTAATTACAAATTTTGCGGAATCTTCCCCAGTACCAAAGGTTGGTATTTTTTCTTTTTTTCTTCTTTGGGGGAGGGGGAAGGGGGGGGGGGAGGGGAGTTTTCCCTTCAATTTTGTGATACAATTCAGGGCAATTTTTTCCCAAAAACTCAACAAAATTATTCGAATTCACACTAGGAAAAAATATTAATATTGTTTTTCCAAAAAGATAGTATTCACGAGGTATGACTGAATTGGATTAACTGGTGTTAGTGCGAACTAACTACACTAGGTGTTACTCAAATTGAATTAAGTATGCATGTGTGTGAATTAAATGTGAGATTATTTTTTGGAGACTTTCATGGATCATTTCCTATTTAAAGTTCTTTCCCACTTTGTAACAATTTAGTTTTACTTGGGTGTTATTTATTTTATTGTGAATTAACGGTGTGTTTGCCTTCTGTGAATTGACTTCTATTGAGTTCATTTTTTGAGGACTTCAGGGAACATTGCCAATATTTTAACAACCGTTGTTACTTGGTGTTGAATTTTGTTCATCAAGGAGAAGATTATTTTCAGCCTCTTTCCTGCACTTTCATCCTCCACTTCTTGAGCCAACTATCCAGTCATCCTCCTCCTCCTCATCCTCAATGACAGTTGAAAAACTTGTTTTTTCTTTTGGTGCAATCTAATTGATGGTTTGACTACCTATTGATCCTCACTTTCAGCAAAACCCAAGGTTAATGTTCCTGGGTTTACTTGGTGTTGAATTTTGTCATTAAAGCGAAAAAGCTTATTTTCAGCCTATTTCTTGCACAGAAAGCATTCCTCTCATTTTATTTTTCTTTGTATATTTTGATCTCTCATTGGGTTGAAAAAAAATTGTTTGCTGATATTGCAGCATTGTTGCAATAACATTATTTTACACTATCTGAAATGTACTCACTCTCCAACTTGTTAAAATAACTTGCCAATTGGGTGAAAGTTTTCTTTCACTTTATCCTTTCTCATTTCCCTATCACTGGAGTGTTGTTCAACCCAGAGATCATTGTCAAAATGACACTTTACGAAAGAAAAGGGTCTACTGAGAAACCCTAAACCCTAAACGGGTCTAGACGCATTTTCTGTACTTTCACCCTTCACGTCCACCCTTCACTTGGGGGGCCACCAACTATGGAGTCATCCTCAATGAAAGTTGAAAAACTTGATTTTCCTTGGTGCAAACTCATTGTTTGCTTTGACAATTGTAGTCGTTTACAGCAAAACCCAATATTAGGCTCTTGGAGGCACCGGCTTTCCGGATGACTTTGTTGGCTTTTGGTTCCCCGTTGGTGCATGGGTAAGTTCCTTATTTTTTCCTTCACATTTTCGAACACATTTTCGAAGCACTTCCCTTGTCCCAAAACATATGTTGTCGTGTTGGGGTGGGTCTTGACATTTATGAAGAATCTACAATTCCTGTAATTAAAAAAAAATTTAGAGTGATTCCAGTTCTAAGCTCGTATTAAAAATACAATCCAGATTTCTATTCTGGGTCTGGTTTTTCAAAAGATTCCAATTCCAGTTTTGGTCTTGCTTCTAAAACAAATTAGACCTGGGTCCAGGTAACCCAGATCCAAAACCAGTAGTTAAGTGTTGATTAGCCTCTAGTTAGCCCTTGGTTCTAGTCTTTTTTTTCAAATTTTTTTAATAAAAAATATTGGATCTGGTTCAAGTTCTTAAAAATCTAAGATCTTGATTCTAGTTCAGTTCCAATCTTTGAAAAAACTGAAACCTTGGTGGTTGTTTGGAATTCCAAATTCTTCATTATATCATCATCATCATGTTTCCTTAGAGCGCAAACTTCAAAGGGTGGTCACTGGCAGGGTATATAGATCCTGATTTGCTAAATTGTTTTTGTTAATTGTAAGCCATAAAAAGACATTTCTACAGCAATCTTGGGACTTGTTGGGGTTTGTACAATGGGGGATTAATATGTGTTTTTAAAAATTACATTTGGATCTCAATCTTGCAAATGCAAGAGTAATTTTGCAGCTTTTTATATATGGTTGGTTGGTTGGTTAGATGGGTTGAAGAATTCTCAACATTCTTACTAATCCTTAGAGCATCCCCGACACTTTGGATATAAAAATAGCAAAAACTTGTTGATTTGATTTTTTAAATGACAAAATGATGCCTCAGCTTAGACTTATTGCACGGTCTTCTTTCATCCTTCTGAACATCCACTTTCAGAAGATGTAAAAAGTGGGGGAAAAGTTGGATCACACACTCAAGCTAAATTGCTTAGGTAGTTTCTGTGGAGTAAGGCCCAAGGGGGCGAGATGATTGTAATCTTGGTGAAGGGTTTTGTGTTCAACATGGAATAGGCAAGTCAAGTAGTAGGTAAGTTACAACTGCCCATTCTGGATGAAGAAGGACCCCATTCACACATTCAATTCGACTATTCATGTCACATATCAGCTTTCCCGAATTGAAAATGGGTTGTGTTTGTACTCTTGAAGCCTACATCGGTAGTCTATGGGAATCAAACATTTTTTTTGCCTTGCCTACCAAGACAAGGATATTGTGCTTAGATTCATTATAGAGCATAGTAGCTTAAGGGATTTTGGCCCCTAGGTAATAAGAATAGGTCTATTTTTGTATGAGGATTTTTGAAATTTTGATATTTTGGCTTGTGTTGAAACTTGAGATTAGTTATAATAGAGTTATAACAATATCTTGAAGGATTTTGATTTCATTTAGAGGATTTTTTGAAGATTAGGTATAATTTTTTTGCATGGTGAAATATTTGAATTTCCATAATTTCTTCTTTTGCCTTAAGATACTTTTAAATGTAAATGGCAATGCCACATTGTGACACACCCCATAAATTTTGATGACTTTCAAGTTTCCAATTTTCTGACTATCCACTTTTGGAATTCTTTTGCATGGATATGGACATTATTACATACATGTACCTATAGGAAGACAAGAGAAAATCTCCAGAATATTGGGATACATATTAATTTGTTCATGGGTGCACACCCAACTTTTTTTTCTTTTCTTTTTTTTTTGAAGGAGGCATAATAATTGGCACATCATCAATTTATTTGGAACATTGGGCACTCCCCCAATAGAAGCACCTCTTTGGGGGGGGGGGAATCTATTGGCGAGACTCTATCTACCCCCCCCCCCCAAAAGAAAGAAACCGGACCCCTCATGAGTGCATGCTGAGCTTTCTCATTGGCTGCATGAAACTTTTTTTTTCAAAAATAACTACCTAATATGATATAGAATCCTAGAAAAAGGTTGTCATTCCACTGACTCCCTACAATCACCCGTTGTGCTTTTAAGACTTGAAATCCCTTAGAAACTTAATAATTGAATTTCAAAACCTCATATGAACCATTTAATGATAAAAGAAAAAAAAGGTTGATGATGGGTAGTTGTTGGCTACAACAACAAGAAAATCACAACACTATCAACCAAGACTATAAGAAGATGAAAAGGAGGAGGGAAACAGTGGGTTGCAACAATGAGAAGAACACCTCAACCACCAATCACCAACATGGGCTGTAACAATGAATAGAATTTCATCACAAGCATTAGAATGACAAAAGAATCATGAAGACAATGGCGAGGGTGTAACAAGTAACAACGAGCAATGAAAAGAACAACCACATAGAAAAGCTTTGACCTTTGAGTTTGTCACCCGTAACTCCTAACCCTAAATTGGCATCAGAATCAAAAAAAATTCAGAAAATTGGTCCAGTTCCAATGTTTTAGACAAATTCAAAATAGCGATTGGTTTTGTGTTGGGTTGTTGTCAAAGTTCGAAATTTATGTTTTGCGGTTGTGTTCTTCTTTTTGTTCATTACTACTTGTTACACCATCAACATCGTCTTTGTGCTCTCTTGTCATGTACGTGTTCATGGTGGTATTCATTTATTGTTGTAGCCCATGTTGGTGGTTGTGGTGTATTTCTTGTTGTTACAACTTGCCATTGCCTAGGTATCACCCTTCTCCTCTTCATCTTCTTATGGTTTTGGTCATCATCGTCATGGTCTTTTTGTTGTTATAGCCAATAGTCGCTCACCATTGCCCTCTTAATCGTATCATCTCATGGAACTACTCACAATTGCCTTCTTAATCTTATCATCTCATGGTCCTAGTCTTCATAGTTGTTATGATCTCCTCATTGTTGCAGTTAGTAGATGTTGCCATGCCCTTTCTAATCTTGATGATCATGTGCTCTTCTTCATTAATATGATTTAAATTCAAGGATGGCAAGATAGACATGTCAAAGTTGGCATATAAATGCATGAGATACGAAAACAAGGAAATCAATTGACATAAAAAAATGGTACTAATCCACTAGAAACTATTAATATAATTTTAGAGCTTAAGAATAAGTTAGTTTCACTTAATTTGGCCTTGACAAAGCTTTGTATGACATCATGGAACCTAACCAAGAAATGACCTAAAACCTACCCTAGAATCAAGAACTAGCTTGATTTGAATTTTTGAAAAAAAACTCAAACAAAAACTAACCCACATTTTTTTTAAACACCAAATCTGAAACCGCATCTCAATTTTCATTTTTAATTTAAAACCTAACTGAAACCAAAACCGCCCTCGTAAATTTTTCCAAAACCTTGGGTTGCTCCTAAAACCTAAGAACTGCATAACACTAGTACCGAAGTATGTATCTTAACTCAAGCTTGTTGGGATAATGGAAAAAGTGTGACTTAGCACAAGCCAATGAAAACAAGGGCAATTGAATTGAAGGGGATTTCCTGGTAGAAGGGATGGTGGAATGTGGAACTGAACTCACATGTAAAACACATGTGCTTTCAAAAGGCAGAAATTTTGGCCTATTTTCCAGCACTATATTGTATAATACTCAATGATGCTGTCACAAATGCCTATTCAGTCAGGCTCCCTTTGCTTGCTCTCGCACCTCCCATCACCACGGCCAACCTATTGCAAACCATCCATTTTTGACTAGTGAGAAATATCATCGACCTATTACAGGCAATCAATTTTCGACACGGAAAGATTTTGACATTTAGTTTGAGCTAATTTGATGTCCAGTAATTTTATTTTATTTTTCTTTGTACATTTTCCCAGATTTTCCCAATCTTGACATGGAGAGATTTTGACATTTAATTTGAGCTAACTTGATGTCTTGTAAATTTTTCCTTTGTTTTTTTTTTTCCTTTGTACATTTGCTCAAATTTTCCCAATCTTGACATGGAGAGCTTTTGACATTTAGTTTGAGCTAACTTGATGTCCTTGTAAAGATTTTTTTTGCCTTTGTACATTTTCCCAAATTTTAGCAAAATCTTGGGTGTGTTTATAAAAAAAGGTTTTCAGGGTTGCATCATCAATCCTGTCAGGTATGTTGTCACCAGGCTGCTGCCCATGGAGGACTTAGGTAGCAGAAGTCCTGACCTAAAGCCTCAACCCCCTCAATGGCTTCCCTGGCAGAATCAGCCGTCCACCGCCTGTCCTCTAGTGCTTAGTGCATGCAATGCCCGGTGTTGGGTATAGCCTCAGGGGGTGGGCCTTACTGGAATAAGGGCTGGCGTGGGGCGGAGTCCAGGCCAATGGCTGAGGGCTTTTTATCAAGCATAAAAACCTTCTATTTTTTCCTCTTTTTTTTTTCCTTTCCTTTTCTTATGATACCCAGTGGGTACATACCACAGGAACAATGGGCTTTTTTTTTGGTTTCGCACCAAATTTTGGCTTTTCTCTTACCAAAAAAATCTTGGAAATTTTGTGTAAATGTGTTTACTGGTATGATTTTGACCAAATTTGCTAATATTTGGGGGGAAATTTTCACCAAAATTTCAACATCAAAACTACAGGAAAAAAAAAACAAACACAAATGCACAAACCCAAAAATGGGGGTTGTTTCAGAAAATGGAATACCAGCTCCAATGGGCCTTCACCCAAAAAAAAAGTGAGCATTTCAGTTTTCGAAATGCCCTCCAAAGAGCAGGAAGACAAAACACATCAGGTGAAATGCCCAATTAATTACACTCTAAAAAAGTTTGGGAGCAGGGTTTAGGGTTTAGAGTTTAGTGGGTTTAGGGTTTAGTCTTTAGTCTTTACATCAGAGTCTAGGGGGACTGATGGATTGCAGCAGAGGTTACAGTTTACAAAGTAAAAACACAAGAACTTGGAATGTAAGTAGAGGCTGCTAATGAGGATATGAAAGGAAGGATGTGTAGGTAGGGTTTAGGGTTTAGAGTCCCCAGGAGCTGGCTGGTCCAGTGACATGCAATTTGCTCCAAATAGATGATTTACTTCACTCAAAGTTTAGACTACTTTTTAAGTATTGTCTTACATGTTGCTGATGTAACCGATTGCTGCTGTTGCTGCACTTCGAGTATAAAAATAGTAGTCTAAGTAAGGTCTTGTGCTGCAATCCATCCAGCCATTTATACTTTCTTTAAACTTCCAAAACAACACACACCATCTGGGAACAAAATGAAAGCAGAAGGAAATTCAACACGAAGTCTCAAAGCAGCTTCATCTAGCGCAGCCCCGGCCCCCAACCCACCTCCACCAATTATGTTTACCAAATCCAACATAAGAGTGTTTTTTTTCTCATTGCATCACCACTCATTTATCCATGAAGTCGCTTGTTTTGCTTTGTCACTCTCAGATCCCCCAAACCACGGCGTGCCTCATGGTGCGCTCTTGGTATCTTTGGAAGGCTATCGAATGAGTAGGGTTGCACCCATTGGGTTTGAGGCTGTTTGGAGCTATGGTGTGGAAGCTATTGATTATTGAATCATTTTTTCAATGAAGATTAAATAAATTCCAAACTCAGAATTGCATTGGAATTTTGAGGTGTTCTTGGTATTGTTGGAAAAGTGATCAGATTTAATAGAGTTTATTTCACAATTTTCAAAGCTTAGGTGTCTGGGAGGATATTGATTTTTTAATAGATTTTGTTACTGGAAATTCAAACAAATTGCAAAAATTGGGTTTGGAAGGAAACATCAGTTGAGCCCTCAATTTGTTCACATTCTTGAATTTAGAAAATTTCAATTTTCTGAAAATCTGAAAAAGAAAGAATGTGTTCACACTTGGGCCAACAGCTCAGGTTACACTTCGTAAGTATGAAAACATGACAAAATGAAGTGCAAAACTATATAAATGTCACCACTTGGGTCAATCATTTTGGCAAGCTAATCAAAAGTAATCACCTTTCTTTTATTAGATCTTTTGAAAATAGTTATATCCTTCAAATGTTTCTCAACACTATTGCATCCAAAATAATTTCTGCATTGCCATTTTAGCATTAACATTGAAGATTGTTTTATATGACACCAATGTAAGAATTTGTTATAGTCCTTTGTCTTTCATGATGACAAGCAAGGATTGAAATTGCCTTTTGTAAGGACATGAAACTTCAAAAAATGCCTTTCACATGAAATTTATACAAATGAACTTATTTCATTCATGAATGAATTGAACGAACTATGATTTGCAAGAGGAAATTACAAAAGTTGAATTCAAATATGATTTCAACAAAAGCATGCCATGGTATAAAGCTTCAACAAACAAATCCTAATCTACTACAAACAAGTCAAGATCCATCGTCATCGTGTTCATCCTATGTTAAAACATCATCTTGAGAAAAATAAAAATTAATTAATTCCATAAGTGAAGAAAGATTGACAATTCACATTGTTGTACTATATCACAACATGTGAAAACTTAGAATCATCTACATTTAGTTTCAGTTCAATGTCAATACATATGTATGATTAAAAAAATTAAATTACAAGGAAGCAACTTTACATTCATAGTCATAAAGCACAAGGCTCACCCTTCATCCAATGATATAATATGGCAATCTTTATTGTTATGTCAAATATCAAAGATTGTCCTACATTCCATATTATGAACTTTAATACCACACAATGGCACACACATAAGAACATCCAATATGCCCAATTTCAAATGTGGTTGAAAAATAACTCTTTATACCATTTTGTTTGAAAAATCGTGATTCACACATGACCATCATTGTAAGAACAACAAGTACTTTCTACCATATATTTATCCTTCTACAGCCAATTGATATGCCAATGATCACTATGTCACAAAAATGCCATGACTTGAACATCTTTTTTTTCTCACATCATGTTTTGAAGTCAATAAGAATTCAAGCAATTTAGTCTTTCACAAAGCAATATCATTGTTACAAAAACATGGTTTTTTTGCTAATCACATCAAGATTTTGTTGTCGAATCAAGTCCATTTGTTTGAACTTACTATGTATGACTAAACTCAAAACTAAATATGTCTATTTTGATTTTTTAAAATTAGCTATCTAGTCAAAATAAACATTAGGTTGAACATGATGTATGTGGCACCCATTTGGCATTGTTTGACTTGATTAATGTGATTATTGTGCCTAAAATCAATTATCTAGATATATTGATTATGATTCTAATATAAATTTTTTAAATTATGTGACTTGTCTGAGGCAACTAAATGTTGTAATAATCATGTGTAGCATTTGCAATCAAAGATTAATCACAAAACAATCATTAATATGAAAATTCCTTGTAGTGTCAAAAGTTCAATAAGTTCATGTTCATCCACAAGTATTGCCAAAAACTCCTTGCTAGTAGCCATTTGAATCATCATTTTTTTAGTCGTGGGTGAGTGTTTGATTTCATCCCATATCAATGAATTAAAAAGTTTTGTAATATCCTTACAAATCCCTTGTGACACTAGGTGCTTATATTTGTTGATATGGATGTAGGCACATGACATGTTTTTGTTATTATGAATAACGTAGTAAATCCAAATGTCACGTATCACCAAGCACAAAAGAGCCAATTTGCAAAAGTTTCATGCCAATTTGGATTTAGATAGTAGGGCATTAATTTCTTGGAATGAATGGGGAAATTGACAACCAACCCCATTTGGTTTGTTGTATTTTTGCATGGGAAATGGTCATATGTTGCATTTTCAATATGCAAATGCCCAATGAAACAAAAACTTGTGAACACGATGTCATTTGTGTTATTGATATTGGTTATCTTTATAATAGTTTGAACATGGCCATCATCCTTATCCATGCCATGCATGCCACCCCCAATGGTTTGGGCTTTGGTATCAACTTTGGTTGGTAGCTTGAAAACCATTGTTTTATCAAAAACAATCAATAAACAATTAAATGTTTCAATGTTGATGTTATCATAATCTAGTTTTAAAAATTCCTTTATGCCCTATAGGATTCAAGAAATGTTCTAAAAACATCTATGACACTTTAAAGAACTATGTATCACATCTAGAGGTTGATGCAAGCATTACTTTTATCAATTTTGCTTTTCAAATTTGCACTCGACAATGCAAACTAGGTCTCAAAAGAAGAAAAAGAAGAAGATCATCATAAGAAGAATGCACCTAGAGTTAGAATGATTGGTGAATCGAAGCCTCTTCCTTGATCTTGATCATCACATTATGATCTTGCACAATTGGATTTGTAGTGCCAAAAAAATTTGTGGAAGGCTACAAAACTCTCCAATTTTTTTTCCCCAAAATTTTATAAGTCCTTGCATGGACTTTCCATTCAAGCTTATCCTACATGTGACATCTCTTTTGGAAATGGTATCTCATAGTATCATTCAATCTCATTACCATTTGATTAGACACCTATAAGCAACCAAAATGCATAGATGATGTTCTAGAACTATGGCAATACCATCATTATCAATATTATCAAGAAATTGAGTTGGATTAACAACTACTTTGAACATGACCATTGGATATTAAAATACATGTTTGGGATTCAAAAAAACTTGTATAAGTTCTTTGAAATGTTGGGTGATTCTTTCATTCCATATTGATACCAAAGGATAATTGTGTTTGTTAGACACATCTTTTAATGCCAATGGATACATGGGAAGAATAAAAGAGAAGTTAAATTATTAGATTCAAAATATGGACTAACAATTATAGTTTGAATGGGAAAAAAGATCTTCATCAAGGATGAATGTGTATCAACAATATGCCCAATGGAAAGGAATCCTCCTTGGAATTGAGCTAGTTTTTTCCCTAAATAGATTTCAAATTAACTAATGATAAGTTTTTACAAGACCATGATATGTGTAACAAGTGGATAAACATGTGGCAACATGTTATTTGGAAAAAAAATTTAAGTGGGCCAAAATGTCGTTTAATTGTTCATTGAAAACAAAATGTTTGATACAAAGTGGATTACAAACTTGACCTTCTATTGGAAAATATTTACTCTGACAAAGAAGGAGAATAAATTGCAGTGATTTGATAAAAATGTTTGTGTGAATGGTGGCATGAACAAACCATGATGAATACATATGTTGAGGATGGCACAAACCTTTGTTTGGAAAGGATGTGAGGTTGCACATCACTTAAAACATAATGTTTAAGTTTGGGATACAACATCGGCCATTTAGGGGATGTTTCATTGGGAACAGGTCTTTCTTGCAAAGGTATTTTTGTACTATTTACATATTTTTCCTTTATTGTCAAAAATTTCACCCAATGTGATAAATAATCATATACTTATAACTTGCACATGGGCATCTTCCATTTTTTTGTGAAAAAAATAATGAGGAAAGATTAGTAGAAAGATATGATCAAATGAAGACAAGGAAAAAAAGATGTGGACAACATCTTTTGTACATTGAAAAATGGAAAAATGGGATAGTACATGCATCAATTATTGGGTTATGTACAATGCATGCCCAAATTATTTAGTGGTTAAAAAAGGATGAAAATATAATGTACTTGATTTAAAATGTAGAAATTAATTTACTCTTACAATTTCCAATGCACCAAAAAAAAAGGAATTATTAACCCCAATAACCACCCAAGCAAGCAAAAACCACATACTATTGTCTTTAGATTATTGTATTCAAATTGAAAAAAATAACCCCCCATTTTAAATGGGAAAGAATATATCCAAGGGATTTTTATTCATCCATTTTTGTTGATAACCAAGATGCCATCACAACCCTGACATTTGCTTTATCAACAAAGATTGGATATCAAAGCATCCAATTCAATTTTATTTTTTTGCCTTTGAAGATTGTTTGTCACAGTTTGTGAACTTGAAATTTGGAATTTTCAACTGCATCATATTTTTGGGCTCATGTAAGCTTTGACAATCTTAATGCATAATTGTGTAATATTCTATTTGACATTTAGTGAAACATAATCTTGTAATTGTGTTTACAAAATTGTTATTTGTTATTTTGTTTCACTACGCCAAAAGGTGGTATCCATGACTTGGACATTTTATGACTGTCGTAAGGCTAATAATGTAGTTGTATGTATTATAGTCATATACATTAGTCATGACTATTTATAATGACTAAACGACTAACCAAACAATTATATCAATATAATTAATGTAGATTGGCCCTATCATCTGAATTATTTGGATTCAATTTTTTAGTTTATTCATTGGGTTTGATGTACATAAAATTTCACCTAGGTATATTATATGTTATAGCTAGTTGACATGGTATAATGATATAAGTAGGGAAATAGGTAAACATACACGATGAGCTATAAATAGTTTCTACATGTTTAATTAATAATATAATATGAAGTTGATTTTACCAATAGTACAAATTCTTTGGTTTTACAAAATTATTTTCATTCAAATATGATATACAATTAATAGGTTCACATAAACTTTTAAATCAAATAAATTAGGAAAAGCACAGCAAAGTATATATTAACTTTGTTGACATCATTAATAAAAATCAGTTGACATGTTTAAATTGAATTCGTATATATATAACTTGTTTAATATTTGTAATTTTGTAAATACAATTCTTGGAGGTTTTGCATTTTCCAAGGCGCACATAAATTTGTATAAGATAGAGGAATCAAGTTTCATTCTTGTAAAACTTTTGAAACCGCTAATGCTTTGTGTTCTTGAGATCAAAGCTCCAACCTTGCATAAGCTTTCTATCTTGAGATCAAAATTCCAGCCTTGCACAAGCTTTTTGTCTTGAGATCAAAACTTGGATCTCACATAAGTTTTGTGTTCTTGAAACCATGTGGGGCAACAATTATGTTCTTGAAATCTTTTATTTATGTGTAGATTTCTTGTTCTTGTGTTGTCAAATTAATCATGGAGGCCAAAAAATAATGAAAGTAACTCAAATTTTTTTCTCAACCAACCCATGTGGGGTTGAAAAAAAGGCATTAAACTTAAAAAATGTGGTATTGGCAAATCTTTGCAAACCATGTCAAGCTTGAACCCCCTCCATGAACTACAATGTGCAATGGAGATAGCTAGTCACATGCACAAGGTGAAAAGGATTCAAATCCATAGGCTTGAGGAAAAATGAAAACATTAAAAAGAAAAATATGGGGTACCTTTGGGCATTGGAGAAGAAGAAGAGGAAAAGACTTTGAAAAGGCAAAAAATAGAGATGGAAGAGGTGGAGAAAAAAGAAAGGGTTATAGACAAAGGGGGAAACACTAAAGAGGACAAAGACATAGTAGTCAAAATAAAAATGGAATAAGTGGAGACAAAAGAAGGGGTTATAAATAAAGGGGCGAAGGCTAAGGAGGACAATTTTTTAACATAGTAGTCATTGCATCACAAACTTATCAAACTTCATAGGTTCATGCAAATTATGTGTGAAACCCAATTTTCATAGGTTTGTACAAAAATTGGATGATCAATATTTGTACATGTTCAATATCTTAAATATTCAAATAGATTGAAACATTATTTTTGAATAACATACGCAAATATTTATGTTTAATACATAAAAATCACATAATTTAAAGCAAAATTACATCATGTTAATTGCACATAGTTAGTTAAAATGTTAATCATACATACTTCACATCAAGACATCATAAGTAAAAAATAAACATCATTTATATAGAAGTAATATATAGATTTTCATGCCATTTTTACACTTTGAAGCCCATAGACTTTGCACAAACTAATTTTTTAACAATTTCGTTTGAATTTGATTGATATTTCACGATGTTGGAAGTTTGTGATGCAAGGCTAGCCACAATCACAAAGGAACGTGTTGATGACAACAAAAAGGACATTGAATGTGACCGCCAACAATAGGAGGTGTAGAAATTTGTGTCGAGCTCACAACCAACAAATTAAGAAGGGTTGGTGGCCCTTGTTGCAATAATTTCTTAGTAAGGCATCAAAAATTCTATAATGCACCTTAGAGTCTTATGAAATGAAAAAATCAAAAAGCTTGATGGTAAGGAAATGTAAACACCAAAAATGAATCGATCTAGGAGGATGAAATTGAAAAAGAGGAAGCATATAAATTATGGGTTTTTCAAGATTGGTCATGTTGTAGTTTTGATAGAACGAATATGCCTTGGTTTAAAATTTCTTCAAACTTTTTTTATAGGATGATGATGTTGAATATTCTAAGATTTGGAGTGAAAGAAATTTGACAAAGCTCACCACACTTTGGGAACCATTTGTGTTCTAAATGCACTGCAAATACCTGAGACAATAACTATGATGATGTGTACATGTGAAAAAAAATATGACACATCAAATGAACAATGGGGAGAGGAATATGTTATTATAATATTTCTCTATATACCGTAGTGGCAAGGGAATTCACCCCCAAGCGCCGCGAATAATTATTTTCGAAAGTTTTGAGGTTTCGCTAAAGCAATTTCGAATTTAACAACATTTCGCGACCGCCTTCCTAGATATAATTTCCATTTTCTCCCATTGTGAAACAGTTTCTAGGTATGCACCATGTTGTGGCTGGTAGGTACCGTATTGAATGCTGTCCGATAATGAGCAGGCTCCGATAGACGGTGGAGATGATGCCCTTTTGGAGGGAAGCCCCTTCAAAGAGTGACTCAGTCCAAGGAACCAGTGACACAGGCTTTGAGTCTGAACATTGGGCCACTCTGGTCACTCCAGAGTTCAACTTCAAGCTCCTCTGGCATGGCTTGACCTTAGAGTCAGAGTAGAAGAGTTGTTGCAAGAAGAGGCATTAGGGCTGGGTGTTATGGCGTCAGGGGTGAAAGTTGCCACGATCACCCGATTCTTTTATGTGGATAAGAGGTCTGAAGAAGAAAAGGTTGCTGATAGAAAGTCTGCTCTAGCAAAGTGGCGTGATGAGGAAAATGCTACCGATAGATTGGCTCGCAAGAAGGAAGCTGAAGCAACTGCTGAAGCGAAAAGGCTTGCATCCAAAAGGCTTGTTGGTAGACCAAAGAAAGTCAGGCAGGCTCAGCCAGTTCTTGTAGGGTAGGAAGGAGAGGAAGGGAATCTAGAAGATGGGGGTGAGGAACCACCTGCCAAGAAGAAGAGGGGTCCCTACACCAATTGGTTTGTGTCGGATCTCTGGAACTTCATCTTCGCTGCAGTCAAGAAGCATCCTAGAAACCTCTATGATGCTCTCTTTTCCCTCCAACACAACAAGAAGCCAGGTCGATTAGGCAGCCCTTTTGACAAGCTAACCGTCCAAACGTTGAAAGGCTGGTTTGAGAAAAATGAGGAGGGGGTCTTTGTCCTGAAACGCAAGGTCGCAGACTGCATTGCATTGCAGAATGCGAGGAAAGCTAGCCACAAGCCTAGACCGACGGGGATTTTCACAGAGTTTCCAGAAACATTTAAGCTGGTTTACAAGACGCTCAAGGGTGTGAGGGATGCTGGGCAGCCATTGGACGATGGAATCATCCAGGGAATCATGCAAGGGTGCATCCAGCAGTCTGCCCCTGAGATGTTTCAACGGACGGTGACGGGCAAGCGCGGGGAAGATGTCAAGTTCTCGGTGTCAAAGACCTTTGGGAAGGCCTTTGTCTGGAAGCACCTGGGGTGGACGTGGAGGCGGGTCACCACAGCAGTGAGCAAGCTCCCGGAAGACTAGGAGAAGCAAGGTGATGAGACGGCGTACAGGGTTACTGCCCTTTGCAAGTTGCACAACATCCCCCCTGAGCTGGTTGTCAATTCTGATCAGACCGCCATCTACGTGCGGCTCGCAGCAGAGCAAACTTATGAAACCAAGGGACTGAAGGCTGTTCGGAGTTTAGGAAAAGACGAGAAGAGGTAGATAACGGGGATGGTCAGCTCAGCTTCCAGTGGTAGCATGCTTCCATTGCAGCTCATTTTCCAAGGGAAGACCACAACGGTGGTACCAAATCATGTTGAAGCCAGGGAAGCTGTCAAGAAGGGGTGGGATTTGACTAACTCGGAGAATCACTGGTCAAATCAAACCACCATGAAGCGGTTTGTGGAGAAGGTCTTGAACCCGTGGCGCGTCGAGAAGTGCACGGAGCTGGGGTTGGATTCTTCCAAGCAGAAGATGGTGTGGCTCATAAATTGCTGGAAAGTTCACACGTCGGAGGAGTTTCAAAACAGGCTTAAGGAAAACCACCCCCTCGTCCACTATCTTTATGTGGCTGCAAACTGCACAAGCAAGCTCCAGCTAGCAGATGTAGTGTTACAGAGCCTTTCAAACATGGTTTTCATAAGCAATTTGAGAAGTGGCAGAGTGAGTTGGTTGCTTCGCAACTTGCTGAAGGGGTAAGACCTGAGGATGTAGAGCTGCAAATAGGAATCAAGAAGCTGCGCGAGTTACTTATTGGCTGGCTCCTATCGTCATGGGGCGAGCTTTGCGAGCAAGTGGAGATGATCCAGAAAGGCTGGGCCTTGTGCAGACTAGGCAGCATTCACATTCCCTGCTTCCAAGATGCAGCCATGGGGCAATGCCTGCAGAGGGGTCTGCTTGCAGAGCTGGAAAACCTTGGGGATGAACCTGAAGTCACTGAGGACGAGCTAGAGAGTGGGGCTTTTAGGAGCGCCGGCATCGAGGAAATTCCGTTGGTGGCATCGGTGCAGGATGTGATGAGTGCTTGCTTAGAGGAGGAGCACACGCTCGAAGTTTTCAGATCTTTGAGCCGGCAGGATGATGAGTTAGTGGCAGAGTTGGAAGAGCTAGAGAACCTGGCAAACCTTGATGACGTACGGTAGATGATATTTTCTTCTAACTTGCTATAAGCTGTACCTATTGATCCGAGCTACATGCTCAAGTCAATTACACTTCCTGATTGCTTGCATAGGTAATACCGTATGTGCTGTGTGATTCAATTAAGGTGATCAATATATCCAGGATGCTTCAGCTGGCAATGCATCGACTAATGATACAGCCATGGATCATGTCATTGTCATGATCTGCATACCTACTTCCTTTCTAACACTACGGTATGTTTGATTTGACGTACTGGCACATCTGAACGCTTAATCAAGACGTCTTTATGATTCATATGACAGGTCGAGGGCCCCTGATTGTATTACTATTACAATAATTGAATGTCGAATAGACAGAATGAATGCATCATGCAAACATGGACGAATACAGCTCCGTAGGTCCTTGTGCTTATTCAATATGCATGATGATCGAGCTCAGCTCAGCTACGCTCATCAGGCTGCGTACGTGCGCGATGGGCCTGGCAGTGCGGCCGACTGCCGTGCGGTGGCGGCCGCTGCGCTATGCGATCGCCTGCGGCTAGTAGCACTGGTACCGGATCAGATTTGCTGGCAATTTCTCACAATTTCTCTTACGTCACAACAGATTTAATTTCTTCATTTCTCCATTTCTCTCTGCATGCCCAATTTAGTTTCAAGTTTTTCTCCTTGGCCTGAAATAATTATTAAAAGATGAATTCCCTTGCCGCTATGGTAGTTGAATAATTGATCAAACAATTAAAGATCTTCCCACTAATAGGTCAAAAATTGAACATCATTATTATGTAAATATGTTTCATTATAATCCTACAATGGTGGAAGAAAGACCAAAATAAGTTAATGCAGTAAACTTAAATGAACTTAATTTTGAACTACCAAAGGAAATTCAAACATTTTCAAATTTGACCCAACAATCCCTGAACTTACACAACCTATTATGGCTGCTCCATTTGCTTACAAGACACACCAAAGGGCAAAAAGCCATTAATGTATTGCTCACAATCACATGTTGTGACCTTTAATGAATACTTAAATATCCTACCAAAAAAATCCATAGATAAAGCAATTGTAGAAGAAATTAAAGATACCTAGGGGTTACTTAAGGGCTACAAAGGGGATTACTTAGGGATTACCCATGAGGCTACATAAGGCCTACCTAAGAGACTATAAAAATATTTCTTAAGTTAGGTATTTTAAAGTTATTTTAGGAGGCTATTTATGTTGCTACATAGGGGCTATTTAAGGTGTTATATAAAAGCTACTTAAGGATGACCTAAATTAGGGGATATCTAAAGGCTATTTAAAAGCCTATTAAAGGAGTTACATAAGGTCAACCTTGGGGCTATGAATCAGCCCTAGGTAGCCCCTTATGTAGGCCCATTTTGCCCCTTTTTGTACTATGAATCAACTTTAGTAGCTATCTAAATAACCCTTAGGTATCCTCTAACCTTAAAAATCCTATCTAGCCCCACAAGTGGGTTCTAGTAGCACCTTGAGTAGCTTTTAGATATTTCATAACCTAGGTAGGTCCCTAAGTGTCTCCCTACGTAATCTCCTAAGTAACATTTAAGTATCCCATAATCTAAGTAAGCCCCTAAATGTTTTCCTAGGTAGTCTTTAGGTAGCCTTCTAAATAAGCTTTATGTAATCCCATAGGTAGGTTTTTAATGATCTTTTAAATATCTCTTAGGTATCCCATAGCCTAGATAGGTTGTTGAGTGTCTCCCTCAATAATCATTTGATAGACCTTAGGTAGCACCCAAAGTGATCCCTAAATATTACCT